>CM074722.1:317271792-317871792 GCA_037306005.1 Rhinophrynus dorsalis
GAAGGAAGGAGAAGAGCTAATGCTTCTCCTCTTTCTTTCCTCAACTGTGGAGTCATGTATGAGGCACCTGATATACTGTTCTCTGAGTGGCTGAATTTCCTCCTGACACCTTATCATTACACCACAAAAAGCAAATAAGTGCTATATTCTTATTTTCTGTTCTGTATTTCTCCTTTTGGGAGTCTTTTTGCTATTCTTGATCACAAAGCATAGATGATGACGTCTAAGACCACCAGGCCTTCAGAGGTTTCTCCAGTAACCCTTTGTTCCTCCTGTCGGACTAGTCTTCCCAAAAGGTGCAAAATGGAGCAATGCTTTTCTCTCCCTATCATTTTCTTGACTAAGTGGTTCTTGAGGAGTGGAAGTCACCCAATAAGGAACTATTTATCCACAGGAGCTATTTCTTGCCTTTGTAAGAACACGGTGCAGCTACATTCAAGGATCAGATGGATTAACACCTGGATTCTCTTCTTAAGGCGAATTCCACAGCTTTAAAATCTACATTATGCCCAGTCATCGCTGTGGCATAGGTGACTAGGGCCATGGCCGTTTTGGGTGAGCAGCTGTTGGTTGCAGGCCATTCATGTGCTATTTCTTTTTCTAGGATCCTTGAAGCAAATGCACACCTTGCTGAGACTGCATTTAACACTGCCAAGTTCAATGGCAAGTCATTTGAGATCGCTTTGGTGTATCCCCATGTTTCTATGAAGCTTTGCTATTCATAACAGGCTCCTGAAGACTGAAAATAGGATTTGTTCCGAGCGTACAGGTGAGTATATCCCTACTTTATCTGGCAGTTGCCTTCCTTTGTGCTTCGGTAGCCAGCAGTGCACTCCATTGATGGGCTTGCTTAGGCAGCGCACCAGTATAGAATTCAGCACTTCAATATTCCTATTCTTTAGCACTTGTGTGTTTTTAACCCATAGATTGCCTGTCATTGCGCTTTCCTTGCTCTGAAGGGAAAAGTCAATAAGTTGTTAATAGTGGTGCTTACATTCTTGTTTACTTTTAGCAACTTTTGCTAACTTTTTTTGCTTTTATGAAACGTTTCACTTTTTTGGGTCATGGTGCCTTTAAGAATGGGCATTCACGGCAGCCATAGTTCTTGGAACATAGAACGCTTTTCTAGGACTTTTCTTGACTTGTTGCAACTTTCAGGGATTCCACCCCTTCTGATATCAGGGAACGCCTTTTAGCAACAGCTGGAGAGCCACTGCACCATGACTACACTTCCCAGCAGCCCGTTCTTTCCGGATTTTTCTGGCAAGGGAAGAGGAGGTCTTTGGCTGACCCTCTTCTTTTTTGGAGTCTGCTGCTGCTTGACACCTTAACCCCTTGCAGTTGGATAAGTACTTTTATGGATTTATAAGTACTTTTATTCTATCTTTATATTACTTTGACTGTATTTACTTTTCTGTTTAGGGGTCTCCGGACTATGCCAGAATCTAAGGGAGACAGCTATTAAGGCTTCAGGTGTCTCTTTTAACAGCTTTTCTCTGTCGTCCAATACAGGTTACTGGTAACTCTGGGTAGGTAATCCACCCCTTTAAGTAGGCAGGAACAGTTCAAGAATTGATTGCAGAGGGTGGAGCCTACCTTCCCTCCTTGGCTGCAGCTAGCCAACCAGCTCCAGAAAGATTTGTTTCTTGGTGAAGATAACACAGGCAAGAGAACAGTTCTACTATAGCTTTAGAAATTTGTTATTTTTCTGTTAGATATGAAATACCACCATTAGGCGGATTACCATAACTGACAATGCCCTTAGATGTGGCTAGCTCAGTGACCAGTTTTTTTTTTGTGGACCTTAAGCCCTGGGGGGAAAATCTTGGCTACAAGTTCTTTCCTCAGGAGTTGCCCACCAAGGCTTCTTCTTGATACATGGTAATCTGAAGTCAGAAGATGTGCAGGAAAGGTGAGCAACCGTTTGAGTGCTGCAGGTCCACATGTCCCACAGTGCCCCTCAGCACAGGGGTTTTTGTCTTTGAGAGTTCTTATTGCACACTCCTGTACTCATTGGGTCTATCTGTATGTCTGTTGGGTGTTTTGGAGCAGGTTTATGTGGTAACTTAACCCTTTAGCTGCTGGATTGGCATTTTGTTTGGGGGTTTTCTAGCACTTTTCCTACTGGTTTAGTGTTTTTTTGGGTGTCCTAACATGTGCTGATGTTTTAGATATTTTAGTTTTACACTTTCAATTTTGTAAAATTTGAGTTCCAGGTGCGCTTTACCTCAAAGACGCCATTGCTCCATTCATTTCTATGGGACTGTACTGTTTGGGACATATCTCTGCAACCGTTTAATCTAGTGACTTCAGAGATGGCTAATTTTACTTGTCTGCCCTTGCTCTATCATCTGGTTCATGTTTCTAGTGTGTTGGGGGACTCAGGGGGCTTTGGGCACTGTTTGGGGTACTTTTCTGGGAAAACTACATTTCCCATGAGTGCTTGCTTTGCTCGCTCGTTTCTGATTGACTCCCGTTGCGGCAGCCATTTTGTGCCATTTCCAGAATGAGTATCCTACGCAGGGCTTAGACTCTCCTTCTCTCCTCTGCTGATTAACCCTTCGCCTGCCAGATAAATTTATTTTAGCGATTTCTGGGGTGAAACTTTAATCCTACACAATATAATTGGGTGATTTCTTATACAGTAAGGTTATTTGACACTGTGAGAATGTCTATACCGCTGGAGCTTGGGGCCAGACCTAAGACTAAGGAGGCTGGGGTCTCTGTATCCCCCATTGCACATTGCTCTTCCTGTCACTCAGGGCTACCTAGAGAATTCTCAGGTCACTTATGCCCAGCATGTTCTGATGTCCCTGAAAGTATTTCAGGGACCTCCAGTCATGCATTAGAGCCAACTTGGGTGCAAGAGTTCAAGGCTGCTACTAGGGACCTTAGGTCCACATTGCAACTCTTTCCATCCCAGTTACAGGGGGTCTTTCATTCTTGGCAGGCCCCCTCCTGAGTCAAGTCTTCCCTGCCCAAACCTCAGGGAGTACCTGACGTGTCAGATTCCTCTGACGAGGAACTGCTGGTGGATTCAGATGTTGAGGAATGTTCTGCTGTGGGCTCCTCTCAATTTTTTGGGGATCCTTTTGAGGCTGATCCTGAGCCCTCGGCTGAGGGCCTGATCAGGGCCGTCTTGACTACTCTTAACATTCCCTTAGTTCAGGAGGTTCCTTCTGACCCCTCTGACGTGTTCCAGGAGCCTAAAAAGCCCATTACTTACTTTCCACCTAACCCCACTCTTGACCGCCTTGTGTCTGAGGATTGGAAATCCCCGGAGAGGAAACCCTCTGTCTCCAAGAAATTTGCCAAGCTTTATCCCTTTTCTGAGGCCACGCTCACTCAGTGGGTTCATCCTCCCAAAGTGGATGCTCCTGTTTCCAGGCTATCCAAGTCTACTGCCTTAACAGTCTCTGATGCTTCTGCTCTGAAGGACTGGACTGACAAGAAACTTGAGGTCTCCGTCAAGTCCATTTTTGCCACTGTTGGTTCTGCCATGCGTCCAGCATTCGCTGCTGCATGGGTGAACTGGGCCATTGCAGTCTGGACTGAACAGCTCACCCTGGCTGTCCGTCAGGAGGTTCCTACTTTGGATAAGTTGCGCTTTCTCGCCAACATTTCTGAGGCACAGCTCTATGTTTCTGCTGCCTTATTTGATGCCATCCATTTGGTGGCTAGAGTTTCCACCATGTCTGTGGTGGCCAGACAGGGTCTTTGGCTCAAGATCTGGTCTGCTGACACTGCTTCTAAGAAAGCATTGCTCTCCCTACCCTTTCAGGGTACCTCCTTGTTTGGGCCAGATCTTAAGGATCTGATCAGTGAGGCCACAGGGGGTAAGAGTACTCTTCTACCCTTGGTTCCCAGGAAGAAATTGCCACTTAAGCGTAATCGGTATTTTTGTTCCTTTCAGAATGAGACACGTCCGACGAACCAGATGGTTCCCTCAGCTCTGTGTACCTTCTCCAATCCCAAACAACAATGGAAGCCCAAGGTCTCCTCCAAGCCCAAGGCTTCCAAGCCTTCTTCAGCATGACTTACCGAACCCGGGTCCACACTCTGCTGTGGGTGGTCGTCTGCGGCACTATCACAGCATTTGGGAGGATTTAGTGACAGACCCATGGGTTTTACAGGTGGTGACGGAAGGGTACAGGATCCCTTTCGTCTCACTTACTGTAACAGTTTGTTTGACACACAGACACAGTGGTTTAGGATAAAACACAGTTTTGTTGAAATCACAGTAATATAATAACCCTCACAGGTCCTGTAGTATTTAAGCAGAATAATACAGACACACGACAGGTTACATACACATATGCCTA
The DNA here is from genome assembly GCA_037306005.1 of Rhinophrynus dorsalis. Taxonomy (NCBI): domain Eukaryota; kingdom Metazoa; phylum Chordata; class Amphibia; order Anura; family Rhinophrynidae; genus Rhinophrynus; species Rhinophrynus dorsalis. The sequence goes on from CM074722.1 coordinate 317,276,115, forward strand.
CACAGGTCCAGTATAACCATAAAGTCCATAACAGCATATACTGACACAGGTCAGGCAGAATACGTTGAATTCCCAGGAGAAAGGTACTGCATGGGTTAATGGTCTTCAATGAGTGTAAACTGTGAAGAGAGGTCTGTGATGGAGCTCACTCCATACAGAGAGCTTAAGGATACGTAACGCCCAGAAATAGGTTAGCAGAACAAACGTGAACTGCCAGAGTAATATCAGGAATTGAGCAACATATGACACTGCTGTAGCAGTAACGGAGACCAGGCCACTTGCACTCTTCCGGAGCAGTAATGGAGATTGGCCACTTGCACTCTGCAGGAGCAGTAATGGAGACAAGGCCAATGGCACACTGCCACAGCAGTAACGGAGACAGACACTTGCACTCTGCAGGAGCAGTAACGGAGACCAGGCCAATGGCACACTGCCATAGCGGTAACGGAGACTAGGCCACTTGCATTCTGCAGGAGCAGTAACGGAGACAAGGCCAATGGCACACTGCCGTAGCAGTAACGGAGACTAGGCCACTTGCACTCTGCAGGAGCAGTAATGGAGACAAGGCCAATGGCACACTGCCACAGCAGTAACGGAGACAGACACTTGCACTCTGCAGGAGCAGTAACGGAGACCAGGCCAATGGCACACTGCCATAGCGGTAACGGAGACTAGGCCACTTGCGCTCTGCAGGAGCAGTAACGGAGACTAGGCCAATGGCACACTGCCATAACAGTAACGGAGACAGACACTTGCACTCTGCAGGAGCAGTAACGGAGACAAGGCCAATGGCACACTGCCGTAGCAGTAACGGAGACTAGGCCACTTGCGCTCTGCAGGAGCAGTAACGGAGACAAGGAAGATGGAACACTGCCGTAGCAGTAACGGAGACTAGGCCACTTGCGCTCTGCAGGAGCAGTAATGGAGACAAGGCCAATGGCACACTGCCGTAGCAGTAATGGAAGCAGACACTTGCACTCTGCAGGAGCGGTAACAGAGACAAGGCCAAAGGCACACTGCTGTAGCAGTAACGGAGACTAGGTGTAACGGTTTTACTGACACTCAGACCAGCAGGTTAGAATAAAACACAGTTTTATTAAATGAAAATAAATATGAAAGATCGCCCTCTACAGGCCACAGCAAATGTTGCAATATAATACAGGTATGCCCCCACAGGCCCAGTATACAGAAACAGTTATCACATATACTGTCACAGGACAGGCACACAGTAGTGAAACAAATAAAGGGTTAAGAGCAATAATTAGTCAGTCTCTGTTGTGGTGTTTGGCATGCCCCAAGATGGTAATGAAGCAGTTGTAGGTGTAGATGGTGCAACACCTAAAGTTCTTAAGATAGGGAAACTGCTCAGCAGTGCTAGTTGAGAGGTAGGATCTGCAGAAAAGTTGCTTGAATAGCCCCCACGGGCGTAACAGCGGATACAACTTAATCTGCAAGTGCGTGAGTCGGTAGCCCCCACGGGCGTCCCAACAGAAGTAGCTTGTGATGCAAGAGCTTGCAAATAGCCCCCATGGGCGTATAGAAGGAGACCAACTGTACCGGAGCAATATGAGCCTCTAGCCTCCACGGGCGTGTACCGAAGACAACCTGCAAGAGCTTGAGTCAGTAGCCCCCACGGGCGTAACAACGGAGACCACAATATACTGCGAGATCGAGCCAATAGCCTCCCACGGGATATACCGGGGACCACCCTTAGCTGCAATAGCTTGAGCCAATAGCCCCCACGGGCTTAACCGGAGAAACCACCGTATGTGTAAGAACCAGAAGCGCCTCTACCAGGTATGTAACCAACTCGACTACTCTGCAGATGAAACAGTGAACCGCCGACCAGACTGGGAATGTACGCGGCTGGCTCAGTAGAAGTAGCGAAATACCAGCTTAGGCTCAATACCGATGCAAGTGGGCTCAGCAATGGACACGGCAGCACAACAAGGGTTAAGTCGCAGCTAGAATCGAAGGCTCAGTACAGAGGGATAGCTCTGCAAGTGTAAGGATGGCTCAGAAACGGATGCACAGCTCTGCAAAATAAGCACGGAGACTCAGCACTGGAGACTAGGCACTGCAAGTGTTAAACACGATCTGCCTGGTAGGCCAACACAGCGGAAGTCAGAATGTCGCTGCGGCGACAGCAGGAACAGGTAGCCGGACCAAAACGGATCACTGGAACAAGCCAGTACAGGTCACGGAGCAGGAAGTCAGCCAGGCCGGTCACATCACGTACAGGAACGTCAGCCAAACCAGGTCAGATCACGGAGCGGGTTCTCAGACAAGCCGGGTCAATCACGAGCAGGAACGTCAGCCAAGCCGGGTCGGGTCACGGAGGTGGTTCTCAGACAAGCCGTGTCAATCACGAGCAGGAACACAGAAGCGTAGTCAACAGGCCGAACGGAACACAGCAACAGCAATACTGGCTCAGAAACACCATGAAAGGGCAACTGACAGGTGTCACAACCAGGCATAAAAAGGTCACCAGGGGCGGGCCAAACCAACTCAGCAAATCAGAGTCCACCACAATCGAGAGTGACAGAGGAGGATCACAGGCACTGTGATACTAGGCCACTTGCGCTCTGCAGGAGCAGTAAAGGAGACAAGGCCAATGGCACACTGCCGTAGCAGTAACAGAGACTAGGCCACTTGCGCTCTGCAGGAGCGGTAACGGAGACAAGGCCAAAGGCGCACTGCCGTAGCAGTAACGGAGACAGACCACTTACACTCTGCAGGAGCAGTGCGGAGACCAATTGACACTGCTGTGACCGGACTGACTGGGCAACCGAGCAACTCGCCCTGCAGTCGTAACCAACCAGAAGCGACACAAAGATGTCTGATGGATCGGAATGTCGCCAAGGCGACACTGAGGCAGCCAGAGCAGGAACGTCAACCAAGCCAGGTCGAATCACGGAGCAGGAACATCAGCCAAGCCGAGTCGGTACACAGGAGCAGGAACGTCAGCCAAGCCAGGTCAGTACGCAGGAGTAGGAACGTCAGCCAAGCCAGGTCGGTACACAGGAGCAGGAACGTCAGCCAAGCCGGGTCAGTACACAGGAGCAGGAACGTCAGCCAAGCCGGGTCGGTACACAGGAGCAGGCGCAGAAGAATGATCAGGCAATCCAGGTCAGTACACAGACAGGAGACGAGATGCAGAGTAGTCAGGCAGGCCAAGTCGGTACACTGAGAAACGCTGAGAAGAAACAAGCACTGGTACAGGAATACCCCGAAAGGGCACCAGAGGGGTGGCAGAGCCCAGTATATAAAGGCCATACTGGGCGGGACAAACACAGAATATCCAGTGGGAGCAAAGCACAGTGTAGACTGACAGAAAATAGCAAGGGGAGCACGGGCACCGTGATACTTCCTCCCTTTCACTTTCTTCCTTCCCACACGCCTCAGGGCACAGAGAAATGCAATTTACAGCTTCCTAGCTCATTTTTTTCTGGGTAACGCTCAATACTAATCAGCACCCCCTCAGATCAGGCTATCAGACGTGCTGTTCATCATTCCTGAGGGTCCTAGGGCAGGAAGACCTGCATCCAAGGTGACTGTTGCTTCTTGGATCAAGTCCACTATTCGTAAGGCTTATGAGCTGAGGAAGAATCCTGTCCCCTTCAGGGTCACGGCTCATTCTACAAGATCTACTGGGGCCTCTTGGGCTTACAAGAATCAGGCCTCCGCTGATCAGTTGTGCAAGGCGGACACTTGGCCGTCTGTGCACACCTTTTTGAAGCACTACTTTGTTGATGTGCTGGCATTGGCTGACGCTAGCTTTGGGAGGAAAGTCCTGGAGGCAGTCTTGCCTGTCTAGGATTTCCTTCGGTTCCTGGTGCTTCCTTCACTTTTGAGCCCTGTTGGCTCTAGTTCAGTGTGCTGTGTAACAGTTCCTGGGGTGTTGTTACCCCTGTTCAGTGTCCGTTGACACTTCATTATTTTTGGGCTAGCTCTGATCTGATGGTTTATATCTGCTCTGGTGACTTTGGGGGCCTTTCGCCTAGTCCTTGCCTTGCTTCCCGCCTCTGGGAAACTCCATGATTGGACATCCCAGAGTTACCAGTAACCTGTATTGGACGACAGAGAAAAGAGGATTTTAGTCTTACCTGTTAAATACTTTTCTCATAGTCCATACAGGTTACTGGTCTCCCACACTGTCAAGGGACCATGCTTGGCTCTCCTGTGGCAGACTGTGGGGGTCCTTCGGGGTCATGCTCACAGAAAACTTCTTTCCCTTCACTATCTAGTCAATAGTTAGTGTCTCAAATCTTTCTGGAGCTGGTTAGCTAGCTGCAGCCAAGGAGGGAAGGTAGGCTCCACCCCCTGCAACCAATTCTATAATTGTTCCTGCCTACTTAAAGGGGCGGATCGCCTACCCAGAGTTACCAGTAACCTGTATGGACTAAGAGAAAAGGATTTAACAGGTAAGACTAAAATCCTCTTTTAACCCATTGTTCCTTATGTCAGATTGGGCTTCTTAGGGATTTCTCTTGCTTAGTATGTCCCTCATGCTCTGTGTCCCCTACTCTACCTTCGGGGCCCTCACTGGTTGAACAGGAGCCTGCATGGGTTAGGATCATAATCTCCTTAGTTAAGTTATATCCCCTCCTCTCTTCAAGGAGCTTTAGATTCTTGGTCCACGATACAGCTTCGCCCCCAAAAGGCACTTTAGTCATGTTATGATGTTATGATAACCCCACATTTAGGTATTTCTATGCTAGATTCGTAGTCCTCTGTTGGGGACTCTTATGAGAGACTCCATCTCTTTTGCTGCAGGTCTTATTTGGGTGGTCCTAGAGATGCTTAAGGTATCAGAAGCTTCTGATACTGATTCCTCTTCCTGGGATAGGAAAAAAGCAGATTGTGGTTTTTATTTCTTCCCATTCTTTAGACCTGTTGCTCATGGAGTAATGGAAAACTCCTGACAGAAAGTTCTTCACTAATTCGTATATATATCTCTTATACCCTTCTCCTGCTGAGGCTTTAGCACCCCCATTTGCCATTGGCAGATGCTGCAGCTCTCTAGGATCAGGTGGACAAATGCCTGGATTCCTTTTAGAAGGTGAATTTTGCACCTTCCAGTGCAAAACAGAATCTGGGGGATTCTGTTTTTGGCTGACGTCCAAGTGTATCCACCCAAGGAAGACCTGATGGTCCTTATATCCGAGATCCTTGAAGCTAATGCTTACCTTTCTGAAATGTCCTTTGATGTCACTATGCTTACTGGAAAATCCTTGGCTTTTTCTGTGGTCATTCTTGGTCCCCGTCCTATTAGTGATGTGAGGATTGTGACCATTTCTACTTCCAGTTGTTTTGGCTTTTCTTCAAGATGATCTTCAGAAGGGCTTGGTCTTATAAAAGTTCAGATTTTAACTCTTTCTGTCCTTGACCAGAATCCATGGGGTGGCTCATGCCTACCTGGTCTTTTGGGATCCCACCCCTCAGTGGTATTTGAGCCTGACTGCAGGACTGTTTCAGGAGGCTCCTTTTGAGCCCTTGTCTTCGGTTTCGCTGCATTTCTTGATGCTCAAGACTGCCTTTCTCTTTGTTGTGTCGGTTCAGTGGATGGCAAAACTTCAGGGTCTATCTTGTAAGCCTCCCTTTTTGGTCTTCTTCCCTGACAGGGTTGTTCTGAGGACTCGCATAGGGTTCCTCCTTAAGGTTGTTTCGGAGCTTCACATCAACCAGGAAAATTATATTCCTTCTTTCTGTCCAGCTCCATCTAATGGACATCTGTTGGATGCGCTTAGCTGCTTGAAGTACTGTTCATTGTATGCAGCCCTTTCAGAGTTCTGATTTGCTTTTTGTCATCCTGAGGGTCCTCATATGGGCCAGGCTACGTCTAAGGTTACAGTGGCTTCTTGAATTAAGGCAACCATTCACCGAGAGTTTGTCCTAAGGAACAATCCAGTGCCTTTTTTGGTCACAGCGCATTCTGCCAGGTAGGTGAATGCATTTTGAGTCAGGCCTCTGCTGAGCAGTTGTGTAAGTAGGCAATGTGGTCATCCCACCATACGTTTGCTAAACATTACCATGTTAATGTGTTGACTTCAGCTGAAGCAGGTTTTGACTGGGAAGTTTTACAGTCCATTGTGCTCGTTTATGTTTTCTTCCTGTTCTTTTGACCAGTGAAATTTTTATAGTGTTGGTGTCTGACACCTTAGGTTCATGTTTCATTTCTGTTAGGACTGGTCTGTGTTTGAAGGGGTTTTTCTCCTTCCCTCCCTGTAATATTGGTGGATGCGTTTGTATAGCCCCATAGTTCCTTTGTTCCATATAGGATGTAAGAGAAAAGGGGGGTTTTGTGTACTTACCGATAAATCCTTTTCTCTTAGTCCATGTGGAACACAGGACTTACCTCCCAGAGAAAAACGCATAGCATGAATCTCAGGCAGGGCGTCTTCTTGGGTTCTCTGGTACGGGGATTCACTGTCTTGTTCCACTTCTGTTTCTTTTCTTTTGGCTTTGCGCTACGTCAAACTGGGCAGAGGTGAAGTGGTGCAGGATGTGTGAGTCTCTGCCTCAGAAAGCTTCTTTGTCAGTGCCTTGCTCTCCTGAGGGAGGGTCTTCAACCACCATGGTTCCTGTTTTCTGCATGGACTGAGAGAAAAGGATTTATTAGTAAGTACACAAAAATCCCTTTTTCATATTCGTAATGCTTCTTTAATTAAAGTAACTGAGCCACTGCTGATCCACCTGTATTCAAGCAGGAATGTCGTTGAACTCATACACTGCTGGTAGCTCTTGAGGACCAGGGATGTCTACGTCTGTCCTATGCAATATCTGCATGTAGAACAATCAATGGGAGATCTGCCATGAACAGGGCAATGTGTGTGAAAAGATCATTTTGCCTCCATTCATGTTGGACATGTAGTGAAACAATGCATTAAAGTGCCCCTGTAAATTTGAAATATTTTGCTTTATTTGTCAGTTAATACTAATGAACTAGTTCTGGCCAATAGGGATTGGCAGGTTGGAGGGAGAGCAGTGTAGAATGTGTATGGCTGGCATGTCCCACAGTGTTGTCTAATTTGTATAACCTGACAAATAAATAATACTAATTATCTCATAACTTTTGTTAAATAAAAATGGTTAACAGTAATATTTGTAATTTTGAAAGCTCTTTCAAAGTTACCTATTTTTTTTTCTTCAAATTGACAATTCCACTTTGCGTAACCTTGCCAAGTAAACTTTTTTTGGTTGTATGCACAGTGCAGGCACTTGCAGGTCAAGAGGAAAAGACACTTCTAGTAGAGAGTGCTCTACAGGGCACACAGGAGCAGTTGAGTGAGCGTGTAGCTGAAGTTGTCAGACAAGAGCAGCATGTGCGCAAACTGGAAAGCGAGATGCGCACACTAAGAGAGCGGGCAATCAGCAGTGATGAGGAGCTGGAGCAGTGCAGGTACATGGCCTTCTTTACTGTCACAGATTGGTCACCTCTGATCTCTTCTTGACAACTAACCACTTCTCTGTGCCTGGGAACAGAACACTACTGGAACGCCTGAAGTGGGAACTGAGTGAAGTGAAAAAGAAACACCAGACAGCCGCACAGGAGGCCGTAAGGTTGCAGCACTCTCTCAGCAAACTGCAGCTGGAGCAGGCAAATGAGCAGGAGCAGCACAAAGCTCTGCAGCAGCAGGTAATACAGAATGGACCAGGGTGCCAGTGTGTGGGTTTGGGTGAAACCATGAGTGATTATGAAGAACAGGGTGACACTGCTAACCATTAGTTACAGGAACAGAGCACAATGCAGGAGAGTCTCAGAACTGAGATGGAACAGCAGCGGATCCAAAATGAGGAGCTGCAAAGGCAGCAGCAGAGAAGCAAGGAACGAGAGAACACACTGCAGAAAGAAGTAGAGGAACTGAGCCTGAGGGTGCAGCATTCAGACAGACTTGTGAGTACTGAGAGTTTTAGTACCTGGTGGGGAGGGAGACGCTGATGTACTGTGAAGAAATTGAGCTATTCTGGAGCAAATAAACTGCACTGTACGAGACACATAAAATCCCCCTTGATTAAAATGGAGCTTTTAACCCCTTTAATGCTTTGAAGACCTTTCTAGCATCCATGGAGTTAAATCAATGGAAATTCTTGTTGGTTCCCTATGGTGCAATTAGTCTGCTTCCTCCAGTACATTAGTATGTTGGGGAGTGTGAGGTTACCTAAAGATCTTGAGGCACTGACAGAATGTGAGCTTCATCAGTTGGCAGAGAGGGATCGGACACTGCAGAGTCTGCAGAGCAGCTACTCACAGCTGGAGCGGAGATGTCAGAGTGGACAGGAGGAAGCCAGAGAGAGTGCAGCTCAGTTAGAGCTGACCAAGAATGCTCTGCAGCAGGCACAGAGGAAAATCCAAGTACAGACCAAGGAGGTAAATCCCTGTATAACTGGCCTATATTTAATATACCTGCATATTAAAAGTTCATCTGGTGATTTGGCTGTATGGCCTATATTCAGGAATCTAAAGATGTGCATACCAGTTGCATCACTGGGGCCAAGAAAAATTCCCCAAATTAAAAATGATTTATATGAGGCTTTTAACTTCTTGAATACTACAGAGATATAAAAAAGCATTGTTAGAGACCTGTCTAGCAGTCAAGGAGTTAAAAAGCATCATTTAAATTACTGGGAATTTTAATTTGTCCCCAGTGGCGCAGTTGGTTTGCTCCAGAATTACGTTTTTATTTTGTTTTATTTTATTTTTTTTTCTGTCTTGTGAAAGTGGCTGCATGTCTGTTTCTCTTTTGTCCAATGTGGAACACAGGAACCATGGGCTAATGTATCCTCCAGCTAGGAGGGCAGGGCACTTGCCTAAAAGCTCTCTGGAGGCTCTCTCCATTTTAAAAGTGACCTTAAAGCAGATGCCTCAGGGCAAATATTCTCTTAGCTAGCTGAACTTGCTATGGTACATAGGAGTCTGAAGCATGAAGAGGACTAGATCTCTGAATTCTGGACAGAGGGGGTCCTTCACCCTTTCTTGCCTTGCTTCGTTTTTTTCTTTGATCTTTGCTATACATTAAACCGAACATTTCTGGTGGGGGTAAAGTGAAATAGGGAGCGAGTCTCTGCCTCCAGACAGATATTAAGGCATGTGTCCTGGCCTTCTGGATACTTTACCCCATGGTTCATGTGATCCACATGCACTAATAGACACAAATTTATCAGTAAGTACACAAAAATCCCCTTATATAGCTAATTCCAGTACTACCGATATATACATGTCTTCATTACTACCAATACCAAAAGAAGTAGGGCAGAAAAGTGGCCACCTGTGCTATTACCATCAGTATACACCTCTCTTTCCCCCTGTCCTATGTACAGATCCTTTCTTCTATTATACCAATTTACAGCTTTGTTTTCTTTACTGTACTGATCTTTTCTCACATTAGCTCAGGCGCCTGGAGGAAGCTACAGTACGCTTGCGCTCAGAGGAACAAGCTGCACAGAAGGTTGCAAGGGAACGAAGCAAGGAACTGAACACAGCCCAAGAGTGTCTGCAGGAGTTGAGGGGACAAGTGACAGCTGCACAGGCAGGCCAGAGAGAGGCCATGGAGCAGGTATTGCCAGAGCGGTTATTGACAATTAGATACTGAAACTATGATAGTTTGTATCTGACACACCCACCCACACCGTCATAATCTTGTTGGACTCCCAGATGTTGGGGACTATAACTCCCATCACCCCATATGACTAATTTGGGAGGATGGGAGTTGTAGTCTACAACAGCTGGAGGTCCAACATTTGACTACCCTGTCTTTAGTTTCATTTTAGAAGAAGTTGATGCAACAGTTCTTATAGTGTTATCATACACTGTATGCTGAAATACAATCAAAGGATAAAAATGCACAGGGGGCATTGTACAAATGTGCATGTGTGTGCAGAAACAGTGTTTAATAAATCTACTCATAATAATAATGATCTCCCACAAGATGGTCTCTACGTGTATGAGAACAAGCTAATATTACACCCATCCTGCTCGGGGACAGTCCATTCTGGCTGTTTCTTCAAGTAAGCAACAACAGGTAGCATATATTGTAACAAATCATAGACATTTAATAGAACTACTTAAAATGTAAGTAAAATGCTGTATCAAACCCTCTTTACACTTTTTATTGCATTAGTACAAAATAGGAAATATAGGTCAAAAACAGATCAAATCATAACCTAGTCTCATGAGGTGCTTCCTATTTCCTGTAAATTTCATCATGATACAGTGATTTTAGTATATGTGTTTAAGCTGAGAATATTTTAAAGGGATAGTAATACTTAAAATATAAAAAAATATATATATTGTAGGGTTTATCTCCCTGAGTAAAACAAAGGTACCCCCACTGCTGAAATGTGTTCTATTCAAAAGTTATTGCAGCTCAAACTTGTACTTTTTAGGCGCAGTATCAAAGTGGCCTGAAATAGTACAGTGGCACTGTTGCTACACCATCCTATGGACAGCTCTGGTCTGTTGACCATAAATCTCCATAGGATGGTGTAGAAACAGCGCCAATGTACAATTTCAGGCCACCGTGATACTGCACCGAAAAAAAATCAAGTTTGAGCTGAAATAACTTTTGAATAAAGCACCTTTTAGCAGTAGAAACATAAATAAAGGGGAGAAGAAAAATCTTATAGCAGCACCAAACCCACTCTTATAAATGCTGGACAATGCTATAACATTTTTCATCTCGCCTTTATTTATGTTTCTGTATATTAATATATATCTTTAGCACATTCCCCTTATTTGGAAGAATAATCTATATTCACCCATCAATCAGTAGTGCATCTAGTATATATTTTGTAATTTTCAGGAGTAGCAGTACCATTGTTTTACTCAGGGGGATAAACTCTACAATATATATTTTTTACATAATAAGTATTACTATCCCTTTAAGGAAATCCTCTGTCATAAGAAATATACCTTAATTCCTGTGTTTAAATTATTTAGCATATACCTCAGCACTTCTGTCTTATATTAACTAACCCCTTGGATGCTAAGAGACTAGTCTCATTATTGAAAATATAAGGTGTACATTGTATTGCCTTGCCTCATCAAAATGTATTTTAATGAGTTGTGCTGCATAGTGCTGTACAAATCATGAAAAAAGAAAGCTGGTGCGCTCCTACCGGACTTAATGGTGTAGATTAACAGGCAAACAAAATAATAATTACAAATGTCCCCAAAGAATAACAGGAGATTGTCACGGTTTGTTTAAGACTCACAGACGCAGAGTTTGGTAAAAACTTAACTTTATTGAAAAGTTAATGCAACCCCGTAGGGTAGAATACATATACACATATATATCTTTATTAGACAGGAATATAATGCAAATAAGCACAATGACGGCTCTACCAGCCTTGCCAGAATACCGGGCAAGGCAGCCAGGAGATAAAACTACGGGATGAGGCTCTACCGGTCTTGCCAATACCGTGTAAGACAACCCAAGGAAACAGGACAGGTTCTACCGGCCTTACCGTTTACCGAGCAAGACAGCCGATACGGGTGACTACACAGGCTCTACCGGTCTTGCCAATACCGGGTAAGGCAACCCAAGAAAATAAGACAGGTTCTACCAGCCTTACCGTTTACCGGGCAAGACAGCCGATTAACAGGTGGAGAAATAAGGGCAACCGGCAGTGACTAGTTGGTGGTGAAACAGTCACTAGAATGGTAATGAGGCAAATCAGTAAGCGAGCCGCCAACAGCAGAGAAGATAGCACTCAGTAATGCTTGACACAAACGTAACACCCTTCACCCGTAGAGCAAGCAACTCTGCATGGAGCGAACCAGCTCCCTATACGTGGGATGCACAATCTCTATACTGAGGCAGCTGGGCAGCTTGCGGGGCGAACCAGTACCCAATGCGTGGAACGCTATAATCTGATACAGCCGGATGGCTTGTGGAGCGAACCAGTGCCCTGTATGCGAAACGCACAACACTTAACAGCCGGGTGGCTTGTGGAGTGAACCAGTACCCTGTACGTGGAACGCTATAATCTGATACAGCCGGATGGCTTGTGGAGCGAACCAATGCCCTGTATGCGAAACGCACAACGCTTCAACAGCCGGGTGGCTTGTGGAGCGAACCAGTACCCTGTACGTGGACGCTATAGCAAGTATACAGCCGGGTGGCTTGTGGAGCGAACCAATGCCCTGTATGTGAAACGCACAACACTTAGACAGCCGGGTGGCTTGTGGAGCAAACCAGTACCCAGTACATGGGACGCTATTAGCAAGTACACAGCGGGTGGCTTGTGGGACGAACCAGTACCCTGTACGTGGAATGCTATAAAATGTATATAGCCGGGTGGCTTGTGGAGCAAACCAGTGCCCTGTATGTGGAATGCACAACACTTTAGACAGCCGGGTGGCTTGTGGAGCGAACCAGTACCCTGTACGTGGAACGCTATAGCAAGTATGCAGCCGGGTGGCTTGTGGAGCGAACCAATGCCCTGTCTGCGAAACGCACAACACTTAAACAGCCGGGTGGCTTGTGGAGCGAACCAGTACCCTGTACGTGGACGCTATAGCAAGTATACAGCCGGGTGGCTTGTGGAGCAAACCAGTGCCCTGTATGTGGAATGCACAACACTTTAGACAGCCGGGTGGCTTGTGGAGCAAACCAGTACCCTGTACGTGGAACGCTCTAGCAAATATACAGCCGGGTGGCTTGTGGAGCAGACCAGTGCCCTGTATGTGGAACGCACAACACTTTAGACAGCCGGGTGGCTTGTGGAGCGAACCAGTACCCTGTACGTGGAACGCTATACCAAGTATACAGCCGGGTGGCTTGTGGAGCGAACCAGTACTCGCATAGTAACCGGGAAGATGACAATGTCGCCTAGGAGACTCAGGAACATCTGAAGGCAGGAATCAGCGAATGGAGGCAGGAACCAGCAGGCAGACGGTCAACCGGAATACTGGAGGAGACTGGCGACAGGAAGCGGAGAGGGCGACCGGACCAGCAGGAGGCAGGAACTCTTCACAGAGAAACACTGGAACGTCCAGAATACAGGTAGCAGGAACACCGCAGGGGCCCAGGATACTCAGGAACAGACTCAAATGCAACAGCATGGAGACAACACGAAAGGGCAACCAAAGGGTGTCCTGACTAGGTTTAAATAGGCTATACAGGGCGGGCTGACAGCAGCCAGCCAATGGAGAGCCCCCTACTGGTGATAGACAAACAAAGAGAGCAATCACGATCACCGTGATAGAGATATCCAGATTTGCAGCTTCTTCCAATGGTGTTCTTAGCAAGCACCTCCACAGAAATTAATGCACATATATAAAAAAGAAGAGAGCAAAAAATCTGAGAGTATCTCCGTATATATAGTAAAAGAAATTGCTTGATGTAGAATAATACTTACAAGATTCTACCTTGTAAGTACGCTTCCAGAGCCACAATAGGCTGAATAGTATAGAAAGACCTCCAAATTCGTCCAGGAAACCTCCATGAACCACCTCCAATACCAGAATGCATAGACCAGCCGTATGAGGGGATCCTTTAATAGTAAGGTGACACACAAACCACAGAGACCTCTAAGGGTAAACTGTATAGTAATTAGTATAGAAAGACCTCCAAATTCGTCCAGGAAACCTCCATGAATAAAGCTTTATTTGGAAACGACCGGTCTGGTGAATACATTTGACGTGCCTTTGATTTGTGGGGATCTGGTAAGTAAGGTCTGGATTGGGGGCTTTATGTCACTTCACTATACAGTTTACCCTTAGAGGTCTCTGTGATTTGTGCATGATGGTGAAATACAGAGCTTGCTTCTCTGCTATGGTACAACGTACAGTCATATACTTAAATTACTTTATCATAGACCCCTAGGTGGCTGATGCACACAAGATCTGATCTGAAAATCATGGCAACCACCCCTCCCCTTTTGTTACCTGGTTGTGAGATCTGAAGGACAGACTAACCATCAGGCACCAAATTCACCAATGGCTGATCAATGCCAGCTTTAAGCTAGGTCTTGGTAAAGAAAGCTAGATGTGGTTTACCCAACTTGTAGTAACATAGTTGATGAGGCTGAAAAAAGATCTACGTCCATCAAATTCATCCCATTCAAAATCACCCCTGTTGATCTAGAGGAAGGCATTGAAGCCATTTCCAATTAAGCCCCAAGTGGGTAAACATAATTCCTTCCTGACTCCAAATGTCAGTCAGGTATTTCCCTGGATCAACATCGATCATCTTTGAAGCCAACGGTCATAATTCTCAATATATTGTCCTGTGCTAGATAGGTGTCCATTACTTTTTGAAAGCAGTTCTAGTATCTGCAAGCACAGCATCCAGAGGCAAAGAATTCCATAAGGTTACTGCTCTTACTATAAAAAAAAAATCCTTACTTCTTTTTTAGTCAAAATAATGTTTTAGTCAAAAGAACCGTTCCTCTAGTTTTAATAGATGATCTCTTGTTCTTCGCTCAGCTCTTTGAGTAAATAGTTGATTGGAGAGTCTTTGTATAGACCTTGAATATATTTGTAAATGGTAATTATATCACCCCTTTATATATATTTTCTCTAATCTAAACAAACCATTAGTTTGACATGATATATACTTCATAAAACCATGTTGGCTCCTACTAATAATATTGTTGGTGTTCACATAGTTCTGAATACTGTCTAATATCCTACCCACTATGGAAGTCAAGCTCATAGGTCTATAATTTCCTGATTTGGATCTTCTAATATCTCTTCTCACATCTTAGCCACTATGGAAGTCAAGCTCCTTGGTCTATAATTTCCTGGTTTGGATCTTGCCCCCCTTTTGAACAATGGTACTACATCAGCTTTCTTCCAGTCACAGTGCACTATGCCTGATGAAAGAGAATTAATAACTAGTAAGCATAATGGCCTTGCAGTTACTGAACTGAATTCTTTATGTACCCTTGGGTGTATTGCATCAGGTCCAGGTGCTTTATTCACTATAACTTTTCCAGTCTCTTTTGTCCTCATTAAAGGGATAGTAATGTTTCACATTGAAAGCCACTCCAGTTAATATTCTTAGTATTTGGGCCACGGAGACTGTAATTTCAATACTGTCAGAGTTGAAGTTCAAGAGTAATTGAATGATAAAGTATCCCCCTCCCACCCCTTTTACTGATATAACACTGCTCACCTCAGAGAAGCAAGACTGTCCGGATGGATCGCAGAGAGGGACAATCTTCAGTGAGCATAAGGCAAACCTGTCAAGGGGGGGGCAGGGTTTTCCTTATAGCTCACAGTAAGAAGATTGTCAGTTGCTGTAAGCTGACCGGTCAAGGGACTAGATTCCACATCTGAGGGGAGGCAGCTTACACTAGGTAAAAGGGGCGGGAAGTGGATACTTTATCATTCAATTACTCTTGAACTACAACTCTGACAGTATTGAAATAACACTCTCCATGGCCCAAATACTATGAAGCTGCTATTTTTGTGAAACATTACTATACCTTTAAGCCATGTACATGATGGAGGAAATTATGTGGTTTTGTCTGTTTGCCCATAGCCTGTCACTGTTGTTTCCTTCGTATATACTGAAGCAAAGAACGTGTTCAAGGTGTCAGCTATAACCTTATCCTCACTAATTAATTCACCCGTCTCAGCCTTAAAGCGGAATTACCACCGCTAAAAAACTTGCCCCCCCCCCCCCCCAACAATTCCCCATCTGGTGACTAGCTGCTCAGTAGCACTAGTCGCCAGAATTATTACTGCATTAACGAGAATTATCCTTTGTTCCCGGGCTGACAGGCAGGATGGAGCGCAGACATCTTTCCATAGTGACGTCTGTGCTCCTGCACTGTCAGTCCCAGTCAGCTCTAGGAGGCGTTGCTAGGAGCCATTTGGCTCCAAAAGGGACTGATAGCACAGGCACGCAGACGTCACTATGGAGAAATGTCTGCGCTCCGGCCTGCCTGTCAGTCCGGGAACAATGCCTAATTCTCCAAAATTATCCTAAGAGCTACTGCTTATAGAGAACAAAAATCAGAGATTAGATAATAAAAATAATAATTTATTAAAGGTAACACAATGGACTCTATTTCCATAAAACATAAAAGTTAGAACATCCTAAATTTGAAAACACTACACCTACCTAGATATCCTATTGGGAAAATCTATGGATGCCAATAGTTCAAATTTCCAACCATTCAACGACATACAAATCAGATTTTGTTCTGCCAAAATCATGAAATCACCCCCACAGATCGTATGGGTTAATACTCTCCTTCAATCCTTAGGGCTGTGTATTGATTCAGGCAGTACAAGCTATCCATTGTTGTCGCCGTGTAGTTTACAATCTATAATATCAAGTAGCACCCCTAGTTTTCCACATACACAGGAGATATGATAAGCCACACAACTGTTATTATATCCTAAACGTATATAAAAAAAAAAAAAAAAAAAAGGAATAATATATTATATTAAATTATGTTCCGTTCCAACTTAAAAATTAAAAAATATTTTTGTATGCATCACAAATACAGTGGTAAAAGGTGCAATACTGTTAGTTGGTTTTACTTTTGTCAATAAATACAACTGTAATAGTCACACATGCAACTCAAACACAACATTGTAGGGTGCAACATGTATAATCAATAACATCTCCTATTGTCTATAATCATAAAAAGCCTCTCTATATAGCAATTGCTCGTCCTAATTGGCCTTTGCAACAATAGATTCAATATTAAAAAAGAGATGGAGGAGCTTAAAAAACTAGATCCTTTTGCTGCAGATGAAAAGTATCTGTTAAAAACAGACTGCTTGTAAAATGGACACTATATTCAGCAGTAATATGGATATAACTTTGCCTATAATCATTCATAGTCTCCCAATATACTTTATATTAATTAACAACCATATAATCTCCTTTAGATGGAATCCTTTAGATGTTATCTTATATTGAGTCACAGTCTTTAGTCCTTCAAGATGTTACTTGGCTGCTCACTTTTAGGATATATCCAAACAAATATCCAATATAATTATCCCGCTATAGTTTATGATCTTGTGAATGATCCCACTATTATGTGAAGGTCTGTATTTGAAACTAAGTGTGTAATCACCCTTATACTTGAAGCGATTATACGAAGCATAAAGGATTACCTTCTCTCGTGAACCCAGTTTCCTTTAAAACACTATAGAATCAGCGCACAGGTGTTTCTGCAGTCAGCGTCTCCAAAGCTTATACTGCCACTGCACACCTTACCTGGAGTCTTTCATCCGGTTACCACGTGTTTTAATGCAAAACACCAAAGGGGCTATCTGCTTCAATGATATACGTTTGATGATGCACAGGTTCTAAATGAGCGCAGGTGTCTGAAATATATATAGCTTTTACACACTTCTCCTTCACCGCGGAGTATTCTTTCTTTACTTCATGGAAATTTAGTTAATAATATTATGTCCGATTCCGTCCAATGTATAAATGTTTCCTTGATCATCCAACGCCTTTCAAAGTTGAAAAAAATCTACGGCCGGGTATGAGAAGGTTGCCATTTTCCTGATGCAGACTGCCGTTTATAATTTGTATATCATTTTTAAATTGGCAAACCCCACTCAAAAAATCACTTTTTTGCAGTTCCAAATGCATGTCATTTCCCGTTTTTTGTTTGAAGGGGCAACAGCAGCTTTATGGCAGAGACCCGGTTTAGGACACTTTGCATTTAAAATCCCCCCAACCCCCCAAAAGAGTAAGCCACAGAAACACTGCAGGGTGTCCTGCACCAATGGCAAACAGACAGAAACCACCTTCTACTGTCCTGATTGCCCTACAAAACCTGGGCTCTGCATTGGTGACTGCTCCAAGCAGTAGCACATACATCCAATGCACTAATTCTGTAATTTAATTATTTGGCAACGCTTTCTTCCTGAAATATCCTGTTTGTTTGTTTTTTCTCCAAAAACACATCCCTCCTTAGATCTAACACTATGAAAATATAATGGGAACAACCCTGTTTTTTCCATGTCTGAAAATGGAAACGTACATGTTCTCAACTGAACCCAGTAAATCTGACAAACCTATGCATATGGGGCATTGCCATACTCAGAACATATAGTTGAATTGTGGACAATGCATTTTTACGAATCTCCAAATATCCTGTATTTGAAACCACAGCAACACCAAAATATAGCTGTGAAAAAACAGGGTTTTGTTTCTTACTGCAAGTTTTGGGAGGGATTAGTGGTAAAATTACTGAGAAAAAATTGCCAGAATGCACCTAGACTAAAACCCAGGGTTTTATTCCTTTCTAAAAAATATATTTTGGGGGTAAAATATTAATTGCAACATTGCTAAACACCCCAAATAAGACAAAGGTACCAGTTAAGTGAGCTGTAAAAATGCCACATCTGAAAATGGAACGCGTATGTTCCCAACTGGGCCCAGTAGATTCCCCAAACCCTGACAAACCTAAGCATATGGGGTATTGCTGTACTCAGAAAAAGCAACTAACATTAATCAATGCATTTTTTAAAATGTTCACCTATCCTGTGCTTGAAATCCACATAAAAAGTGAAATCTAACTGGGGATTGGTGGTAAAATGGCTGAGAGAAAAATCTGAAAACATGTCTAAAATGAAAGTCTGGGTTATCTACTTTTCAAAACTATACACTTCTAGGGGGAAATATTAAAATGGGGCACTGTTACACAGCTCTATATGAGACATGGCACCAGTGACTCAAGCTGTGAAAATTCAACGTGTGAAACTGGAAACTTGCATGTTCCAATTTGGGCCCCGTAGCTCCCCCAAACCTTGAGAAAACCTATGCATATGTGATATTGCCGTACTCAGACGAAGGAGATGAACACTAAGCAATGCATTTTTACAAATCTTCACCTATACTGTGCTTGAAATTCACATCAACATTGAAACCTAAGTGTGAAAAACGCTGAATTTGTTAATTACATCACGTTTACGAGGGATTGGTGGGAAAATGGCTGCATGAAAAATTTGAAAACATGCTTAAATGAAAGCCTGGGGTGTCTACATTCCAAAAAAATATACACTTTTAGGGGGAAATCTTAAAATGGAGCACTGTTACACAGCCCCAAATGAGACTTGGCACTAGTTAAGCAAACTGTGAAAATTCGATGTTTGTTCAAATATTGGCCTGTAGCTCCCCCAAACCTTGAGAAAGCTATGCATATGTGGTATTGCATACTCAGAAGAAGGAGCTGAACACTAAACAATGCATTTTTATAAATCTTACTTACATCAAGATTTACGAAGGATTTGTGGTAAAATGGCAGCATAAAAAATTTGAAAACATACATAAAATGAAAGCCTGGGGTGTCTACTTTCCAAAAAAATATACACTTTTGGGGGGAAATCTTAAAATGGAGCACTGTTACACAGCCCCAAATGAGTGCTTGATATTAACAGTAATATTGAAATGTAAGTGTGAAAACTGCAAAAAAGCTAAATATTAACACAATTTTGGAAAATATTTCTGGAAAAATAGCTGCATAAAAAACTCCAAAATTCTACTGATTATTTACCTTATGTTGTCTACTTTTCAGAAACATACACCTTTGTGGGACATGTTTGGGTTCTGGCACCCTCAACTAAGCTATGTTACTCACATGCTAATTGTTGAAAAATTACAGGTTGGAAAAATGGCATCCATCTTGTAATATTTACCTTGTAAATGTTAGAAAGGGTTTGAAATACTAGGCATATGGGGTTTTCTCATATTCAGGAGAACCAAATGATTATATTTAGGGGTATTTTTTTGTATACAAATCCTGACAGGAAAATGTAAGCAAAATTAAACAATGAGGTATTCATATAATTGTGGTATCAAAAGAAAGCCCTACTTGTGCTTAAAAACACAGTATATAATTTGTGTGGGTGTACGAAGGGAATTAAAGAGAAAATATGTTTGAACAAAGACATAGTCAAAAAAGTCAAAATTGCTCCGGTCCTTAAGTGAAATCCACCTTAGATTTGCCGGTCCTTAAGGGGTTAAGAGAGCTGTACATAAACAAATGCCCGCAAACCTGAAGCAACATTGTAAAGAAGAGTGGGTTAAAATTCCTCCACAACAATGTGAGAGACTGATAGTCATACAGAAAATGATTAATTCAAGTTATTGCTGCAAAAGGTGGTTCTACAAACTATTGAATCATAAGGTGTACTTAGTTTTTTCACATGGCTTCTCCATTTTGGCTTTATTTTTGTTAAATAAATCATGACTCGGTGTAATATGTCATGTGTTGTTGTTCAGGTATGGAGGGCTATCAGGTCCACCACCTTGTAACCCATCCCACCTAGTAAGACCTAAAATATGCAGAGGAGACAAGCACCCATACTCACAATGCACTGGTACAAAAGGGAAGAAAAAGTTGAAGTAAAACAAATAACCATCCAGAGTTCCAGAGGTAATGTTGGCTCACTTTAGAGAGTTGCAACAGACCTCTACCTCGTTTGGTAGGGTTAAAAGATTTTTGGTCATGCTGTTTGCTGCAGGTAAGAAAGCTGGTCCAAACTCAACTGAATTATGCTCAAGTTGCTCTTGATGGTAAAAGCAGCGAAGATGAAAATCCAGCTAAAGAAGTAGATCGGGTAGGAAAGTTGATGGCTTCAAACCAGAGACATTATGCCGGATGTAGCTGGAACATAGAGCTCCACAAGATGTATTGTGAATAATACTGAAATACAACCTGTTTTTAATGCAGTATACCTTAAAGAAAGCACACCAGGATCACTAGTGCTTAGAAGCAGGCAAAGCTCACACAACTCTCAGCCTAACAGGCAGCATGGATTTCTGTAAGCCAAGCTGCATCAGGTACCTGAAGCCTGGATGGTCTCCCAGTGGAACTGTGGAGAAAGCAGGAGCTGTGTATATAAAAGAAACTGGAAGCTGGTTCCAGGATTGCAGTCTTGGGTTTCACATTTGAACGCATGGGAACGCTGTTTTCTGGCCTAGAGAGGGTCACTTTCCTCCATGGATGCCTTTAAGGCTCTCTGTTGACTCTCTTCTTATTCCGGTATAGACCCTTCAGTCTAGTGGCCCAATGCAGGGCGGCAGTGATTACAGCTGAGCTGTAATGATCCTCCCCTATCCATGCAGCATGCATTTTTTTGGGGGGCGGTCTTAAAGGGATGAGCTGGTAACCCTAGCCAGTTTCATTCTTTGCCTAATGTGTTTGATACTATATAATAATATTAAATTGCAGATTATTTGATTCTTGGTAGCTTTATCTGTAATCTTTTTTTGCTGTAGTTAAAATCAAATTACCTTATATCCCAGGTGTTCAGCTGTGATCTGTGGGCCAAATGTGCACATCTTGCCTTTGGCTGCAGCCCTTCTATTAGCCCTCCTCCCTTTTTGCCTCCACATACTTCACCCCCTTATTCCCATCTTATGACTTAGTGACCTATTCCCCTTCCTTATTAGTCAGTTGTACTGATATATTACCCTGCTGGTCTCATAATACTCTTCTGGTATCATGAAATGGTGTATTGCACTGTTGCTCTCTGGTAATATTCTGCTGGTCTCTTGTAATTATAAATATCCCTGCCAGTTTATTGGTTTGTTATGTAGCCCATATTATATGTGTGTATGTATGTATGTATGTATATATATATAAATATGTATATCTGCCTTTAAAAATCAATTAAATACTTGTTCTACAGTTAGGTGAAAGGAGCAGGGATTTGGCTACTTTGCGGAGTGAGTTGCAACGCCACCAGCAGAGGAAAGCAGAGCTGGAGAGAAAAGGTGCAGCTCAGGAGGAGCGAGTGTGCAGACTCAGCACTGAAATTAATTCTCTGCAGGAGTTTCAGAGACAGAAAGAACAAGAGGTAGCTTTTGTGGGTAGAGAGAGAGATTGTGAATGAGGAGTCATCTGTGGCCTCAGCCATATGGCATAGCAATGTAACTTGGTTCTGTTTATTCAGATGGAGGTATGTGAGGGGCGTTTGAGAGAGCTTAGTAACGAGGTGCAGCACTGGCAGAGACTACAGCGAGACAGTACCCATGAGCTGAAGCAGCGAGAAGAGGAACTGAAACAGCTTCAGGGGCAGCTAACAACTGTGATTGAAAAACGCAAACACGAGAGCACAGAGGTAGCAATCCTATTACTCTGTGAATGCAATGGGTATATGTATAAAAGCAAAGGAGGAACAATGCTGGGTCAAACCAACTTCACCACAGGGAACAAATAAAAATCTTCATTAATTGAAATGCCATTTTCCTCTGTGTCCGATCTACGGCAATGACTGTGGTATTGACTCCGCCTCCCAGCTGGTAGGACCAATAACTTTAAAACCTTCTGCTCCTCCTCAATTTCTCAGTTATTTTGGTCCTACAAAGCTGGAGGACGGAGGCTGTTAGAGCCTCACAACTCCATTTGAATTATATTTATGTAAATTTATATAGATAAATACTGTAACAAGCCTATTCAGAAATTCCTTTTTCACTGTCGTCCAATACAGGTCACTGGTACTCTACTCTGGGAGGCGTAAGTCCCCTTTAATAGGCAGGAACAACTATGCAAATGATTTGCAAGGGGCGGAGCCTCCCCTCTTACTTAAGCCACCTTCTGGCCAGAGCCACTTTAGATTGATTTGTTCCTGGTGTGCTTGCACACCAGGTAGAGAACATCTATGCATCTTAGTGTTTTATTATTTTTTTATTCAAATATGGAATACCACCATTAGGAGGGTGACCATGGCTGTGAATTGCCCTCTTTAAAGTGGCTGGTGCAGCTTCCAGGGATTTTCTGTGGACCTTATGCCCTGAAGAGGGGACAGCTTGTGTTAAGCAGCTCCCCTACTGGGGAATTTACCTCTGGTTCTTTCCCTCCTTATCATGGTCACCTGAAGACAGAAGTCCTGCAAGGAAGGTGAGTCACCCATTGAGTGCTGAAGGTCCACTTGTCCCCACAGTGTCCCTTTGATGGGCTTGTATTTGGGAGTTTTAATACACTCCAGCACTCATAGGGTGTTTCTATTGCATTATTACTGTTTTATGCAATTTCTGTGGTATTCTCTGGGTTTTGGAGCTTTGGGTATTCATTTATTTATGTTTCTCATGTGTTTCATGCTTGTTTGGGCACTTTTTAATGTTTTACTAAACTTTATTAAAAATGGTGTTCCGCGCCTTTAAGCGCGGCTTTTTCCCGCTCAGACGCAAGGGCTCCTTTACTCTCTATGAGAATTCACAGTGTGGGACATATCTCTGGAACCGCTTGTCACAGCAACTTCAGAGAGGGCTCATTTTAATGCTAGGCTCCTGCTCTATCATCCGGAATGTGTTTTATTTATGTGGGGTGTTCAGGGGGGCTTCGGGCACTGTTTGGGGTACTTGTAAGGGAAAACTACATTTCCCATGAGCGCTTGGTTCGCGCTCGTTTCTGATTGGCTGTCATGACGGCCGCCATTTTGTGGTACTTTTCCTAAGCGAGTACACTACGCAGGGACCGAGCCTTCTCTCTCCTCAACAGATTAACCCTTCGCTGGCCAGATAAGTCCGTTTTTAGAACATTTCTGGGGTGAAACTTTAATCTTTTACACTTTTTCTGGGTGATAGTGTTATTAGTGGGGTATATTGACGCTGTGAGCATGTCTACTTCACTGGAGCTAGGGGCTAGACCCAAGTCTAAGGAGGATGGGGGGTCTGCTACCCCCATGGCATTTTGCTCCTCTTGCCACATTGGGCTGGATGGCGATAATGTGGGGGATCTATGCCCTAATTGTACTGGTCAAGATAGCAACCCTGGGCTTCCCAGCCACGCTATTGAGCCATCTTGAGTGAGGGAGTTTAAAGCTGCCACTAGGGATCTCAGATCCACGCTTCAACTCTTTCCCTCTCAGATACAGGGGGCTCTCCAGGTCTGGCAGACCCCCTCTACTATCAGGACCTCCCTGCCTAAGCCACAGGGAGCTCCTGATATCACTGATTCTTCTGAAGAAGACCTCTTACAGGATTCTGATGCTGAGGAACGTACTGTTATTGAATCTAACAGGTCCATTGGGGACCCCTATGAGTGTGACCCTGAAGTCTCGGCTGAGGGTCTGATCAGAGCGGTTCTGAATACGCTCAACCTTCCTCTGGCTCAGGAATCCACTTATGATCCTACTGATGTTTTTCAGAAAAAGCCATCTAAGCCAGTTGTTTGTTTTCCAACTAACCCTACTCTTGCCCGTCTGGTCTCTGAGGCATGGAAGAATCCTGATAGATCTTCCTCTGTCTCCAAAAAGTTTGCTAAACTTTACCCTTTTCCTGAGGCGGAGCTGGCAAAATGGGTTCATCCTCCCAAGGTAGATACTCCTGTGTCTAGACTATCCAAATCTACCGCTTTGGCTGTCTCAGATGCCTCTGCCCTGCAGGACTGGACGGATAAGAAGCTAGAGCTCTCTCTTAAGTCTATTTTTGCCTCCATTGGCACGGCCATGCGCCCAACCTTTGCTGTGGCATGGGTTAATAGAGCTATTGCGGCCTGGACTGAACGACTGACTGAAGCAGTTCGCCAGGATGCGCCGGTATCTGAACAGTTGCAGCTTCTTGCTAATATCACTGAAGCTCAGAACTATGTTGCTGACGCTGCTTTTGATGCTGTGCGCATGATGGCGAGGGCCTCCACTTCTTCTGTGGTGGCTAGACGCGCTCTTTGGCTGAAGATTTGGTCTGCTGATACAGCCTCTAAGAAAGCCTTGCTTTCCTTGCCCTTTCAGGGGAATTTGCTTTTTGGGTCTGAACTCAAAGAAATGATCAGTGAGGCTACTGGCGGTAAAAGTACTCTTCTACCCTCAGTCTTTAAGAAAAAGTTTCCAGCCAAACGCAGTCGGTCCTTTCGTTCCTTTCAGACTGAGACACGCTCCTTGGCCCAAACGGGTCCTCCCACTACGCGCTCCTCCTCCAAGCCCAAACAGTCCTGGAAGCCCAAAGTTGCATCCAAGGCCAAGACCTCCAAGACTGCTTCGGCATGACTCGCCGAACCCGGGTCCGCATCCGGCTGTAGGCGGTCGTCTCCGCATCTTTCGCCGGACTTGGGAGGAGTCAGTGGCGGACCCATGGGTTCTTCAGGTGGTGTCAGAGGGATACAGGATCCCTTTCTCTTCCCTTCCTCCTTTTCGGTTCCATTTTACTCGTCCTTCTCAGGAACCCACAAAAAGGCGTCTGTTCGACGCTATTCAGGATCTCTTGGACAAAGAGGTCCTGGAGGCGGTTCCTCAAGGGGACACAGGTTCAGGATTTTATTCCAACCTGTTTGTGGTAGCCAAAAAGGACGGAGGAGCTCGTCCCATTTTGGATCTCAAAGATCTCAATGCCTATGTGGTGACTTCCCACTTCCGCCAGGAGTCCCTGCGCTCTGTGATTGCAGCAATGTCTCCAGGGGAGTTTCTTGCCTCCCTGGACCTTCAGGATGCTTATCTTCACATCCCTATTCATCCAGAGAGCAGGCGGTATCTCAGGATTGCCTGCCACAGGGGACACTTTCAGTTTGCAGCGCTCCCCTTTGGGCTGACTTCAGCCCCTCAGGTCTTCCAGAGGGTGTTGGGCTCCTTGATAGCGGTGCTCCATCAGGATGGGATCAGAGTGACCCCCTACATGGACGATCTCCTACTGAAGGCCTCCTCAGCGGAGCTTCTCCATCAGCAATTACAGATGTGCATGCACACCCTGAACCGTCATGGCTGGATCCTGAATCTGGACAAGTCGGACTTGATTCCATCTCAGAGGCTTCTGTTCCTGGGTCTCCTGTTCGACACTCACCAATGCATGGTGTTTCTTCCAGAGGACGTGGCTCACCAGATAGCCGTCAGAGTGGCTGGGATTCTGGACGAAATTCCAGTACCGAAGTTGTCGTCCTTAGTGGGGAAGTTCATTTCCACAATCGAAGCAGTACCATTTGCCATGGCCCACTCCAGGGATCTTCAGAGATTTGTGATCCAGACGTGCAAGACTCATCCAGATCATCAACATCTGTCTGTTTCTCTTCCTCCTCATGTCGAGTCGAGTGTGCACTGGTGGTTAGATCTCTCTCATCTCCTGAAAGGGAGATCCTTTCTAGTTCCTCATTGGACCACAGTCACTACGGATGCCAGCCTTCGGGGCTGGGGTGCAGTCTGGGGTCGCTTCAGTGCTCAGGGGAAATGGGGTCTGGAGGAATCCATGCTCTCCATCAATGTTCTGGAACTTCGAGCTGTCCGGCTGGCCCTGAGGCACTGGGAGTCACAATTGACCGGTCTTCCGATCAGAGTGGAGTCCGACAACGCCACGGCGGTGGCTTACATCAACAGGCAAGGCGGCACAAGAAGCGGTTCCGCCTGGTGGGAGGTCAAAGATATTTTGTCTTGGGCAGAAGATCACGTGCCTGTCATCTCTGCAGTTCATATTCCAGGCGTGGACAACGTCATGGCAGACTTCCTCAGTCGTCACACCGTCGACAGCGGAGAATGGGCTCTTCACCCAGAGGTGTTTCACATGCTCACTCAACGGTGGGGGATGCCTGTGGTGGATCTGATGGCTACCAGACACAACAGGAAGGTTCCGGTGTTTTGCTCCCGGTTGAGGGACTCCCTTGCTCTAGCAGTGGATGCCTTGTCGATCCCTTGGGACTTCCCCCTGGCTTACATCTTCCCTCCTCTTCCTTTATTGGTCAGAGTTATCCAGAAGTTGAAGAGAGAACGTTGTCCTGTCATCCTGATTGCTCCAAACTGGCCTCGCCAGTCCTGGTTTCCGGAGTTGATGGCCATGTCAGTGAAGGATCCGATCCCACTTCCCGCCCGTCCGGACCTACTTCTTCAGGGGTATCTGTGGAAGGAGGATGTTCACTCTCTCCATTTGATGGCATGGCGGTTGAATCCTCGATTCTAGCAAAGAAAGGATTTTCTCCTTCTGTGGTATCGACTATGCTCAGTGCTCGTAAGCCTGTGTCTTCCAAGATCTATCATCGCATATGGTCAACTTTCGTGACATGGTGTTCTGACAAGAAGTTATCCCTTGACTTCCATCTTCCCACTGTCCTGTCCTTCTTGCAGGGCGGTGTGGATAAGGGACTCAGTCTGAGTTCCCTCAAAGTTCAGACTTCTGCCTTGTCTGTGTTTTTCCAGGAAAGGATTGCTATCCTTCCTGATGTGAAAGTCTTCTTCCAAGGTGTGACTCATGTTCGACCTGCCTTCAAGAGTCCTGCTCCCCAGTGGGATCTCAATTTGGTGCTGGGAGTTCTACAGCGACCACCGTTTGAATCCTTGGCTTCCATTCCATTACGTCTTGTGACTTGGAAGATGGCCTTCCTTTTGGCTATTGTGTCAGTGCGCCGGGTGGCAGAGTTACAGGCCTTGTCTTGTAAACCTCCTTACCTGGTGTTCCACAAGGATAAGGCTGTGTTTCGCACTACCAAGGAATTCTTACCCAAGGTTGTGTCCGAGTTTCACATCAATCAGGAGATTGTGGTTCCCTCTTTCTGCCCTAATCCTTCATCTGACAAGGAAAGAGATCTCCATCTGTTGGATGTGGTGCGTTGCCTCAAGTTTTATGTTCATCGCACCGAGTCTATCGGGAAGTCTGACGCTCTATTCGTCATTCCTGAGGGGCCTAGGACAGGGAGACCGGCTTCCAAAGTTCCCATTGCCTCTTGGATTAAGGCTACCATCCGTGAAGCCTATAAGTTGAGGAATAAGCATGTTCCCTTCCGGGTGACTGCCCATTCCACCAGATCTATTGGGGCCTCTTGGGCCTACAAGAATCAATCTTCTGCTGATCAACTGTGCAGAGCGGCCACTTGGTCCTCTGTGCACACTTTTTCAAAGCACTACCGAGTTGATGTACTGGCGTCGGCTGATGCCAGTTTTGGAAGGAAGGTCCTGGAGGCAGTCTTGCCTGTGTAGGTCTTCCGCTCTGTGATCCTTAGTGCTTCCTTACTGTTGAGCCCGGTTGGCTCTAGTTCCGTGTGCTGTGTTAGTTCAGGGATTGTTCCCTTGGTTGGTGTCCGTTGACACTTACAGTTTGGGCTATGTTATTAACTGGTCTTAGCAGTTCTAGTGACTTGGGCCTTGCGCCTGGTCCTTGCCTTACTTCCCGCCTCTGGATCAGCTCAATGTTTGTACATCCCAGAGTACCAGTGACCTGTATTGGACGACAGTGAAAATAGGATTTTAGTCTTACCTGTTAAATCCTTTTCACTTACAGGTCACTGGTCTCCCACCCTGTCAAGGGACCAGTCTTGGCTCTCCTGTGGCATTCAGTGGGAGACCGTTCGGGCATGCTCACAGGAGTCTTTCTTTTTGCTTACCTGAGGTCAGTTTTAGGGTCTCAAATCAATCTAAAGTGGCTCTGGCCAGAAGGTGGCTTAAGTAAGAGGGGAGGCTCCGCCCCTTGCAAATCATTTGCATAGTTGTTCCTGCCTATTAAAGGGGACTTACGCCTCCCAGAGTAGAGTACCAGTGACCTGTATGGACTAAGTGAAAAGGATTTAACAGGTAAGACTAAAATCCTATTATTTTTTATTTTTCTCTATGTAAATTGCCCTCAATGCAGTTTACATTTATATGGGATCACATACCCTATGATTCGGGGTCGCTTGGGTCCGCTTTCCGCCGCCATAACCTCCCCATTTGCGGAGCTGCCTGAGGCCGAAGCTTACCTTCACTGGGTTCCTACGCTGCTTCTATGCTTCTGCCGGCAAACACAGGTGCTTAGTGATGATGCGCTTAAGTTTATACCAAAACCGGAAGTTTGGTGGCTGTGCATTTCAGAGAGAGAGAGACACATCCTCTTTTCTTGCACGTAGCTGCTCCTCCGCTAACATCATCTCCTCCTCCATAGCAGATACTTCCTCCTTTGCAAGCATGGGGCTGGCGTCCTTACTTAAGGAGCACACCGCAGAGGATTCAGGCTGTATGTAAGTTACTAATTCTCCTTGTTTATGCTTGTACTGCTGTTATCATGTATGCTTAGAAAATTTCCAGAGAGGAATGAGAGAACCTTCAATTTATGTACATATATTTCTCTGTCGTCCAATACAGGTTACTGGTAATTTTGGGTAGGCGATCAGCCCCTTTAATAGGCAGGAACAATTCTGAGAAGTGACTGCTGAGTGGAGCCTACGTCCTCTCCTTAGCTTGCAGCTAGTCAATCCCCAACCAGTAAGATTTGTTTCTTGGTCAAGACACGAAGAGAGTGAACAGTTCTGCTATATAGTTTTAGCTTTTTATTATTTTTCTGTTAGATATGGAATACCACCAGTAGGCAGATTACCATCACTGACAATTCCCATCACCCAAATGTGGATAGCTCCGTTTACCAGGCTCTTTTGTGGACCTAAGCCCTGGGGGGAAAATCTTGGCTGCAAGTTCTTTCCCCAGGAGTTGCCCACTGAGGCGGCTTCTTGATATATGGTAATCTGAAGACAGAAGACCTGCTGAAAAAGGTGAGCACCCTTTGACTGCTGTGGTCCACATGCCCATGCTTCACGTCCGCATAGAGGTCTCTATAGGAGTTCCTATTACATACTCATGCACTCATTGGGTTTATTCTGTATGTCTGTGAGGTGTTTGGAGCAAGTTTTACTGCTGGTTAGCACTTTTTGAGGGGGTTTTGGGCACTTTTCCTGTTGGGTTCAGTGTTTATTGAGTGGTTTTACATTTAGTATTCATCTCACTAACTTTATGTTCCGCACCCTTAAGGCGCGCATTTACCGCATAGGTGCCATTGCTCCATTCACTTCTATGGGACTTAACAGTTTGGGATGAATCTCTGCAACTGCTCCACGTAGCGTGGTCAAAGATAGCTCATGTTGTTGGTTTTCCCTTGCTCTGTCATCCGGTCAATGTTCTGGGTATGTTGGGGGCTTTAGGGGCTTCGGGCACTGTTTGCTTCTGACGCGGCAGCCATTTTGTGTGTTCGCAGATCAAGTATCCTACGCAGGGCTTGGACTCTCCTTCTCTCCTCTGCAGCTTAACCCTTTGCCTACCAGATAAGTCTTAATTTAGTGTTTCTGGGGTGCATTAATTATCATACACACTTTATTGTGGGTGTTTTGATACTTTGACCATTTTGACTCTGTGAGATTGTCTACTCCATTAGACCTTGGGGCTAAACCTAAGACTAAGGATACTGGGGTGTCTGTGTCCCACATTGCTCATTGCTACTCATGTCAATCAGGGTTACCTAGAGAATACTCAGGTCATATTTGCCCAGCATGCGCTGCTGCCCATGAAT
Organism: Rhinophrynus dorsalis; assembly: GCA_037306005.1. Taxonomy (NCBI): domain Eukaryota; kingdom Metazoa; phylum Chordata; class Amphibia; order Anura; family Rhinophrynidae; genus Rhinophrynus; species Rhinophrynus dorsalis. Next base: position 317,306,267 of record CM074722.1, read on the forward strand.
CCCCTGTTAGGGCCTCCAGCCATGCACTAGAGCCAATATGGATGCAAGAGTTTAAGGCTACTACTAGGGACTTCCGGTCCACCTTACAACTCCTTCCATCCACCTTATCAGATGTTCCCTGCCTAAACCGCCGGGTGTACCTGATGTGTCTGATTCCTCTGACGAGGAATTATTGGTGGACTCTGATGATGATGACTGTTCAGCTGTTCCTTCATCTCAGGTTTTTGGGGACCCCTTCGAGGCGGACCCCATTCCCTTGGCTGAGGGCCTGATCAGGGCTGTGTTGTCCACCCTGAACATTCCCTTGGTGCAGATGGCATCTTCTGACCCCTCTGATGTTTTCCAGGGGCCTGTTAGGCCCCATGCCTGCTTTCCACCTAATCCCACCCTTGACCGCTTGGTGTCAGAGGAGTGGAAATTTCCAGACAAGAAACCATCTTGTCTAAAAAGTTTGCAAACTTTATCTGTTTTCTGAAATGGGCCTTACTCAGTGGGTTCATCCCCCCAAAGTGGATGCCCCAGTTTCCAGGCTTTCTAAGTCAACTGCCTTGCCAGTGGCTGACTCTTCTGCTCTTAAAGACTGGACTGACAAGAAGCTTGAGACTTCTCTCAATGCTATTTTTGCAACAGCGAGCTCTGCTTTTTGCCCTACCTTTGCTGCTGCATGGGTAAATAGGGCTGTGGCTGTTTGGACTGAACAGCTCACTTCTGCTGTCCGTCAGGAAGCCCCTACTTCTGACATGTTGCGTAAACATTGCTGAGGCTCCGCATTATGTCTCTGCCGCCCTGTTTGACGATGTGCGTATGGTAGCCATGGCATCTACCATGTCTGTGGTAGCCAGAGGGGTTCTTTGGCTTAAGATCTGGTCGGCTGACACGGCCTCTATGAAGGCTCTGCTATCTTTGCCTTTTCAGGGTTCTTCTCTGTTCAGGCCTGAACTCAAAGATCTCATCAACGAGGCCACTGGAGGGAAAAGTTCTCACCTGCCAGTGGTCCTGAGGAAGAAGGCACCTGTTAAAAGGAATCTGCTTTTTCGTTCTTTTCAAGCAGACTTGCGCCAGACGACCCAGACGGTCCCTCAGGCTTCGCGCTCCTCATCCAAGCAGCAATGGAGATCCATGTCCTCTACGAAGCCCAAAGCTTCCAAACCTTCTTCTGCATGACTCACAGAACCTGGGTCCCCACCCGCAGGTAGGTGGCCACTTACACCACTACCTTTCAGCTTGGCAGGCCTCTGTGGCGGACCCATGGGTTCTACAAGTGCTGGCCTCAGGATACAGGATTCCCTTCACCTCTTTTCCTCCTCCAAGGACCTTTGTTTCTCGTTCTCCCTTGGGAGCAGAAAAGGGACGCCTTTTCAAGGAAGCTATACAGGCCCTTCTGGACAAGGCGGTCCTAGAGCCAGTTCCCGCTCAGGAGAGAGGCTTGGGATTCTATTCCAACCTCTCTGTGGTTTCCAAGAAGGATGGAGGCTGTCACCCCATTTTGGATCTGAAGGATCTCAACTCCTTATTGGTCAGGTCCCAATACCACCAGGAGTCTGTGCGCACAGTGATAGCGGCCATGTCTCCTGGGGAGTTTCTGACCTCTCTGGATCTTCAGGATGCCTATCTGCACATCACCTTTCATCTAGAGAGTCGGCAGTATCTCCGCTTTGCCTGTGACCGAGGGCACTTCCAGTTCTCTGCCCTCCCCTTTGGCCTGACCACGGCTCCTCAAGTAATCAACAGAGTCCTAGGAGCTTTGCTATCCGTCCTACATCTGAACGGCATCAGGGTGACCCCAAATATGGATGACCTCCTTCTGAAGGCCTCGTCTCCGGAACTCCTTCACCAGAAGGTGCAGGACTGTGTTCATGCTCTCTCCCATCACAGTTGGATCATCAGCTTAGACAAGTCAGACCTTGTTCCTTCTCAGAAGTTGGTCTTTCTGGGTCTCCTCTTCGACACTAAGAGGGGGATGGTGTTTCTGACAGACGAAGTGGCTCAACAGGTAGCACTAAAGATCCAAGCTATCCTGTCTCAGGATCCTGTTCTAGCCAAGAAGTTGTCATCCTTGGTGGGGAAGTTCATTTCCACCATAGAAGCAGTTCCGTTTGCCATGGCTCACACCAGGGAACTTCAGAGGTTTCTGATCCTGGCCTGCAAGGGCCACCCAGATCTCCTGGAATGATCCCTGTCTCTCCCTCTTCAAGTGGAGCAGAGTCTCTCGTGGTGGCTCAACATGAACAATCTCCTGAAAGGTCGATACTTCATGTGCCCTTCTGGACCACAGTAACGATGGATGCCAACCTCTCCGGGTGTGGAGTGGTGTTGGGGCACTTGAGTGTTCAAGACAAGTGGTCTCAGGAGGAATCTCTCCTTCCCATCAATGTCTTGGAGCTTCGGCGATATTTCTTGCCCTACATCACTGGACACGACATCTGGCGGATTGCCCGTTAAGAGTGCAGTCGGACAACGCCACAGCGGTAGCCTACATCAACAAGCAAGGCAGCACAAGAAGTATTGCAGCTTGGTTAGAGGTCAAGGCTATTTTGTCTTGGGCAGAGGAGCATGTCCCTGCCATTTCTGCAGTTCATATTCCTGGCGTAGCCATCATTCTGGCAGACTTCCTCAGTCGACACACAGTGGACAGCGGGGAGTGGGAGCTGCATCCATAGGTGTTCAACCTCATCATCCAGTGGTGGGGTCTTCTATGCATAGACCTGATGGCAACCAGACACAACAGGAAGGTTCCAACATTCTGCTCTCGCTGGGCGGATCCCATGGCTCTGGCAGTGGATGTGTTACGGTTTTCTGACACTCAGACCAGGGTATGAAGTAAAAACACATTTTTATTGAATCAGGATGATAAACAGTGCCCCTAGGGGCAAAAACACAGTTTTATTGAATCAGGATGATAAACAGTGCCCCTAGGGGCCAGCACAGGTAAGAACAGTATTGACAAATACAGACAAAGTATGTGTAATACAAGCAGGAGTATAAGTACAAATATAGACTGGGAATAACCCCAAAGGGTTAACAGGAGCAACTGGAGAAAACTCAGTCTTAGATTGGCCAACGCCCAGGATTAGATAACAGTCTCTGAATGTAGAGAAAGGAGAAAAGTGTCTGCACTGGATCACTCTCTAGGTAGAAACAGGGAGCGCCCCTATTGCGCTGAGCTGAGCCAATACCACCACCGTGGGCTAGGAGGAATGCTACTGCCAGAGCTGAAGTAACCAGAATAGGAATCGCCCTAAACGAGACTAGTTAGTAACCCTGCGTATGCCAACTGGATTGTGCCAAGACGCCCTTGGGATGCCAAGATAGATGGTTGCTGCACAAGCTACTAGGAGCCGATGCACTAGGAAGTGCAGGAGGAAACGTACACTCTGAGTGAATGTGAGCCAGAGCCAGGACACCCTTCCGGTGTCGCACGGAATCCTTACAGCAAGAGCGAACAGCCGGCGTGGTCACGGTGCACCCCGAACACCGGACAGGTGGAGCTCTGCAAGGAATAGTATGGCGTGTATAGAAGGCTCAGAGAGTAGCGGCTCAAAGGGCAAACAGAGGCTTGGCAAGCTATACAAGAGGCACGTAACCGGAGACTACTGGCACTGCACGGGTTAATCTGGTACACACAGGAGAGCACAGCTCAGCAATGCAGATGGCAAAGCAACCTCAGGCTACAGCTGAAAGGGCGAGAGAGGATCAGCGAGATACTAAACAGTTCAGAATGTCGCCAGAGCGACCAGAGGACACTGGAACTGCAGCCGGACAGGAGCGACAACCGGAACCGGATGGATACAGCAGCAGGAACGTCAACCGGAGAACGGAACAATCACGGAGCAGGGTCGTCAGCCAGAACTGGGTCAATCACGGAGCAGGGTCGTCAGCCAGGACCGGGTCAATCACGGAGCAGAGTCGTCAGCCAGAACCGGGTCAATCACGGAGCAGGGTCGTCAGCCAGAACCGAGTCAATCACGGAGCAGGATCAGAAGAGGAGTCAGCCAAGCCGGATCGGTACACAGGAGACACTGGAACTCAGCAACGAGACGCAGGAACAGGAACACCACAAAAGGGCAACTGACAAGTGCCCAAGAGCCAGTATAAAAAGGAACATCCTGGGCGGGCCAATCAGCCTCCTCCAATACAAAGGTAACACAGTCACAGATTGACAGGGAATTACGGGGACCGTGATAGGATGCCTTGTCTATCCCGTTGACGTATTCTCTGGCTTACATCTTTCCTCCTGTTCCCTTGTTGAACAGAGTTCTTCGGAAGCTGAGACTGGAGCGCTGCCCAGTCATTCTGTACTGGCCTCGACAGGCTTGGTTTCCGGAGCTTTTGGACCTCTCAGTGGCAGGACCTTTTCGACTTCCCTCCCGACCAGACCTCCTTCTACAGGGTTACCTCTGGAAAGAAGATGTTCATCTTCTGGCTTTGACTGCATGGAGATTGAATCCTCAATTTTAAGGAAGAAAGGCTTTTCTTCTGGCGTTGTGGCCACTATGCTTAGTACCCGCAAGCCTGTTTCCTCTAAGGCCTAACTTCTAGTTTGGTCTACCTTCCTGGCTTGGTGTGCTGACAAAGACCTGTCTCAGGATTTTGACCTTCCTACAGTTCTTTCCTTCCTCCAGGATGGTGTGGATAAAGGTCGCAGTCTGTAAACCTCCCTTTTTGGTTTTTCACAAGGAAAAGGCGGTGCTTCGCACCTCACAAGAGTTTCTCCCGAAAGTTGTGTCTGAGTTCCACATCAATCAGGAGATTGTGGTTCCTTCCTTCTGTCCTAACCCTACTGCTGACAAAGAGAGGAATCTTCATCTGTTTGATGTTGTGGGTTGTCTCAAGTTCTATGTGCATCGCACTGAGTCCTTGAGGCAGTCTAGGGTCCTAGGGCAGGGAAGCCTACTTCCAAGGTTATTATTGCTTCTTGGATCATGTTTATGATTCGTGAGGCTTATGAACTTTAGAAGAAGCCTGTTCCCATCCAGGTCATGGCTCATTCTGCGAGGTCTATTGGGGCTTCTTGGGCCTACAAGAACCAGGCCTCAGCTGTTCAGTTGTGCAAGGCGGACACTTGGTAGTCTGTGCATACTTTTGCTAAGCACTATCGTGTGGATGTGCTGGCATTGGCTGATGCCAGCTTTGGGAGGAAGATCCTGGAGGCAACCTTGCCTGTCTACGATCTCTTTAGTCTCTCAGTAATCTTTCACTTTTGAGCCCTGTTGGCTCTAGTTCTTTGTGCTGTGTAACCGTTTATTTTATCCCTGCTCAGTGTCCGTTGACGCTTTGCTGTTAGTGTTGAGCTATTTATGATCTGTAGGTTCATTGGTGCTCTGGTGACTTTGGGGGCCTGCGCCTGCTCCTTGCCTTTCTTCCAGCCCTGGGGAACTTAATGGTTGGACATCCCAAAGTTACCAGTAACCTGTATTGGACGACAGAGAAAATAGGATTTTAGTCTTAACGGTTAAATCCTTTTCTCTTAGTCCATACAGGTTACTGGTCTCCCACCCTGTCAAGGAACCATGCTTGGCGCTCCTGCGGCAGAACGTGGGGGTCCTTTCGGGTTCATGCTCCCAGGAGTCTTTCTTTACCTTCTTACTTCCTAGTCAATAGTTAGTCTGCAAATCTTACTGGTTGGGGATTGGCTAGCTGCAAGCTAAGGAGTGGATGTAGGCTCCACCCAGCAGTCACTTCTCAGAATTGTTCCTGCCTATTAAAGGGGCTGATCGCCTACCCAAAATTACCAATATCCTGTATGGACTAAGAGAAAAGGATTTAACAGGTAAGACTAAAATCCTATTATTGTGTTTCTTGCCAGTATTGCTGCAAGTTGCTGTATATATTTAGCTGCACCTCAGTATGTCTACCTCTAAAGATGTTAAAGGGGATAAGCTGAAGCAACCAGCTGAGACCCTTAAGGAGGATAACACTTCCAAGACAAAACAGTGTGCTGGTTGTAAAGCCAAGTTACTGGCTTCAGACTCAGTAAAACTCTGTACTGACTGCCTCAAGAAAATTGCTACCCCGGAGGTTCCATCCCAGTTTACAGACTTTCTGGGACGGATGAAGTCATCAATGCAGGAGACTTTTCAGTTCATGCAGGAATCCTCCAGGAAACGCCACAGACCCTTGGATCCTGAGGAAGGTTCTTCACGTATGTTTGAAGAAGAGTATGAAGCCAGTGTGTTGGAAGCAGAAACTGATCCTTCATCCGATGAGGAAGGTGAAATTCCTGAAGAATCCAGCTCCTTCAGTCTTGATAAAGTAGATGATGGCCTTGTTAAGGCCATGAGAAAATCTCTGGGTCTAACAGAAACTCAAAAAGATTTAAACATAATGGATGGTGCATTCATAGGATGCAAAAAAGAAGCTCCGACTTTTCCAGCACACACATCTATTCAAGAAATAATAAATAAGGAATGGAAGAATGGAGACAAGCATTTTCAAACATCTCGACACATGCAGCGAATGTATCCATTCACAGAGGATGATACAGGTACTTGAGTTAACCCCCCCAAAGGTTGATGCTGCGGTAGCCCAAATATCGCGAAGAACCACTCTATTATTAGAAGACGGCACCACTCTAAGGGATGCTATTGATAAACGGGCAGATACGGCACTCAAAAGGCAGTTTACTAACATTGGGCAGAATATGAAAACAGCGACAGCCATGGCTTGCATGTTTAGAACTCGTAGAATATGGCTATCAGAATTTGAAGAGAAACTAGATTCCTCAGTCTCCAGATCTCGCTTATTAAAAGAATTGAGAGCCATCAAAGACGCAGTGAATTTCTCCTGCGATGCCTCATTAGATAATATCCAAGGCTTTGCAAGATCCTCATCTCTCTCAATTACAGCGAGACGTGCCCTATGGATAAAATCTTGGGAGGCGGATGCCACTTCCAAGAATAAATGAATTTCCCTTCCTTTCTCCTGAGGCAAATTGTTCAGCAATCGACTAGAGGACATAATAAGTCAATCGTCAGGTGAAAAGAGTCCCTTTCTTCCACAACAACGCAGGAACCATCCATCTCCCACTAGAGTTACTTCCATTCGGAAGCAGTCCTTTCGGGAGGCAAAACGTTACAGGCCGGGAAAAGCCTATGACCAAAAGCAGAGAGGATCTATGCAAGGTGCCAGATCTGGGAATGAAAGACTTCCAGAAGAAGCCAAGATTCCAGCCCAATCCTCAATGAAGCTAAGGGGATCCCATCTCCCTCTCCTGTCGGGGGAAGGCTGGAGCTGTTCAGGGAGTCCTGGAACCTGCTGGACACACACGCATGGGTCCAGCAGATTCTGGAATTGGGATATACCCTAGAGTTCAAATCAGTCCCGCACATCAACAAATTCTGGACATCCAATATCAGGAATGTGCAGATGGAGACAAAAATGAAACAGGCTCTTCAGGATCTTCTTCAAAACAAAGTTAATGAGAGGGTTTTGGAGAATCAGAAATTCCATGGATACTATTCAGTAATTTTCTTGGTTCCGAAGCCTTCAACAAAGCTACGCATGATCTTGGACTTGATTTTTTCAGAGTCCGAAGGTTCAAGATGGAGACCATCCAGTCTGCTATCAAGATGATACAACCAGGAGCATTCGTGTCCAGAATAGACCTCATGGATGCCTGTTATCACCTACCTGTTTATCCCGCACACAGATGGTTCCTCAGATTTCACATATTTCAACATCACTATCAGTATCGGGTACTGCCGTTCGGTCTTGCCTTGGCCCCACGTGTATTCACAAAGGTCCTGACTGTAGCAATGTCCGCGCTCCGTCAACAAGGCATTACAGTCCTACCATATCCGAACGACATACTGATAGTGGAAGACACAGAAGAAAGAGCAAGACACAGCGCTGCTACATGCCTGGATCTTCTGCAGCGATTAGGTTGATTAGTCAATTACGACAAAAGCCAACTACAACCATCTCAAACACTGATCTTCCTGGGAATCCAATTCAACACTGTACAAGATGTCGCAACAGTCTCCCAGGAAAGAAGAGAGCAACTATTAGAGTGTCACACTTTCTGAAACATCAAAAATGTTCGGTCAAGGATTTCCCCAGGTTATTGGGGAACCTATCCTCTACCTTCCAGATCATGCGCTGGGGCAGAGTTCACAGCAGAAGGACTCGGCACAATTACCTGCAGTATTACAAACAGGGGCCGTCCAATATGACAAGACAAATACGGATCCTTCCAGCCATCAGTTGAGAACTAAAGTGGTGGTCTTATACAAACAACATAATAAAAGGAAGGAGGCTGAGACAGTATCAATGAGAAATAGTCTGCATGGATGTCAGCAAGACCGGCTGGTGTGGGATTTGGATGCACAAGTCAGTCCAGGGAACTTGGACATCCTCAGAATCCAAGCAACACATAAACACCCTAGAACTTCTGGCAGTCTGGAACACGCCGAAACAGTTACGGACAGGACTTCAGAACCGACCAGTCTGCATCCGGTCCAACAATACAAGCACAGTCAGGTATCTGATGAATCAAGGTGGAACAAAAAGCCTTCCATAAATCAGCTAGTGATGTCCATTCTTGTCTCGGCAGAAAAAAACTTGGATGCTCTCTCGGCAACATATCTGTCAGGAGACCTAAATCTCCTGGCAAACTTCCTAAGCAGAACAACGATAGAACCTGGAGAATGGGCCCTGGATGTATCAGTATTCCATGACATTGTAAAAAGATTTGAGAAACCAGTAATAGACCTTATGGCATCTCCTCAAAACACAAAATGTCAAAGGTTTCTCTCCCATTGGAAGACGCAAGGAGCAGTAGGCCAAGATGCTCTCAGCCACCCTTGGCATTTTCCTCTAGCATATATTTTTCCGCCTCTTCCTCTGCTTACAGACATCATTCAGAAGATAAAGAGGGACAAGGCAGAAGTAATACTGATTGCACCAGATTGGCCCAGGAAGATGTGGTACTCAGACCTGATGAGACTATCCATCACGGATCCAATGAAGCTTCCAATAGTTCCTCACTTACTGTCACAAGGCCCAATTTTTCATCCGGAACCAGCCTTTTGGAAACTGGCAGCTGAGCGGAGATCATTGAGGCTCAAAGGACTATCTGAACCAGTAATAGACAGTATTATAGCTGGAAGACGCTCATCGTCTTCCAAGATTTATTATAGAATATGGTCCATATTTTGTAACTGGTGTCAAGACAGGCATCTGGATCGCAGTTCTATCTCTCCAGAACAAATTCTGGATTTTCTTCATGAGGGTTTCCAGAAAGGACTAAAACCAGCTTCCATCAAGGTGCAGATTTCTGCCTTATCAGCTATTCTGGCTTTTTCTCTAGCAGAACATTATGCTGTTAAACGATATGTACCCGCTATAACAAAAATTAAACCTACCATTGCTGACGTCACTCCTCCCTGGGACCTGAATTTGGTCCTGCAGCATTTCTGCATGCATAGCTTCTTTGAGCCACTGGAAACCATTTCCATGAAGCATTTAACCTTGAAGACTGTGCTCCTCACAGCAGTCACTTCTGCCAGGAAAGTGTGTGAACTGCAAGCATTATTGTGCATTCCTCCTCGCATGGTGTTTCACCAGGATAAAGTGGTGCTCAGGCCCAGACCATCATTCAGGTCTAAAGTCATATCCACCTTCCACCTTAGCCAGGAATTGGTTCTCCTATCCTTCTGTCCTAATCCAACAAATTACAAAGAATGACTATTTCACCACGTGGACTTGGTTCGATGCCTCACAGTCTCCAGATGACTACGTCTTTTCGAAAATCCAACACCTTGTTCGTTCACTTTGTTGGAAAGTTCAAAGTTACTGCTGCTTCCAAAAGCTCCACTGGTAGATGGATCCGGGATTCTATTAAGCTGGCTTACGAATCTGCTAAGAAAACCACCGAAGGGGATTAAAGCACATTCAACAAGAGCCATGTCTACCCCTTGGGCTCAGAAAGCAGTGGCTACACCTGAAGAAATTTGCAGAGCGGCCACCTGGTCTTTGTTGTCAACTTTTATCAAACATTACAAACTGGATCTGCAGGCATCGATAGATGCCAGATTTGGCAGGAAAGTGCTGGAAGCAGCAATTCCTGTCTCAGACTAAGAATTGAATATTGTACCCACCCTACTCTCTGGGGTACTGCTTTGGTAAGTTCCACAGTCATTGCTGTGGATCGGACACAGGGAAAAAGGTGAAATTTACTCACCGAGATTTTGTTTTCCTCTGTGTCCTTCCACAGCAACCCTTCCCTAATATATCAAGGAATTAAGGTGTTGGTATCATTCCAGTTACATGTTTCTTCTCTTATGAGATAAGTGTGGTAATTCAGGGCTCTATAGCTCTTACTGTGACTAACATATCTGTTTATCTATTACAGCTTGGTTAACAACATAACTGAGCAAGTGAGGAGGAGCAGAAGTTTTTAAAGTTATTGGTCCTACCAGCTGTTAGGCGGAGTCAATACCACAGTCATTGCTGTGGAAGGACACAGATGAAAACAAAATATTGGGGAGTAAATTTCACCTTTTTTACCCCTTTAATGCTACTGTGCAAGACAAAAACAGGGGGTGCCCATAGGGTAATACATAACAAATAACCCAAAATGTACAATTGGTAACTTGGTGCACTTACATTTAATGCAGACATCAAAGAAATCTGCGGCGAGCACACAAAGGTGAGGGATATCTCTCTGCCCCTGCATAGATCCACCTGAACCTCTTCTCCCCAGATGCTAGACCTCAAGACACTGGAGAAGAAAGAGACAACAGGGGGAGCTGTATAATATGCAGATGTATGCACACACCAGTATCAATCTCCACATGCGCATTCACATTATAAAGAGAACTATCAAATGGGAATCAACCTGTCCTGTTTGTGGTGACAGCAGACGTGTTCAGTATTCTGTCCCATGTCAGCATTTTTCCTCAGAGCTTTATTCAAAATGGCAGTCAGCTATTTTGAATAAATCTTGGAGGGAGAATGCTGCAGTAGAAAGGAATATTGAACATGCCTGGTGTCTTCCCAAGCAGGACAGGTTGATCCCCCTGCCAGCCGTTCTGCTAGTTCTCATCGTAATGTATTCATGTGGAGATTCATATTGTTGTGTGCATAAGGCTGGATTTTGTACATCTCCCTCTCCTGTTGTCTGCTGAAATGTACTGAAACCCCTTGACTTCTAGAGAGGTCTCAATCACATTTTTTTGTCAGTGTGTTGGAGACATCTCTAGCATTCAAGTAATTAAAACCCCCGTTTTTCTCTATGGTGTCACATAATCGTATGCACTTCTTTTGCTTGTATACATACACACAAAGTAAAAGAGGAACAATTCTAGTGAAAACCAACTGTAAGATAAGTGAGGAGAAATAAAAATGTAATTAATTTTATGTCTTAACCGCTTGAATGATAGAGAAATCTCCAACACATTGCTAAGTAACTCATTTGAGACTCTTGTAGCAATCAAAGGTTTAAAATACCCATTTAAATCAGTGGCAAATTTTGTTGCTCCCAGTGGCCCTCTTTTTCTTAACACATATAACCTATGCGTGCCCTGAAAACATGGATGCATGCTTTATTTTTCTTTCCACAGAGAGAAGCTTTGCAGAATGCACTCAACCAAACGAAGCAGAAATACACTGTGGCCACTAGTGAGGTTGGTGTCTACTGCTCGCCAGGGATTCTAGGCTACTCTTTCCATAGGGTATTGGTCTGTTACTTTGAGAGCATTTCTGTATTATACTAGTGAGGTCTTCAGGGGAAAATATAAAGGCATGTCAGCCGCACTCCATCCCAAATAGGTTGAAATAAACAGAAAGATATACAGTACACTCCATAAGTATCTGGAAGTGACAGTATTGTTTTGTCTCTGTACTCCAGCACATTACAATGGAGGATGATGTGCAGACTGTTAGCTGTAATCTGAGCATATTCACTACCATAAACTGTGAACTATGTAGGATTCACAGCCTTTTTGATAAATACATAGTGTCTCCATTTTAGAGGACCAAAAGTAATGGGACAGTTGGCTGCTCAGCTGTTTCTTGTCCAGTCATTGCATTGTCATTTCTCTCCAGGATATAGACACAGAAGTTTCAAATAGTATCATTAAGAGAAGACTACAACATTCTAAACGAGAGGTTTTACCACAAGATGGAAACCCCTGGTGGGCCTCAAGAACAGAAGAGGTTGCAGTTTGCTAAAAACTACATAAAAAGCCTTTAAATTATTGAACAGTCTTTTGCACAGATGAATCAAAGCTTAACCTGTACCAGAGTGTTTAAAAAGGAAAGTTTGGAGAAAGAAAAGAACTGCACACCACTTCATCTGTGAAACATGGTGGAGGTAATGTTATGGCTTGGGCATGTATGGCTGCCACTGACACTGGCTCATTTGTCTTTATTGATCATGTGACTGCTGGTGGCAGCAGCAGGCTGAATTCTGACGTGTTCAGAAACATGCTCAGATCCTTGCAAATGTCTCAAAACTCAATGGAAAGCACTTCACCATGCAGTCAAACAGTGACCCCAAACATACCTCTGAAGCAACCAACAACCTTTTCAGGGCCAATAAGTGGAATGTTCTTGACTGGCCAAGTCAATCACCTGACCTAAAACTAACTGAGAAGGCATTTCACTTGCAGAAGACAAGATTGAATGAAAAATGCCCAAAAACATACAGTAACTGAAGATGGGTGCAGTACAGGCCTGGCAGAGCATCACCAGGGAAGATACCCAGAATCTAGTGATGACTATAGGTTGCAGACTTCAGGCGGTCATTGAATGCAAAGTATTTGCAGCAAAGTATTAAACATGACCAATTACTTAAATGGATGGACTATGTATAAAGAGGGCTGTACTTCTTACATGGTTTACGGCCTTTGAATGTAAATACCCTCAAATTAAAGCTGACAGTCTGCAGTTTATCTTCTTAGTCCTTCTTTCATGTCATATCCAATAAGATGGAGTATGAGCCATAACAACAAACCTTGTGTCACTCATCAAGTACTTATGGACTACACTGTTGTTAAACTGTATGGTATCCAAGATCTTGTTATGATGAAGATGCAATGTGATCACCCTCATTATATTCCCTGCAGCTGGACACCCTGAGGAGCTCTCTGGAAGCCGCAAGGATAGACTGCCGCCGGCTGCACCATGAAAGCGATCTGGTTGTGAGCAATGTAAATGAATGGGTGATTGAGCAGAAGTGAGTATGTGACAACTTTCTGTCCGGATTTATTGTTTGATGTAAAGGAATACTAACGTTTTATAATTGCACCACATTTATACTTATTTAGGCAGAATATCCCAATAGCCACTGTGAATTAATTCCAGTATTAATTAAAGATTAGGGGAACAGTCACTCAGAATTAATTCTCAGCGGCCATTAGGATTTTCTGGCCAGATAAAGGTAAGTGGAAGTTTATTACTCAGAGATGTTACTGTTCCTTTAATCTCATACATTTGCATTGAAATCTTCTTGGGGAGGTAATACCTTGTGAGATCTTTACAAAAAGAAGCTTCTGTATGTACTATACAATGTGTTGCACATCCTTCTCATCCTCAAAGGCTTAACTGACCTAAACTGTACCATTAATGTTATGTTCTGATCACTTTAGTTGCAGTTGTGGTATGAGCAATGTAGGCATCACACACTTTACCACTTAAAAGTATGAAGAGGCAAAAAGATGTGATTTTGGCTCATAGGCAGAAAAAAAGGAGCTATTCTGGAGCATACCATCTGCACAAGAAAAACTGCCAAAATTACCAGTGATTTAAATACGGGCATTTAACCACTTGAATACAAGAAAGTTGGCAAGTGCAGTATGAAGCATAGCTAACCTCTCCAGCATACAAGGTGTTAAAAGGCTCCACTGAAATCAGTGGCGATTTTTATTTGTTCCTGTGATACAGTTGGCTTGCATCTCACTTGTTTCTCCTTTTCTTTTTGTGCATGGCTTTTAAATTAATAATAAGGTTTAATTTTGAAATAAATATATTGCAGGGTTTAGCTTGCTGATTAAAACAAGGGCACTTCCACTGCTAACAAATTTTTGTGTGCAGTACCTCCATGGTCGATAATTTTACAGTGGGATGTTGCTACCAAATCCTAGGGAGGTTTAGGGTCAATTGACCATAGCTGTCATAGACAGCTGTAGCAACAGTGTCACCATAACATTTCAGGCCATGGTGGTACTGCACACAAAACATTAGTCTGAGCTGCAGTCTTTTTAGAGTAAAACATATCTCAGCAGTGGAAGTACCCTTGTTTTACTCAACATGATAAACACTGCAATATAAATGTTTTCCACAGAAGTCTTTATTTTTGTTACATAATTGTGCTAATGTACCTAAATGGGTATTTCTGTGTACTTACCATAAATCCATTTCTCTTAGTCTGTGTTGAACACAGTAACCATGTGTTAAGTAGCTACCACTAGGAAGAATGTCACTTGCAGACAAAGTTCTCTGCAGAAGGAGACTAACCCAACACCACTAACCCATGTTCAACAGCAGCAGCAGCCTTCAGTTTTACAAACAGCCAAGACACTTAGAAAAAGAAGGGCAGGGAGGCAGTCACCAAGCATGAAAACACCGAAGGAGATCCTGCCCAGAATATACACACATTCTATGTTTTCCTCCTGGAGAAATGTTGTCCTATGTGGAACACAGGGACAATAGGGACATACCAAAGCTGTCCCAACCAGAACTGTAGAGAGGGAAAGAAAAACTCCTAAAAACAAATTCCGTCTCTCAGAGTCAGAAACAAATGAATACATGATCCTCAGGTGTTAAAGGACACCGCCACACAGAACACAGAACAGAAAATCAACAAAAGAAACACACTCTTAAGGGTCCAGAAACAAAGAGACACAGGAGCCAGTGGCTTAAAAGGTTCGCTCTGAAGCACTCCCTGTAATACTACTGCTTGAATGAAGTAAAGTAACATGCAGTAGTATTGGAAATCTTGTCAATCAGGTGCTAGGGAGCTATGGTAGAGAGCGTTGATGGTCACTTTCCAAGGACGAAAGCCATAGTTAAAGTTGCTGTCCATGAAGCCAGTTGACAGGATGGAAACACCAGTGTAACCTTTAATGGGAGAGCTTACTGTCTGGGAGAGAAATCCTTTGGAAGATAACACTGGTGAACCATCGATGAATAGTCAGCAATTGGTTGAACTCCAGAGGACAAAGTAGGAATATAGGCATACTCCAGGAGGTGGACACCAGGCAGTTCATAGAGATGAAGTACCTGCTAGCTGATGGTAGCTGATTTTTTGGACCAGATGGCAGAAGCAGCCGATGGATATGGCTGAGCTGACTGGAGACAATCTGCAGATTTGCATGATACAATGTAGCAGATTGGATTGTATGTAGCAATGAGCCACAGACTGATATTGATGAGCTGTCTGGAGACAACAGGATGGTTTGCAGCATACAATGCAGCAATTAGGATCGTATGTATCAAAGAGCCACAGACTGATGTAGATGTGCTGATTGGAGACAACCAGTAGGTTTATAGGATACAATGCAGCTATTTGTATTGTATGTAGCAGGGACCCACAGACTGATATGTCTCAGAGAGGCAGCTGAGATGACTGAAGGCAGGAAGCGGTGGAGAGAGAAAAAACAGATAGATAGAAATCAGAACTGTAGAACAACAAGAGAGCTGGTGGATGAGGCAGAAATCGATGTCAGGGCATAGCCAGAGGTTGGAATCTGGAGAATCCCCAGGGAAAGTACCAAGGGAGAGATGCAACAACAAGCCTGGAAGCAAGCCAAGGTCAAATGCCAAGAAGTTAAGTAGATCAGACACAATACACAGGGATGATCCGTTAGACGAGGTCAAACAAGAATCGAGTCAGCAACAGGTAAGAATACTGGGAGCAGGAACTACAGTAAAACGGCTCGTAGAACAGGGTAATGAGGAGTGAAAGTCGCGAATCTTAAATAGTCTTAGAAACCAGAATGAGAGGTAATCAGGTGAACATGCAACCGAAACAACAAAAGGGAAGAGTCTTAGGGACCACTGACACTTCCAGGACCAGGTTCAGTCCGATGGAGAAGTAGGCTTTCTAAAGATTGGGTAAGCATGGGCTACCCCCTGAAAAAAAGTCTGGACAACAGAACTATATGCTTCTAAATAAAGAACCAATAATTCTGAAATCTGTACATTGATGGAGCTAAGCAGAAGATCCTTGTGGAGCCATTCCTGAAGGAAGGCCAAAACTAGAGTGAGGCTAAATAGACAAGGCTGTGTACCATACTCTTCACACCATTTGAAACACAAACCAGACCATATAGTAAATTTTGGACAACTCTGATTTACGCACTTTAAGCTCAGACACAATGACTGGCTCAGAAAAGCCCTTCCTCCTCAGGTGATCACCTTCAAGAGCCACCCCATCAAATGCAACCTTGCAAGGTCCAGATAAAACATTGGACTCAGAGAAATAAGAACCAGACATAGAAGGAGACACCACTGCTCATCCACTGCCAGGGTGACCAGGTCTGTGAACCAAGCTCTGTAAAGCCAATGGAGCACAATCAGAATTACATACTTGTCCCATCTTGAAATTTCACAAATCTATGGGAATTAAAGAAAAAGAGGGAAACGCACAGGTCAGGGAAAACCTCCATGGATCCACAATGGCATTTACCACCAATGCCTGCAGATTCCTGAACCTGGAGTAAAACCTTGTACCCCTGTGCTTTGCCCATGATGCCATGAGGTCTACTACTAGAAAACCCCACCTCTGCAATATGGAAATAAAACTGAATTTTAGCTCCCATTCCCCAGGATCCCAGTGCTGTCAGCTAAGATAATCCTTTTCTACTTTGTTCATTCCTGGATATCTGTTGCCGATATCGCCAGAGTTTCCACCCAGGAGAGGACTGACTAAACTTTGGCCCACATAGCAACAGGCCCTCCCTGTTGACCAACATATGTCACAGGTGTGGTGTTGTCACACTGGACTCGGATCGGGCATTCATGAAGCAACCGGAACCAATGTAGGATGAGATGGATTGCCAGAACTTCCAGCATGCTGGTGGAGATTTTGTATTCAGAGCTGGGACAAAAACCCTGAGTCACCAGATGACCACCCCCCAACCTGTCAGGCTGACATTCATCTTCACCACAGTCCATTCCAAGATAGTGAAAGGTCTACTTATTGTCAGATGATCTTCCTGTAACTACCACAGCAGCTCCAGTGTTGTCTGGAGTGACAGAAACATCTCTTTGAAAAGATAACACTGATGGCTGGACCATTTTCTCAGTACATACATTTGTAGAGCTTGCATGTGAAACAGAGTGTAAGGCACTGCTTCCAGCTCTGACACCACCATCATTCGTAATATCCTCAGGAAATTCCGCAGTGGCATGACGCATGTTGGAGAATCTGAGATATACACATGGTCAAAATCTGCACCTTATACTCTAGAAGTAAAATTCTTTCCAGATAGTCTGTTGAATCTTAAGCCAGGAAAGCAAGAGATTTCAAGAATATTAGGAAGGACTTCTTCAGGTTCCGCACCCAACAGTGCCATCATAAAATAGCCATACAAGTATGACGATGCCTCCAGCAGAAGATTGTTTATTAGATCGTCCCTGAGCCCGGACACTGGCAGACAGCATTGGTTTGGTGAACATTATTGGGACGATCACCAGCCCAAATGGCAGAACTATAAACTGGAAATGGTGATTTTGAAAAGCAAAAGTGGGAAACCTCTGATCCTGAGCATGAATGGAAACTGGAAGATATGCATCCTTTATGTCCAGGGAAACCAAAAAAAAACAGAACACATGACTGCAATCATGGAGCACAAAGACTCCATGTTGAACCTCCACATATGTATAAAATGATTGAGATAACGGCTCCCATCCTTCCTGGTACTACAAACAGGTTGGAGTAGAACCCCAAAAACCTTTGGTTTTGGGGACTAGAACTAAAACTTCCATATCAACCAAGATTTGAACCGCCTCTTAGAACAGGAGCACCTGCACTGGGTCTCAAGGAACCATGGACATAAAGATGCAGGAGAGAGTCCTTGAAATCGATCTGGTAATCAAGACCACCTGAAAAACCCAAGTGCAGTAAGACAGACATGCTCTCTGCATCCATTTTTCCCTTAGCACCCTAGGAATCAGGTGGACCATTCCATGGAATCACCATCGCATCCAGCATAAGAGTTAGAGGTTTCCGAGACCTGGCACAGACCTAAGGAACCTTGCAGTTCACCTGAAAGGCCATTAGGCCCACCATTGGGGGACCCTATAGGTGAATGATAGAGTTGAATACATTCTGGAATCCAAGCGTTGCTGACTAAGAAAGTCTGTCACAACTTTGTCCACTCCCCAGTATGAACAACATTGAGAGCCGGCAAATGGCACTCCTCTAACATGAGAATCAGCTGGACCTCGGCCCATGTGACTGCAATTCTGGTCCCTCCCCAACAGTTGATGTAAACTGCCACCGTCATATTGTCAGATAGGATCCTCACCAGGGATCACTCAGGGGACTGAGACCTATGCCGCAAGGCTAGGTGAATCATCCGAATCTGTAGATTATTGATGGTCCAAAGATCCTGGCCTGTCAGAGGACCCAGCATAGCACCCCAGCCTGGCATCTATCAAGATTATGACCCAGTTTGAGATAACTAGTGGCTGACCTAGAGATAGATGTTCTGGCAGGGGTAGTAGATATGGAAGGGAATCTCTGCCTTAGAGACCATTTTGATCAAGTGCATCTCAATAGCTCCAAAGCTTCCCTATACATAGCAGAAAACAAGAGCGAGAGAGAGAAAATAAAAGGTTACTACACCTCCAGGCAGGCAATAAAACTGGATACTGCTGCTGCTGGGAGAGAGTCTCCTCCTTTACAGAGCTTTATCTGAAAGTGTCATATCTCCTAGTGGTAGCAACTTAACCCCATGGTTCCAGTGTTCTACAATAGACAAAAGTGATTTCAGTTGGTATGCACCAAGCCAGCGCTTCCCAAACCATCCTTCAAGGGATAGTAATGTTTCACAATAAAAGCAGCTCAAACTAATCTTCATAGTATTTGGGCCATGGAGAGTGTTATTTCAATACTGTCAGAGTTGTAGTTCAAGAGTAATTGAATGATAAAATATCCCCCTCCTGCCCCTTTTACTGATGTAACACTGCTCAGCTCAGAGCAGCAAGGTGGTTTCCAGATGGCTTGCAAAGAGGGATTATGTTCAATTAGCATAAGAGAAAGACATGAAAATCCTGTCAAGGGTAGCAGGGTTTTCATTGGTCTCACAGTAAGAAGATTGTCCCTTGCTGTGAGCTGTCTGGTCTGTGGACCAGATTCCACATCTGAGTGGAGGTGGCTTACACTAAGTAAAAGGGGTGGGAGGGGGAAATTTTATTATACATTTACTCTTGAAATACAATTCTGACAGTACTGAAATATCTCATGGCTCAAATACTATGAAGAATAATTGGAGCTGCTGTTTTTGTGAAGCATTACTATCCCTTTAAGGATCACTAATAAGACAGGACTTTAGGATTTACCTGCTTGGACACAGCTGAGTGAATTACAGTGGCTGAGTGCAGGGCCGGCCCAGGACATTATGCTGACACACACACTCTCTCTCTCTCTCTCTCTCCCTCTCCCTCTCCCTCCCTCCCTCTCCCTCTCCCTCATGTTTGGATCAAACTAAATATCAGTTATGCTCTTACACTTGGTTGGTGTCTACAGACATATTGTAAATCAAAGTGCGTATTTACAGCCCTGGTGACTGGAGCTCGATTTCATATCTACTGGCTGAATAATTTCAGCCTGTAAATATGATAGCAGGTCTTATGTCCACTGACAGAGCTCAAGCCACTAGGGCTGTAAACATGCACTCAGCTCTCAATTACAATGTCTGTAGACACCAACCAAGTGCAAGAGCATATAACTGATATTTAGTCTAAATATCAGTTATGCTCTTACACTTGGTTGATAACATATTGTAAATCAGCGAAGAGTGCATATTTACAGCCCTGGTGACTTGAGAAATGAGATGGATGAAAATAGGAAGTCGAGGAGGGAAAAATAAACCTCAATCTTATAGACATAGAGCGTCCAGACTCCAGACAGTTTACCTACCCCTGGATGATTCCACTCACTCAGTCTCAACCAGATGTGCACAGTACATCATGCGTGCAGGCTCAGCTCCACTTTCCCGCTATCTCACACCACACTCACCTGTCACCCCAACCAGCCAATGAGGACGGACCACATTAAGCAAATACACTCCTATTGACTGGTGGTAGTGAGTGTAGCTAGGCTGAGCCACACTGTACATACTACAGCCACAGAGCAGGAGCAGATGGGAGTTGGGACTCTTTATTGTCCTGGTGCAGCCTGGGGGTTGATGCTGGACACCGATTTGGCACACAGGTACAAAAATAACAAGCCTTGGGGCGGGAAATTGCCACCCTTATTAAAGTGCTGCCTGGGTCCCATAAACCCACGGGCTCTGGCTGAGTGATTAATCTGTTGAGTACAAGAGGGCTGTGCAACACATTTGGATGCAATGTGTTTCACATCCCTCTAGTCCTGAAAAGGTTAACTCACTTGTGCTTAAAAAAGGTTGATCCTTAAATCCTACCTGGTTGGAGGAACTTAGACATATATGGGAACCTCTGAACTAAAATACTATAGGCTCGATTTAAAGGACGCCAGTCGACAGTTTTTCTAGCATGGTAAAAAATTTGAATACCTGTGCTGTGAAGAACTGCCGGCAGAAAAATAAACATCTCAGTTTCATCCCATACAACCACACTGAAAATGGTTCAAACTGCAATTCAAAGGATTGCGTTAGGTGGTAAGATGCGCTAATTTTCCTACCATGGAAAATTCTGCACCCAGTTTCTTTGGGCATAGAGTCCCTTAGAGCTAATTTTAACTGCCAACGCTGGCCCCATATCAGTACATCCACAGCACTACATCCATCGGGGTCTTCAGCACCCTGGTCAACTACTGTCCATCTTCTTATTCTCTCTTCTTAGTCTCTCTTACTCCTTCTCCATCTTCTTTCTTCCATCTTTTCTCAATTTACCTGTAAGAAAAATAGAGATGTAAATAAATATTCCATAAAAAGTACCCACACATCTATGCATAGTTTAATCCCTTGAGTGCCCGAGCAGTACACAACACATTGCTGAGCATTGCATTGTGTACCTCTCTGTGACTCAAAGGGTTAAACAATGCATAGATTTGCGGGTCAGTACTGTAGAACATGCCCAAAGTTCACAAATGTCTCCACTATACATATCTCCTATATCATCAAAAATGAAAAACTGAAAAAAATATTCTAAATAAGAATATCCATTTTCGATTTTTTTTTTTTCTTTTTCTCCCTCTGTTTGTGGTGGCGGAAAAAGGACAAAGGCTGTGTTCCACCAAAACGGCACGCTTATTTTATCTTACCCCCCTGTGTACCTTCAGGGCGGATGCCTGTTCCACTGTGAGGGAATTTGAACAGAGACTGCCTTTATATATGGGCAGACTCTGTTCAAAAGACTCACATCTGTTGGCTGGAATGTTTGCTTGTGCACCTCCCAGCCAATCAGCTTCTAGCGGGGGATTGGAGGAACCTGCTTGAAGATGATTGACTGGGAGATGCGTAAGCACACATCCCAACAATAGTTTTGAGTCCTTTTGAACAGAGACTGTTCATCTATAAAGGTAGTCTCTGTTCAGATTCCCTCACAGTGGTACAGACATCGGCCCCTAAGGTACATGGGGGGGTGCTCCTCCTTCCTTTCTACACCGCAAACAGCAGCAGAGAACTAGAAAATGGATAATATTTTTATTTAGAAAATTTTTTGCAGGTTTTCCTTTTTAATGATAATGGGAACATGAATAATGGGGAAATCTCTTGGGAACTTTGGGCATGTTCTACAGTATTGACCAACACATCGTTTAACCCTTTGAGTCCCAGAGAGGTACGCAGCACATTGCTCAACAATGCGCTGCGTTCCTCTCTGCCACCCCAGGGGTTAAAGTACACGTATAAAACAGGAAAAGGATAAAGTGCTCATATAGTCCTTCATACACCTTATAGTAGTAAACAATAACCGTAAAGACTCATCATCTTCATCTGGGTGCAGGACAAACCCCGGTTCTCTCCTGCAGTTGTGGAAATGATAATTCTGCATAAAGGAACAGCCGCACTCCAGGATATAACACAACTCCGTATTGTCCAAGAAAAAACATTAAACTTTATTCATATTGTAAAAACCATACGTTGGTGCCATAAATAGACAAACTGAGGGAAAGGTGCAACAAAGAAGGGGGTCCCACAAACCGTCTGATGCGTTTCATGCTAAAATAAGTGCTTAATCATATAGCAGTTGGCTAGTCTCCCCATGAACACAAATATTTGTCAGAGCAGATGCAGTTTGCACCAAAATTGCAGATAATCTACAATACATTTGGCTTTTGCTGGCACTATCGCTACTTGCAACCTCCACAGTACTACTCGACAAATGCCCCTGTACATGTGAAGAGTGACAGGCTTCCATGGTGTATGTGTTCTCTCATTTAACAGGGAAGCCAACAAGTCCCTGGGGGAGAAGATCAGAGAACAGAGTAAGCAGATTCTACAACTAACAACAGAGAAAGAGTAAGTGTTTTGATTAGAGTTTTATATATTATTATACCAAGGCCTAGCACTAGGTAACTTTAGCACTCACATCCTGATTGAGATTAACACCTCTGGTTTAGGACTAAAAGCATTAACAGAGGTCTGAAAATGATGTGGACACCATGTGGTTTAACCAATTTCTTATTATAATAAAGCAGCATTAATGAGAATTTCTAGCCTCATACATCTACTTTAGGAGCACTCATGAAGAACAGTAAACTTTTTTTTTTTAACGGGGAAAAATTATATATATCTCTATATATTTATATATCCTGTATAATAATTTGCTAGGATGTTTGTCATGATGCAGTCATGCGCAGTAGAAACTACACATGTTCGGGCAGTCTCTACTACATATGATTGCATTGTGGGAGTGAGGTAACGCAAGACCGCATCTCAAGGAGCAGTGAGGTAGTGGCCACTTAACCCTTTGTGTGCCTCTGGCACTCAAAGGGTTAACATTACCCGGACCTTGGCCCGTGTACAAGGGCTTTTACAGTAGTATCTATACATTTTTTAATTTTTATTTAGTAAAAAAGGTCATTCCCACTGCTGAGATATGTGTATTTCCAGAGTTATTACAGCTTAAACTTGGGTTTTTTTTGTTAACAGTCTACTCTAGTGGTCAGATTTCAGTTAGTTATTCTGTTGCATACTGCTTTTTTTTAACGTTACAATAATGAGGGTGGTCGGCTTAGTTATTTGTATATGTACAGCATATTGGCTGGATGTGGCCCCCAGAGGATTATTGTGGCTGGCCTGAGAAATCTCTAACTTTTGTTTTTAGTAGGACCTAGACTAATGGCACATAGTTCTTATTGAGTAGTAGAGGGGGGTGCAACACGTTGCACATTCCTCAGACAGTCTTAGGGTTAAGCAAAAACTTTCCCATTCCATAAAAGGATGGATACTACTGTTCTAGTATAATAACTCTGGCACAAAAGACCATATAACACCATTGGTTGCCAGTGATGTCACAGATATCGTGCACTAAGTACTTTGATTTGTGCAAGCTTGTACTGAGTGACGAGATCTAAGGCGGCTCATTTTTTAAGAATATTATCGACGCTGCTTGGATTCTGAATGCCTTGAAATCCATTTAGTGACCGTTTATCAGACATGGCCAGTGAGCTGCATCTCAGTAGATTAACTTTGAGAATCAGAGAGGTGCTGAAAAGCCTTGCTTTCAAATGCATATCACAGCTACACATACACTGACACAAGTTTTGTTGTTTTGTATCCATACTCCAACTCATTGAAACAGTGACTAAGAGGGTTTAAAGTGCAGACTGTCAGCTTTAATTTGAGGGTGCTTACACTGCTTTTTATACATAGTCCCTCCATTTTAGGGGACCAAAAGCAATTTGACAAAGAAAGTTAGTCATCATATTTAGTACTTTGTTGCTAATCCTTTGCATTTGATGACTGCCTGAAGTCTTCAACTCGGACATCACCAGGAGCTGGGTATCTACCATGGTGATGCTCTGCCAGGCCTGTACTGCTGCAATCTTCAATTCCTGTTAGTTATTGGGCATGTCTCCTTTCCGTCTTTTCTTCAGCAAGTGAAACACTTGCTCAGTTGGATTCAGATCGGGTGACTGATTTTGCCAGTCAAAAACATTCCTTATTTTTGGCCCTGAAAAACTCCTTGGCTGCTTTAGCATATGTTCGGGGTCACTATCCTGCTGCAAGGTGACGTGCCTTTCACTGAGTTTTGAGGCTTTTGGTTGTATCTGAGCTGTTGTCTCTGTACACTTCAGAATTCATCCTGCTTCTGCTGTCAGCAGTCACATCATCAGTAAGGACAAGTGAGCCATTTCCCATACATGTCCAAACCATAACACAACCTCCATAATTTTTCACAGATGAGGTGGTCTGCTTTGGATCATGTGTAGTTTTTTTTCATTGTCCACATTTTCCTCTTTCCATGACCCTGGACCAGGTTAATCTTCATCTCATCTGTTCGTTACACTGTTCCAGAACTCTATAGGGTGTGTGTGTGTGTGTGTGTGTGTGTGTGTGTGTGTGTGTGTGTGTGTGTGTGTGTGTGTGTGTGTGTGTGTGTGTGTGTGTGTGTGTGTGTGTGTGTGTGTGTGTGTGTGTGTGTGTGGTGTGTTGTTTTTCCATTTAGTTTTTAGCAAATAATAACGTCCAATGTGTTCTTGTTTACCAGTGAATTTTGTGGTAACCTTCGGTGATTATGGTGATGGGTCTTCTCTTTATGGTACTCTGACACTTCTATGATTACATCCTGGAGTGTGCTCTTGATCTGTTCGGCTGTTAGAAAGGGTGTTTTACTTCAGAATTGCAAGTATTCTCCACTACAGTGGTCTAGCCTACCAGGTCATTTACTGTTGGTGAATATTATTACTACTATATATATATATATGGACAGGCTAGGCCTGTATTTGTGGGAGGGGCGAGAGGATTTATAAACTGCGTCCTCTCACCACTTATCCGAGGCGTCAAGCAGTCATGTCTCGCTGCGTCCAATCCCTCCAAATCAGGTTATCAGTATCCCTCCCGTCAGAGGTATCATCATGCTGTACTAGCATACTCGAGCCCCTTCATCTCCACTACTCGCTCAGTAGTTTGCAGGTACGTCTGACGTGTTGACGTCATCTTCGTGCACCGACCCGTCGGCTTCCCTCAGTCAAGCGAGCTTCCGCACAGGCCAGTCAGCCATCCTCCACCGATCGCATCCCGGCAAGTCCAGCAGGAATATCGGTAAGACCAAATAATTCTCGCTGCAATAAGATTGTTGCATTTCAGGGAGCTCAGTCACCACGTCTGTTGAATTAATTGAGAATATATCACTCGAGGATCTTGGGTAAAGTAGTCCTTACTCTGATTTCCGCCTGCATAGAACCCACCTTCACGCTATCACTCAGGCCTCTCTGCCAGGGGCAAATCGCTATTTCCAAAGGGATGATAATTACGATATTATTGAATTAAGGAAATAAGGACATTGATTCTCTTAACGTGCAGTAGTCACACATCTTGCATGTATAATTTCAATTCTTACTGTGGATAATCTCTTCAGCATTTCACTGTAGCAATAGCACAGCGCCGCTTTGGTTATATCATATGCATTTATTGCAAGTAAGAAGAGTTGATTACGCTAGTTATTACATCCAAGTCTGTTCAATGGTCAATATTTCAACTACTATCTAAATCCGCTAACCGTTATTAAGATCTGGTTGGCAGAGGATCTACAAATTTTATTCAGTGGTATGTCATAAGAATGATGCACTGATTTCACTGCTCTGCGATCGAGCACTTGAATTTCAGTTTTACATCAAGACGTACAATATGTTTTGTGAGAATTCAGAAGAAAAGAACAACTTATACATCGCTTAGTTAACTCAGTTAGGCTATCTGCCTACCTCACATACTCTGTTTCAGTATATTCTCCCTTAATATCCATTCCAGTAATCATTCTCCAATTACGTGAATTCATCAGTATACAGTCGACTGTTCCAGGGCAAATACTGTCCTAAACAACCGTCATCCATTATAAACGCATCAGGTAAGAGTTCCTTTCTTCAAGCACTCCTTACCATGCAACTTTCAGGAACCAATCAATATTAAATCTCATTTCTTATTCCAATTCACAGTTCCTCAACTAATAACCCTACCGACCTCCAGTCAGATTCATCCATAATCAATAACAGCTATGTAAGTCCATTCCTCATTGCCACAAAAAAAACAAACAAAAAAAAAACACTTGCTTTACTTACTGTATAATTTCTCTTTCAGTTGTTCCATCATGGATCCCCACTAAGGTAGGTGCCATCAAGTACTTCCAGGATACCGTCATATCCTGTGGATTCAGCATCTTCTCCTCTTCTAACTCACAAGCTACACATCCCCTCACCTCACCCCCACCCCATCCTATCAATATTCCTCCTGTAAGAGGAAGCACACGCACATCTCATTCCGGTCAGTCTTCCGTCAGAGACTCAGGAACCATCAGACTTCCAGCCAGTCTCCTGTCAGAGACTCCAAACCAAGTCTATATACCGATCCTTCTGTCAGAGGGTCAACTCATCATAGCACGTTATTTCAGTTATCCACTACTGCACTCAGGGCCTCCCATCAGAGGTCCTTCCCCCACTCCCTTCAGTCCATTACCCGCTTAGATAATTCAGACCGGTCACTCACATCCGAGGCCCCTACAACACATCCTCCTTTACCGGGTATGTATCCATATATACTCCCTCACACACACACACCCCCCTCCTCCTCACCATTCTCCCCCGGCTTCGATATCTATCCATACCTGGCGGTGAAACAGGGCAGCTGGGATATCCACCGTAAGGAGCATCTAGCCTAGAACCCGCTGGAACAATGAACTCTGGATCACCCGCCTCCACCTTCTTCCCATCTCCTCAGACTATCGGTCTGCCAAGCCATCAGGGTCAACCTGTCCGACAGGTTAGCACTCCTCCCCATCCAATTAATTAGATATTATATTAACCCACCTCCCCCCCCCATTTTCAACCTAACAGGTCTCATGTTCTCCTCCATCAGCCATGGAAGAAGAACCATCCAGTCCAGAGGCAAAATCAAGAAGCTCCTCAGCAAGATTCCCCAGCAACTCCGGAATTCAGTGGCCAGATGTATAGGGAATGGACTATTTCCCGAATTACTACAGAACTAACCCTTCGTCACATTCCATATTACTCATCTGCCAGGAAGTTATTTCATCTCCTCTTTCCTGCCCAATCCCCTTCCTCCCCTCAAGGACATCTCTCTCAGCCTTCTTCAACCAGCCCTGGTATCCCTGCTTATAGCTACACAGGACCTAGCCAAGAACCGCACCGTGCAATGCAGTAACGTATCAGTTACTCTAAAAGCCAAGGACCCAAGACTCTCTCAAAAGGTCACCATACCAGAATTCGTCCTGGCCTTTAGTATATTCAGGGATATTTTGTGTTCCTCTTTCCCCTCCAGGAGGCAAGAACTCGATCAATATTTGTACATATTAGTGAACCTGGGCTACCGTTACGGCGGCTTTAGTTATTACAATTATCATGTAGCATCTTCAGCCAAAGCGGATACCGCATTAGAACAATTTGGCTTCGTGACTGGGGTTCTTTAGATCACAAACTATTTTGCCGCTACTTCACGGGATTGAAGACCCCAGTCTGTCCATCTTGCCAGTCTGCTAACCACAACCTCAGCCTGTGCCCTTCAGCATGGCCTAGCTCCTCAGCTCCAACTCCTGTTGACATCCCTACAGACCCCCCCCCCCCTCCGAGAACCAGACCCACAGTCGACAAATTCGGTCGTACTATTCACTATATGTGTACATCACCAATTTACAATAATTTCAATGGCCGAGGCTGCTTTTTTTCACAATTGTCGAATGCTTCATATGTGTTAAATCTGTCGTGATTCCCATTCCCGTACTATTTGCCCCTGTCAGGACCGTTCAAATAAATGACTAGGAAACCTAAATATATGTCTCCTGAAATCCTTGCTATCACACCACCCTGACAAAAACTTCTCCTCATTTCTCATCAATGGTTTTCTCATTGGCACTCTCGCACTTCCCTTCCAATCATTAGAATGCCCTAATATCTAATCGGCCCTTTTGGACCCACTAGCAGTCAATCTCCTCCTCCAGAAAGAAATTTCTAAAGAACACCTAATGAGTCCTTGCCAGTCTCCCCCTTTTCCAATATGGCGTTCCAATCCTATCGGCATAGCCACTAGGAAGTTTTCTCAAAAAACAAAGGCTAATAGATTTTTCCGCCCCCCACTCCTCTCCCATCCCCAGCATCAATTCCCTCATCCCTTGTTCCGAATTTCTTGCTCTTTTATTGACTCGCGCAATAAAGTTATTCAAATACTTGGACTCTAATCAAGCTGGCCTCAGCGTCACCGGGCCTAGGGACCTTGGTTATGCCACTCATCTAGTCATAGTATCTCTGTTAGCCCTGACCACAAATGGTCAGGCTAGGCCTGTATTTGTGGGAGGGGCAAGAGGGTTCATAAACTGCATCTTCTCACCTCTTATCCATGGTGTCAAGCAGTCCCCACCATCACCCTCCCTCAGGATTCACTCAACTCATCAAAATTATTACAGGCCTGGCCTCGGCGTCACCAGTCCTAGGTCCATAGGGACCTAGGTTATGCCACTCATCTAGTCATAGTATCTCCTTTAGCCCTGACCACAAATACATACATTTTTTTTTTATATATATATATATATATATATATATATATATAAATAATCTTTTTTACCCAGTCTCATGATGATCTGCTTTACTGGCATTTACACGTCTTTGGTCCTCATGTCGAGACACAATAGTAACGGATGCCAAATGCAAATGGGACACGCAGATTAGTGTGTAAACCCCTTCTGTATGAACTAACAATGTAATAAAATACATCTGGCCAAGAACCAGCTGAGTAGCCAATTGTCCAATTACTTTTGGTTCCCTAAAGTGGAGGGACTATGTACAAAAAGGGCTGTAATTCCTAAGCAGATCATGGTTTATGTATGTAAATATCTTCACATTAAAGCTCTGGCAGTCTGCACTTTAGCCTCGTAGTCATTGTTTCCTTTCAAATCCAATCTGCTGGAGTACAGAACCAAAAGAACAAACCTTGTACCACTGTCCAGATACTTATGAACTGTACTGTATTTGTTTCTTAAAGGATTAGACAAAAAGGAGTTCTGGGGTGAAGACTAAATCTTAAATTTCCTGTATTAAAGAAATGTCTCCATTGATTTAAATGGCTTTTAACAGTTTGAATGATAGAGAGCTGTCCACGGTATAGCTTCACATTACTTTAGAGTCCACCCTATCATTCAGTTTGCCTCATGAGTTCTTCTATTTTCTTAGTGCTTTTTATGTGGATCTTAATGTTGTTATACTGGTATAGGTATACTTACCCAGAATAAATATATACAAAATAATGCCTGGATTACATTGCAGGAAAAAAAACTTTATCACTGGCATTCTCTCACAGGTTCCGATTGAGGTCTTCAGGGAAATTTGTAGGTAAAAGTTATTAACTGACATGGGATCCAATTTAAAAAATGAGGAAATGCAGGTGGTAAGATTATTGGGCATATTGTAGCATGGTGAGAGAGTGGCTCTGAAATGCTGAATTAAAAAAGTGGATTTTATTGAACCTACCATTAAATCCTTTTCTCTTAGTCCATGTAGAACACAGGAAGCATGGGGTAAAGTTTCCTTTAGGAGGGTGATGCACTTCTATAAAAAAGTTTCTTGGGCAGAGACTCCCTCAGTCCCTCTACTATCCATCATCAAATTTTAACCTTCTGAATGCCAGAGGGGTAGGCAGTCCATTGCTTGCAGAGAGGCACAATCTTCATTTAGCATAAGGGAAAAACCTGTCAAGGGGGCAGGTTTTTCACTGTTCTCACAGCAAGAACATTTCCCTTGCTGTGAGCTGTCTGATTTGTGGACTAGATTCCACATCTGAGGGGAGGTGGCTTACACTAGGTAAAAGGAGCAGGAGGGGAATACGTTATCATTCAATTACTCTTGAAGTACAACTCTGACTTTATTGAAATAACACTCTCCATGACCCAAATACTATGAAGATTAATTGGAGCTGCTTTTATGTTGAAACATTACTATCCCTTTAATGGTAAGTTAATTAAAATCCTCTTTTCTCCAATGTGGAACACAGGAACCATATACCAAAGCTATCCACCAAGATTCCAGGAGGGAAAAACTATAAAAACCCCTCCGTCACAAACCAGTATCCATAAGACCAAATTGTTACAATATAAGCCATAGGCTTCAGCAGACAACAAACTTGCACACCAAATAACAACAAACAAACAAGATCCAAGAGGGTTCAGATAGGTGAGAAGGAAGGTAAAGAGAGCGGATATACTGGCACCACAACCTGAAGGTGCCAATTCCTGTGTGCTCTTCAGGTTTCAATTCCAACTTGTTTGTGGTTCCCAAGAAGCTTGGAGGCTACCTCCCCATTCTGGACCACAAATGCCTCTACAAGTATGTGGTTGTTACGCACTTCCAGATGGAATCTTTGCGTTGTCATTGCAGCAATGTGCCCAGGGAGTACTTGGCCTTCCTGGATCTGCAGGATTCTTATTTATATGGCCTGCTACACCTAGATATTCAGTGCTATCTGTGTGTTGCTTTTGTTTCCAATCATTACCAATTCACAACTCTGCTGTTTGGCCTGGCTTCAGCGCAAAGAATCTTCACAATGATCATGGCAACCCTGGACCCGTTCATTCACACCCAGGACATCTCTCTGGGCAACTTCCTCATCAAGGCTTTGGGGGGGGGGGGAGTTCTTGGCTCGTCATCTCCAAGACTGCACCAGAATCCTGGCGCACCATGGCTGGATTTTGAACCTGCAGATGTCTTTTCCAGTTCCTTCCCAGGTTATGGTTTTCCAGGGCATGAGGTCTGGCATCCTTTATGGGAAGGTCTTTCTTCCAGAGAAGATTCAGGTTCTGTTCCAGGACATGTCTCAGGCATTGGAATAGTCCTCGGTCACGAACAAGGACTTCATGAGGGTGTTAGGTTGTTCGGTGTCAGCCCTGCAGGTGGCTCCATACTCTCAATTCCACTTGAAGGAACTTCAGAGAGAAGGAATACAAGAAGTATACTCACAATCAGATTTTGTCATGGATAAATTCCCAGTGGCAGTAAGAGCTTGTGGAGGATATTATCACTGCCTCCAAGCAGATAATTGAATCCAAACTCTCAATCCCTTCAGGACTGTCACCTCACGGCAGGGCTTAAAAAGACAATACAAAAGAAAAGATGCAAGGAGATCTGTACCGTTGTCAAGTAACTGCACATAGATCAGGATGTGATAAATGTCAAATACTCACAGCGATGTTGAACTGGCTACAATAACAAGCAAGCTTGGATTTTTGATGCTGGTTCTCCCCGCAATGAACCCACATTGATGTGCATCACACGCCCATTCCAATGTTCAGCAGCATATTCAGTGTATATATGAACCAAAAACAGCAGACCCCTTCTATAGGGGTCCTCAGTTTAAGTATCCAAAAGGATTCCCTGTTTTTTTTTAAAAACTGGGCTTGACTAATACCTGCTTGAAAATTAAAGGGATTTATAGATCGCTCTGGAACTTGTAACACTATTTTTGACAACGTCCAGCCAGAGCGATATAGAAGCCCGGGGATATTGATTTTAGTTTTATTTCAGTTGTATGCAGTGGCAACGTCTTCTCCATTACCTAAAATTCAATTACTTTTTAGGATTGGATTCAGCACTGCGGCACATAAGGTTAATGGTATTGGATTTCACATTATTGCATGTTGGATTAACGATAACTGCATTTTATATGAAATGATTTCCACTTGATGACATCAGTGGGAGAATCCAATTGGGAATGCTGAAGTTGGAAACCTGGATTGGTTCATTTTGAATTTTCATTTACTATCCACAGGAAAAATCCCAGTTTGATTACAGACATAAATGTGGGGACACTGTTAAGCAGACCAGTTTGTACTTTGTAATGTATTCCTTCTGATTAAGTGCTGTGCCTACCACAAAATATGTTGAGGATATTTTAATACATTTTATATTTTGGATTCATCTGATCTGCAGTTTGTGGATCGTGTATACATTGAATATGCTGCTGAACATTGGAATGGGCATGTGATGCACATCGATTTGGTTTTATTGCGGGGAGAACCAGCATCAAAAAATCACTGCTTGCTTTTAAACAGGTTGCTTATTGTTGTAGCCAGTTCAACATCACTGTATTTGACATTCATCACATTCTGATCTATGTGTAGTTATTTGATAACAGTACAGATCTCCTTGCATCTTTTCTTTTGTATTCTCAGATCCTGGTCCAGAAATCCAGAACATCTCCTTCAGCAGATGGCTCTCTCTCTCTCAGGAAGCCATTGAGGATCGATGTTGGTGGTGCATTGGTTGATCATGGAGCAGAGGATCCAGGACTGGGCTTTGGTCACCATAAATGCCAGCCTGAGGTTTTGGGGTGTGGTCTAGGGACACCTAGGTGTCCATGGCAGGTAGACTCAGGACAAGAGCCTGTTGGAACTTTGGGTGATCAGGCTTGTGGTTTTCCTTCATTGGTCCCTAGTTCTCATTGCGGCCCCAGTGAGAGAACAGTCGGACAATGCCACAGCTATAGCGTAGATCAATCACCAAGGAGTGACTCACAGTGAGGTAGCATGGAGGGAGGTGGAGGATCTCCTCTGCTGGGCAGAGACCCACGGTCCAGCCATCTGAGCCATTCACATTACACTAGTAAAAAACGTGTTGCTAGACTTTCTAAGTCTCCATGACATAGAACCAGGACATTGGGAACGCCATCAGGAATGGTTTTAACTGATAGTCCAGTTAGGCAGTTGATGCTTTTTTTTTTTTTTTAACTTATGCTTAGTTCACCGAGTTGCAAGCTGTGTTTTGTAGACATCCTTTCCTGGTGTTTCAATAGAACAAGGCGGCTCGGTGGTTTCTTCCTAGGGTGGTCTCGGAGTTTCACATCAGGCAGGAGATGGCCGTGCCCTCCTTTTTGTCCTGAGCCAGTTTCCAATAAGGAGAGCTATCTCTATCTGTTAAACATGGTGCACTTCCTTAAGGCCTATGTGCACAATTCTAGGCCTTTTTGAAAGGTTGACTCTGTCATCCCCTAGGGTCCCAGAGCTGGTCAGGCCGCTTCCAGGGTAACCATTGCCTCTTGGATCAAGCCATACTCCAAGCGTATGAGATCAGGAATAATAGGATTTTAGTGTTCTTACCTGTTAAATGCTTTTCTCTTTAGTCCATACAGAACCATGGTGTTGCTTTCCTGGGCAGAGGAGTCCTCTTAGGGTCTTAGGCTTGGGAGATTTTTCAGCTCTTATTTCCATCTCACTTCTTTTTGTATGGCTTTGAATCAATGAATTCTGGGAGTTGGAGGGGGGGGGGGGGTTTGAGCTGGAGGAAGGAGTTGCAGCCCCAAAGACCCTGTCTTTTATGATATGTGGTACCTGTGTTCCATATGGACTAAAAGAGAGAGGATTTAAAGGGATAGTAATAAAAATGTAAAATAAATTAAAAAAAAAAAATTATGTATATATATGTTGTAGGGTTTATCCCCCTGAGTAAATCAAGGGTACTCCCCACCACTGAAAGGTGTTTTAATCAATAGTTATTACAGCCAAAACATCTATTTTTAGGTGCAGTATCACAGTGGCCTGAAATTGTACAGTGGCGCTGTTGCTATACCACACTATGGAGATTTATGGAAGCTAACCAGAGCTGGTGTAGCAACAGCGCCACTGTGATATTGCACCTAAAAAAATTAAGTATGAGCTGTAGTAACTATTGAATAAAACACCTTTCAGCAGTGGTGATTTTTTTTTTTTTAATTATTACTTTCCCAGAATACTAAAATCCTACTTTTTCATAAAGCTTTTTTCCTAATGAGTAAATCAAGGGGACTCCTACCGCTGCAAGATTTTTATTGAAAAGTTATTACAGATCACCTGTGTCTATGTAATATAACCGGCGTCCAAGTCAACTTTATTTATTTACGAATAATGCACTTTACGGAAAAGAATAAGTTATAGACTACAGATCTCCATCGTAAGTGATAGGTACTAGGCTGTTTTTTTCTACAACAGACCCAGTCCCCCCAGTTCTGCTATACGCAAGGACCTTGTGTGTGATTATTTCTCAACTGAGCTGTATTCCACCAGAATCAGGGAGCTGGAGAACAGAGCTTCTCTGACAAGTAAGACTCTCTACACGCAATGTATTATAAGCAGAGTCTCCTAAACATCAGGAATGATGTCTAGTGAACCCCTATGGGGAAATACTAATGCTCAGCATTTTGTAAGTACTGAATGATTGGAGGAAGACACCTCCCAAAGGTTAATCTCTAGTCTTTTCTGTAGAAGGAAGAATAGTAAATTGTAAAAAATATCCCTACTTTTATATGTGGGGAAGCAGATCCTCCTGCTAAAGAAGACCGGATGAGTCAGAGGTTAAGAATAAATAGCATTTGTATATCAGCATCAAAGGAATGTTATTTATTCTGAAATTGCAGAATAAAAGTCAGATTGGTGATTATCACGTTAAAATAGGTTGGTAAGGCCCAACTTGCCCAGTAGAGTATGCTACATGGGTTGAATTGTGCTCTGATTGAACTGCACACTTAACCCTTTGAGTGCCATAATGGTACAGAACGCATTGCTTTGCACCACTCTGGCACTCAAAGGGTTAAAGGACCTTTTTTCAGCTCATTTTCCTATTTTGCACTATTTACTAATGTGATTATATGCAAGCCTGAGACTCTTATACATTTCTAATATCACAATGACCAAGTATTCTATGAGAAGGGCTCCCATTAGCTACATGCAAGGACAAGAGAGGTATGCAATGCTTTGGTCATCAAATGTGAAAGTTAGCAACAATGTCAACTCTGACCATGCCAACTAGCAAAGTTTGTTTCATCTTTTCTCTGGAAGAGCTTGGGATTTAGAGCACTGGTTTCCAAACCTATCCTCCAGGGCACATAGCAGGCCATGTCTTTAACTCCATCTGCACTGAAGCAGAGAAATCCTAATCAGAGGCTCGGCCATTTAACTCACTTATGCATAAGTAGTGAAATACTAAACACATGGCCTGTTAGGGGTCACAGAGGATATGATTGGGACCTTCACACTTCAACTAAAATATATTCATAAAAAGAAACAAGCCATCATAATTAAGCAAAATAACTTTCATAAAGCATCACCCAGAAGAGGATATAGTACTTTTTTTTTTTTTTTTTTGCAAGTACTGCCCCACAGGACCTGGCCCCTCCATTAATTTTTCCAGGCACAGATAAGGATGTAAAAATTGTTGAACACCAGAGCTAATTAAAGAGAAATGTAAAAAAAATATATATTGTATGGTTTATCCCCCTGACTAAAACCAGATGGCAAGGATTCACAGCTACAGCAGACTTCTTAAAACATGTACAGCAATGCTTGAGAGATTTACTAGGCTGCTTAAAACGACAGTAAAAATTTAAAAAACAGGGTACTCCCACTGTTGAAAGGTGTGGGTTTTTGTTTTTTTTTTTCCAAAAGTTAGTACATCTCAAACTCTGATTTTTTTAGATTTGTTAGATGCAATATCACAGTGGCCTGAAATTGTGCAGTGGCGCTGTTGCGACTTCTTCTGGCGGTTTATGGTCAGTTGTGATATTGCACCAAAAAAAAAAAAAAAAAAAAAAAAAAAAAGTCAAGTTTAAGCTGTACTAACTTTTGAATAAAACACCTTTCAGCAGTTGGAGTACCCTCATTTTACTCATGGGAATAAACCATACAACTTTTTAAAAATGTTAATTTTTACTGTCGTTTTAAGCAGCCTAGGAAATCTCTCAAGCATTGCTGTACATGTTTTACCAAGTCTGCTGTAGCTGAATCCTTACCATCTCCTACTGTAAGCATCTTCTTTGTGTACTCTTACTCTGGAAAATTCTTCATATTAATGATCACATCTCTTTCCCACAAACAGCCACATGCAAGAAGTGATTGAGCAAATGCGGTGGGAGAACAAACAGTATAGAAAGCAGATGGATGAGAGGCGCATAGAAAACGAGCGTAACAAGGTGAGTCACTAAGGCAGTTCAAAGACCCTCTCAGACCCCCACATATAGGAAAATGTAACCATCTTTCTTCCCCTCTGAAAAGCAGACACATTTATGTGTTGTGCACCCAGGACAGTCAGCGGGGCAACAACATAGATGGCCTCTCTGAGTCCGGCGAGTTGGAATCCTTGTGCCTTAAGGCACCAGAAGGGACTGACAGAGCAGGTCCAGAGAGCGCCTACAGCAAGATCCCAGCCGGTGCCTGCCTGCTGAACCAGTTGTATTTTCCTCTAATGCCAGACTTATGATGCAAATTACATGTGTGTGTGTGTTGCTAACATATTAAGTATTTGGGCTAAATGTATCTTTGATGAAAGTTCTGCTTTAAGCAAATTTCTTCATGTAAAACTGGGACCCCATCATTAGGTCCCTACCAAGCACTGGGTAATCCCCTGTGTGTTGCAGGGGTGGGCAACATGAGACCTTCTACATGTTCAGGATTACATTTCCCATGATCCCTAGCCTGCCTAAGGTTAGTTGGTAATAAAGGGGAGTGTAGTCCTAATCAGGTGGAGGGCCTCAGATTGCTCATCCCTGGTTTAGAGGTCATTGGGTAAACTTAATTTTTCTTTACTTTTTGTCCATTCCTAGTTGACTTTACATCAGTCTGACTTGGCACTCCAGAGTCACAGTCATCTACCTCCAGAAGATGCAGAGTAAGTATCTAATCCTCTGTCCATCCCACCTATGTCTCACAAGTCTTTACAGCACTAGTGACATGTATCTGTTTAGGTCTCTGCGATCTGCACGACGTGTTTTCACTAGTCTTGGAAACCTGAGGACAAAACCCCATGCTGGTACATAATACTCCACTTCTACATTTGGATCTGGTTATTTCCACATTGACACCTGGAGCCATCTCCACTGCAGGCATGATTACACCTTCTCGGAAGAGCTAAACTTAAATATGGGAGTTGTCCCCTGGGACAGCAATGGCTTTAAAATGTTGCAAGGACCTCACAGACTTAAAAATGCACTGATTTTTCACTTTTATATTTAAAAAAAAAAGGCTTTGTTTTTTTTTTTTTGTGTTTTTTTTTTTTTGCTGCAGAAACAGTAAATCAATTTTATAAAATATTTACTTTTTTTAATAAATACTTATTTTTGATAATGTATGTACTGTTTTATCTACCAATTGATTTGGGCGACATTTTTTTAAATTTTATTTTGTAACATTTGCCCCATATTGTAATACTTCTTGGTACCCGCCGTTGCCATCGCAGAACGTTAGAGGAATGGATGATGCTGGAGCTGTGAGATCTGCCTGCTCCTTGATGCATTATTCAAGAGTTGGAAGTGGTATAATGATGGGGCAAACCAACCGCATCACATGGGACAAATAAGCATTCCCACAATCCCCCTTGATTTAAATGGTGCTTTTAACCGCTTCAGTGTTATTGCATCACAATGCATTGGAGACATCTCTAGCATTCAAGGTGTTAACAGTTACATTTAAATCAGTGGGCATTTTCATTCCATCCCCTCCATGATAGAGTTGGTTTCCTCCACTTTTTTTCCCTGTACATGGCCCCCTTGGGGCCTTATTCAAGAAATATATAGAAAACCAATTGCATCATGGGAAAGGAAGCTAAAATGCCCCTTCATTTAAATGGGGTTTTCAACCCCTTGAATGCTGGATACTAAAGGTGTTAAACACCCAATTCCAAACAATATGAATGGCCTATAGGGCAGTTGGATTGCCCTCTTTAGCTTCCTGAATAAGGCCCTTATTTGCAGAAAGTATTTTGATTAGTTGCTATAATGTTCAACCTAAAACAAACCATCACACCTGGATGTTGGGCTGCAAGTGAGATGACAAAACTCCTCTCTCCACACAGCAGAGTCTGAGCCAGAATCCCCAAGCTGCACTTCATTCCGTCAGCATTGCAGAAAAATCAATAATCAGCATTTAACAGTTGCCTTTTAGTCAATATACAACACTTAAATTGGCTTCAAGCAGAGGGAGCTGCCGATAAGCCAACTGATCCACTTGTTGTGGGACTGCCTTTGACATTACAACACTCGTTAGGAGTTAATTATCATGTTAACACCAGTCTGTACTTATCAAACTGTCTATAAGCAATAGTTCTGTACCACATATTATATGCAAAAGGAGAGACAGAATCAACAATAGCTGACAGAAAATCTAAGCCAGATATTTCTTCACCCAGTAAATGCTAGGAGCCTGGGTAAATGTTATTAAAAAAAATATTCCACATCCACACACAATCAGAACAAGAAATCTGATGCATTATTGCTTAAAAATAACATTATTCCACTTTACAATAAAGAAAATAGTAGTGAAACCCTCCCCCTCTTAAAGCAGGACCAAAAGCACTGGTGGGCCACAGGAGGGCAAGAAGTTGCTGTTGGACCGCAACTCCCAACATCAGAGAGGATTATGAGAGTTGTAGTCCACCAGCAACTCCCATCACCACAGATGATGACAGTTGTAGTCCACCAAAAACTCAAGGACCTTATTTTGCCCACCCCAAAACTAGAGGCTCAGAAGCATGCTCTTTGTCCTTGAGTACAGCATATTGAGCTCAGTTGACACTTCTTCCCACGCAGCAGTAACAGATCCATACATGATGTCAAAGAACACGAGACAAGAATGGATTCACAGGCCAAATCGTGCAGGTGTGCGCCGTGGGGTGCCAGGTTCCACCTGATCCTTTCTTCCAGGGGTATAAATCTTCACAGACCTGTAGAAATAATGCATCACAACTATCAAAGCTCCTTACATTTAAAGTAATAGGCAGTACAATAACTGACACTATGCAAAACTGAGGTTGTATGTTTGTTGTTTTTTTTTTTAGTGGGGGAGAGTTAAATAGTAGGCCACATGATCAGAAATCTGTGTGTGGGCTTTAGCACACTAAACCAGCAGGAAGGCCAATTTACCATTACATATTGAAATATGGCTTTAAGCTATCATGTGGGGACAAAGAGGGAGCACATGGGGAAAAACTAGATAACAATGGCACAACTAAGTAAGAGGGGTATAGAGACAAAATACATTGAACCAAGGCAGCAAAAGAGAGGGATGTAGTGGAATAAGACAGGGGAACTTAACCCCTTAACGACCAGCGGTCGCGGGGTGTGTAGTCCTTTAAGGATCCGATAGGGAATTTCGGCGTGCCGCCCCATGTGACTGATCACGTGGGGCGGAACGCCGAACTGAGGGACTGAAAGAGATCGGTCTTGGAGCGATCAAATTCAGTCCCTGGTATTACTCACTGCGCTCCTGCAGGAGCACATTGAGTAATAGTACATGACGTACCAGGACCATCACTGGTCCTTAAGTGCCAGACCAGCGTGATGGTCCGGGTACGTCACAGGACGCGAAGGTTTTAAATAAAGGGGGGTGTAAAGATGGACACATGAAAGCAACGGTTAGGGGCAGAGAGTATAAAGTGGTATAATTCCCTACCTCTGCTATCTTATTACGTAAAAAACAATTTGCTACACATCTCAGATGAGTTGCATGTTGGATACTCATGCTCTAGAGCTCAGTTGCCCACCACTAAACACACACACACAAGACCATGTTTCCAAAATTAAGTGATGGTAGTGGCATGTTTACTCATCTCTAATGTGATTTCTCTGTAGTCCAATATAGGTGGTTACTGGTAACTTTGGCTAGGTGACCTCCCCTTTAAGTAGGCAGGAACAATTCTTGAAGAGAATGCTGGATGGAGTCTACCTCCTCTCCTTAGCTGCCTCTAGCCACTTCCTCACCAGAAAGATTTGTTCCTTGATGAAGATACAAGGCAAGAGAACAGTTCTGCTATAGTTTTAGCTTATTTTTTTTTTGGAATACCATCATTAGGCAGTTTACCATTACTGACATTTCCTAGCTTGGCAAGTTCTTTCCCTTGGAGTTGCCCACTAAGGCTTCTTCTTTACACATGGTAATCTTAAGATAGAAGACATGCTGAAAATTTGAGCAACCTCTTGAGTGCTGAGGTCCACTTGTCTCACATTTCCTCTCCACACAGAGGTCTCATTTGGAGCTCCTACTACATACTCCTGCACTCATTAGGTTTGTCTGTTGGGGGTTGGAGCAGAGTTTCTGTGATAAATTTAACCCTTTGTCTGCCAGTTGACATCTTTTTTGGGGGGTTTCACACTTTTCCCTTCTGGGTATGGTGTTTATTTGACTTTTAACTTGTTTTGTGGTGTTTTTAGAACTTGTTTTACTTCACTGTAAAATTTAGCAAATTTGATTTCCAGGCACGCTTTAACACAGACACCATGCTCCATTCACCTCTATGGGACTTTACAGTTTGGGATATATTTCTGCAACCGCTCAACATAGCGACGTCAGAGATGGCTCATTTTGTTTGTCTGCCCTTACTCTATTATCTGGTCAACATTCTGTGTACTTTGCAGGGCTCAGGGGGCTTCTGGCGCTGTTGGGGTACTTTTTTTTTTTAGGGAAAACGAAATTTTCCATGAGAGCTTGCTTCGCGCGTTCGTTTCTGATTGGCTCCCATTGCGGCAGCCATTTTCTGCTTTCCCTTCACGAGTATCCTAGACAGAGCTTGGACTCTCCTCAGCAGATTAACCCTTCGCCTGCCAGATAAGTGCAAATTAGCGATTTCTGGGGTGAAATTTTAATCTTATACTTGGGACGTTTTGACATTGTGAGGATGTCAACCCCGCTGGAGCTTGGGGCTAGACCTAAGACTACAGATACTGGGGTGTCTATGTCCCCCATTGTGCACTGCTCCTCATGTCAATCAGGGTTACCTAGAGAATAGTCAGGTCATTTGTGCCTAGCATGCGCTGTTGCCCCTACATCTCCCCCAGGGACCTCCAGCCATGCACAAGAGCCAGTTTGGATGCAAGAGTTTAAGGCCACTACTAGAGAGCTAAGGTCTACCCTACAACTTCTTCCATCCCAACTGCAGGGGGTTTTCCAGTCTTGGCAACCCCTTACTCCTATCCGGTTCTTCCCTACAAAAGCCGCAGGATGTACCTGATGTCTCTGACTCCTCTGAGGAGGAATTACTGGTAGATTCTGATGAGAGGGAATGTTCCCAGTTCTTTGGGGACCTCTTTGAGGTTGACCCTGATCCCTCTGCTGAGGGTCTAATCAGGTAGGTGTGTTAAACACCCTAAACATTCCCTTGGTTCCAGAGGCTCCTGTGGACCCCTCTGATGTGTTCCAGGAGCCTAAGAAGCAGTCTACCTGTTTTCCACCTAACCCCCCTCTTGACCGGCTGGTGCCTGAAGAGTAGAAAGCTCCTGACAAGAAGCCTTCTGTATCTAAGAAGTTTGCTAAGTTGTACCCCTATTCTGAAGCGACACTAGCTCAATGGGCTCATCCACCCAAGGTGGACGCTCCAGTCTCTAGACTTTCTAAGTCCACTGCTTTGCCTGTGGCTGACACATCTGTCCTCAAGGACTGGACTGACAGGAAGCTTGAGACATCCCTAAAGACCATCTTTGCTACTGCTGGTACTTCGTTGCTGCTTGAGTGAACAGCTGACTGCGGCTGTCAGTCAGGGAGCTCCTACCGCTGATATGTTGCGACTTCTTGCTCAGCATTGTGTCTCTCCTGCTATTTTTGACGCCATCCGCTTGGTGGCTAGGGTTTCTAGCATGTCTGTGGTAGCCAGACTGTCTCTTTGGCTCAAGATCTGGTCTGCAGACACTACCTCTAAGAAAGCCTTGCTTTCATTGCCTTTTCAGGATACCTCTCTGTTTGGGACAGAGCTTAAGGACCTCATTAGTGAGGCCACTAATGCCTAGGAAGAAGCCTCCAGTCAAGCGGAATTGGCTTTCAAGTCCCTTTCAGGCTGAGGAGCGCTCCTCCTCCAAGCCCAAACAACAATGGAGGGCCAAGCAGTCCTCCACCAAGCCCAAGACTTCCAAGCCTGTTTTGACATGACTTGCCAAACCCGTTCCCCACATTCCAGTGGGTGGTCGTTTGCTCCACTTCCTCAGTGTCTGGACAGACACCGTAGGGGATCCGTAGAGTTTGCAGGTTGTGTCAGAGGGGTACAGGATCCCTTTTGTGTCTCTTCCCCCGTTCAGATTGTTTCCTTCTCACACTCCTCAGGGAGTGGAAAAGCGCTGTCTGTTCCACGGTACCATCCAAACCCTTTTGGACAAGGAAGTTCTGGAACCAGTCCCAGTGCCGGAAATGGGTTTGGGTTTTTACTCCAACCTGTTTGTGGTTTCCAAGAATGACGGTGTCTGTTGTCCAATTTTGGACCTCAAGGACCTCAATTTCTTTGTGGTCAAGACTCATTACCACCAGGAGACCCTCCGGACTGTGATAGCGGCCATGTCTCCTGGAGAATTCCTCGCTTCTCTGGACCTTCAAGATGCATACCTGCATATTGCCAACCATCCAGAGAGCTGGCAGTACCTCTGGTTTCCGTGCGACCAAGTGCCTTTTCAGTTTTCTGCTCTTCCCTTTGGTCTGACTACAGCTCCTCAGGTCTTCAATCGTGTCCTGGGTGCATGAGTGGCTGTCCTCCAATGGGACGGCATCAGAGTCAATCCTTACATGGACGACTTGCTTCTGAAGGCCCCCTCTCTGGAACTCCTTCATCAGCAGGTCATGTACTGCATTCATGCACTAACCCATCACGGATGGATCCTCAACATGGACAAGTCAGACCTTGTAGCATCTCAGAGACTAGTGTTCCTGGGTCTTCCCTTCGACACCAAGCAGGGTATGCTGTTTCTCACGGACGAGGTGGCTCACCAGATTGTCCACAAAGTGTCTGCGGTTCTGGCTCAAGATACAATCCCGGCCAAGAAGCTGACCTCCCTCATGGGAGCTGTTCAGCTTGCCATGGCTCACACCAAGGAACTTCAGAGGTTCGTGATCCATGTGTGCAGGGGTAAGCAGGATCTGTTGAAGATGTTGGTGTCTCTTCCTCTTCATGTGGAGCTGAGCCTGTCCGGTGGATCAACCTCTCCAATCTGCTGAAGGGTTGTCCCGTCATGATTTCCTTCTGGACTCGACGGATGCCAGCCTCTCCAGCTGGGGAGCGGTCCTGGGTCACAGCAGTGCCAAGGGTCAGTGGTCTCCAAAGGAATCTATCCTTCCCATCAATGTGTTGGAACTTTGGGTGATATTTCATGCTCCTCGCCCCTGGACGTGTC
Organism: Rhinophrynus dorsalis; assembly: GCA_037306005.1. Classification (NCBI taxonomy): domain Eukaryota; kingdom Metazoa; phylum Chordata; class Amphibia; order Anura; family Rhinophrynidae; genus Rhinophrynus; species Rhinophrynus dorsalis. The sequence goes on from CM074722.1 coordinate 317,349,682, forward strand.
ATCTGGAGGGATGCCCAGTCAGACTCCAGTCCAACTATGCCACAGCCGTAGCTTACTTCAACAAGCAAGGTGGTACAAGAAGTCTCGCTGCTTGGTTAGATGTCAAAGCTATTTTAACCTGGGCAGAGGAACATGTTCCTGCCATATCCGCAGTTCATATTCCCGGGGTAGACAACGTGCTGGCAGACTTCCTAAGTCGACACATAGTGGACAGTGGAGAGTGGGAACTCAATCAAAAAGTCTTCAACCTCATAGTTCAGAAGTGGGGACGTCCTTGCATCAATCTGATGGAGAGAGGGACCCTCTAGCTCTGACAGTGGATGCCATGGCACTTCTCATTCACATGATTCACAGGGTATTGCAAAAACTACGTCTGGAGGGCTCTCCAGTCGTTCTGATTGCTCCGTACTGGCCTCGTCAAGCTTTGTTTCCAGAGCTTCTGGATCTCTCCGTGGCGAAGCCCTTTCGGCTTCCCTGCCGTCCGGATCTTCTTCTACAGGGGTAGCTGTGGAAGGAGGATGTGGACCATCTGGGTTTGACGGCATGGAAATTGAATCCTCAATACTGAAGAGGAAGGGTTTCTCTTCTGGTGTGGTGGCCACTATGCTTAGTGCCCAAAAGCCTGTTTCCTCTAAGGCCTACCACGGAGTCTGGTCTACCTTTCTCTGATAAGGCTCTTTTCCAGGAATCTGATCTTCCAACAGTTCTGTCCTTCCTGCAGGATGGAGTGGATAAGGGCCTCCGTTTGAGTTCCCTTAAGGTTCAGACTTCTGCACTCTTGTCTTCTTTCAGAGATGTATCACTATCCTTCCTGATATCAAGGTTTTCTTTCAGGGCATTGCTCATACTTGTCCTGCTTTTAAGAGCCCTACTCCTCAGTGGGATCTTAACTTTGTTTTGGGCGCTCCCTTTGAGTCCTTGGCTACTATTCCTTTGCGCATGCTGACCTGGAAAATGGCCTTTCTTCTGGCAATTGTGGCTGTTCGCCATGTTGCGGAGTGGTATGCCCTGTCTTGTAAACCACCCTTTTTGGTGTTTCACAAAGACAAGGTGGTTCTTCTTACTTCTGAGGAGTTTCTCTCGAAGGTGGTCTCAGAATTCCACATTTAATCAGGAAATCATGGTACCTTCTTTGTGTCCTGACCCTGCATCTCGACAGTGAGAGGGATCTTCATTTGCTGGATGTGGTTCAATGTCTCCAGATCTATGTGCACAGCACTGAGTCTATTCGCCAGTCTGACGCCCCATTCATCACTCCTGAGGGTCCCAGGGCAGGGAAACCGGCATCCAAGGTGACCATAGCGTCTTGGATTAAGTCTACTATTCGTGAGGCTTACGAACTGCGGAAGAAGCCTGTTCCATTTTGGGTTTCGGCTCATTCCACTAGATTCACTGGGGCAAGCCTCAGCTGATCAGTTGTGCAAGGCTGCCACTTGGTCGTCTGTGCACACTTTTCTAAGCACTACCACGTTGATGTGCTAGCATCGGCCGATGCCAGTTTGGGACAGAAGATCCTAGAGGCGGTTTTGCCTGTCTAGGGTCTCCTTTCATCTCTTCAGTGATCCTTCACTTTTGAGCCCAGTTGGCTCGAGATTGTGTGCCGTGCTACATTCCTGGTGTGGTTTTGCACCAGTTTTGTGTCAGTTGACACTTCATTGTTATTGTTGGGGATGACGATGATCTGATGGTTCATACAGGCTCTGGTGACTTTGGGGGCTCTGCGCCTGGTCCTTGCCTTACTTCCCACCTCTGGGAAACTCAATGGTTGGACATCCCAAAGTTACCAGTAACCTGTATTGGATGACAGAGAAAAGAGGATTTTAGTCTTACCTGTTAAATCCTTTTCTCTTAGTCCATATAGGTTACCGGTCTCCCGCCCTGGCAAGGGCCCATGCTTGGCTCTCCTGTGACTGAATATAGGAGTCCTTTCGGGTTCATGTTCACAGGAGTCTTCTTTTCCCTTTTTACTACCTAGTCGCTAGTTAGTGTATCAAATCTTTCTGGAGAGGAAGTGGCTAGATTTAGCTAAGGAGAGGAGGTAGGCTCCACCCAGCATTCTCTTCAAGAACTGTTCCTGCCTACTTCAAGGGGTGGTTGCCTACCCAAAGTTACCAGTAACCTATATGTACCAGTAACCTATGTACTCCGGTGCCTCCCCCTTCTGCCTGACGAGCTGTAAAGCTGTCAGAGGCAGAATCCGGTCGGCCGACTTTCGGAGGTTCTGCAGGAGCTCTGACATCTAGATATCTCCATATAATTACTTCATAGGAATGGTCTACAACATGTGCTTGCAAATCCAATGCCCCTGTAAAGTCTCTCCACCAGAACAAAAAAAAATAATCCCCACTGCTATACCTTTCAGGCGGTTGCCAAAGTCAAACTGAAGGAAATTTAAACAGAGACTGGCTTTTGCATGGCAATTGCCAGAAAGGAAAAGCAGTAGGGATATTATTATTATTTGTTTGTTCTGGAGGTGGCAGAGAGACTTTACAGGGGCATTGGATTTAATGGATTATTCTGGTTTTATAGACAAAATAAACTTTAAAGAAAAAGGAAGAAAAAGAAAAAAGAATCTTAGAGAAGATAAACTAAAGAGGAAGTACAGGAAGCAGTGGACCCAGTTGGACCTCAGACTTCCAGGAACGTGTTTACAGCTATAGGTCATGGGATAGTGTTAGACCTAGTAAATTTTAAACTTAATTGTTAATGTTAGGGTTAGTGATTAGACGGGAGGGTGAAGGTGTGTTTTCAGCTCACGCTTATGTCAAACATCGAGTGTTAGCTAGTTTCTTTTGATGTTCCCATTATTCATGCCATTTAAGTGTGCGTTGTGGGAACACAAAGTTGCAACAAATGTTGGGCTGCAAGTCAAGTACTGGTGCCCAACGCTCTTTGTAGTTCATGGTGGCAGGGCAATTGAATTCCAACAGTACAACTATGTGTGTACAGGCCAGAACTCATTTTGGCTATAAAATTGGTTTTACTGGCTCAGATTGAATCAAGCACTAGATAGAGTACTTTGTAAATGGTAAGTGGAACCATCACATGGCCAGGCTAAATGTCCTGGGCTGAACAGGTTATTTCCACATAAAAACATAAAAAGAAATTGTTACTGTCCGTTCCTATTAATGCTGAATTGGAACAGATTATTCCGGATGAATGGTGATTTCCTTACAAGGCACTCTCTGTACCAAACAAATTTTCCAAACTTTATCCCTTTCCTATGGATAGGGTTGACCTCTGGTCTGTCCTCCAGCAGTGGATGCAGCAGTTTTCCATCTTTCATACTACTTTACTTGTCCAGAGCGTGGCTGAACATTGAGATCCCGCTGATATAAAACTGGATTACCTTACCAGATTCATTTTTTGAGGCTAAGGGACTATTTTGAAGTGTACCTTTGCATCAAGCCTCGGGGACAATGGAAGTCATATCTTACATGCTATTCAGGATAAGACAACTAACTAAGGAGGAGATGCTGACATTAGTCAATTTACTTCAGGATGCCACAGTACATACCAGTGTGGGGGAATTAGACATTGCCAAGATGGTGGCTAAATATGCTCTGCTACTTCTGTGGTGACTCGCATATTCCTCAGCTCTGAATCTGGAATGCTGATTTGATTTCTAAGAAGGCTTTATTGGCTTTACCCTTTAATAGTTCGCTTTTGTATGGTTCTGAACTTGATAATATGGCCAGTCAGGCCACAGGGGGTAGAAGTACTTTGCTAGCTCAAGATAAACGCTCTTGTGGCGAACTCCATCACTTCATTCATCAGTGGAGGAATTCCATTTCAGAAACTTGGGTTCTACAATTGGTGGAAGAGGGACATCGCGTATCTTTTCTCATGATTCACCCATCCCGCCATTTCATGTCACAAGTTCCCACAAACCACAATTTCATTCAGGCTTTTCATGAAGCCGTACATCCTCTTTTTAGGGACTGGTGTAGTGGTCCCTTTTCCAACAGAACAGAGATTGCAGTGATTTTATTCCAATCTTTTCATTGTTCCATGTCATTTTGGACCTTAAGGCATTGAACAAACGTGTTCAGGTACCAAAATTCAAAATATAATCTGTTAGATCAGTTATAGAAACCATGGCTCCAGACGAGTTTCTGCCATTGCTTAACATAAGGATGTATATCTTCACGTACACATTTGGCACTGTCATAACCGATTTCTGCAGTTTGTGTTATAGGACCAACACATTAAGGTTGTAGCTCTGCCTTTTGGCCTGGCAACGGCTCCACAAGTGTTCACGAAAGTGTTGGCTCCTCTAAAAGCCTATCAGCTGACATTGGGGATATATATGACACTGCATCTGAACGACCTTCTGCTGAAAGTGCAGACTTCTGTTCGACTGCAGGAGCATCTGAGTCTCTATTCGCCCATATTCCTGAAGACCAGTCAAAGACACAATGTTCCCAAATCTCATCTACTGCCGGCACAGTGACTTGGTTCCTGGGTCTGCTCTTCGACATATCTGTCCACAAAATCTTTTAGCCTCAGAGCAAGGGTCTTATTTGCACACAAAGGTTTGTCTCTTTCTAAACAACAGAGACACTAAATCAGGGACTGCATGTCTGGTGGGCACTTGTGTCCACAATCAAAGCTGTTAACTTTGCGCAATTTCACTTGAGACTACTTCAACTCAACATGCTTCAGCACTGCACTCAAAGTCCTGCGCCTCTTCACCACTCTGTGCCTCTGTCCAGAGCCACCAGACTGTCTGTCCAGTGGTTGCTGACTTGTCAATCTCTATCATAAGGTCTGCTCTTTCTTCTCCTGGACTGGACACAGATGACAACTAACGCCAGTCTGTTCAGATGGAGAGGTGTGTGTATGTGTGGACGTCACTAAATTCAGGGCTGCTGGTCACCCATGAGGCATGACTTCAGATAAACATTCTGGAGCTTCGGGTCATCTTCAATGCCCCCATCATCACGGACAAATCTTCTGCAAGGCTTTTCCATTCGGATTCAGTCAGACAATGCTAGAGGCAGTGGTATATAGCATCAGGGCGGAACAAAGAGGAGAGAAGTACACAGAATACTACTATGGGCAGAGGCTCACATATCTGCCCTGTCCACCGGATACATTCCGAGCATAGAAAACTGGGAGGCAGATATCTCAGCAGACAGACAATCGATCCAGGTGAATAGGAATTTAAACAGGAAAGTTTCTGACAGCTAGTGAAGCGTTGGGGAAAACTGGACATAGACATGATGGCTTCTCAACTCAGTACGAAACTCCCAGTATTCTGTGCCAGGGCCCAAGAACCGCAGGCGTTATCAGTGGATGCAGTGATGATCCCATGGTGGTACAATCTGGTGTACATTTTTCCTTCTCTGGCCATGATCTCCAGAGTCCTTGCCAAGAACACGAGGGAAGGTATTTACACTCTTCTTATTACTCCGTTTTGGCCATGAAGGGTTTTGTTTCATCACCTCGTAAAGATGTTCGTGGAAACTCCATGTTGTCTGCCTCCAATTCCAGACCTTCTGCCTCAAGGTCACATTCATCATCCCAGTCTAAACAACCTCACCTTAACCACATGGAACTTGAGGTCATTATCTTACTCCAAAAGTGATTGAGTGATTTGGTTATTCAAACTATACTAAGAGCTTGCAAGCCTGTATCAGCCAAAATCTACCATCACTTTCGACAGATTTACTTCAGTCTTTATGAATATCTGGCCATCAATTCCTTAAAATATCTACTTCCATTCCTTTTGGAATTTTGGGCCTTGAGAAAGGACTATGGGTCAATTCTCTAAAGGTTCAGGTATCTGCTTTGTCTGTTCTTTTCAAGCACAAGATCACTGGTATACCAGAATTTCAAACTTTTCTGAAACGGTTGAATTGTATCCTACCAGTATACAGGGCTCCCAGTCTCTGTGAGATCTGAATCTGATGTGGGGAGGTACTTCAGTCTGACCCTTTTGAACCTCTGTCTTTGATTTCTATTAAACATTTGACTTATAAGACGGTCTTTCTCACAGATACTGTGTAGGCAAAAAGCATTTCAGAGTTGAGCACTTTATCTAGCAGATGCGCTCACGTTGTTTTTCATTAAGACAAAGTTGTCTTGAGAACTGTTCCTGAACTTCAACCTAAGGTTGTTTCTTACTTCCGTCAATATGTTCATTCTACCCAATGTTTTCAGCAATCAGACACTGTTTGTCCTTACTAAGCTTCAAAAACCACCCTAGCTTAGTAGTGGATAAAATGGACTATTAGATAAGCGTATGTACTCTAGTCACGTCTAGCTCCATTCAAAATGTGTGATTAGCACATCATGGATTTTCAAGAACTAGGCCTCTGTATACCAGCTTTGCAAGGCAGTGACCTGGTCATCTGTTCACACTTTCACCAAGTTTTCTAAAGTTATTGTTGCATACCAAGATGCTAGTTTTGGCCACAAAGTTTTGCAAGCTGTTGTTCCCTAGTTTTCCCTCCCTCTGTATGGGACATCACCATGGTCCCTGCATCCCTCATGGATGTATGAGAAAATGTGATTGATCCTTAAGGAGTTAATCTGTAAAAGGGAACCAATTCTAAAGCAGATGCAGAGATTTTACATGTTTTATTAATAATAATATTATTATTATTATTATTATTAGAGCAGTTGTGTAACTAGTCATTGGAGGGTCCCAATGGAAACATTTTGGCACCCACACAACATGAAAAATATTCACTCAGGGATGTAAGAAGAAACTATTGTTCTCTAGGGCTGATGGCTCCATTAGATGCCAGGCCTGTCACAACTGCAACCTCTGTAGTTATGCCCCAGTATCAGGGCACAGTGACAATACAAACTAATTTTAACTCCTAAGGCCCAAAGGGGAATGCATTTTGCACCCCTCTAGGCCTCAAGGGGGTTAAGGCATCAGAAAGTGAACATATGGCGTAGTGATCAGGACTCACCGTGTACTGCTTAACGTGCTTTTTCTCTCCTGCTCCTCTTTTCTTGCACGTAGCTGCTCCTCCGCTAACATCATCTCCTCCTCCATAGCAGATACTTCCTCCTTTGCACGTCGCCTGTTTTCCTGGAAGTTGGTTAAAGATGATAAGAAGAGTGCTCATGTAGTAAGATTATTATCAGGTAATTTCACCACACTCACCTGTCTGGATTTCCCTGCATGTTTTATACTGTAAAACATCGGACCCAATTCTGCCAGCCACTCTCCGTCCACTGCTGTGACACACTGCATGTACTCCTGGGAGAAACCATTCAGAATCAAAGATTAGAACTTCTTCTTTACAGTCAGAGATTTGAGCTACAGGCCCATTACTCAAAGTTACTGTTTTCCTAGCAATTTCTAATTGTGAAACTATTTGCCTAAAGAGGTGTAAATGGCAGATACAATGTATATAAGAGAAGATTAGATACATTTTGAGAAGAAATGGCTATACAATGTTTTCTCTTTCATCTATTGTGGAGCTCAGGAACCACTGGGTTAAGCAACTACCACTAGGAGGCAGGTCATTTGCATCCAAAGCTCTCTGGAGGAGGAGACTCCCTCCCAGCTCCACATCCAGCAGCAATAGTTTTAACATCCTGCCTGAGAAATGAAAGGGAATTCGGTTATCCTATTTTTTTTCTTTCACACTTATTTAACATTTAGTTAACTTCTTTACGAGGAAAGACATTCCCCCATATGGATGGCTCCTATTATCTGTCCTTTCCTCTTGCACGCAGAGCTCATGACAAAACATAAGGCTTAATATTTGCCAGTGTGAGGGCCTGCCATATGGGAAGTTGCCACTTTCCAGTTCCATTACAGCGGAGCCATGGGTCCACACTTTTGCGTGACTGTCAGTGTGGCCACAATCTGATGTCTGTCCTGTGGGAAATTTCTCCAGTGACACTAACCTCATTATTTTACTTTACTTATTTATATTTTTATTTTAATCTTACATTTAATTTACTTTGCTTTTAGGGTTGGTGCCACAGCACCTTTACAGTTTGGCACTCGCAACATCCAATTATATACAGCACCTAGGCTGCCTTCTCTCACGTTCCCAGCAGTTCTGAGTGGGCCCTGGACCACAGGGAGTTTTCAGCAGGGAGAGACTTTCTAACATGAGGGGGAGCCCCTTGGCTGGGGTCCCCCACAGCAGTAAGCACTAAACAGGTGGAAAGTAATTGTTCCATTTTCTGTTTTTTGATTGTTTCCCCAGAGCCTAGAAATCATCTACCTTTTTTCCTTTCCATGCTGTATCTGTCATTAACTAGTCAGACTCTCTTTTCAGGGCTACTAACCTTCTTTGTTGGTGCACCAATAAAACTCAAGTTTTCTCTCTTTCTGAGGTGTTCGAGGTTAATAATAATCATATGTGTGGGGGAGTGCCTAAAATGCAGTTTTTTCTCTTTCGTTTTTTGCCTCCTGGATCAAGCCGGCTGGCTAGTCCCCAAACTTATGTCTTTAGAAAGAGGCCAGTACCCTTTCGATTAATGTCACATAATCCACCAGAGCAGTGGGTGTATATTGGGCCTCAAAAAAAAAAAAGCAGGCCTCTGCAGAGCAGTTGTACACTACTCATAGAAACACAATCTGACCCAAGCCTTGTTTCACTGTCCACTCGTAGGGATGGAACCATACTATATTGTCTTAGTTCTTCCCCTGCTACCTTCCACTGCCAATGGCTCCATGTCATGTCCTCTATGGTCTAATCGAGTTCGAACTGTGGCCCACCACAAAACAGAGTGGGAAGACCACAGAGGGGAGTGTAGGTGGCACAGCTGCTGGGACACATGGACCATCAGAACTGTGGCAGCTTCTTCAGCATTGGTAACCTGTTTATCTTACCAGTCCAGTCATACTAAGGGTCAAAGCAATACCCTTCTTGTGTTGTGGCCCCCATGCAGAATGTCTAAGAGGCCAATTCTCCTTCTGAACAGGAGCCAGCATAAGCAAGGGTCCTGGCCTCTTCTGTGGCAGGTCTTCAAAGCCTGACCAGCATGTCTTCTTCTCTGGAGCGTCTTCTATACAGAAGGATTTGGGGCTCCCTTGCTTCCTTCAGAAAGAGGGCCTGATCTCCTTCAGAAAGCGTCTTTGTCACTTCTGGGGAGGGTTTCCCCTCTGAAGAAGGTGAGCGTGGAATGAGGACGATTCATCCCTAACCTCAGGGACTCTTTGGCGGGTCTCCATGAGGCAATTTTAGATACCCTTCAGATCTTTAAGGGTCCCACAGAGATATCTACTTAGAACTTCTTTAAGAGGCAGAAGAAAATGTCCATCCACATTTTTTCTTATGGTTTTCTTGACCATATTATTTTGGAGCAATGGAAATTTACTGATAGGAAAATCTACTTGTTTCGGTGATTTGACCCTCTTTATCCCTTTTCTGGTGAAGCATTAGAGTTATGGGGCACCCTTCAACTCCTTGCCCATTTGATGACCGATGCCAGAGAAGGGTGGGGCAATCTCTGAACAATGGGTGACTCAAGGTCTTTAGTCCAACCCCAAAAGCAAGCTTTCCATCAATGTGCTGGGCCTTCCTCACAGATCCAAGTTGCTTCACAGGTGCCTGGTTTGGATCAAATCCAGCAATGCAACAGTGGTTGTGTATGTTAATCAGCATGAAGGAAACAAAATTGCAGCAGCGGGGACCAAGGTTAAGTCAATCTTCTCCTGGACGGAGGCTTGTGTTCCGATGACATCAGCAATTCATATTCCAGGAGTGCATAATGTAGTGGTGGACTGTCTCATTTGACAGCTCCTGGGGACTGGGAACTGAAGTTGTGCATTTCTGATTTCATAATACAGAAGTGGGGTTTTCCGGATATGCGGCTTACAGTGTCTTGAGTTCATCTCAAGATTCCTCAGTTTTGTTCCAGGTCCAGGGACCCACAGGCCCCTGGACACTACAAGGATTCCATGGTGATTTCTCCTGCTGTTCAGTGTCTCCTCATTTTCCCTTAATCCCCAGTCTGTTGAAAGATCAAGATGGACCAAGAGCATGCAACGCTGACTGAACATCACTGGGCTTGCAGGGCTTCATTCACAGATTTGATCACTCTAGTGCATGAGCTGTAGAATCTCCTCTCTCAGGGTCCTCCATCATCCAGGTCTTGGTGCAATATTCTGAGAAATAAGGGCTTCTTTGAACCAGTCATTATGACTAATCTGTTTCACCCACAATCTACAGGGTCTGGTCATTGTTCCTTAAGTGGTGTGAACAACATGTTCCTCAAGTGGTGTGAAGATCATGTTTAATGTCATTGTCCATTTTGCCTCCCAGAGGTTTTGGCCTTTCTCCAGAATGGCCTCCACAAAGGTCTTGGCTCCATCAACTTACAAATCTCGGCCTTGTTGGTTATTTTACAGGTGTGTATAGCTCTGTTGTCAGATGAGCAGATTCTTGTTCAGGGGTAGCACATGCCTAACTAATCTTTAGGAATTCCGCACCTGCATTGGATCTGACTCTTGTCCTTGAAGTGCTTTAGAGAGATCATTTAAACGGTTGCCTTCTGTGAAGTGGAGTTTTTCTCCCCCTCCCTGGAATTCTGTTTGGAACGGCTTTGGTATGTCCCCATGGTTCTTGTGTTCAACAATGGATATAAAACAAAAGGGGATTTTTGTGTACTTACTGATAAATCTTATTTTCTTAGTCCTTGTAAAACACAGGATATCCCTGAGAAAAATATGTGGTTTGCAATTCCTGCAGGGGTGTTCTCTGGAGTGGTGATTTCCTTCCTACCCTTTCTTATTGTGTCTCTTGGCTATAGTAAAACAGAAGTTGCTGCTGCTGGGCAGGCTGTAACCTCTCTGGCACTCAAAGGGTTAAGTGGGGCTGGGAGGGAGCCTCCTCCTCCAGAGAACTTTGTATGCAAGTGCCATGCATCCTAGTGGTAACAACTTAACCCTGTGGTTCCACGAGGACTAAGAAAAAAGGATTTATCGGCAAATAAAAAAAAACAAAAAAAACTTTTTTTTTTTCCCCAGGAAATGTGGCAACCTTTAGAGCCGCATGTTTCTCTATCCCTGAACTATAGTTTCACTAATAAACATCTTATTCCACTGCTGATAATTCTGCAAAATATGTCATTTTAGTTTCTTGCATCCAATGACAGACACAGGGGCCTAAACAGGAAGGAAATATTTTAATACAGATTACTGAAAACCTATTACTGTTAAAGTACCCTGCCTCCTGGTGGAGGAACCTTAAAACTACACCTATAGGAATAAGTGGCTTTGAAAGGGATAGTAAAGTTCCATTTTCAAGAAAGCTGCAATCCTTTCTTATACTGCATACAACCGATTCGTTATGTTAGTAATGCTGCATTTTCTATATATCTTTAGAAATAATATTATGAATTAGCCCCCTCACGCCCCTTATACTTATATCATCCTTAAAGCCTCTGAGCTGCAAGCGGATGGCAACGTGGAACAATCTTCCTTCAGTATATGAAAACCCTGCCCTCCTTCATCAAGGGGGGCAGGGTTTTCCGTATACTGAATGGAGGCAGTTTGTGCCTCATAGCTGTCTGTCCCGTCAAGTGAACAGACTTCAGATTTGTGGGGAGTTGGCCTGGATTTGTGAAAAGAGACATGAGGGGGGTAATTCATAATATTTCTCAAGATATATATAGCAATGCAGTATTACTAATAGAACAGATCAGTTGTGTGCAGTATAAGAAAGGATTGCAGGGTTCTGGAAATTGAAACATTACTATCCCTTTAATATGTACAAGGACCTCAGATGGATTCCTTCATACAGCAATCAAGTATATCTAGTTATATAGTTTAGCATAGTATCAGCAGTTGCCTGTGATTGCAGTATATCATTTTAGGTCTGCATTTAGTTTTCACCTCCACACAATAAACTGACTTTATCAATCTAAATGGGTTTAACCAGAGAAGTCTAATTAGATACGAAAAGCTTCTCAATGCATTAGTATAACCCTGTTCAGTTATAGACTACATGAGGTCAAATGCAAAATGAATAAATACCTGACTTGCGTATGAAAAACAAATTAAGCCCTTCTGTTCTGGTAAGAGTTCAGACAAAAACTACCACTCTACAGATCTCTGTTTAGTTCTTACCTAGAGTATTGTGTACAGTACTGAGACACCATGTCCAGCAGGATATAGACATTATTATGAGAATTCAGAGAAGGGCTATTAAAATGGTGTGTGGCTTACAGAATAAAAATTAATTAGGAAAGATTAAAGGATCTGAAGATGTATAGCCTGGAGGATAGAAGAGAGGGAATATGTGCAGACCCAGAGTTAATGGGATGGGCGGACAGAGTGGCAAATGAGGCCAAAAAAGGTTGAGGGGCAAATGTGAGTGCCAACCAAAGTGAATATAATGGGGCACAGGTTGAAACAGTAGAGAATGAAAGGGAGAAAGGTACAGGAGCAAATGTGAGTTCTTTGTTTATGTGACACACTACACAAGGAGGCATTATTTGTTAATGGGAACAAATCCACCCCCACCCTTAGGGGGAAATCACTGCCCCAAGGACATATTACGTGAAGAATTAGAGGTTTGCTTATGCCCTTCAGTCATCCCATTGGCCACAGAACAGTTTTGCATAACTCCTTTCTGCCACCCTGGGGCATGTCTGACTGTATATTAAAAAGGGGTGTGTGTAAGATTTTCATAAGAATGTACTTTAAAAGGATTGTATCTTCCCCATCTACATTAAAAATAGCACTTACAGTTCTTGAGATCTCATGCACTACTGAGGTATGAACACATTTCATTTTAACATACATACACACAATGTGTTTTAATGTAAGAGAAACTTATGTTTTAGCTTTTATTATCATTTAAATAAGTGCAGTAGGAGTTAAATTTCACAATTAAATCAGATGTTGCTCCCTAGTGGCAATTAAAGAACAACACACACAGAGTCGCTCTTACCTTAGTGGTCATCACCAGCTCGTGGTACACAATATAATCAGGTGTATATCCCATTCCAAAGAGGGAGCTAGTTGGGTGCAGGTGGCATGGCATCCCTGTTCGTACATTCACATACTCACCAATCCCCTGCAGGGAAATTGAAAAAATACTTCAATGCTTACAGTGGCTTTGACATCACCCCAATTCCTCTTTGTACATGACAAGCTTTCTCAGATCTGCCTTCCCAAATGCCATCAATGCACTGACCTTGAGCCTAGCAGCCTGGTGAAAATAAGCTGCACAGATGCACTTTCTAACAATATCCCAATCTGAACCACAAGAGGAAAGGGACATGCGTTGGGACACCATGATGTCTTTCAGCTGGGCCCGGACTTCACGAACCTGAGAAAAAGATGGCAGAATAGTAGAAAGGGTACATATCACAAACCTATGTTTGATAGCAGTAGTGGTTTGTGCTGGATACACAGGAGATTGGGGAGGTACATGTATAAGGAAGAGAGAAGACTATACACACTGGGCCTTATTCATGGCCCAACTGCACCAGAGTGGGAAATGAATAGCCTGAAAAAAATAGGGGAAGATCTGAAGCCTTGGTAAGACCTCACCTAGAACACACTAAAGATGCTATGTATTGGATTATTCTATTTTTAGAGAAACTAGGCAAATTGGGTTTGTTAGAGAGGTATTGGGGGGGGATATCATTACCATTTACAAAAAATATATTCAAGGCCAATATAAGGCACTCTATGGGGAACTCTACTAAAAAAAATATGAAGAAAAAAGCAAAGGGAGCATTATTAAAGTGATAGTAATGTTTCATAATAAAAGCAGCTCTAATTTATCATCATAGTATTTGGACTTTGGAGAGTGTTATTTCAATTCTGTCAGAGTTGTAGTTTAGGAGTAATTCAATGACAAAGTGTCCCCCTCCCGCCCCTTTTACTGATGTAACACTGTTCATCCAGATCAGAAGGGAGGTGCCCAGGTAGATTGCAGAGAGGGACAATCTTCAATTAAGATAAGGGAAAACCTGAAAAACTTGTCAATGGGGGCAGGGATTTCATTGTTCTCATAGGAAGAAGAGTGTCCCCTGCTGTTATCTGTCCAGTCTATGGACTTCATTCCACATCTGAGAAGAGATGGCTTAACACTAGGTAAAAGGGGCAGGAGGGTAAACTTTGCTTGTGAATATCTCTCAAGCCATAAAGGTTTGAGAGATAAGACTTATATTGTTCTTCATGTTTTTTTAATGCCTACAAAATAAAATAAAGATAAAACGAAGTATTACTATACTTTTAAGACCAGAAGAAAGGTTTTATTAACAAAGGAAGGGATTTTTGTTTGTTTTTTTTACATTAAGAAGTAGAGAATTATGACAGCTAGTCTCAATGCAGATCCAGTGGGATATCAGATTGCCTTCTGGAGTCGGAGAATTTTTTTCACCCACTTGGAATTATCAATTTCGTTTTTTGCCGATGAATGCAAGTATATTTTCAGCTTTATCTACTACTAAATTCTGATTGATTTAAAAGGGGGGTTAACCAACTGAATGCTAAAGAGGTCTCCAACACATTACGAAGCAGTGCAATGGAGACATCTTTAGAATGTAAGGGATTTCACATTTAAATCAAAGGGAACTTTCTTTTCCCCTTATGGTGCAGTTAGTTCCATAATTAAACCTATTTAGCAAGGGGTGCACAAGCACACAGGGACTCACCTTCCGCATAGCTTTGGCATGAATAAAATGCTGATTACACCAGCCACTTGAGTAGTTGTTGTTCTTCCACTGCAGGAAAACATTTAGGTACGTCAAGTGGTCACTCTCTGGGACAGCAAACTTTTCTCGAACTTGATCGCTCTCTTCCTCACGACCCTGATAAAAATTATAAATGGTTATGGAGATACATAGAGAATGGCTGGCTGGCCATGATGGCAGTTGTAGTCCTGAACAGCTGGATGACCTCAGGCTGCTCAATCCTGAATTAACTAGTAATAGCAGCTTTCCCATCCCTAGCATCTAACAGAATACCTTTGGTCGGTAAAATATTGCTGGCACAGACAACATTGACACTACAATGAGTATCTCAGAACTGCAACCCATGTCACATGACACAATCAGCATCTTTGAGAGAGCCGGGTCCAGAGGAAACTCCACCATGAGACGGCCAGTAGATGTGAGGGATCCTGGGGTAAAAGGCGAAAATAAACAGAAGAAATTTTAAATTAGGAAGAATATCAGAAGAATGAGGAAAAATGTCAGCGAGAGAAATTGAGATTCATGAGAGTTCTCCAGCATAATCCCCTACCTGTGTTATCAAGGGCTCCCAAGATCCACAACTGGTACATGGAGTTAAGCATGTTGTCCTCAGGCGGGGGATCCATAAAGTGGAAGAGAAGCAGGTCTTGAACACCCAGAGACTTCAGTAGAAGAACCACATTGGAGAGATTTGTGCGCTGGATCTCAGGGACAGTAGTGCACAGGAGCTCGTTCTTATATGCACTCTGCGTGTACAGCCTGCCAGGGAGAGGATTGTGTCACAGGAAGTGTCAAGGAACTGCCGAGGGTGGACCACTGATGTAAAAATAAGGTCAAGTCAGCAAGAGGACACAAAGGTCCTTTTGGTGTGAAGGTCAGAACAAGTCAGAATCTCACCTGAAGCACTGCCCAGGGCCTGTTCTGCCTGCTCTTCCTGATCGCTGGTTGGCATTGGCCTGGCTGATAGGGTAAATCTGCAGAGCATCCATGCCAATACGAGGATTAAACACCTGTTGGGAAAGAAACAATGGTGTTAAGACATAGAAGAGATTTGTATATTTACATTTACAACAACTTCAAGCAAACACTTAAAGGGATAGTACTGTTTCATAATAAAAGCAGCTCTAATTAATCATCATAGTATTTGGGCCTTGGAGAGTGTTATTTCAGTTCTGTCAGAGTTGTAGTTCAAGAGTAATTGAATGATAAAGTACCCCCCTCCTGCCCCTTTTAGTGATGTAACACTGCTCAGCTAAGAGCAGCAGGGTGTGTCCAGGTAGATTGCAGAGAGGGACAATCTTCAATTAAGATAAGGGGAAAAAGCTGAAAAACCTGTCAAGGGGGGCAGGGTTTCATTGTTCTCACATTAAGTATATTGACCCTTGATGTGAGCTGCCAGGTCTATGGACTGGATCCACATCTGAAGAGCGGGGGCTTACCCTAGGTAAAAGGGGCGGAAGGGAGAAACTTTATCATTCAATTACTCTTGAACTACAACTCTCACAGTATAGAAATAACACTCTCTATGGCTCAAATACTATGAAGATTAATTGGAACTGCTGTTTTTGTGAAACATTACCATCACTTTAAGAAGCAAAACACAAACCTTTAATTTGCAGTATCCTGAATCCACAACAAACATGATACCATCCACTGTAAGGGAGGTCTCTGCAATGTTTGTAGCCACAATGCATTTTCTCACACCATCTGGAGCCTGTTGGTGAAGAGAGAATCTTTGTTCAGGTGGAGGTTAATAAGCTGCACAGAGCTCGCACTGCTGTTTCTCCCAATGTGTGCAGTTTCGAAGTCTACTTTTCACCCTTTTATGTAGCGAATTCTTTGTGCACAGGTCAAACATCCTCACATACCTTTTGAAAGATCTTGGCTTGTAGATCAGATGGCAGCTGGGAGTAGATTGGCAACACAGCCAGAGCTGGAGCGCTCTCCAACTCTTCCAAACGCTCAACAATCTGATCTGATGTCACCTGGTGGGATGGGGAAAGTGACAAGAGACTCTCTCTATTAAAGATGTAAAGGAAGTCAATACTACAGCAGCAAATAGGAGAAGAATTTGATTGGATTTTCATTTAGCATGGCCAGCTCTTACCTCAATGTCCTCCTGCCCAGGCATGAAAATCAGAATGTCACCTGCAGCTCCAGACAAATGTATTTGTAATGCTTGTTTTACAGCTGCTTCTACATAATCCTCCTGAGGAGTCTGCATGGAAGAAAATAAATGGGATTTAGGGAGGCGAGGACAGACATAAAAAAACTGGAAAGGTGTTTGAGTGAGAGAGAGAGGGAAGGAGAGAGAGCATGGACAGAGGAAAATGGGGTACGGACACAGAACAACTAATGAGAATTAGGGAAAAAAAAAAAAAAAAGACAAGTGGAAGGGTCCGAAGATACAAAATAAGATTTAAACGCAGTGTAGGGGCAAAGTTATGGGAAAAAGGGATGTGGAGATGTGAGAGGGGGATTGAGTGACAGAAGAACACAGAGGCAAACTGACAGTAAAAAGAGAGAGATAGGGCACACAACACTGTAGGACAAGCAGGGACAGTCTGACAACGAACAGAAGGGATTGCTGGAAACAAAATGAAAATGAGTGGAGTGGAGGAAAGATAAAGACTAATCAAAAAGAGGGAGAGATAGGGGGATGCAGTGGAAAGGAAGAAAAAAGGTGGATAAATATTGTGATCACCTCCTCACCTTGCTGAATAGGATGTCTACAGGAAAAGTCCGTCCTGGAATGTGAAAAATGGGAACATTACCAAAGAAAGATGCAAATTTCTCAGCATCCATTGTGGCTGACGTGACAATCAACTTCAGGTCAGAACGACGAGTGACAACCTGCAAGGGAGACAGTGTCACATAGTAATGTGTCAATCTTTGTGTGGGAGAACATCAAGATAATGTCACATAAACAGCGTGCACCTTACCTCACGCAGAAGCCCAAAAAGAACATCTGTGTTTAGAGAGCGTTCATGTGCCTCATCCATGATAACTGCACTGTAGTGGTCAAGATCAGCCTCCCGTAGAGACTCACGCAGAAGGATTCCATCTGTCATGTACTTAATAAGAGTTTTCTCTGAAGTGCAGTCCTCAAATCGGATAGCATACCCCACTTCTTCTCCCAGGCTCACCTGCATTTCTTCACTCACACGCTTTGCCACAGACATGGCTGCCACTCTCCTTGGTTGTGTGCAAGCAATCATACCATAATCTGTATATCCATCTTCGTGCAAGTACTGTGTTAGCTGGGTAGTCTTCCCACTGCCAGTCTCCCCCACCACAATGACAATACTATTATCTCTGCAAGTACAAAAACATTAAGAGTATTTATGGTAGTACACGAATGTTGTCTGTTTACATTCTTTATTCAGTTACTTCAGATTCCCCTCCATCAGTTCTGACAGGGAGAGTAGAGTGCAGGGTGTTTGAGCGTTGTTCAACCCTATGCTTGAGCAATTTATTTTGATATACAGTTGTATGCAAAAGTTTGGGCACTCCTGGACACATTACATGTTGTGTTGATTTTCTACGGGAAAAGAAGTTAATACAGCCACTGTAGCAAACAAATAAACAACATATTTATGCAAACTGCAATGCACAGTTACTATATATTTGCTGAATTTAACATTTTTGGGGGGGTTTTTTCCAATTGTTTTTTTAAATCAAACAGAAAATGTGGCATGTGGAAGAGTTTGGGCACCCTTCCAGCTGATCCACTGGTGTTATTTTTTTTAAGGTCTCACAACTTAATGGACTTGTTACACCTTAATCTAAGTGATGACAATTCCAGAGCTTAATACATTCAATGACTCTTCAAACATCTCAGAGTGTTGTTCTGACAACAACCATGGGCTCCTCTAAGCAGCTGACAAAGGATAAGAAAATAAAAGAGGATTTTAGTCTTACCTATTAAATCCTTTTCTCTTAGTCCATATGAGTCATATGTACCATGGGGAGGCAAGAGCTCTTCTCAGTGGAGCCTCTCCCTCCTCCGTATCAGGCTACCTCACTAGCCCCACCCAGATAGATTTGAGAAAAAACTACCAAATATGATAGCAAGAAGGAAGATAGGGAAAACTCCTGTGAGCAATGAACCCAAGAGGACTCACACTTCCAGCCACAGAAGACCCAGCATGGTCCCTTTCACCGGGTGGGAGACCTGTGAGTTATATGGACTAAGAGAAAAGGATTTAACAGTTAAAACTAAAATCCTCTTTTCTCTGTCGTCCAATATAACTCACAGGTACCATGGGAATGTCCCAACATTGAGCTCCCAGGGTGGGAAGAAGGAGGAAAGGACCAAGAGCAGGTCCCCATGAACTATCCAGGACACGGAACAGCCCAGTCTAATAAAGTATCAACAGACACTGCATAACAAATACAAAACACACAAGAACAAGAGCCAACAGGACTCTGAGTAAAACAAGAGTACTCCCACTGCTGAAAGGTGTTTCATTCAAAAGTTATTAATTTTCAAAGTTGAATTTTTTAGGTGCAATATCACAGTGGCCTGAAATTGTACAGTGGCGCTGTTTGCTACACCATCCTATGGAGATTTATGGTCCCGGGACCAGAGCTGTCCATAGGATCGTGTAGCAACAGCACCACTGTATAATTTCAGACCACTGTGATATTGCACCTAAAAAATTCAACTTTGAAAATTAATAACTTTTGAATGAAACACCTTTCAGCAGTGGGAGTACTCTTGTTTTACTCAGGGGGATAAACCTTAAAATGTAAAAAAAAATATGTTGTAAGTATTATTATCCCTTTAAGCGGATGAAAGAAAAGGGAATTATAACCACTCAGAAGACTGAAAAGGAGCTGCAGGCTTGAATATCTTACAAAAAATAATAGATATTCAAGCCTGCAGCTCATTTTCAGTCTCCTGAGTGGCTGGTTTGGATCTTCCATACATCCATATACAGGAAGGGAAAGAAGACTGGGGAGTAACTCTTCACGTGCCATGGTCCTCTATATTATGTCCCTCTAATCTCCACATCCTGTGGTCATAATTCCCCTATATTTCATCTGCTTTCCCTTACTGTAAATGGATGTGTGGATGATCCAAACCAGCCACTCAGGAGACTGAAAAGGAGCTGCAGACTTGAATTCTACCAAATGGAACTGCACAGGCAATCCCCAGAGCAAACCACCAGCTGATTCAATCTTTCCAGGTACTGCCTTCAAGCCTCCCTGTGGTGCTCTCCACTGTTCACTGGAACAATGGCCCTGCACTCCAGAGACACTGTTTATCCTGATATACTTTATACTACCTCATTTCTTGCTGCTATCTGTATTTATTCACTTGGGTTCTCAACTTATATCTGTAGATTAAATGTATAACACTTTGAGTGCCAGAGTGGTACGCAACGCATTGCACAGCAATGCGTTGCATACCCCTCTGGCACTCAAAGGGTTAAACTAATGTGTATTAGCGCTGTGAATTTTGTTTCTACTGTTTATCCTGAGCACATGCAGGTACTCTGGCAATGGTAACAAACTGAATCAGAGTGCTGAATACATTACTAGTAAATACAATCAGTACCACAGACATGCACTCAACTCCAATATTATTTTATATGAAGTCCTCCCCACACATTACACAGGTATTAATACAACTATTAGTATAACATGGGGCAACCTTAATAAATTATGTACATAAATGACAATACTAGTATATTTCTTTGAATACAATTTGAATCCAGCAAAATAGCATCTTACATCTCCCAAAACATTACTACACTTTATTTCAGGAGAGGTTCGAGTCCCAGTGGAGGGTTGTCACAGGCCATAAATGGAAAAGTGCACATGTTTGATGTAGTAAGAGGTCTCCGATATTATGTGAAAAAACAAAATAATAATAATTCTGTAAGACCGGTATGCTTTTTCTCATTCCAGAGGGTCAGAGATCAGGATTACCATTTTTGACAGGCTTCCATCGTAAGTTTGAAACTGGTTCATTCAACCAGAACTCAAAAAGTGTATTGTCATGTAAAGGTTCCACCAGTATGTCTCCTCACAGCTTTCTGAAATATTACAGTATCAAAGTTTTCACCTTGGCCTGAGCAGAGTTGTGGATAAAGGTGTTGGATTAGAGAGATCGAATTATGTAATTATGTAAAGGTTCCACCAGGATGTCTCCTCACACCTGTCTGAAATATTACAAGATCAAAGTTTTCACCTTGGCCTGGGCCTGAGCAGAGTTGTGGATAAAGGTGTTGGACTAGAGAGATCTAATTTAAATGTCAGTCTCATAGTACAATTTGTAATCCAGAATCCTTTAGTATTCGATTATGGTGTCCTCCCACAAGCTTGGTAAGGTTGTGTCTCTAGATTTGCCTTATAGGGCAGATGACCTTTGCATTGTTATGCAACCTTTCCCACCTTGGTAAACCTGTTTGTGTCAGCTTTGGGATGTCTCCATAGGATGACAGAGAAAAGAACATTTTTGTGATACTGACCAATAAATTATTTTCTGTTGAGTCCATGGGGGACACCTAGTATCCCTCCTGTAAAAAAAAAAAACGCAAACACTGATCTATCTGGCCCTGCCTTTCCTAGGTTCCCTGGAATGGTAAATTTTTTATTTAGCTCTTCTCTCTATTCTTTTGACGGACAGCCTGGGCTTGGAGCTACTAAACGCAAACTAAAAAAAGGGCAGAGGTAAAGGGATAGTAATGTTTCACAATAAAATCAGCTCCAATTAATCTTCGTAGTATTTGGGCCATGGGGAGCATTATTTCAATACTGTCAGAGTTGTATTTCAAGAGTAATTGAATGATAAAGTATTCCCCTCCTGCCCTTTTTACTTATGTAACATTGCTCACCTCAGAGCAGCAAGACTGTCTGGATGGATCACAGAGAGGGACAAACTTCAGTGAGCATAAGGAAAAACCTGTCAAGCGGGCAGGATTTTCCTTATGCTCACAGTAAGAAGATTGTCCCTTGCTGTGAGCTGTCCAGTCAAGAGACCAGATTCCACATCTGAGGGGAGGTGGCTTACACTAGGTAAAAGGGGTGAGAGGGGGATACTTTATCATTTAATTACTCATGAACTACAATTCTGACAGTATTGAAATATCACTCTCCATGGCCCAAATACTATGAAGATTAATTGGCACTGCTGTTTTTGTGAAACATTACTATCCCTTTAAGTGACAGTTGAGCAGAGCTTAGAGAGGCCGACTCTTCCAGGAGAACACCATTAATCCATGATCCCTGTGTGCCCTATGGACTCAGGGAATGCATTGGTAAGTATCACAATTATCTTTTTGGTTGCATAGCTTAACTAAAGTATGATGAATATCTGTCTGCCACGTGAAAAAACCTCAAATAAAAGAAAGACGTAGGTCATGAATACAATTTAGGCAAAATGTGTGTGTTTACCAGTTTCTGGTGCATAATGAAGCTCCAGTTTTCAATTGCTTACACCAACAGACAGCGTGGAAGCCATGTGCAGTAATCGGAGGATTATCCTGAGGTCCCTCATCCTTTCCTTTGGTGTAGTGGAAATACAACAGCATTTTCCTCTAACACTGGTTGTCAAACTGGGTTCCATGGAACCCCAGGTTTCCCTAAAGAAGTACAACATGTTCCGTGGAACAAATGTAAGTAATAGCTGACAGGGGACAATGCTGGTGTGGCAGATAATGTAAGTGCAGTTATATGACTAATAGTGAACAAGTGGAAGAGTGAAACATTTTAAAATGTGATATTTTGTTTTCTGTTACATTTATTTTCTATTATGCAATATCTGGTTACTAGTTCCAGCTAGTATTGAATTACATTTGATATTCATACTACACTGCTCAACATTAAACCTATTCACCAGGAAGCAAGATATTTACATCTATGGAAATCACAAGCTAATTTAGACTGCAAGCTATTTCTATGACTGTGACACTTATTTTATTCCTATTTATTTATTGTAACATACTACTCTTGTAAGGCACTGCGTACAATGTGTGCCACCATACAAATATATACATACATACATACATATATACAAGGCTGAGATATGTAAAGGATTACAAATTACAGTTCCTCCACAACAGATCACATAGGTAATGGGTTATATAGGTAATACATTAGGCAGACTTAACAACTCTGGGTTGATTCATGACCTACTTAGTGTATGAGAATGTTGTCAAATAAGAAACACTAGAGGGACAGAATCACGGATAGTCATTGTGTCACCTGTTGGCTATGATGTCAGCTGTATAAATATGTTGGTCCCTTTGGTTTTGATAACGTCAAAAGCAATCAGATACCAACATAAAAAAGCATGTCTTCCCAGTGCCTGATATAATTTTGTGTGGGGCATCATAACTATGCATGGCAGATGCATGTCCCCAGGTACATATTCCTGGGTACACTGACCAGGTTGTACTACCTGCACATTCCCGTGACATGTTATCAAATCAAGCACATATGGGTTGTGTACCCGAGTTGATGGTCATAGTCGAACATTCCTGAGAAATTATTAAACATCTTATTGATGGCATAACTTGTTGTCGAGCCACCTGTATTGCCTTCCCAGGGATGCATAGTCACTAATGAATAAAACATTATTTTGCTAAAATAATTTTCTTAATCACTTATACATATGTGCAATTTCATGTGAATCCCATATCAACTTCTGGTGTTACAATTTTAATGCAGAGTAGTATATGTTAACCTTTTAGCTGGATTCTAGAACGGTCTTTAGCACATTTTCACCCTTCTTCTCTTTTGCCCCAAAGCATAACTCCCCCCATTCTCACGGCTCCATTATAACCCCTTGAAAGACAAAGGGATGTGCAACACATTATGAAGAAACGTGTTGCACACGCCTCTGTGCTTTAAAGGGTTAAAGGGACAGTGATGCCCCCCAAAAAATATTTGCAGTTTCGTAGAGTTTAAAATAATAATCAATATGTTGCAAACCCTATCTCTCAAACCGCATGGTTTGAGAGATATAGGGATTCAAAGTTCCCCCCTCCCTCCCCTTCTCCTGATGTCAGCTGTAAAGCTGACAGCAGGAGATTCGAGTCTTACGACTCGAGGAGGCTCTGCAGCAGAGCCGAAATTGCGTTATTGCAAAATAATTAATCGGAAAGGTCTACAAAATGTGCCTGGTTGCAAGCACACTTTGTAGACCTTTCCAATTAATTAATTATTTGTAAGTAATGCGATTTGAGCTCTGCTGTAGAGACGCCTGCTGGTCCCCGGACCGGGATCTCCTGTGGTCAGCTAGATGCTGACATCAGGAGAAGGGGAGGGAGGGGGGAACTTTGAATCCATATATCTCTCAAACCATAGTGGTTTGAGAGATAGGGTTTGGTGCATATTTATTATTTTAAACTCTACAAAACTGCAAATATTTTTTGGGGATATTAATGTCCCTTTAACACTGATTTTCAGGGGGTTGTGCAATATATTGAATTCTGATTCTTAAAGGGTTAATCCATTATGTTTTACTCTTGAGGAGAATTATACACACGTTCAAATGTGGATAAAAGTACATTAAACAGAAGCCACATATGGCTCTTGGAATGGCTCTTTGAATGAAACCGCTTGCTTTATATGGTTCCCATGACTAGACAAGTAAGAGGTCACCCGCAGTCAGTTGGTACGAAACATATTAAACGTGGCCATTATTTTTTGTTTTGTATACTATTTGCGCAGGCTTGTGCCTTTGAGAAATAGAATTTTACCTTACGATTGTAAGCAGCTCCTGTTGTACAGCAAATATGGGCAGGAATTGTCTTTGCTCCATGAGACTCTTTTTGCGGGAGAAGTCGCTGCTGGCCTCGCTGCGCTCACGCATGTGATCTGCAAACTTCTGTTCTGTCCTGTAAGAACAAACGGGTGGGCTTACCAGCAATCTCCTCAAATACAAAATTTATCCACACCTGAAAACAAGACAAAGTGGTATTTCTGTCTAGTATGTGGGCTAGTCCAGTTTACTGTGCCTTTGTCTTTTTGGGCCTGATAGAAATTGTAGTTCCTAGCAGTTGGAGGTAAAAAGACTGAAAACACCTGGCTTACAAATTAAATGGGTTTATATGGCACTCAAAAAGATAAGAGTCTGGCATAGGTCTATAATACAGTCATAAAGTGACAATACCACCTAAAATGAAATTGGTTTATGCATTTCTAAATATAATTTATGCATAACCTGTTATTATAGAAGATTGTTGGTGTGAGAGCCCTTAAATAAACCTGCTCCTTCTATGGATGGGTAACTACTCATGACCATTTGCTTGTTGTTGCCTTATACAAGCTCTTGGTAGACACACCTCTGGGTGGCTGTAGAAAGGAGTTGTGTAAATTTCTCCTTACAGGATACAGCCTCCTTCCCCAGTCGTACCTCAGAGAAGATATGGATGGTGGTGGTGATTTGGAGAGGAGGCGGCTACCCAAATCACTGCAGGGCCACCCACTCCCCTGTGTCTTTCCCCATCAACATCCCCATCTTGTGACCTACCTGTGCCACTCCACTTCCTAGCAAGAGGACCCACTCAATCCCTTACACATCTCTCTGCGTCTTGTCCTCCCCCCTCCACTTCCCTGGATTATGATCTGCCTGCCCACTCCCCTCCCGGAGGGATCTCAGAGGGGTATGTTCGATTTTGTGACTACCAGTGAAACAAATCTAACGTGTCAGTATATGCATCATTCTGTGACTACCTCTGATTTTTCCCCCCAAGTTCTCTTCTCTCTCTCTCCTTTCCCCCTGATGATTGGAGAGGAGTATTTGTGAATGTGGTGGAATGGTAATTATCTGTTTTTAAATTATCATGTTTAGCGCTTGAACATCAAATCAAGAAAAACTGACCCTTATATTTGAGAAAATGCTCAGCAGACAGGATAGAGGGGGAAGGGAATTGGGGAAACTGTAACAGCGGCCTAACAGGCAAAAAGGGAGATCATTCAAGAGGGGGAGGAAGACAAAGGGGGATCAAGAGAGGCAAGATGGTGCATCAAGAGAGGGTGAAGAAAGAGGCAGAGAGTGGGGTCAAGAGGGAGAAAAAGAGGCAAAAGGGACAAAGAAAAAAAAAAAAAAAAAAAAAAGAGGCAAAAGGAGGAAGGATCAGGAGACAAAAGGAGGGGGGCCAAGAAGAGGCAAAAGGAGGGGGGATCAGGAGGGGGAGTATGAGGCAAAAGGGTGGGATCAAGAGTCAAGAAGGGGAGAGAGAGGCAAAAGTAAGGGGGGTCAAGAGTCAATGAGGGGGGGAGAAAGCAGCAAAGGGGGGATCAAGAGAGGGGAAAATGGGGGAGAGGGGAAAGGCAAAAGGAGTGGGATCAAGAGTCAAGGAGGGGGAGAAAGGGGGATCAAAAGGGAGCGAAAAAGGCAAAAGGAGAGGGCTCAAGAGGGGGAGAATGAAGCAAAAGGTGGGAATCAAGAGGGGGGAAGAGGCAAAAGGGGAGAATCAAGAGGTGGTGTGTGTGTGTGTATATATATATACACACACACACATATATATATATATATATATATATATATATATATATATATATATATATATATATATATATATATATATATATATATATATACATATACACATACATACATACAAAATCATTAGTCTGCTTTAGGTACTTGGAAAACTGCCAAATGACATCGCAAAAAGTATCGGTGAGTACTTTAAAAAAGTATCGGTACTCGGCCTTAAAAAATTGGTATCAGTGCACTGATGAAGATAAGCCATGTAAGGAAATACCTACAGAGCAGGAGGTTTTTTCTAGGCAGTTGGATTTATATAAACTGAGCGAGTGAACAGAAAAGTGGCAGATGACATTTAATGTAGATAAATGTAAGGTTATGCATTTGGGCTGCAGGAACAAACATGCAACATATACACTAAATGGGAAACCACTTGGAGAATCCTTATTAGAGAGAGATTTAGGAGTATTGATAGACTTCATAGCAGTGTGAACAGTCACTCAGCTGCTGCAAGAGCAAATAGGGTACTATCCTGCATGAAAAGGGGTATAGATGCACAATATGCAAATATAATTCTACCTCTAAACAAAACCTTGGTAAGGCCTACGGTAATCTAGAATATGGTACAGTACAGTTTTGGGCACCAGTTCATAAAAAAGACATTAGTGAACTGGAAGAAGTGCAGAGCTGTGCAACAAAACTGAGAAAGGGATTGAAGGATCTGAGAAAAACTAGACAAACTTGGTGTGTTTACATTACAGAAGAGACGTCTAAGGGGTGATATGATTACCATTTACAAATATATTCAAGGTCAATACAAAGAACTCTCCAATTAACTATTTGTTCAAAAAACTGAGCTAAGAACAAGAGGTCATCCAATAAGACTAGAGGAAAGGCACAGATTTTTTTACAGAAAGGGCAGAAAAGTTATGGAATTCTTTGCCTTGGGATACTGTGCTTGCAGATACTGTAATTGATTTCAAAAAGTAATGGATACCTATCTAGCAAAGAACAATATTGAGAATTATGACAGTTGACTTCAGGGCAGATATGTTGATCCAGTCAAATATATATGACTGCCATTCGGAGTCAGGAAGGAATTTTTTCTAACCACTTGGGACTTGGTTGGAAATGGCTTCAATTAGATTTTTTTTTGCCTTCCTCTGGACCAACAGGGGTGATGTGGCATGCTCTGGATGGACACGTATTCTGCCAACAACATCAACTGTTACTATGTTACAATGAGACGCTGATTACACACCTGATAACAAGCAGGGAGATCTTGAAACCCTATACTTTTGGTGTATCTGGAGGACTAATATTGAGAAAAACTGTTCTAGACCACTGACCAGGTTTGAATCTCTATTGACCAATAAGAAACATTCACGCATGTTTCATGGAAAAATCTATTTTATTATTTTGGGGACTCATCTTTTGACCTGATCATGCTAAGGCTCTGGAGAGGGATTTGGGGGTGTCCCTGGAAGTGGAATAGTGTCATCATATTTGGAGATCCTCTCTTTCATCCTCTATTTCTACACAAACTCTTGAAATGCATTTTTTTATTTTGTTGCTATTACACGTCCCCAGACTGGATAAGATGTATCCCTCAGCTATCCACCCCTTTGCCAGAGATGTCAGAGAGCAAGGGGCACACCTGCTCACATCTGTTGGACTTGTTCTTACATTAAGGATTTCTGGTCTGAAAGCCTAGAGTGTATTGAGCGCAGTTTGAAGCTCTCCCTATCCAAAACCACCTGGAATACACTGTTTTATAAGCAACTTCTTCCACTTCCGTCCACAAAAAAGACCCTTTTGTACACCATGCTAGGTGTGGCTAAGGCTCTTCATCCCATACAGTGGAAAAATGCCACTCTTCCCTATTTATCAAGTTGGATTAGTCAGGTAAGGGACCAAACAGATGGACCCCACTCTTGTTAATTCCTTAAATTGTTTTATCTACCAGGTGGTCAATTCACTTGCTTGGGGGGGGGGGTCTGTACCTTTTATCTCCTTTTATCTGCTTCTATTCTTTCTTCTACACTCATCTTTGTCTTTTAGCCTCACTTGGATCTTTACCTCATCTCTTCATCTTCATTTTATTTTTCTAAGTAAAAATTAGTTGGTCTCCTATTATGGTTTTTGCACTTGTTCTATTACTTCCACTTCTGATATTCGATTTGTTCTCATTCCATGAGTTTGTTTAATTGATGGCACTCTGTATTATTTTATATTCTGACTCAATAAAACTATTTTCAAATCTATTTGCCTATTTTTTACTCAATACAAAATCCTTCTACCATTCTTCAAATATCTTCTTTGACCCCTGTCTACATCTCCAAATTAATTTCTCCCTTTATTCCTACTCACACTTACCTGCCTTCTCTCCTCACCCAGTACCAACAATGCATTTTCATGTCTACAATCCTTTTCCCATGAGAAAATATTTCTGGAGATTTCTACAACTAAAAATCAGAAATCCAGTCTTCACAGCTCCAAAACCCTTCTGCAACAGCACCTGTTCAGCGTTCCATTCCTCTCTTGAATATAGACCATGCACGAAATGGCACTCACATGTCTAAAATATACTCCTTCTAGCTCCAAGATGGTAGCAGGAAGATGATCACCAGATTAGAAACAGGCACAGACATTGCTATGTGAAGCAAACCACAATGAAGATGCTAACAAGATGTCAGTTTTGAAGGCATGCCCCATTCAACAGTATGACAATTAGAATTGTCGAGGAAAAGTAAAAGGTCAAACATGAGCAAATCTCATAGTTGCTTGCATATGAATGTTCTTTGCAACATTTGGGGATAGCAAATTTGTAAAAGGAAACACTGAACGCACAGAATTTTAGACAATAGGATATTCCTTGTATATCTGCATGTGTAAATAGGTCTTTGCAGGGTTTCTAGCTACTTAACTGTGAACCCCATGAAACTGTCCCTGGCATTAGGAACATAGGGATAACAACGCATTTACCAAGTCAGTGAACACCTTAAAAGTAATACATTGTATAACATTCCACAAATTCGAATAGGTATTTGCAATATTCCAAAAGCACAGATCTGGAGGTCCCATTGAAATAATCTATATTTAGGAATGTGGGGTATTTGTCCTAAAAATGTATAATAATAATTCACATAAATATGCATGCTTTCCTAGTATTTCTAGGTGCACAACTGGGACTGCCATGGAAGTCTTCTATATTTGGGAGATTAAAAAGTAACTAGAAAGGGCTCTTTATTTTTTTAACAGATTACCTTATGTGGGCTAGATATCTTTTATACATCTATCACATTTTTTTTTTTTTTGCATTACATCTACAGTTTACGATTTATAGTGATTTCTATTCGAGCCTACCCCTTAGACTTTAATAGATCGGCGTACAATCATAAGGGATACAAGTATTTATATTGTAAACAAACAACTAGCACTACAAGAGTGATGAAATGGTCAAAAGAAAACTATAAAGATTTACTTGACTACTGTGTGAAGAATTCTTATTTAAGTAAATAATTGTGAGCTACAAATTAGTAGTTTTCCTATACAAACAAGACTTTGGTGAAG
The DNA here is from genome assembly GCA_037306005.1 of Rhinophrynus dorsalis. Classification (NCBI taxonomy): domain Eukaryota; kingdom Metazoa; phylum Chordata; class Amphibia; order Anura; family Rhinophrynidae; genus Rhinophrynus; species Rhinophrynus dorsalis. The sequence continues at coordinate 317,379,338 of CM074722.1, forward strand.
AAATGGAGGGAAAGCTCCTCTGAAAACAAGTCTGGTAGGCCCAAAAAATAATATATCATAGAAGAACACCATAATGACCTATGGGCTGGGATGACAGATTTAGCAAAACTGTATGTGGGTTGAGGCCTGTACTCTCTTGTTTCTTGCGTGTTGGCTTTTTTAAGCTCTCTCAGTCTGCAGGTTGCTATAGTTTACTCAGAAGTCAATGTCTATACCTAGACTTCAATAAAAGAGCAAAATCTACAATATCAGCATCTGATTAAACTGACAAATAAATGTGAGTGCTTCAATGGACCTTGATGCCAGCATCACAGTGGGCCATGTGTTTAAACACAAAGTGGAATAATACTTTAACAAACCATCTGAACTATAGGGAGTAAACAAAAATTATCTAAATTCTCATTGGTTTAAATTGAGGCATTTAGCAATGTATTGGAGTCCTCACTAGCATTCAAAAGGTTAAAAGCCCCATTTAAATAAATGTGAATTGTCATATGTCCATTATGGTACAGTTTGTCTACTAGTGTAAACTAGTATTAAAAGTTGATTTCACCAGATCGTAGCACAGCAGGTTTGCCCTTACTATTCTGCTGCTTTGGAGGGGGGGGTGCATTCTACAATGCACTGGAACCCCTGCCCTTGCACTTTCTAGGAATCAGTGCTTCAGCAGTATGGGTAAGAACTGGAAGAGAATCAGACAAAGTAGGATTATCCAGGTGAGCATCCCACCAAACTTGTTTTTACCATCAAAGCTGTACCTCAGAGAAATCAATTTTTTTTTTTTTTTTTTACAAATGAGCAATCATTGCCAGTTAAAATGACCATACTTGTAATCTACTCCACCGTCATCTGTGCTTGGCTTTTCAGTTTCTTCCTCCTGTTTCTTGACACCCATAATGTCTCCAAGTTTTGTTCCAGCCAACTCCCAGTGCTTGTGTTGTGCCTAAAATCATAGACCCAAGAAAATCAGGCCACCCTTGTCCATACTGTCCTAACTCCAATTAATACAGTTACTGTATATGTTTCCATGTTAAACACTGGAAATTCCCCATAATTGGAAGGTATGGGGAAACAATACATGAGTAACAAATAGAAATTTCCACTTATTTAATTAAAGCTTTTAAATGCTTGTATACAAGAGAGGTATCCAGTATATTTGTGCATAATATGTTGATATGATCCTAGGGGTTCATTTTATAAATAATGTGCAGTTTTCCCCTAGAATTTCTAAACATTTGCTTTTATACATGTTGAAGAAGAAGTCAGAGATGCTCAGCTAGGCTCACGAGTTTGCAAGGTACAGAGAAGTTCACTAGGACTGTGTCCTGCTCACAGGGTGCAATCTCTTTTAGTTCACAAGTGTCATACACAGAGAAGAAATATTCTGAAGCATATCATATTGGTCCTCTTATGACAGTCCAACCACGAAATGCCAAACAGTTCTCCTCTGAACAAGGGAAATAGCTGACCCCAGATGTACGTTTCGGCCTTGTTGGGCCTCGTCGGTCCTCGTCAGTGAGGTGCAGCTGATACCTTTTGGCACTTGTGAACAAGGGGTCTACATCTGGATTCTAGGGTTGCACCGATACCGATACTGGTATCGGTATTGCTGCCGATACCAGCATTTGCGCGAGTACTTGTACTCGCGCAAATGCGGCCGATGCCAGCACCGATACCCTGTGTCAGGGTCGGTGCTGCAGAGAGGGAGCCCGGGGAGCTGCTCACAATGCTCCCCGGTCACCTCTCTCACTCCTGCAGCGTCGGAGCATTGCCGCGGGTTACCATGGCAACGCTCCGACGCTGACCTCTGCCGGGGCTCGCGAGAGAACAGCGAGCACCCGGCAGAGGAGAGTAAAGGAGGCAGGATGGGGCAGGGGGTGGTGAAAGAGGCAGAGAGTGGGGTCAAGAGGGAGAAAAAGTCAAAAGGAGGAAGGATCAGGAGACCCATGAAGGGGGGCCAAGAAGAGGCAAAAGGAGGGGTGATCAGGAGGGAGAGAGAGGCAAAAGGGTGAGTCAAGGAGGAGTGGGAGAAAGGGGGAATCAAAAGCCAAGACAAAAGAAGGGGGCTCAAGAGGGCTAGAATGAAGCAAAAGGTGGGAATCAAGAGGGGGAGAAAGAGTCAAAAGGGGAGCATCAAGAGTCAAGAGGTGGTGTGTGTATACACACACACACACACACACACACACATACATATATATATACATATATATATATATATACACACACACATTATATATATATATATATATATATATATATATATATATATATATATATATATATATATATATACATAATATTTTTCAAGTACTCACCAATACAAATTACCAATACTTTTTTTTTGCGGTCATTTGCCAGTTTTCCAAGTACCTAAAACATGTAGGTACTTAGAAAACTGGCAAATGACCGCAAAAAAAAGGTATCGGTAATTGGTATCGGTGAGTACTTGAAAAAAGTCGGTATCTGTGCATCTCTACTGGATTCCTCCATCATTCTTAGGGTGACTAACCCTAAGAGTTTTCTTTTACTTTCCTTGGCAACATAGTTTTCAAATCTGCCAGTAATGTGATTCACTACCTGGATCACAGAGAAAACCTAATGTCTTCTGAGGACAAAAACATCCAACGGCTGGCAGGGGATGATGCAAATTGTAGTCCTCAACAGCCAGAGGACCTCAGGTTGCCCCACACACACACCAAAAAAAACCCCACAACATTCTCTCCTATCCACTCACCTTTTTGCGTTCCTTCTGCTCACGGTGTTTGCGCACAAGTTGGCTGCCTTTGCGAGAGATAATGGCCATATCAGAAGTTGCATCACGCACTGGAATCACTGGCTCTGGCTGGTTGGGGATTGTAAGAAAACAGGCAATAAAGGTATATGACTGTATTCATGTACTCTTCACAACATACTATTCCCCTTGTTTAAAACGCTACTTAAGCCAATTAACGTTCTATTAAAAAATATTTCTTGGCTCTTGGATCTACATCCTACCTACACTGAAAACAACTATCAAAATCTAGATCTATAAAAGACTAACAGGCTGTACCTTTCTTCCTATACAAAGTCTCAGGCAGCAGTTATTCTTCACTCTTGGTTCACCTTACCACTGATATTATGTATATAGAATGGTCTCACATTCAATATGGAATATGGCAAGTACCATACAGAAAAGCTCATGAATTTCAGATATTAACCCAGAGCACAAAGTTCACAAAAGATACCTGTTTGGAGGCACCTCAGTAAAGGTCTTTAATAGTGTACACTGTTGTGTTTTTTTTTAAAGCGGAACCATCAACAAAAATAAAAATTGTCCCATGGGTTTTAACCTTTAAAACAACATTAACCCTGTATGTCCTGCATGACGTCTGAGAGCTTCCCAGCTGCCCCAGGGAGCGCATTCACGCTCCCCTTCGCAGCTGTTTTTTTGTGGGCTAACGTTACAGCAAACTCTGTTTACCATGCTACTGGGGTTGCAACCTCAACAGCATTGTAAACGGAGTTTTCTGTAACATTAGCCCACAAAAAAACAGCTACTAAGGGGAGCATGAACGTGCTCCCTGGGGCAGCTGGGAAGTCCTCAAACGTCATGAGGGACATACAGGGTTAATGTTGTTTAAAAGGTTAAAACCCATGGGACAATTTTTATTTTTGGTGATAGTTCGCTTTAATTACATGTTCCATTCAAGATGTTGGCATATTCTTGACTTTTAAAAACGAAACACATATACGCACATTTTTATATTATATATATATATATATATATATATATATATATATATATATATATATATATATATATATATATATACATACATACACACACACACATTTATTATATTATATATATATATATATATATATATATATATATATATATATATATATATATATACATACATACATACATACATACATACATACATACATACATACATACACACTGTAGATCATATACAAGTCTGGATTATTTGTTCCATAGTATGCATATACTATGGATTTGATACATAGTAGCACAGGTGCTTTTTGAGACTCTTTTCAACAAAGCACACTTTTTATATTTTATAACCAACATCCAAAATATATATTTCTTTGAGATGTATGGGGTATTTTATGGTTTAGAAGGTTTTTTTCTTCTTTTTTTTTTGCTCAAAGCCTGCCATTGTCGCTTTGTTTGTGTATACTCGCTAATCAATTTATCTGTGTCAGTTTTAAGAGAGGCCAGTATCAGTCTAACTCTGTTTGCCAGATTTTTCCTGAACATTTTTTTCGATTTTAGCTAGCCTAATTGCTTGTTTGCAGATTCTATGTGCACCTGACCCTTTTAACTTAAATACTTTTCTTATTCCCCATTTATCTTTGAACCTCTTTGTTAAGCCACAATGTTTTTAATTTGTTCCTCATAAATGTATTCTCAAGCAGTATTTATTTATACAAATAATTATTCAAGAGAATTTTGAACAAATTCCATCTTTTTGTGCATTTTTCATCCTTGAACATTACATTAAACGGAATGTCAGCTGACACAGATATTAGCATTGAACATAGTAATTTTAAAGTTAAATGTTTTAGTTGAACCCTTGTAAATGGGTTTCTCATATATTTCAAAGGATATTACACTATGGTCACTTCTGTTCAAATGCTACATTACCTGTACATTGTGTACCATTTCAGGACTACTTGACACCACTAGATCTAGCAAGGTCTCAATTCTCCTTGGTCCCTCTACTAACTGTGACATGATGTAGTAATTATTCTTACTTATAAAATGTTCTTCCCTTTTTTGTGCTGGAAGTCTCACTTCTCCAGCCTATTTCACTGTAGTTGAAACCTCCCATTATGATTACATTTCCTAAGAGAGAATCCTTTTCCATTTGCAGTAGCAGATGGGCTTCTTTAAACTCCCCAATTTAAGTTGGCTTGTAGCAAATTCCCACCATCTTCCTATGTATTCCTGCAGTGTGTATTCATTTTACAGGTTCTCAACAGTCTGACTGGAACCTTTATTATATCTTCCCTTATATTACGTTTTAAGTTTGGCTTTACATACAGGAATACCCCTCCACCCCTTCATTTACCCTAACCCTCCTGAAACGTGAATATATTTCCCCATTAACTGCCCAGTCTTGCATCATATCCAGCCAGGATTCAGTAATACCTAGAAAAGGGCCGGCCGGCTCAAAAGGGACTGACAGCGCAGGCGCACGGACGTCACTGTGACGAGATGTCCGTGCTTCCTGCTCCTGTGAGCATCGGTAAAATGCGGAAATCTTCGGAACCGGGTAATATTTCTGGTGACTAGTGCTACTAAGCAGCTAGTCGCCAGATGAAGAATCAATGAAGGTTAAGTTATTGCGGGGTGGTAGTTCCCCTTTAAAATTTGAAGTCATTTTCTACTAGCCAGACCTGAAAATCTACTCGCCACTGCAAGCCATAACATACCAACCAGGGCCGAATTTCTACTCGCCAGGACTAAATTTTCACTCGCCATTGGCTAGTGGAAATTTTGAGCACTAACCTAGAAGATTATATCACTCATTCCTCACAACCAATTCCTTACAAGCATTTGCAAACATAACATTTTATGTTCCTGGCATTTTGATGAAATACATTCTTTGAAATATTATATTTGCTTTCTATAAGTCTGTAACATAGGCACCTTGCTGTTTAATGAACTAGGCCATCCCCCCTCTCAACCCCCATTCCCATTCTAAAATTTCATTTCCTCTTCTACACAGTATACCCAATCCTAAGTTGTTTCACCCTCCTCTTTTTCTAGTTTAAAGTATCCTTCAACTTTGTAGTTCTCATATGCCCTAGCACAACAGCCTTCTTACACTAACGGTCAATCCAGCTCTAATAAAAATATCGCTCCCATGGGAAAAAAAAAAAAAACAGACCAGTGCTCTAGAAGCCTATACCTAATCTCCCATTGCCTTCCTGGTGTAGAACATGGCACAGGTAGTATTTCAGAAAATAACCCCCTTAGAAGTCCTTTGCTTATGCCTGTGATCTAAATCCTTGAAATCATTCTTAAGGGACTTCCATCTCCCACTGACTTTGTCAATGGTACCAAACATGTACCATGACTGCAGAGTCATGTCCCTCCCAACAATATTATCAACCAGATCTGCTACATGCTAAACCAGAGAACTCTGGAGATGGCAAACTATGATTGTAGGAATCCTGGTGACAGATTACTCTATTTATAGAATCCCCTAACACCAATTGTCTAGTTCTGCTTGCATCAAAGATACTATCAGCACTAAAAGGGCTGTTATCCCAGCTGTTAGCCCTGTCTAGAAAGAGCATTCGCTCAATGTAGCAAATTTATTAGAATGAGTAAATACAAGACTGTCCTCCCTGTTCCTTCTCCCCTCATTACTACATCTACCTGTAACCAATCTAGCTACCTACTCTTCCTCTAAATCTTCACCTCCCCAGTTCTTCCTATTCTAGCTATCTTCTGCTTAGGAAGCAGGAAACCCCATTCAAGATTGTCTGTCTCCCCCAGTGTTGCAACCTGCCTTTACAGATCTTTACCAAAGAGGCCACTTGATCACAGTTGTTCCAGATGTAAAAACATATGGAAGCTTGTACAAAGAGTTCAACTACCAATCATACTACACTGATCCCAGTTACTTCAAGTTAAAAAGACAGTCCATTTTTGTTAATGTCATGGTATTAAAAAGTTCATTTTATCAATAAACATCTGCTGCAGTGTTTAATCCCCTGTGTTTTAATCCCCTGCTTAAACCCCACTGCTGCATGATTCACACACACATTCCAAGGATTAAGAGCCACCAACTGCCACCCAGCAATCAAAAGAAGAACACATTCATCACATACAGTCTGATACCACTTTCACAACTGCAAAGGAGGAAGAAAATTGTTTATTTTAGCCCAGTGGTTCTCAACTCCTGTCCTCAGGACCCACTAACAGGCCAGGACTTAGGGATTTCTCTGCTAGAACACAGGTGTGGTGATCAGAGGCTCATTCACATTGATTAACTCACCTGTTCTCTAACAAGGAAATCATCAAATCCTGGCCTGTTAGTGGGTCCTGAGGACAGGAGTTGAGAATCACTGTTTTAGCCCATCCTAATTGTACTTATAGCATACAGAAATCCCCCACAACTTAGCCTTTTTTTTCTTTTTTGTTAAAGGGTTAAGCTCTACATGCCTATAAATTCATACAATTCTTATTCACATCTGTAAATAAGAGAATCAAGTTTCAACTGTTTTGGCACACACAACCAGGAAAACAGCATGGCTGATCTTCCCAAACTGTAGCATCTCCCTCTCTTTTTTTCCTATTGGCACCTTGATGTCAAATCTTGCAACCATCTGTTAGCACCAATCACTGATTTATCTTACAGCTGGTATGCCCCTCCTGCCCAAGAGCCCTCAATGGCTGACCCCTTTAGAGACTCATAGCAGTTGGCATCCCCTCGCTGCCACCTCGCACTTCTCCTCCACAGGCCCGTTGCCACCACTTGCAGCATTCCTCCACTAATCCTACCACTACTCCACATATTACTTCACAGCACTGCTTAACTAGTCCTTTTACATTTCTCAACACTAATCAATAACTTGCATCTGCCATCCTTATTTTTGTCACTACTCTAAACTGGTTCCATTTGTCACCTCCCCTCCATCTCACCGTTTCCCAAAAACTTTCAACAAATCTTTACTCCCAGAAACCCAAGTCCCATCCAGTCATCAGTTTTACCTATCCTCTCAAATCTCCAAATCTGAAATTCCTGTGGACCACTCAGGATGGTACCACTCGTCTATGAGACTTCTACAGTTATCTTATCTTACTCTCTACTCATCAGTATTCCTCAATACGACCTCCCAGCACATCATACCACTACATCTCACCTCCAACACTCTGAAACCACTCTAAATAGGACTGAACCTTTGCCTAGTCTTACCTGCTTTGTAAACACAATGCGCCCATCTAGGAAGGGGGGCACCAAATTATGAACCAGCAGATGCACTTTGGCAGCATTATCCTCCTCAAAGTCCTCATCCACCTCCAGCCGCTGGACAACTCCACTTGTCAGCATACGATTGGTTTCCCAGCGCTCGTTATCCTGTAGAGAAGAATGTATTAAATGCACTAGTAACACTCATATCAAAGGGAAACACATTACTAGGACTTTATATTACATAATAAAGTAAGGGGTATTTAGCCAAACAAGTTGGTGTGTGGGAAGGAAATAGAATAAATCAAACATCACAAACAGTGCCTCTAAAGTAAGCAACCCAGCACTGACAGTTAAAAGTGAATGTTTTTGCAGGATTGCATTAAAGTAACAGACACCAGTAAACCACGTTATTAATGAAATGCAGTGGGGTTGCTAACATACTAACATTCCATATTGCTCTGCCTCCCACATACTATTCTCAGCTCGCCAATAAGAGCTCATTATAAAACTGACAATCATAGAAATCCTGCAAAGACAGACGCTCTGTCTGAGGTAAGAAAGAATGTGGACAGGTGATAGTTCCACATGAATTATGTGAAGACAAGCGGGTAAAAAAGTGGAAAGAGGTGGAAAGGGATTAAGTTTTCTAAGAGATCCAGGGTGGGCAATGTGGTTGTGACAAAAAGTATTTGGAATTTTCTACAAGATAAGTTGGTGGAAAGACAGGGATATCAATGCAAGAGGGTCACCTCATTGATCTGCCTTCTCTGAGCAGAAACTCGTTTGTGGGTCTGTTTCTGCAGCTGCTGTTCCCGTTTCTTGACATATTCCTGAGACGTGGAGCTCAGGGCATTGTGGGACTCATCAAATCCCTCATCCATCATATACCAGTCTCTGTCAGCTTGCTGTGGGAGGAAGAGAGGGACATGATGAGCATAAAGGGGATGGGTCCAAAGAGTGGTAGTGGTGGTTGGGGGGAAGAATAATACTTTTACCAACCCGCTGATCATCCTCCCACTGTTGCTGTTCCTCTTCTGACATGAAGTTGATTTTGTCATCCTCGCCATCCTGCTTTCCTGCAGGTCATTGCATAGAGGGAAACAAATACATATGCATGTTTGTAAACTAAAAATACATACAAAAACTACTTTATTGTGGTACACTAGCAGTTTCTAAAATGTGATGGACTCTTCGACACCATTGCAAAACAATAAATTACTAAAAAATAACATTATTAAAGGGATAGTAACACTTACAGCGGAACTATCATCCACATTATATTGAGCCCCAAATACTAATAATAGTGATATGCATCTACATTCTTTTAATTTCAATAATAATTGTGGGATTAGTGAAAAACAGACCTTTATAGGCAGACAGGCACCGGCAAACAGCGCAGACATCTTACAGAGAAGGTATCTCGGAGTTTGCACCGTGCTTCCCCTTCTCCTCCACGACTGGAGAGTTCAATGCCTGGTTACAATAAGGCACTGGAAGGGACTGACGGCACAGTCGCAGAGAGAGCCTACGGCAAAATCCCTGCCGATGCCTGTCTGCCTAAAAAGATCTATTTTTCACTAATGCCAAAATTATTATTGAAATTACAAGAATGTAGATGCATATCGCTATTATTATTAGTATTTGGAGCTCAATATAATGTGGATGATAGTTCGCTTTAATATGTAAAAAAATATACACATTGTGGGGTTTGTCCTTCTGAGTAAAACAAGGGTACTCCCACTGTTGAGAGGTGTTTTATTCAAAAGTTATTGTAGCTCAAATGAACATTTTTGGTTCAGTACCCTGAAATTGTACAGTGGCGCTGTTGCTACACTATATATATATATATATATATATATATATATATATATATATATATATATATATATATATATATATATATATATATATATATATATATATATATATATATATATATACGACACTCACAGGGTTTTTTTTCAAATGCAGTTACATTTTATTTGGAATCGACGTTTCGGCTGACACCGCAGCCTTTCAAGATTACAAAATGTGTAACAAACAAACCCTTAAAAAAACCTCTCCAAACGTGAGAAAGTGCGCCAAACAACCGGCGTTCTAGTCGGAAACACATAACAATTATTCAGTTAGTGATGCAAATGAGTGTGCTACCCAATGTGTTCAGATAAGACAACATAATATGTAAAAAAACACTTGTGTGGGAAGGGATCCAATGAGACATACAGAGGGAGAAGCGGTTAATACATACAGCTAAAAGACTTATAACTCCTATAGATCGAGTCGAAATGAATAGGAAACAGAAATGAGCATGTGTAAATAAAAATGAATAGTTATATAACAGATACTAGAAAATATACATATGGCGTATAATATGAAAGATGCAATAAGTACATCGAAAAGTCAATAATACCCAATAGAAAGGAGTCTGGCCATTTGTAATACTGTGCTGATACAACCAGTTAGCTCCACACTCGAAAAGTTGTTTAGAACATACTACAGCAGTGGTACAATATAGGCAATAGATATAGAAATAAACGAAACATGATGTTAGTGTGAAGGATGGCTGTACAGAAAATATTGTACAGCCACATATGCACTATTCTTAAATGAACAAAAATGTACAGCCATCATTCGGCCTATTCAATCCGTTTAAGTAAAAAAAAGTCTAGGATGTATGGCATGTTGGCATAAAGCCATTCTGTCATATGTATAAATGACCGGATAATCTAACAGGTTTGTAGGGATAGATACGATCCTAACATTATTCTTAGTATTCTGGTATTTATCACACCCTTACCCTATTACACACTTGCTAGATTTTATTGGCATTTTTTCTATGTTAGGATCGTATCTATCCCTACAATCCTGATAGATTATCCGGTCATTTATACATATGTTGGCATAAAGCTATTCTGCCATATCAGCAAATGGTATATTCATTTTGCCTTAACACATCCTAGACTTTTTTTTTTTTTTTTACTTATTAAAGGATTGAATAGGCCGAATGACAGCGGTTCATTTTTGTTCATTTATGACTAGCGCATATGTGGCTGTACAATATTCTCTATACAGTCACCCTTCACACTAACATCATGTTTTGTTTATTTCTATATCTATTGCCTATATTGTACCACTGCTGTAATATGTTCTAAACAACTTTTTGAGTGTGGAGCTAACTGGTTGTATCAGCACAGTATTACAAATGGCCAGACTCCTTTCTATTGTGTATGATTGACTTTTTGATGTACTTATTGCATCTTTCATATTGTATGCCATATGTATATTTTCTAGTATCTGTTATATAACTATTCATTTTTATTTTCACATGTTCATTACTGTTTCCCATTCATTTCGACTCGATCTATAGGAGTTATAAGTCTTTTAGCTGTATGTATTAACCCTTTCAGTGCCAGAGGGGTATGCAACACATTTTCAAAGCAATGCGTTGCGTACCGCTCTGGCACTCAAATGGTTAACCACTTCTCCCTCTGTATGTCTCATTGGATCCCTTCCCACATAAGACAACATAATATGTAAAAAAAACCTGCTTAACTGAACACATTGTTATGTGTTTCCAATTAGAACGCCGGTTGTTTGGTGCTCTCTCACACGTTTGGAGAGGCTTTTTAAGGGTTTGTTTGTTACACATTTTGTAATCTTGAGAAAGTCTGCGGTGTCAGCCGAAACTTCGATTCCAAATAAAATGTAACTGCATTTGAAACTTGAAAAAAAGACCCTGTGAGTGCCGTCTATCTCCATGAAGGTGCATTCCAACATCTATATTATATTATATATATTATTTATATATATATATATATATATATATATATATATATATATATATATACATACACACACACACATTTCAAGTGTCACTATCTCTAACTATGCTGTACTGTGGCAATGCGTTGCCTGACGCTCTGGCACTCAAAGGGTTAAATGGAGCTTTTATTCCCTTGAATGCTAGAGAAGTCTCCATCACCCTGCAAAGCAATAAGGACACCTCTAGCATTCAAGGTGTTGAAAGTCCTATTTACATCAACAGAGCTCTTTATTTTCCCCTACTGTGAAGATGGTTTGCCCATTAATTGTTCTTGTGTTGCTTTCTGCATAAGAACCACTGATCACTCCCTTTACAGGATAGTAGGCCTCACCCAGACTCTCTTGCTCATCTCCCCAAATCCCAGAGGCACACTTGGAAGGTGTTGTGAAATACTAGTTGTGAACCACAGCTGTAATACAATAAAAGCCTGGGTGATGAGATGGGAGCAGCCAGGGTGTTATGCCTCCCACTACCCAATCTCAGGTGACAATTTATATAGGCTACCTTGGGCACATTTTCTCAACATTTTTTTCAAGCCCTAACAAATACCCTATGTGAAGATTAGCGAATACCCAATGTGAAGATTAGCTAACTAAATGCAGCCATATGCATGGTAAAGAGCTGCATTTCTGGAGTAAATCAACTTCACCATAAGAAGAAATGAGAACTTCCATTAATTTAAACGGGGATTTTATCCCCTCAAATACTAAAAAGGTCTCCAACACATTGCAAAGCAAAAGGGCTGGAGATCTCTCCAGTGCTTAAACCAATGATTCCCAACAAGGGTGCTCCTTGTTTTCTATAAAGGCTTTGATAAAAAATGAGAATGCCGAGTTTCAAAAGTAAATTTATGGTCATTTTTATGCACAATGTGTTTGTTTTTTGTTATTCTGATTGAGAGACCCAAGAATTACTTCAGATTACTTATCTGTATGCTTCATAATGCCCTTGGCAATAGGACTGCATTTTTAGGGATGCCCTGAACAAGATTAAGAACCACTGACCTGAGGGGGTTAAAAGCCATATTTAAATAAATGAGAATTTTGGAACGTATTATTTGTCCAGTATAGTTCAGTGGGTTTGCCCCAGAATTGCACCATGTGGTCTTTTCCATTAAAGAGATAGTACTGTCACACTATATATTAATATGCATTTATTCCTTATACTTTTTAATAATGCTCTGTACCTTTCCCAATGTCCATAGTGGCGTAGTTTTATTGTAACTATATTTTAAAGTTACGCCCCTCACACCCATTTTCCCAACATCACTCTTCTTCCCTCAGATCTTAAAGCCGGACAGATCGTAAAAGAGGGACAATATTGTGGGTGTCAGTGTAAGGAAAACCCTGTCCCCCTTGAAAAAGGAGGGGAGGGTTTTTCTTATGCTGACACTATATCGTCCCTCATTGTGATTCGTCTGGACCGGCTGTTTGATTGAAGGAAGAAGAGTGACACTGGGTAAAGGGGCAACTTTAAAATATAACTACAATAAAACAATATGGACACTGCAAAAGGTACAGAGCATTATTAAAAAAAGTATAAGGAATAATCAGATATTTATTTATAGCATGACATTACTATATCTAAGCTAAAGAGGTGCAGTACCAGAGTAAACCAACCTCATCATATGTTGAAAGGAAAATTCTGCAAAATCACCTTTAAACATGGATTTTAAGCCCTTGAATATCAGAGGTCTACGATAAGTTAATATATGTGTGTGTGTATGTATTGGAGGCATTTCTAGCATTGAAGGGGTTAAATTAATGAAAATGTACACTCTCCCAACAACAAAGTTGTACTTCCTTTGCTCCAGAAATACACCTCTCCATCTCGATGAATAAGGCCCATAAGAAAGATTTGCAGAAAAGTTCTTGCGCCTACACTCTCCAAGATTAACAAACATACAAATACACAGCACACTTCAGAATTTGTGCCCCGCCACATTATTAATAGTCTTGTTGTTACCTCTACCCTGGGACAGACGTGGTGTGGAGCCCAGGTGACGTCGCTCAGAAGCCCAGTCATTGTATTTGTAGGATGGTGTGGGAAGAGGGGAGTCCTCGCTGTATCGGCTCCTCTCTGACCTGGAAACATATCAGAATAGAAAAGATCACTGGGAGGTACACCAATAGGAGTGGCAGACACACAAGTTCAATGGGTGGTACAGCAAAAGCAGCATCAGTGGTTCAGGGTTAGTGACTGTGTATCTACTGTAACGTGAAAGTTGACAAAGTTAGCATTCAAGCAAGTGGCCCATAGGTACAGAGACTATGAGCCATGTACAAAAGAGAAGCAAGCAATCCGCCCCACAGAGAGAAATAAACCTTTTTTAATTTATTTAAATAGAGTTTTTAACCTCTTAAATGCTAGGTCTGCAACACATTGCATTCCAATGCATTGTAGCACTACCTAGCATTCATGGTATTAAAGGCCCATTTAAATCAAATGAAAGTTTATGTATTATTATTATTATTTCTTCCCTATGGTGCAGATGGTTTGTCCCAGGATCGATTATTTATTTAGAGAGGTTTATCAGGAAGAATACATTGAGAATTCTCTTGTTTAAGATTGTTCCTCATATCTTTGGACACATGGACCCAAATATATTTCAGAACGTGCTGTTAAATATTCATACCTCTCCCTCCTTGAACTCTCACGCTCACTCCTGTGGCTTCTCTCAGAATCTCTGTTTGATGGTGTAGGAGAGGGGGACTCCCACTGGGAGCGCTGAGAACCTCCATACCCACTGTCATCCTCCTCCCAACTAGAGCGAGAGGGTGTTGAGGCATCTAATGAGCACCAAAGATATAACATGTCAGAAACTCATTGAGGATGTCAGTACAAAAATGAACAGAATGGCATATTCCTAATTCAGCCCTTGAATAAAACAAATTAAGATCCATTGGATTCAAGGGTACAGTTCTCCTTAATGTTCCCTCCATATAATACCTCTAGGCTTGTGCCTAGGGCTCTCTGGCTCACTGCGTCTCACACTTCTTTCTGATCCATTGTCTCGATCTGACCGACTACGCCGGCTGCGATCCTCTATGAAAGAAGCATAGTGTGGAATGATATTCTAGCAAAAGCAATCTAAAATCACTTTATAGGATTCAAACATTTCCTCACTGTGTCCTTGAATACCTCTGTCTCTGCTGCGCTCTTTCCTGCGCTGTCGATCATCCTTGGATGATGCATACACCCCATGCTCTCTTCTCTCCCGTTCTCTCTGGCGGTTTCGTGCCAAGAATTCTTCATTTACTCCACCGGTGTATGACGGAGTCTCCACACGTGCTGTTCTGTAATGTCTGACACACCAAAAACCCTTATATGCAATCTATGCTTTAAACAAAAAGTAACCAGACAGCTTTTTGTTTATTTCAGCTTTGTACAGTCCCACCCATAAAATGATCCAATCATGCTCCCAGCACAAAGCTAACTCCTTAATTAAGACGTAGATGGTGTGATTGTATATTTACCTAATACATGGACCAAAATAAACACAAATTTCAAATTTCTGAGTGCCTGTTTTTTATTCTAAATTATTTAACTATTAATTTCTATTTACCTATAATGGTGTGGCAACTAGACAGTATCATGAATTTAACGTTAGAGCACTAGAGGGGTGTGCAATGTATTGTATACCTGTCTAGTACTCAAAGAGCTAGAACAGGGCTGTCCAAGTTCAGTCTTCAAGGGCCACCAACAGGCCAGGATTTAATGATTTCCCTGATTAAGCATTGGCTCATTCACTTGACTGACTCATCTGTGCTTAATCAGGGAAACTCTTAAATCCTGTACTGTTGTCAGCCCTTGAGGACTGAACTTGGACAGCCCTGTCCTAACTCTGGGTACTAGACAGGTGTACGATACATTGCACACCTCTTAGAGACACACACACACACACACGTTTTTTAAGGAAGTGCATTCTAGAGCATGAAATTACCATAAAAGCACTGTGCCTCCCTGGGCCATGGCTTGTCCAGTATACTGCAAACTGCATATGCATATCACTGTACTCGCTTAGGTGGTTTCTTTCCCTAGAGTGTGGTCCCAAACACTGTTTGTTGCATCATTAATTAAGCATCCAGAATCTATCCCACTTTTCCCTAATCCTCCTCCTAGATATCACCCAATCTCTGCTGCCAAATTACCTGTCCCCATGGCTTCCCCGGCTCAACTTGTCACTGGATCCGTCTGTGGATTTATCCTTTTCCTCCCAGTCCCTGGAAGTTACTTTAGGCTTCTTATCCACTTCCTGGCGCTCCCTCTCCTCTCGCTCCTTCCTCTTCTGTGCAGCCAACAAGTCCAGACCCAATAATGAGGACCGTGGAGCTGGTGCTTTGAACACATGCTGCTCACTGCTTGAGGTCTTCTTTTTTAACACTAATCCCCCAGCCTGCAGAGAGGGATCACTGCCTTCCAACCTGTGCAGGGAAGAGTCATCATCATCATCCATGCCGCTGATTTTTGTAGGTTCTCCTTTTTAGAACAGGTGCAGTGACACCTTGTCCTGCCCAACTCAGGGTCTTCTGTAAGTGAAAAAATGCATAGAATCTCGTTAATAGATACTGAATTAGCATACACTTTGTCATTCAAAATGTTCCATTAAAGGGATAGTAATACTTCGTTTTATCTTTATTTTATTTTGTAGGCATTAAAAAAAACATTTAGAATGATATAAGTCTTATCTCTCAAACCTTTATGGTTTATGAGATATTCACAAGCAAAGTTTCCCCCTCCCGCCCCTTTTACCTGCTGTAAACAATCTCTTCTCAGATGTGGAATACAGTCCATAGACTGGACAGATAACAGAAGGGGACACTCTTATTCCTGTGAAAACAATGAAATCCCTGCCCCCCTTGACAAGCTTTTCAGGTTTTTCCCTTATCTTAATTGAAGATTGTCCCTCTCTGCAGTCTACCTGGGCAGCTCCCTTCTGCCCTGGCTGAGAAGTGTTAAATCAGTAAAAGGGGCGGGAGGGGGACACTTTGCTTGTGAATATCTCTTAAACCATAAAGGTTTGAGAGATAAGACTTATATCATTCTTCATGTTTTTTAATGCCTACAAAATAAAATAAAGTTAAAATGAAGTATTACTATCCCTTTAACTACAGTGTTTCTCAATCACCTGTCCTGGTCCCTGCCAATAACAGTGATGGGCCTTGCAATGCTGTTTTGTGGCCCAGTTCTTTAACAGACATAAATGGTTTGGACGTTTATGTTAATCCTGCTCAGCTTTACAAGAAAACCACTTTGTTCCTGGCTCTGAAAAAAAAAATATCAGAAACACTGCTTTAGCTGATAAATAGCTTCCTAATCTGGTTATCAATTAATTAATAAACAAAAAAAGATTTGTTCAAAATGCCCTTCTGTGCCCTCAAAAATATAAAAGTCCATTCTTTTCAGTCCTGTTTAGTGACATGATAAATTTTGCTAATTAGGTCATATGTTAGACTGCACACAAATCCAGCTCTGAAAGCCCGGTTTTTGATTGAAGAGCAAAACACAAGACCAATAAATGAGAAGATAATTTTATGTATTTTATATATTTTCTTTTTGCTATGTCCAAAAAAATTCACGCTGTTCCACTGACTATACAGTTTACCCTTTGTCTTTCTGGCTCACTTAACGTTCCTAGCCGTATATTGTTTTCCTTACACATTCGCTACACATTTATACGTTACTATTTATTTACACTAATATTCATCTAGCTATATGAAATTACATAACATACAATTAATTTTTCTCCTTTCCGTGGGCGCCGCCATCATACCAGAATGCCGTGGGACTCTCAATAAACTTTATTGTTCAAACGGAAACTACTGAATTCACTTCCGGTGTTGAATAGATCTGTTTTTGCGATCACACAAGAGTACGCCTCGGGATGTTGTTCAGCAATCATCTAGCATGGCTAGGGAAATTTAGAAAGGTTTAATCCGGTGGGGGTAGACAGTAGAGGAAGAAGTGGCGTGGCGTAATTTGAGTCCCCTCAGACGAGTTACGTTTTATACCCGTTTATTTATGACAGGGCTACAATAAACTTGGGACTGTACTTGGATTGCACATCTTACATTATCTACAGCAAAACGGTACATTGCACCTTAACCAGTTGAGTGCCAAAGGGCGACTATGCCACTTTAACATTTTCACTTCCTGGTCGCTCATTTAAAACTGGGGCAGCCAACACTGGTCATCAAGAGCTGCTAGTGCTGCATGTTTTTAGGATCTCGATCTCTCTTTTTGAGCATAGGTGGATCAATTAACCACTTCTCTGCTAAGTCTTTTCAAACTTTAGTTACAGTTTACAGTCAAATGACATTGTTGGTGCTTTTCTGTGAACAACCCACACCTCATACACTGGTTTGAAAGCACAGGTTCTGCTGAAGAAATCCATAAACAATGGTCTCTCTTTTTTTCTATCACCTAACATGATCAAAAAAGTTAACCAGAATGCAAAATAATAAAACATTTTGCTTTTTTTTTTTTTTTTTTTTTTTTTTTTAATAGAAAGCTCAGGAAAGTGAATGACAAACAGTTGTCTGGTGTGTATTTTATTTTTTGTTCGACTAGCAGTGTTTCTCAACCTTTTTTTTTGCACATCGCACCATTAACACACAGTCTGTCATTTTCACGGCACCCCTAGCATCTTAATGGTATTTGTCAATGTCTTACTGAAGAGAACAAATATATACATATATAGTTATTCTTATGTCTCAAAATCAGAGTGACAAAAATAATCGTGCATAACAAGTTCCTTAAAGGGATAGTAATACTTTGTTTTATCTTTATTTTATTTTGTAGGCATTAAAAAAACATGAAGAACGATATAAGTCTTATCTCTCAAACCTTTATGGTTTAAGAGATATTTATAAGCAAAGTTCCCCCTCCCGCCCCTTTTCCTAGTGTAAGCCATCTCTTCTCAGATGTGAATCTGGTTGTAAGACCAGACAGATAACAGAAGAGGACAATCCTCTTTGTATGAAAACCCTTCCCCCCTTGACACATTTTTCAGGTTTTTCCCTTATCTTAATTGAAGATTGTCCCTCTCTGCAGTCTACATGGGCATCTCCCTTCTGATCTGGCAGAACGGGGGTGGGGATACTTTGCTTGTGAATATCTCTTAAACCATAAAGGTTTTAGGGATAAGACTTATATCGTTCTTCATGTTTTTTTAATGCGTACAAAATAAAATAAAGCTAAAACGAAGTATTACTATCCCTTTAAATACACATTTGAAGCTCTAAACTTATATATTGTTCCCAAAATCTTCATAGGAAAAAAAGGGACAACCTAAGTTAGACTGTATGACATCCTATCCTTATTCTAATGTCTGCTAGTAATAAAATCCCCTCATATACACTGTCTGATGTCCCAGCCTTCCATTGTTCCACTGGTAGTCACAGAACTATGCATACAAATATCCTTTTTGGAGAAGGTGCTAAATGTCATCAAATATCTTGTGTGATAAAAACTTGAGTCAACAAGGATCCAAATAAAGGATTATTTCCTTAAGAAATTCACTGGCGCCTTTAACTCCCAGGGCGTTGCAACCGCTATGATGTTCTCGCCCCACAGACCGGAATACGTATTAACTCTTTAAAATCTGAGTGTGGCGCTTGTGAACTCTCAATAGCCCAGTAGTCTCTGATTCACAGGGTGGTTTCCAAAGAGACGACTTCACAAATGCTGTAGTACAATTATATATATTCCGTGTTTCTTCTAGTTCCAGAACAGCTTTGTGGGTTTTTTATTTCTCTTGGTATTGAATTATAAATCTTGGAATGCAGTACGGAAAGTGCCGTAGAATACTGAGACAAACAACAGCTATGCATGCACTGTCTGGCACCCCTGCATGTTCCAATGATAGTCACATACACTCACACACACTGTCTAACTTCCCAGCCTTGTTCCTCTGTTTCCTGGTAGCCACATTACATATACACTGTTTGACACACACCAGCCTTGTTCAACTGTCCCACTGGTGGCTGAATTCCCTCATGTACACTGTCTTGACACCCCAGCCTTTTCCCACTGGTAGCAACTGAACCACCCATACAGTGGCTGACACCCCAGTATTTTCCCACTGTACCACTAGTAGCCAAATGTCCTCATACACACTGAATGACACCCAAGTCTTATTCCACTGGTAGTTGCAGTACCACTGTCTAACACTCAAATGTGCAAATGGATGTTAACCCCTTGAGAACAAAAGGGGTGTGCAAAGCCTTGCTTTGCAATGTGTTAAACACTCCTCTGGTCTTCATCCCTTTCTGCTCCCACAAAATAGTGCAAACATACCTGGTGGGAGGGTAAAGAAAAAAATAAAGCAGAGTGATATCTAAAATACAATATATTAGATGCAGAAAAAAAATAATAATTTCCAAACAGCCTAAAAAGTGAAATTATTGGGGTGCTCTTATAAAAAGTAACTTCCGCTAATAAGCTAAACTTTGAAAAAACAAACAAAAATAAATCTGTAGCTCACCCTTGTTTGATACCACTGAGAAAAAGTAGCAGATAAACCAGCATACAATTAAAGCGGAACTACCACCTCAACTAAAGTCGCCCTGTAATACGTAAGCAGGTGGCAACTAGCTTAATAATAATTATTTTACCTCTCAAAAGTGTCCCCGAATAAAGTTATCCTTAAACTTCCGAGACTGACAGCCAGGTTACTGCAGCCTGTGTGCCTGCGCCGTCTGTCTCTTCCGGAGCCGTTCGGGCCAGTGCAATGCCTATGAAGGGTGACTGGGACTGACTGCGCAGGCTCGCATTCAAGATTTCTGCGGTGATGCCTGGCTTCTGGTAAAATAATGAGTATTAAGCTAGTCGCCACCTGCTTAAGTATTGCAGGGCAACTTTAGTTGAGGTGGTAGTTCCGCTTTAATGCTTTTATTAAAAAGGGTGAAATTTACTTTCACTGTCGTCCAATACAGGTCACTGGTACACTGGGAGGCGATCCGCCCCTTTAATAGGCAGGAACATTCATTCAAATGTATGCAGGGGGTGGAGCCTCCCCTCCTACTTAAGCTGCCTTCAGGCCAGAGCCAAGCTAGATTGATTTGTTCCTGTGTGCTGTGCACACCAGGTGGAGAACATCTCTCATTCAACTTTAGTTTTTTATTCTTTTCTTTCAAATATGGAATACCACCATTAGGCGGGTGACCATGGCTGTGAATTGCCCTCTCCAAAGTGGCTAGTGCAGCTTCCAGGGATTTTCTGGTGGACCTTATGCCCTGAAGAGGGAACAGCTTGAGTCAAGCAGCTTCCCTGCTGGGGGGATTTTCCTCTGGTTAATCTCCTTTTTAACATGGTTACCTGAAGACAGAAGTCCTGCAGAAAGGTGAGCCACCCTTTGAGTGCTGAAGGTCCACTTGTCCCCACAGTGTCCCTTCTCTGGGCTTGTATTTGGGAGTTTAAGCTTTCTGCACTCCAGCACTCATAGGGTGTTTTTATTTATATTGCTTGTATTTATGCAATGTTTGTGGTATTCCCTGGGTTTTGGAGCACTGGGTCCTTATTCTCTTATGTTTTCCATGTCAAAAGTGTGTTTGGTGTACTTTTTACTTTTAGTATGCTTTATTTAGATTTAGTGTTCCGCGCCTTTAAGCGCGCTTTTTCCCGCATAGACGCCATTGCTCCTTTACTCTCTATGGGCTTTCACAGTGTGGGACGTTTCTCTGGAACCACTTGTCACAGCAACTTCAGAGAGGGTTCATTTTGTTGGTCTTCCCCTGCTCTATCATCCAGTGACTAGATTCAGTGTGTTGGGGGTTTGGGGGGGCTTCGGGCACTGTTTAGGGGTACTTCTGAGAAAAACTACGTTTCCCATGAGCGCCCGCTTCGCGCTCGTTTTCTGATTGGCTCCCGTCGCGGCAGCCATTTTTGTGGTGTTTTTCTCAGCGAGTATACTACGCAGGGACCGAGCCTTCTCTCCTCTCAGCAGATTAACCCTTCGCTGGACAGATAAGTCCGATTTTAGGCATTTCTGGGGTGAAACTTTAATCTTTAACACTTTTACTGGGTGGTTTTATTAGGTGGTGTATATCTGACGCTGTGAGCATGTCTACTCCACTGGAGTCAGGGGCTAGACCCAAGACCAAAGAGGCTGGGGTGACCATTTCCCCCATTGCGTTTTGCTCCTCTTGTCACTCTGGGCTGCCTAGAGAATTTTCAGGTCATTTATGCCCAAAATGTGCAGAAAGTCAGGATAGCAACCCTGGGCTTCCCAGCCATGCTATTGAGCCAACTTGGGTAAAAGAGTTTAAAGCTGCCACTAGGGATCTCAGATCTACTCTTCAACTCTTTCCCTCTCAGGTTCAGGGGGCTCTGCAAGTTTGGCAGACCCCCTCCTCAATCAGGACCTCCCTGCCTAAGCCACAGGGGGCTCCTGATGTGTCTGATTCTTCTGAAGAAGAACTTTTACAAGATTCTGATGCTGAGGAAGGCACTGTCATTGAATCTAATCGGTCCATTGGTGACCCTTATGAATGTGACCCTGAAGTTTCGGCTGAGGGTTTGATCAGAGCTGTACTTACTACGCTCAACCTTCCTTTGACTCAGGAATCTACTCATGATCCTACTGATGTTTTCCAAAAACCATCAAAGGCTGTGGTTTGTTTTCCTACTAACCCTACCCTTGCCCGTTTAGTCTCAGACGCATGGAAGAACCCTGAAAAATCCTCTTCTGTGTCCAAGAAGTTTGCTAAACTTTATCCTTTTCCTGAGACTGAAGTGGCAAAATGGGTTCATCCTCCTAAAGTGGATGCTCCTGTTTCTAGGTTAGCCAAATCTACTGCCTTAGCTGTGTCTGATGCTTCGGCCCTGCAAGATTGGACGGACAAAAAGTTAGAGATTTGTCTTAAATCCATTTTTGTCTCTGTTGGCACTGCCATGCGTCCAACTTTTGCAGTGGCGTGGGTTAATAAGGCCATTGCGGCCTGGACTGAGCAATTGGCTGAGGCGGTTCGCCAGGATGCTCCGGTGTCTGAGCAGTTGCAGCTTCTTGCTAATATGTTAGAAGCTCAAAATTATGTTGCTGATGCTGCTTTTGATGCTGTGCGCATGATGGCGAGGGCCTCTACCTCCTCCATAGTAGCTAGACGTGCTCTTTGGTTGAAGATTTGGTCTGCTGACACTGCATCTAAGAAAGCCTTGCTTTCTTTGCCCTTTCAGGGGTCCTTACTGTTTGGATCTGAACTTAAGGAGATGATTAGTGAGGCCACTGGTGGCAAAAGTACCCTTCTGCCATCGGTGTTCAAGAAGAAGTTTCCAGCCAAACGCAATCGGTCCTTTCATTCTTTCCAAACTGAGACATGCTCCACGTCCCAGACGGGTCCGTCCTCCACGTGCTCCTCCTCCAAGCCCAAACAGTCCTGGAAGCCCAAAGTTGCCCCCAAGGCCAAGACCTCCAAGACTGCTTCGGCATGACTCGCCGAACCCGGGTCCGCATTCGGCTGTAGGTGGACGTCTCCACATCTTTCGCCGGGTTTGGGAGGAGTCTGTGGCGGACCCTTGGGTTGTTCAGGTGGTATCAGAGGGATACAGGATCCCTTTCTCTTCCCTTCCTCCTTTTCGGTTCCATTTTACTCGTCCTTCTCAGGAACCTACAAAAAGACGTCTGTTCGACGACGCTATTCAGGATCTTTTGGACAAAGAGGTCCTGGAATTGGTTCCACCAGAAGACACAGGTTCAGGATTCTATTCCAACCTGTTCATTGTGGCCAAAAAGGACGGAGGTGCTCGTCCTATTTTGGATCTCCAGGATCTCAATTCCTTTGTTGTGAGTTCCCACTTTCGTCAGGAATCTCTGCGTTCAGTGATAGCAGCAATGTCTCCAGGGGAGTTCCTTGCCTCCCTGGACCTTCAGGATGCATACCTTCACATCCCTATTCATCCAGAGAGCAGACGGTATCTCAGATTTGCCTGTCACAAAGGCCACTTTCAGTTTTCAGCTCTTCCCTTTGGTCTGACTTCAGCTCTTCAGGTCTTTCAGAGGGTATTGGGAGCTTTGATTGCTGTGCTTCATCGAGATGGAGTCAGGGTCACTCCTTACATGGACGATCTGCTCCTGAAAGCCTCATCTGCGGAGATCCTTCACCAGCAGCTGCAGTTGTGCATACAGACACTCAATCGCCACGGCTGGATTGTGAATCTGGACAAGTCAGACTTGGTCCCATCTCAACGGCTCCTCTTCCTGGGTCTCCTGTTCGACACTCAGCAGTGCATGGTGTTTTTGCCGAAGGAAGTGGCTCATCAGATTGCTGTCCGGGTGGCCAGGATCCTGGAAATGGACAGGGTTCCAGTACCAAGGTTGTCTTCTCTGGTGGGGAAGTTCATTTCCACGATAGAGGTGGTGCCTTTTGCCATGGCACACACCAGGGAGCTTCAGAGGTTTGTGATTCAGACTTGCAGATCTCATCCAGATCACCAGCATCTCTCTGTATCGTTGCCCCCTCATGTAGAGCTGAGCTTGGAGTGGTGGTTGGACCTGTCTCATCTCCTGAAAGGGAGGTCCTTTCGAGTTCCCTATTGGACCACAGTCACGACGGATGCCAGCCTCCGGGGTTGGGGGGCAGTGTTGGGTCGTTTCAGTGCTCAGGGGAAATGGGGTCTGGAAGAATCTCTTCTCTCCATCAATATTCTGGAACTTCGTGCCATCTTTCTTGCCCTGAGGCACTGGGAATCTCAGCTGGAAGGTTGTCCAGTCAGAGTGGAGTCCGACAACGCCACGGCAGTGGCCTACATCAACAGACAAGGCGGCACGAAAAGCCTTACCGCCTGGTTAGAGGTCAAGGCCATTTTGTCTTGGGCAGAAGATCATGTGCCCGTCATCTCAGCGGTTCACATTCCAGGTGTAGACAACGTCATGGCAGACTTTCTCAGTCGTCACACAGTCGACAGCGGAGAATGGGCGCTTCATCCAGAAGTGTTTCACCTTCTCAACCAGATGTGGGGGGGTGCCAGTAGTGGATCTGATGGCAACCAGACACAACAGGAAGGTGCCAGTGTTTTGCTCCCGGTGGAGGGACCCTCTTGCTCTGGCAGTGGATGCCTTGTCAATCCCTTGGACGTTTCCTCTGGCTTACATCTTCCCTCTTCTTCCTCTTGATCCGAGTCATCCAGAAGCTGAAGGTGGAGCGTTGTCCTGTCATCCTGATCACTCCAAATTGGCCTCGTCAGTCCTGGTATCCGGAACTGCTAGCCATGTCTGTGACGGATCCTGTCCCGCTTCCTGCACATCCAGATCTGCTTCTTCAGGGATATCTGTGGAAGGAGGATGTCCAGCATCTCCATTTGATGGCTTGGAGGTTGAATCCTCAATTCTGAAGAAAAAAGGGTTTTCCTCTTCAGTGGTGTCTACGATGCTTAAAGCTCGCAAACCTGTGTCTTCCAAGATCTATCATCGCATATGGTCCACCTTTGTAGCATGGTGTACTGCTAAGGATCTGTCTCTAGATTTCCACCTCCCCACAGTCATAGCCTTTTTACAGGATGGGGTTGAGAAGGGACTCAGCCTGAGTTCTCTCAAGGTTCAGACTTCAGCTCTGTCTGTGTTTTTCCAGGAAAGGATTGCTATTCTTCCTGATGTTAAGGTTTTCTTCCAAGGTGTGGCTCATGTTCGGCCTGCCTTCAAGAGTCCTGCTCCCCAGTGGGACCTCAATTTGGTGCTGGGGGTTCTCCAGAGACCCCCGTTTGAATCCTTGGCTTCTATTCCTTTGCGTCTCTTGACCTGGAAAATGGCCTTCCTCTTGGCTATTGTCTCAGTTCGCCGGGTAGCAGAGTTACAAGCTCTGTCTTGTAAATCTCCTTACTTGGTGTTTCACAAAGATAAGGCAGTGCTTCGCACTTCCAAGGAGTTTTTACCCAAGGTTGTATCTGAATTTCACATCAATCAGGAGATTGTGGTTCCCTCTTTCTGCCCTAACCCTTCCTCTGACAAGGAAAGAGATCTCCATTTGTTGGATGTTGTGCATTGTCTAAAATTTTATGTTCATCGCACTGAGTCTATCAGGAAGTCTGACGCCCTGTTCGTCATTCCTGAGGGGCCTAGGGCAGGGAGACCGGCATCCAAGGTAACTATTGCCTCTTGGATCAAATCTACCATCCGTGAAGCCTACAAATTGCGGAATAAGCATGTTCCCTTCAGGGTTACTGCTCATTCCACCAGATCTATTGGGGCCTCTTGGGCCTATAAGAATCAGGCATCTGCTGATCAGCTGTGCAAAGCGGCCACTTGGTCCTCTGTGCACACCTTTTCGAAGCACTACCGTGTTGATGTACTGGCCTCGGCTGATGCCAGCTTTGGGAGGAAGGTCCTGGAGGCAGTTTTGCCTGTTTAGGACTTCTACTCTGTGATCCCTAGTGCTTCTTTACTGTTGAGCCCTGTTGGCTCTGGTTCAGTGTGCTGTGTTAGTTTGGGGGTTTGTTTTTCCCCCTGGTTGGTGTCCGTTGACACTTCTGTTACTGGGCTATATGATTAACTGGTTCATAGCAGTTCTAGTGACTTGGGCCTTACGCCTGGTCCTTGCCTTACTTCCCGCCTCTGGGACAGCTCAATGTTTGTACATCCCAGTGTACCAGCGACCTGTATTGGACGACAGTGAAAATAGGATTTTAGTCTTACCTGTTAAATCCTTTTCACTTAGTCCATACAAGTCACTGGTCTCCCACCCTGTCAAGGGACCATGCTTGGCTCTCCTGTGGCATTCGGTGGGAGACCTTCGGGGCATGCTCACAGGAGTCTTCCTTTTCCTTCTTACCTCCGGTCAGTTTAAGTGTCTCAAATCAATCTAGCTTGGCTCTGGCCTGAAGGCAGCTTAAGTAGGAAGGGAGGCTCCAGCCCCTGCATACATTTGAATGAATGTTCCTGCCTATTAAAGGGGCGGATCGCCTCCCAGTGTACCAGTGACCTGTATGGACTAAGTGAAAAGGATTTAACAGGTAAGACTAAAATCCTATTTTCTGATATTTCCTTTTCTTTTGTGCCCTTCCATGGCTATGCACTGTGGTATTGTCTCTGTCCATCTGCTGGGGTAGGGCCAATTAGATCTCATTAATGAAGTTTCTCACTGAAGCTGGTAGTCCTACAATTGTCTAGGCAGAAAGGTAAAAATAGAATCACAGTTATGGGTAGGGTGAGCAGTGGAAGGACACAGAAGAAAATGAAATATTGGTAAGTACATTTCACCTTTTCTTCTGTGTCCTATCCCTAGCTATGCAATGGGATAAACCAAAGCAGTATACAAAAGAAGTAAAGAGGGTGAGTAGACAACAGATCACAGTAATAAGGCTACTACTGTAAGGAACCTATATGTGATTATATCAGTGCAGAAAAGTGCTTAAGAAGGAGAGCGAGAAGGAATTATCCTACCACTTAGTCAGGGATCACTGCCTGGAGCACCTGCTTCCAGAACCTGGCTTCTGCTGATGCTTGAACATCTATAAAGTAGTGCCTGATAAATGTTGACAACAATGACCATGTGGCTGCTTTAAAGACAACCTCAGGACAAGTAGAGATTTTACATGCCCATGATGTGTATGCCTTGATTTTTTTTTCTGGAGGCATAAGCTTGGCATCTAAATGGGTCAATCTGATAAACTGAGAGATCCATTGAGGTAAAGAGGCCTTCGAGGCTGAAGACCCCTTTAATATACAGTTGAAATTAATAAACAAAGTCTGTTTTTCTAAACTCTTCAGTCCTCTTTAGACAGCGGAAAATCATTTGACCAGATCTACACAGTGACATTTTTTCTCTAAGTCTAAGATTCAGGCATAATTAATGGCTTACAGGCTGAGATGATTCTCTAGACACCAAGACCTAAAGGTTCGACAGACTCTTCAATAGGTGGCTGAAGTTGAAGCTTTCCGACCTGAGGGAATAATCTTGGCTACAGGTTATGACAGGCCTCTCTGCAGTAACATATGAGGCTCAACCTCCAGGCCTTCAGCTTTAAGAAGGCTGGATTGTGGTGGAAGATCGGCCCCTGGGACAACATATCCTGCCTAAGAGAAAGAGGCCGAAGGTGATCCAACAAGAGCTTCACTAGACCTGCATACCAAGTTCTTCTTAGTGTCATGGGGAGACTTGTGAAATAATGACACTTGACAAGTACAGATACGATAAAATGAAAATGTATTAAAATAAAAAAGAAGTAGACTACCTCTCCCTCCTTCCCCAACCATTCACTAGACAGGTGTGAAGATAGATCACGGACATTACACCAGATCGCTGGAGCACCTACAAGGAGCGAGAATGCCCAGAATGCTGGGAGTCTGCCAGGCAATGGTGACAACCCTAGAACGCTAGGGAGACAACAAGCTACCCAGACAATAGGCCACAGGAGGCCAAGGACAAGGCTGACAATACTGAATACTGCCCGGAGGCAGTAAGCGTGGCAGCAACAGTAGACCTGGGCAGGCCGAGGATGGAACAGTCAGCCGGAGCTGGGCAAGCTAGAGAGGAAGGTCAACCAAAGCCAGGAGTGCAGTGAAGCGAGAGGCAACCAAAGTAGAAAGGAATAGTCAGACAAAGCCAGGGGTCGCAGCCAGCTCGGGTAGTCAGATGAAACCAGGGGTCTCAGCCGGATCGGGTAGTCAGACGAAGCCAGAGGTCTCAACCAGATTGGGTAATCAGATGAAGCCAGGGGTCTCAGCCGGATCGAGTAGTCAGACGAAGCCAGAAGTCTCAGCCAGATCCGGTAGTCAGATGAAGCCAGGAGTCAAGCCGGAACGGAAGTCAGACGAAGCTAGGAGTCATACACAAGAATCAGCAATCGGAACACAGAAGCAACAACACTCAGGTACACCACGAAAGGGCAAGGGTGTATGGTGAGGCTGAGGCCTATAAGGCCTAGCATGTCGGCGGAGCCACCAGTGGCCTAAAATAATAGCGATTAGATAAGAGTGACAACCTGAAGGATAACAAGGTCGCCTGTACCACTGAGCACCACTGGAGGCAATCACAGGCACCGTGATACTTAGCCAATGAGGAGCAATCAGAATTATCTCTGAATTGTCCAATATTATTTTCCTCAATTTCTGGGATCATAGGAATAGGAGGCAATACAAAGGTCAGGGGAGAAAACCATGTCCATCTCAGAGCATCCTGTCTAAGGCCAGCTGGATCCTTCCAGTGAGATAGGAATATTTTGTATTCAGACTGGAGGCCATAAGATCTATTACCGGCATTCCCCATCTGCTGACAATCTGAAGAGAGACTTCCAGGTTAAAGGGATAGTAATACCTAAAATGTAAAAAAAATATGTTGTAGGGTTTATCCCCCTGAGTAAAACAAGAGTACTCCCACTGCTGTAAGGTGTTTCATTCAAAAGTTATTAATTTTCAAAGTTGAATTTTTTAGGTGCAATATCACAGTGGCCTGAAATTGTACAGTGGCGCTGTTGCTACACCATCCTATGGAGATTTATGGTCCTGAGACCAGAGCTGTCCATAGGATCGTGTAGCAACAGCACCACTGTACAATTTCAGGCCACTGTGATATTGCACCTAAAAAATTCAACTTTGAAAATTAATAACTTTTGAATGAAACATCTTTCAGCAGTGGGAGTACTCTTGTTTTACTCAGGGGGGTAAACCCTACAACATATTTTTTTTTACATTTTAGATATTACTATCCCTTTAAGGGACCGTTCCCCCCTGGTCCAAATGTGTTCTGTTCAGGAAGTCTGCCTGCAGGCTCAGCCTTCCCTAGATACGAGAGGCTGATATGGCTCTTAGATTTGTTTATGCCCATCAAAGGATTTTTTTTTCCACCTCCCTGCTGAGGTTTCTGCTCCTTGTGCCTCCTTGGTTTTTTAGACACACTACTGCCACCGTGTTGTCTGACTGAACTAGAACAGGTTTTTGTTTCAATTAACGGTTGAAATGTTTTAGGCAATATGCTATTGCATGACGCTCCAGAATGTTTATTTGAGGAGGAGACTCTGCTGGTAACCACTTTCCCTGAGTGGAATTGCCATTCCAAACACCTCCCTAACCATTGGGACTGACATCTGTGGCCACTATTTCCCATGCCCATTCCTGAAGAGGAAGGCCTCTTGACAACTCCTACATGATTGACCACTAGATAAGGCTATTCCTCACCTGACTTGACAAAGGAATTCTTTGAGTCATATTTTGGGCGTTCCTGTCCCAGTTGCTCAGACAATTATTCTGTAATGATCTTAGATGAAATCTTACCCAAGGGACAACTTGAATAGAAAATATCAAAACAACCTAAAGCCACATGTAGTACTGAGCTATTAATAGAATCTCCTTCCTGAATTTTCTTACCGGGGATATTATCCTGATGATCCTGTCTTCTGACAAAAATATTACACCTTGTATCGTATCCAGCATAATAACCAGAAAAAAATATCCTCTGGCATGGAGCTAGCTGACTTTTTGAGCAGTTTATTAGCCATCCCTGATTCTAAAGGTAACTCAGGCTCTGAGAGGTGTGACCCATGGGTTGGGATCTGATCTCTTGGCCTCCTGTGCTAAAAATAAGCACTCTTGCCATCTGTCACCTTCTTGATAATTTCTTACAAATGTTCTCCAAACAACATGTGACCTGAAAAAGGAAGAGCCAACATCTTATTTTTTGGAAGAAGTATCAGCCGAGGATCTTGGTAGAGGTCTGATGATATCTAATGATGCATCACCAGAGAAGCTGCTTCCTTAATAGTAGCCATTTCCCTGATCAATCTAGAACAGGAAACTGAAGATTAGATGTTTCCCTTTTTCCCATTTCAATTTAATGAGATCAGAAATAGAATGGTGAATAGGGAAGTGGGATGCTTTGCGATTCCCCATAAAGCCTGTATCTTAAATAAATAATTATTTCTGAGAATCTGTTAATCCAAGAGTTTTCCTCATATTTTTTAGAAAGAGCTCTGTCCTGTCCAGGTTAAATTAACCTGATTCATCCAAAATCTCCAGCTCTTCTCCAGATGAAAATCCTGAAATAAGATCCTGCATACTTGCCTGTTCATCCATATAGTCAAATCTAGCAGAGGTCCCTTCCTCAGAGTCTTCCAAATGAGTTTGTTTCTTAGGGACTGAAGTTTCCTGCATTGCTGAAAAGATTTCCTGCATGGATGATTTCATCCATGCAAGAATGTCCTGAAACTGCATGGGCATGTCCTGCCCTGCAGCCTTCTTAAGACATTCCAGACAGAGTTTTGATTTGTTTGAGAAGGGGACCTTCTATTCACAAGCAGCACAAGGCTTAGTTTTATGGCATATCATCCTTATTAGTCACCTAAGGAGAAAGCTTTTCCTTTATGGAGGATTGTTTAGCAGAGGTAAACATGGTGATAGATGCTAAAACCAACTTCTTTATTTAAAACATTAGACGTAGAAAAAAAAAAGACCAATAAGGTCTCCCCTAGACACACAATAACACCTTGGGGGTTATTCAGTAAGGTGTGATAAAGAGGCGATAAAGTTGAGATGAGTTCTCCAGTGATATCACTTCTCCAGTTTGTATGTTATTCTATGGAGCCTATACACAAATATGTCCAAAATTGGAGAAATCTTAGTGCATTGGCTCCATAAAATAACATAGGACTTGGAGAAGTCATCTCCTTCTTAACCAACTCTGTATCAGGCATTAGTGCATCTCCCCCCATATCTCTGAAGAGGAATGAGTCTAATGGACCTATAAATAGGCTTGCTAAAAGGACAGTCATTCAAGACTTCCTTCTTGTTGGCCAAATGGAAAGAATATATAAAGAAAAGGCAGATACTGAATTATTTAGGGTGCAGGTAAGACTGCTTGCTCAAGGTTCTAAACATTGTGCATTCCAAGCGTGGAACGAATATCGAAGGCTTGTGCAAAAGCATTGGGCTGAACTTCTGGTCCTTGATCCTGACATCGGCAGCATGAAGAGGATTCATGGAGGGGAGAACGCTGATGCAGGCACCTCAGAAGAACCTTCTTCTGAACCAGTGGCACTAACATGCAGCAAGAAAACTCCACAGTATGTTGTAAATAAATGTACTAACAAGCTGAACAAAAGATAGCGAATACCTACAGCCAGCTTAGTAGGACCAAAGAGATTATCAGCTTTGGTGAGAGGCTTCCTCAAATCAGAGATAACTGGTCCTACCCCAGCACAGGGGCAGAGACAATACCCATAGAGCGTAGCCAGGGATAGTACATAGAAGAAATACATATAATGCTTTTTATTTTCACTTGCAGGTCTGTAATACTCATGCCCCAATAAGGAAGGTCAGTGTAAGAGGGGGCATCTACCCTGGATTCTTCTGACTTATAGACTTGTGCA
Source organism: Rhinophrynus dorsalis (assembly GCA_037306005.1). Classification (NCBI taxonomy): domain Eukaryota; kingdom Metazoa; phylum Chordata; class Amphibia; order Anura; family Rhinophrynidae; genus Rhinophrynus; species Rhinophrynus dorsalis. The sequence goes on from CM074722.1 coordinate 317,411,387, forward strand.
CAGCAAAAATTCGGTAAAATTAGATTTCGGACTAATTTTTTTGTCGTTCGGAGGATCCGAATTTCGGACCAGACCTGTTCGACTCAGACAAAATTTGACAATAGTCCGAATTATTCGGCCGAATTTAACATACTTTAAAAAATTACTCTCCCTTGCGGTGGCAATAAGGTACTAGGCCTGCCTGCCTACACAACTGTGAGATTGTTTTAATAGTTTTCAGAGTGACACAGCCAAAGTCGCGCAAGTCTGCTGACTTACTTGAGTTATACAGTTTTAGAGATATGCTATGAAAAGACTTTAAACAAACTGGTTCCACTCGTGACTACTCCTGTTTACAGACAATGGTGGAATACTGCACAAAGCAAACAAAACTAGCCAAAGCTCAATATTTTACTGAAAATGTGGAGTAACTTATCAAAATTCGCTAATCCCTAATTAAAGCCTCCTTGTTATCCAGGTATATGCTTAAAGGGATAGTAATACTTTAATGTTACTATTCCCAATATTGTAGCTATTTCAAAAAGAACTGAATTGCCCCCAGGTTCATCTCTCAAACCTTTATAGTTTGAGAGATAACCGAACACAAAGTTCCCCCCTCCCTCCCCCTTCCCTGAAGTCAGCGTTGTACTGACTGCAGGGATATCCGGTCTTATTTTCATCAGGCGGCTCTGCAGCTGAGCTGAGATTGCGTTAATGAAAAAGAATTATTTCACTGAAACGGTCTTCTACATATGCATGGTTTGCAATCACACGTAGAAGACCATTTCAGTGAAATAATTCTTTTTCACTAACGCGATCTCAGCTCAGCTGCAGAGCCACCTGATGAAAGTCAGACCGGATATCCCTGCAGCCAGCGCAACACTGACTTCAGGGAAGGGGGAACTTTGTGTACAGTTATCTCTCAAACCATAAAGGTTTGAAAGAGGACACTGGGGGCAATTTGATTCTTTTTGAAATAGCTACAATATGGGGAATAGTAATATTAAAGTATTACTGTCCCTTTAAAGCCTGGATAGTGTCTGGAGTTGTTCCTATCCACAAAAATGGTGATAAAAATGCAGTATCAAATTACAAACCAATATCCTTACTCCCAACATGATATAAAGCCCTGGAAAAATGTGTCCACATGCAATTATGTAAGCTTTTTTACTCTGCTTCAGTTTAGTTTTTTCCAAATCACTAAACAGTCATGGCCCTAAAATTATACAATCTTATCCAGAGTGGAAAGGAAATGGTTAACTTACTGGAGCTAGTTTTCTTCATTTTGCAAAGGCCTTTGATACAGTAAACCAGAATATGTTGATAAACTCAAAAGTTCAGGATTTGGTAATTATTCTCTACACTGGTTCCAGTCCTATTTATCAGACAGAAGACAATTGGGGTTATGCACAAAGGTGTGATAAAGAGATGATAAAGTGGAGAGTATTTCTCCGTTGACATTTCCTACATTATTCTATAGAGCCTATGCACTAAGCGCTCTCACGCTGAAGAAGTCTTAGTACATTGGCTTCACAGGATAACATAAGAACTGGAGAAGCGATATCACTGGATAAGTCATCCCCACTTTATCGCCTCTTTTCCACAACCCAGGGCATCTCCCCCAGTATGTGTCCATTGCTAACAATGTTTATTTTCTGCTCAAAGTAACAAGTCCCCAAGGCTCCATTCTTGGCCCTCTTATATTCCCTATTTATAAATAACATGCCCACTGTTTGCAAAGCATCTTCGGTGCACACTACAATCTACAATAAAAATCCAAATGTATCCCAACTTGAGGCAATATTACAGGATGATTTCTCTGAAGCTAAAAGATGGATCACTAAAAGCAAACTGTTCCTAAACACCAGGGCCGGATTTATATCTCAGGAGCCTGTAGGTACAGAAATCTGAAGCCCCTCCCCCCGTTGGCCATCTCCGCTGGACACCTCCACAATACTCCTAACCTCCACATTACCCCCCATCTTCATTGCCCTCACACTGCCCCCATCAGCTCCAACTTGCCCCCACATTGCCTCCATCATCTCCAACTTGCCCCCATCAGCTCCAGCTTGCACTCACATTGCCCCCATCAACTCCAACTTGCCCCCATCAGCTCCAACCTGACCCCATTGTATCAACATTGCCCTCATCATCTCCAGCTTGCCCCCATCAGCTCCAACTTGCCCTCACATTGCCCCCATCAGCTCCAACTTGCCCCCACCTGCTCCAACCTACCCCATTGTATCAAGATTGCCCCCGTCATCTCCAACTTGCCCCAATAGCTCAAACTTGCCCCATCAGCCCCAACCTGCCCCCATCATCTCCAACTTGCCCCAACAGCTCAAACTTGCCCCCATCAGCTCCAGCTTGCCCTCACATTGCTCCCATCAGCTCCACATTGCCCCCACTTATGCCCCAGTACCCATTTCCTACCTTGCTGGTGGTCCAGCGGCAGGAGAATTCTGTGCTTCTGCACAGACCTGTAGCTGCTGGAGCTGATGATGTAATTTCTCAGCGCTCTGCATTACTAAAGAGCCGGAGGAGCTCAGCAGCTATAGGTCTCTCAGCACAGACCTTATCATGCGGGCAGCGGGTTTCGCCACTAAAAAAAAAAACACACAAAAAAAAACATTGATTCCAATGACAGGCACCACTCTGTGGGGTGCGCCTTATGACAAATCCGGCCCTGCTAAACACTAACAAACCAGTCACAATGGTATTTGCTGCAAAAAGCAAATTACTTAAACTCTGCAATACCCATTTTAACAAAATCTAATCGTAACTTTACCCAGGTCGACACATACAAATATCTTGGGATGTTGCTTAAAGGGGAACTGTGTACTAATTCTCAGTCTGGTAGCCTTCCAGCAAGCTTGTTATAAACAAGGAAAGAAAGGTGAAGGGTATGTCTAGATTCAAGTGTTAGCCAATTTAGTCATTTAAACATATCATAATGAGGTATAGTATAATTACACTTGAGGACAAATTAGTATAATGAATTATATAGTGTGCAGAGCTTGTGCCAAGATGGATTTGTAGTGCACAAGCATAGGCTACAACCCGGTAAGTCTATGACTGCCGTTAACTTCTGTTAAACAATATGTTTTCTTACAGGAGGACCTAGACAGGATTTATTTCTATGACTGTTAATTTATCAATATGAAGACCAAAAGTGTGGCTGGGGTTAAAAGGGAACGCTCACCTGTATTAATGTTGCCTTCATTTGAATGATCCTTACAACTGAATCTGTAATATATATATATATATATATATATATATATATATATATATATATATATCACACATACATACATACATACATACAGGGCTTAAAAGTTGAAGTCCTTTGCTACTAGCCAGACCTGAAAAGTTACTCGCCACTGCAAGCCATAACATACCCACCAGGGCTGAATTTCTACTTGCCAGGGCTAAATTTAAAATAAATAAATAAATAAATAAATAAAATAAAAAAAATTTGATTGTATGTATATATCTCATACGCCAATAAATGAATAAACCAATTCAATATTTTTTCTACTCAAAGATGAAACACAAACATAATAAACTGGTGACTACAATGTGCTGAGAAGTAAACCAATAAGCAGATCTGTTCAGTGCATCGGACCCATTAGTGCCCAAATATCAAATGAAGTCTATTTTAAAGTATTAACATCAACTGGATAATTCATATATGAAAACATTGCACATTCCAAAAATGTTAAAATTGCGAGAGATGAAATATTAAATGAATAATTTTGTACAATGCTCAAGAAAATGAAAGCTGTATAATGTGTTTACAGATATAGCACAGTCAGAGAGCTTAATGGTAAAGGATGATGAATTGCATGGTGAACGAAGTGGTTACGTGGTATTCCTTTTGCACCATCCCTAGATCAAATGGTAAATAATTTACTTGCTGCTACTGAGAGGTATATTGATAAACTCATATTGCATAATCTGGTTAATTATTATCCAGACAATTTTGCAGTCTCTGGTGGAAGTGGACACAATCCCACTAATATTGATTGCAAAGTCCAAATTTTGTGGCACCCACTCTTAAGAGGGATAAAACATTACTTCAGGTAATGATAAATATTTACATGTTTGCAAGGAGGGGAGAGGAGGTTTAACCCTTTGAGTACCAGAGGGGTAAGCAATGCATTGTGTACCCCCTGGCACCCAAAGTGTTAAGCTCAAGAACTGTCTTGTGTGTGTGGCTACTGTACGGATCTGTATGCACCAAGGCTTATATACACACGCATATATTTTATATACACACACATATACACATACACACACACACTAGTTGAAGTGCCACCCAGCAATGGCCGCGGTGCAGTCATGCACAGTAGAGACTGCCTGCACCGTGGCTGATATGGAGCAGGGCGCTCCGAATTCAGACCGGGGTCCTCTAGAGGAGTATGGTCTGAATTCGGAGCACTCCGCTCCGTTATCAGCCACTGCGCATGACTGCACCGCACGCAGCCGACTGTACTGCACATGACAGCTTCTGACAAACATACATTTAGCGAATTATTATATAGGATGGGGAGGAAATGGTATTGCTAATAAAATTTAAATCTTTTGTATATAAATGGAGCAGAGCAATTCTGGGGCAAGTCAACTACATCATATGGGGTGGGAGGGACAAAAAGTCTTCACATTTCCATTGGTTTCAATGGGGCTTTTTAAACCTACTCAATTCTAGAAATGTCTCCAATGTATTGCAGACCTCTCTAGCATTCAAAGTGTTAAAAGGTCCAATTTAAATCAATAAGAATTTTCACTGCGAAAATTGGTGCGACACAATTTAAAATAAATATAAATTGCATATACTAGTGATAACAGTCAGACCAAAAGTTGCAGCAGATTGCTGAAAAACACAACTCATGTCACAAGATAACGCAATGTGAACATCATACAAGACAATGATACCAATTTAAATACATTGGAATTGATGCCACTCAGTCACCGGTGTGATCTAGGCCTTAGAGCTTATCATCCACTCCACGTCTCTAATATAAATAACTTAAATTGTGGCTAACATAGTAAAGGAGCAATCTTGGTGTAAACCAACTGCATGCCTTAGGGATCAAATAAAATTCTCACTGATTTAAATGGTGTTTTAGCCACTTGAATGCTAGAGACCACTTTAGCATTCAATGAATTTAAAAGCCAAATGTAATTAAAAATTAATTTAAGTAGTTTTCATTTGTTCCCTGTGGTACAGTTAAGTTGCGCGGACTCCTTTTAGTCCATTGGCTTCACTATCTCCTTGTGCCTTAAGGAACTATATGGCAGGGACTCAGTGGGCCAGAAAAGAATCATGTACAAAACAGTCACAAAATGTAGTAGTGCCAGATTACATATATAAAGTTATGTCAAATATATATCACACATTATAAACAAGTAGGCTATCCTGCAGGGCATAAGAAATGCATCATGGTACAACCTGAAGAAGGATAGTCACTTACTAACAGTGTCAGTGGACTTACAAGTTTTGAACTCTATACAGGACCATAAATTCTAAAGAAAATTGGAGTCATTCTGAGGCAAACCAACAGCACCATAGGGGACAAATACACATTTAAAATCAATGGAAACAGTTTTAGTCCCTTGTGGTGGTCTCTTTGACCCTGAATTTTCCTTTGATGAGAAGGTGATTTTTTTTCCTTATTCCATCGGAGGCATCCCATAGTATAATATGGATGGTTAGACAAGGTGATAATATGAAGATTGAGCTCCCTCCTCTTTATGATTATACTAGTGTAAAAACCAGTGTACATGGGCCAGCATTCTGTGCGTTCGGAAAGGCTGTGTACACGGGCCAGCATTCTGTGCCTTCAGGCAGTCTCTACTGTGCATGACTGCATCGGACAAACATACATCTGGCCTTTTATATTATAGGAAGCAATGCTTCGAGAGGCCAGCCTAGGACTCAGTGGGTCACAAGTTTCCATCTGAGCTTGAATGATTTTGTAACATATAGTGCAGTTTATCCCAAGAATTGCCCAACTACTCTTCATGCATATGCCCCCAAGTGTAATAGATATATCTTGAAAAAGGTTCTGCTTAGATCATTCAGATCTGATGAGACAGTAAATGTGTGTTTTTTTGCACTTTTTTTAGTTTGGGATGCTTTAGTACTTATTTTTTGTGCATCCTAGATACTTTAAGGTATACATTATATATACACTTTTTCTCTAAACAAAGGACACTGACAATAGTAATTTGTTACATGTTAAAATACATGTGACCTGAAATATTCACAGCCTTATCCAATATGTAAGAGGTACTGTGCTAGGCATGTGGGGAGGGGTGTGAGCAGACATGCAATACACATAATCCTTCATTATGGGCCATATAAACAAGAAATACTGGAGATATTTTGAGGCAAACCAATTGCAATGCACTCACCTCACTAGCATTCAAGGGAGAAAGAAGTCCCATTTAAATCAATGGGAAATTCTATTTGCTCCTTAATGGTTTGCCTCAAAATTTTACCACTTTTTTGTTTGTATGACCTTAAATTTCTCTATAAACAAAATTCAATTTTTCACAAAATTACCAGTTGGAAAAGATTGTCTTTATTAAGTTCATGTTCATCAGTATACCAAGAAGGGGGGTGAGGATATTGGCTCTCAATGTCTGACCTTCAGAGTTCAGAACTGCAGCTGTTTAGCTTGAAGAATAACGCTCAGTGTGCCTACAAATGGCAGTTTTTAACCAAATGAAAGTGGAATTATTGAGATAATTAAAGTATAACAAAGTTGAGCGTTCAAACAAGAGTGGAAGGGTGGGAGGGGGCACTGAGTGAGAATCTGAGTGCTGGCACTGTCCCCACAGCACTGACAAAGAGGTGATTATGTATGGCAGTGTAGGCAGTCTCCAGGAGTCACAGACTATTGGACGCTGTTGGTATTGTTGCTGTCTGAGCACCTGTGCCACTTTCTTCCAAATGTGAAAAAGGACACCCAAGTCCTGGATAGTTCATCACTCCAATGGAACATCATTTCACTGGGACAGTCTGAGTGTTACATCTGTGATCAGCACCCACTGCATCTGAGACACACGTATATCCCTGATCACTAAAAGGGGAGAAGAAAAAAAAAAAAAAAAAAGGGGTGTAGAGTAAATAAAGGGCTCAGTGTAGTGGCACTGGATAAATAAAAATAAATGTTTCCTATCTGGCACTCAAAGGGTTAAATGTTTCACTATGTAAAATATACATAATTTAGGGTTATCCCTATACAAGGCAACTTCCACTGCTAGATGATCTACATTCAAAATTTATTACAGCTCACTTTTTTTTGTTGTTGTTTTTTTTAATAATTGAATTTCAGTTTTCTATTCTGGTCACCAGATAAACTAAAGTGATATAAACAGTGCTAAGATTCAATACATCAATAAATAATAAACTTGCCCTCTAAACATGTGGGCATGGTTGCTAAAAAGTATGCAGTGTAATACCTTTTGAATGGAACTTCTTCCAAGAGTGTGAGCCCCTTGTTTTGCTCAGCAGGATAAGATCTACAACAGGGGTGTCCAAACACATTCAGGGGCCTTTAATATGCCAAGACTTAAATAAATGCTTTCTTGGGCACATTATATAAATGAATATATTAAATAAATGACCCACAAGTTAACGTATATGTTTATATCAAGATATCTTGAAATCCTGTATATATATTATTTTTAAATCGACTGAACTTTATTGTCCATTTAAGAGCATATGCGCCGTCTTTGTAACTCACACAAGCAGCTCCTCAAGTTCCCGTGTCACTTTTCCCACAACAGGGGGACCTTGGTAACTGAGTGATGTGTACAACTGAACCAGAGAAGCTCCTGCACGAATCTTCTGCAAAGCATCAAGCCCACTGCTCACACCCCCAACTCCAATGATTGGAATCTTGCCTGGGGAAAGGGAGAACAGGGACAAGGTATTACATTTCACAAGTAGCATCAGAGGAAGTTCTCACAGTATCTCTCAAATGCAGCCTCACCTGTGGTCAAAGCATACATCTCACGTACAGTTTCAGTGGCCAAATCACGTAGAGGAGCTCCACTCAGTCCACCTGCTTCACAGCTCTGAGCATCCTTTAGGGTAGGCGGGCGACTTACTGTGGTGTTGGTGACAACCAAACCATCAATGCCAAGCTTGGGAGACAAAAGGTCAGCAAAATCACCACATTCACATAACTAGACAATGCTTCCCTCCACTTCCTCAAAGGTCACCATCTTATCTGACATCAATATATCATCCGCTCTCATCTTATGCAGCCCTCAACACGTGTATACCTCCTTGCCTCCACTCACTAGCTACTCTCACCTGTTCACATCGCACGCAGACACACCTCTCCCACCTCAGTTACATCTCCTAAACTTGCCTCAAGACAATCTGTACTTCTCACCTTAAGCCATAATAGATAATTAATCAGAATAAGGAAAACAGCACTATATAATCTGTACAATGGCAATGGAAGAAATGGTGAATAATGTATGATACCTCTGTCACTACACTGGCAATATCCTGCTTATCACGTGTGGATAGGTCAGGAGCAATCTTCACAAGCAAAGCTGGCTTACGCTCACATTGAAGAGCATTTCGAGCTTTTACAACCTGAAGGAAAGAAGATGTAAATGTTCCTGCAAGAGCTCCAATTTGCACATACACAGCCTTATATTCGCAGTCCCACCTTAGCCAACAGTTTGTGTAACTGCTCCCTTCCCTGAAGATCCCTCAGTCCAGGTGTATTAGGGCTAGAAACATTAATAACCAAATAGTCAGCAAGCGGTCCCAGCTCTCGAACCCCTAGTGTATAATCAGCAGCTGCATCCTCAGAGTTCTTATTCTTCCCTAAGTTTATGCCAAGTGGCATTCCCTCTGAAAGAAAGACCAGGGGCAGGAGACAGAACAGTGTGAACACAGACAGGCTTATGTACTAAGATGACCTAGAGCAATTATGGAGCAAACAAACTGCACCATAGGGAACAAATAAAAATTCCTATTGTTTTAAATGGGATCTCCAGCAATACTCTGGAGCTCTCCAAAGCATCGCAAAGAATGAGCTGTCACCTGCTGTGAGCTTCTTTTGCTTTTCCCTCCTTTCCAGTAGTCGCTGACGTACAACTTCTATACCTTGGCTGTTAAATCCATACCTGAAGGAAGAAAGGGACAGGTAGAAATATACACATGGCCTTGCTTGCTTAAATGGATAGTAATACTTCGTTTTAACTTTATTTTATTTTGTAGGCATTAAAAAAACATGAAGAATGATATAAGTCTTATCTCTCAAACCTTTATGGTTTATGAGATATTCACAAGCAAAGTTCCCCTCCCCGCCCCTTTTACCTAGTGTAAGCCATCTCTTCTCAGATGTGGATCAGGTTGTATGACAGTACAGATAACAGAAGGGGACAATTTTCTTTGTATGAAAACAATGAAAGCCCTTCCCCCCTTGACAAGTTTTTCAGCTTTTTCCATTATCTTAATTGAAGATTGTCCCTCTCTGCAGTCTACCTGGGCATTTCCCTTCTTATCTGGTTGAACAGGGAAGGGATACTTTGTTTGTGAATATCTCTTAAACCATAAAGGTTTCAGAGATAAGACTTATATCATTCTTCATGTTTTTTTAATGCCTACAAAATAAAATAAAGTTAAAACGAAGTATTACTATCCCTTTAACCTGTTAAGACTGGTGACATGTCAGGACTGTCACGATGGTCCCTGAGTAAAGGACCAGTGACAACCCTGGCACATCATGAGTTTTCTACTGGGAAAACCTAAAACTGCCTGATCAGAGCAGTCAGTTTCAGCCCCACCCCTGCGGAGAGTCAGTACATGTGAGGCTCTGTAAACACACACACAAAAAAAATTGCAGGATCCAGTCCTAAAAGGGCTGAAGGAAATGTGCATCCTAGGAAAAAGTGGCTCTTAACTTTTTAAGCAGATTAATTTACCTATGGTATATCTCTATCGCTATATATATATATACACATACATACATACATAGATACATACATACATACATACACACACACTATATGTGCAGTTTCCTGTATAATAATGATGATCTCTGTTGGAGGTCACACCAACACACACATATTCAGGGTCACTGGTTTTTAGAAGACTTTAAAACACTTAGAGATCAAATGAACACAAACAATATAGGTGTACTTGGCTACTGTATCAAGGACACCTACCTAAGTAAATAATTATGTTAAACTAAATAATATAAAAAGGAAACAAAAAAACCCTCACAAACGTTTTCCTACGCTAAACTTCCCCTATAATGAAAATTGCCCAATACCCTTTTTACCTATTGATAACGGCCTGGTCCTGTTGGAGGCGGAATACCCTTGGTGCAGGGTTACCTTCCTGTGGTTTTGGGGTAACACTTCCAACTTCCACAAATCCAAAGCCCATTTTAAAAAGTCCATCTACAGCCTCCGCGTGCTTATCAAATCCAGCAGCTAAACCCAATGGGTTCCGAAATCTGTGGCCTAGAGCGTTCACCTCCTAAGGAAAGGAAAAAAATATAAATACACAACGATGATCATATTTTAAGGATCTTATAAAACAAGAAGGCCAGAGGGAAAGTGATGAAAGGGGTAAAGCTAAAATAAAGTGGAAGAAAACATTTGAAGGGAAAAGCAGAAAGTGGAAAGTCATAGTGGTAAGGTGGAATACTCAGAAACATAGACAGCAGTTGATAAAGCACCAGAGCATAAGGTAGTTATAGTACGAAAGGGGCAATACAAACTACAGCAGTATGATCTGGGGCAAACCATCTACAACATAGGGAATAAACACAAAACAAATCCCCAAATTCCTGTTGATGTAGATGGGTTTTTTAAGCCCTTGAATGCTTGAGAGAGTGTTGGAGACCTCCTAGTGTTCAAGAACTTAAAAGTCCCATATAAGGAGGAAATCTACCTTTTAATAAGTCTAAATGCTCTGTGTTGACAGGTCCATATTAAGTCATGAAAATTTGTCCCCTATTGTGTAGCCGATTTGGCCCATAATTGCTCCTCTTTTTCTTTGCACACAGCACAGTTTGTAGAAAGAGATGTAAATGTGAAGAGAGGGACATTGTAAGTGAGTACGTACATAGATTCATACACTGAAGGAGTAAACCATATTACATACCAATCTTTTAGAATCATTGTGCTTGCATAGCGGCACCAGACCAAGCGATATAAGCTTTACAGACAGAGTATGTGCTAGTTCAGGGGGTACCAGGCGCTGCATTACCGGCATCAGACACTGTGTGTAGAAGTGTTCATCCCCCTTTATGGTCAAGAAGGAAGAGAAGATCAACCCTCCTCCTCCAAGTACAATAAGTGCATCCTTTAACCGGCGCTGAAAATGGAAATAAAGGAAGAATCAGGTCGAGTAGCTTTGAGAGTCTGGGTCACAAAGGAGTAAGAGGGGGAAACACAGATAAAATGGGTTGGAGAAGCTATGGTGATTAGACCAGAGGATCTGGTGGTCAGAATTGGCCATATGTATTCAAATGTGCACCAATTACGTGCAAAACAACTGCACATTATTTATATTAACCCTTTGATGCTAGAGAGGTATCCAATGCAGGGGTGAAATTTCAATTAGGAAAGGTTTGTTACATATTGTGAGGTTTGTTTTTTTTTGTTTGTTGTTGTTTTTTTTAATTATGTCTCCCCCTTTGCTTTTATATATAAGCCCAAGTGGGTGATAAAGTGTGGAGGCACACAAAGGAGCAGTAAACATTTTAAATATATAATAATTTTCTTTTAATGAAAAGTTCATGAGTTATTACAGCTAAAATCTGATCTCCCCCATCCCCCAATTAAACTGCAATTTTCTATTCTGGTCACAGGTGGTACTGCTTTGCCATCACTATAAGGAGTCATGATCAGTGACTAAAGCTCTCAGACTATTGTGGACACTAGTTGGTGCTAGTGCACAAATTAATGCATTGTACATTTCTCTAATGCTCAAAGGCTTAAACATATATGGCGAACTTAAGGGACTGTTATGTATAAACAGACTCTCTCTCTCTCTGCAGCTGTTTATTCTTGTTAGGTGGCGTTACTACAGCGGTGGTGCCTTGCTCAGTTCCAGAGTTAGGGTAATAAACGTTATGAGTAGCACACTGATCTCGTGGTGCAAGAGAAATGAAGAGTTAACAGATAGGTGTACTACTTACTATATTCACTTCACCATCTGCAGGGCAGAGTGCAGTACCACTGCTGTATTACCAGGTTTTGATCATCCCTTACAAGGTTATGTTGGGGTATGCAATAAAACAGGAGAGAAGGTGGCCAAGCTTGTGGCTTAGCTACAAGGGCATCTTTTACACCAGGTCTGTCCAAATTCAGTCCTCAAGGGCCACTAACAGGCCACAATGTAGGGATTTCCCTGATTAAGCACAAGTGAGTCAGTCAAAATGAACAAGCCACTGATTAAGTACAGGTGAGATAATCAGTGGCTTGTTCATTTTGACTGACTCACCTATGCTTAATCAGGGAAATCATTACACCCTGGCCTGCTGGTAGCTCTTGATGATTGGACAGCCCTGCTGTAAGGGATAACAGGAAAGAAAAACTCATTTCATCTAGTATTTTCAGGCAGAAACAATATTAGCACATTGTGCTACTATTCATGCTATCCAGTCAGAGACTGGGCACACCCTACAGGGTAAGAGCTAAGTAGCCACGATAAAGCAGGTAAATAATTAAAGAAGAAGAAAAAAAAGTATAGGCATTTTGACTTTATTTATTCATCCTTAGTAGAATAAATTAATTCAAAATATAGGATGAATCTAAGTGAGATTGTCCATTCAATGTGATAGGTTTGGTGGCTTGCAAGAGGTAGACCTTATTAAAAGTTATTGGGGGCATATGCATAATTGGGAACTCTCTATCTGCCTCAGGAACAGAAAGAGTCAACAGGTTAGCAAGACCCATGGTAACCCCCCCAATTTCCCAACCACTCCCCAGTTACTGGGTCAGACCCCCACAATTCCTCATCCCAATCCTACCCACATTGTACCACTAATCTCATTATTTGAACACTCACACATACAGCCCTACTTGTCATTCCAAGGGTTGCTGCCCGCAAAGTTCCCAGGTATGGGCAGATGAATAAAACAGCACGCGCATGTACACACACACTTTTTTTTATTCTTTTGTGTAACTACTAAAATGCACTACTTTGCTTACTGATCTATCACACAACAGGCACACTAGATAGCATTTTGCTTCTTTAGTGAGAAAGTTCTAAAATCTTTAAAAATAAAAAATGTAAAGGTAATCACTTTTGGATTTTTTTTTTTTTTTTAATCAGGCCTGTTTAACCCCTAAAATACCAAAAACATGCTAGACCATTACATAATTCCATCCTTTAACTGTTTGAGGGCCAAAGGGGTACACAACGCATTTGAAAGCAATAAGTTACATACTCATCTGACATTCAGAAGATTAAAGACAGATGACAGTCCTGGCAGGTTACATGTAAATTATCACAATGCACCTTAGGATCATGGTGGGGAGACTGTTGCTGACTGCTCCAGGACCGAACAGTCAGCTCCAGCTGTTCCCTGGTGGCTCTACACATGGGGTCACTGCTACAATGATCACATGCGCACATGGAGCCCCATGACAATGGCGATGTATGCAGACATTGCCTTTGTCAATATTCTCATCCTGTCTATGAATCACTGTGATTGTAAGGCAGTGTGTGGCAAAGAACATGACTTATAGCATGGCAAATGGTTAAGGGCGGGGGGGGGGCACATTTTAGGTGCTGGTGCATGACTGGTGGATATTGCATTAAACATTTTTATGGTGAATTACTGTCACCTCTTTGTGTAACTGAATGAATTATTTTAAGCAAGATCAAAGTTTTTTTTGTATGTTTTATTTCCACAGAATAACCTATAAAGATGTACTGAAGCTTAATTCCTTAAAGGGATAGTAATATTTCACAAAAACAGCGGCCCCAATTAACCTTCATAGTATTTAAAGGGATACTAAAGTCCTATAATAACTTTATGTAGTATTGTAGATTTAAAAAAAATAAATTATGTGCAAAAAATCCCATCTCTCAAACCTTTATGGTTTGCGAGATAGTCACATCTAAAGTTCCCCCCTCCCTCCCCTTCTCCTGATGTCAGCGCTGCACTGACAGCAGGAGATCCCAGTTCTGGAACCGGCTGGCAACTCTTCAGCAGAGCCGAAATACCATTATTTAAAAAGAATTACTTAATTGGAATGGTCTACAAAGTGTGCTTGCAAACCAGGCACACTTTGTAGACCGTTCCAATGAAGTAGTAGTAGTAGAAGTAATAGTGCTGACATCAAGAGAAGGGGGGGGGGCTTTCGATGCAAATATCTCTCAAACCATAAAGGTTTGAGAGATGGGATTTTCTGCACATGATTTATTTTTTTTAAATCTACAATACCACAAAATTATTATAGGGCATAACTATCCCTTTAAGCCATGGGGTGTTATTTCAATACTGTCAGAGTTGTAGTTCAAGAGTAATTGAATTATAAAGTATCCCCCTCCCACCCTTTTTACCTAGTGTAAGCCACCGCCCCTCAGATGTGGAATGTGGTCCTGGGACCAGAAAGCTCACAGCAAGGGACACTCTTCCTACTGTGAGCATAAGGAAAACCTTGTCACACTTGACAGGTTTTTCCTTATGTTCACTGAAAACTGTCCCTTGCTGCGATTCATCCGGACAGTCTTCCTGCTCTGAGGTGAGCAGTGGTACATCAGTAAAGGGGCAGGAGGGGGATACTTTATCATTCAATTACTCTTGAATAACAACTCTGACAGTATTCTAATAACACTCTCCATGGCCCAAATACTATGAAGATTAATTGGAGCTGCTTTTATTAATATACATTATTATCCCTTTAAGGACTGCATGGTCAGGGGGTAGCTTGCACTGGAGGACCAGCACACTTTTTCTTTATTCCATAGCAGGCCAGGTGATCACACCATGCCATCACCAGTCCTTAAGGCACATTCACCAATAACCATACCTGGAAACTCTCAGGCTTTGACCCTGAGACTCAGGGCTTTGGCCCAAATCTCAGGGTCTCAGGGTGAAAAGCCAAAATCTCAGGGTGAGAGAGTTCAGTGCTACCTGTTATATATTCTACTCCAGTTAACTGCTTCTTTAGTCTCTAAACTGGTGCCACTTGTACCAGAAAGGCAGAGGGAGAAGTTCTGCTTGATTTGTGTGTGTTCATGAAGTGATATCTGTAAGTTGTTGTGTATTAATGGCTTTGTGAATGCTGACTGGAGCAACTTTCGATTACAGAGATGAGTGATATATCGCGGATAATATATATTATTGGAAATTTAAGGGTTAATATTTACACAATCTCAGGGTCAGCTCATTTTGAAAGTTTCCAGGTATGCCAATAACTGTCCTGGCACATCATTAGTTGTTAAGCCTTGGAGTGCCAGAGGGGTACACAACACATTGCAAAGCAATCTCTGGCACTCAAAGGGAATTAAACAAACATTGCTTTGGAGCAACATAATACACATATACAAACACAGTAGATCTGGTTAAAAGAGGGGCAAAGGGGTAGTAAAGGTACATAAGGATTTGCGTCTCAGAGGGATATCCCCCCTCAAGAAAAAAGGATATATGAACAAACATTAATACTTTTTATCTAGTCCCTGTTACAAAATGCACTGAGCACAAATCACAGAAATACCTTTTTTTTTTTTTTCTTTTTTTTTTTTTTTTTTAAAGGTTGCGTTGCCTCTCCTATTCTGCTACAAATGGCACCAATTTGAGAAACAACAGAATTTCTCACCCTCAGAATCTGGACCTTCACCTTGACATCTGGGTAAATGAGTCTCATGGTCAAACCCAGAGACATCCTAGGTACGCCCCTCTAGCTTACAAATGTTAAAACATGTTTACGCAACAAATAATTTCTTAAAGTGTTGTGTATAAATTCGTGATATTTAAAAGGGAATGAAGCATATTCGTTTGAGGCGATGTTCCTTTAATTGCAAAATGTTCATGCAGATTTATAAGCTACAAAGGCACAAATAAGTACCGAACCCACTATAATAGTGTAGCTAGAGGTCATGGCACGAAATAATAAGGCATTATATTGAGAACTAGCAGTAATGCCATGAGCTTTATGCAACAGAAACACGACTTGCCAGAAGACTTTAACAGAAGAATGGGCACTGAACTGAGAAGGGCACGTGGTACAAGAAGTTGCGCACAATATGTTAACTAATTATATGGTTTTTATTTCACCATACATATAATTAAGACACGTGCTGGAAGAAGAGTATGCCGTGAAGCGGGTATACCCAGCTTTAGAAAGTTACCTTCACGTGAGCTCCTACCATCTTTACTTCCGGCAGCACATGATGCTGCGATACTAATCATGTGACCGGATATAAATATGGAATCGCCGGTTTTAATACGGGTAATATAGCTTGGACAACTGATTATCACGTTATTTAGATCGGTCTTTCTTTATCCATAGTGATACTGTACTTTTTGCGTGTAATGTTCTGTGTATGAAAGTGACAAATATACTAAACATCACAACACTCAGCCTTGCACAACCAGGCATCCTTTGGGAAGGCAGTCACTGTTTGAGACCAAAATCTTTTTGTCCCCGTTTCCTACCGGAACGTGCCTCTTATTTTTGGAGATTATACATTTTGGTAGGTTTATGGGTTTATCACATTGCTCAATAGTGAAACCTGGGACCGCCTAGGGTTCGATTCTTCAAGAGACTCAGGTCTCAGAGTGAGAGAGCCCTCTGTTTCTTACAGTAAGGTCTGCTTATTTAGCCTCTGTATTGATGCCAGTTCTACCAGAAGCTCAAAGGGAAACGTCCTCTTTGTGTTGTGTGTGTTCAAGTAGCAAGATCTCTAAGTTGTTGAGTATTAACACTTTGAGTGCCTGAGAGGATTGCATTGGATACCTCCCTGGCACTCAAAGGGTTGGTTCCTTAACCCCTTCATTGCTAGAGGCTAAGGGAGTTTGCACTGTGCAGGCCAGTCACAGTTTCCGCATATTTACTATCCATCTGTTTCGGCGTGTGCCTCTGGTAACTTTCCATTAACATATGGAAAAGTATATATATTGGTTTGTGTTTTTGTTTGCAAATTTTGCATCCTGTGACAAGCGTTGATGTAATAAAAATAAAAGTACAAAATTCTTATTTTGCAAAAATCTCACAATATATATCCAAAGCTTTTATGCGGCACCTCATTGGTATGGCATACCACAGGGGGTGCCAGAAGCACAAAATTACACCTACCTGCTTATTAGTTCTTAGTGATACGAAGGGAGAAGTTTGGAAGTAATACCATTTTGTAACATAGACAGGGCCGGCCCAAAACATTGTGCTGCCTGGGTCCAAGGATGAAATGCTGTCCCCCCTCCGCACACCAAAACCACGCCCACCAAAACACACCACTGCCTTAATTATATTAACCCCTCCACTGCCTCTAAAACCACATCGAACTGTCATGTTTTTTGTTTACACCCCTTGACCTCTTTCTCCCCCTTACCTTTTCACTCTTTGTGCCTCTTTTTCCCCTCTTGCCTGTTTCTCTTCTCCTTCACTCTCTCTCTTCTCCTTCTGTCTCTTCCTCTTGATTTTTACTCAGTCTCCCCACTGCCCGCACTGATGACAGCCGGGACCGTGTCACATGCGGACACACCACGTGGTGCATGCTGGGATTTTCTTTGTCAGTCTTAAATTTGCACTGGCCTCCGAACAGAGGAAGAAAACCCCAGCATGCTCTACACGGCGTCTCCGTGTCCCAGCTGTCATCAGTGTGGGGCAGTGGGGAGACGCCTTGCATGAAAGAGCATGCCTTGGGGCGGCAAATTGCCGCCCCTGTCAGAGTGCCGCCTGGGTCCATGGACCCACCGGGACCCATGTAAGGGCCGGCCCTGAACATAGACATTTACCCACACCACAGAGCGTGCTCGACACTCATCCAAAAAAATAGGATAACATAAGCGACTTAAAATAAGAAGGTTCTTTATTGCAACAATAGTAAAAAAATTGTTGATCACACCGGAGATAGAAAGAAGAGTACACCGACTCTTAACGCATTTCGCACTTATTGGTGCTTACTCATAGACAATCACATCATCTGAGTAACGGATATTTAAAACATTCACATAAAGCAATCAACTGGATTGATTACATAAAAACATTACCGAAGCATGTGTACGCAATAACTTTCAATGCAGTAACCCATAGAGCACAAAATGACACAGATCTGAAACAAATCACAGTATATGAGGCCAGGTTGATATCCCACTGATATCCCACACCGAATTGAATTCTTTAGGAAATCTAGTATAAAGTTTAAAGAGCCAATATGCCACCCTGAGGGAAATCAGATCCATAATATTGTCTCCACGCGGGGGAATCACAACCCTTTCAGTTCCAATAAATCTGACAAGAGATAAATTGCCATTATGTTTATCCAAAATGTGCCTAGACACAGCTGAATCCCTATTGTCAATATCAATTTTATAGAGATGCTCACAAAGTCGCTCTTTCAGTGGGCAAATTGTGCGTCTCACATGCTGAGCTTGGCAGTCTGACTTGGTATTACAATTCATATAGGCAACTATGCAGAATGTTTTTCCTAAAGGTATTATTAATACTAATATGTGAACATACCCCTGCATACCTGGCCACCACATTTGTAACATCCCACTTGTCTAAACCAGGTGGGTTGACACTGTTTGGAACTAAAAGAGCTCTTGGATATCCTATTGCCTATAGTGCAGCCCCTTTTAGCCAAAAACTGACAACCCCTAGAGAGTATTGCAGTCAGTTTGTCATCCGTATACAAAACCAGCAACAATGACTCAATAATATGACCTATCTGACCAAACTGTCTGCTGTATTGGGTTATGAGCCTAATCCTGTACAATCCCTTACGTCAGGACTGTGTAGATGACTGCGACACTAGAATATCCCTATCCTGTTCCCTGGAGAAGCTATAAGCATTATCTACCTGCTGGATGGAATAACCCCTGTTGAGGAACTTTACCCTAAGGGACTGTGCCTCCCTGTCATAAAGCTCCACATTGGAACAATTATGACATAAATAGATGAACTGTCCTTTGGGAATGTTCCTGATGACATGCTTTGGGTGACAGGAGGAGGAATGCAACAGACTATTGCCAAAGATAGGTTAGTATAGATACTAGTATAAACTCTTCTATTCAAGTCGGAAAAGAGAGTTTGGTCCAAGAAGTTGATTTGACTACTATGAAAGTCAGAAGTGAACTTCAAGTTGGCTGTATTGTTGTTAAGGAAATCCAAAATCAGCATAGCATCCTCCCTAGACCCCTCCCACATGAACAAGAGATACTCTATGTACCTGTGATACCAACAAATACAGCTCCTAAAGGAGTTCAAATCTCCAAAGATGTGGTGCGACTCCCACCAACCAATATAAAGTTTAGTGAATGAGGGCGCAAAATGCTCCACCATTGGGGCACCACACCTTTGGAGAAAAAAGACCCCGTTGAAGCTGATTAAAGTGTGGGTAAGCAGGTACATGATGCTCCACAAAAGAAAGGCATTGAGGCTATCCAAATAATTGGAAAATAAATCCAAATAATATTTGACAGCCAAAAGACCCTGGAGGAGTCGAGGGAGGATACATCTGCCATAAGCCAGGCTTAACCATTCTTCCAATCCATATTCTGGCTAAGTTGGAGAAGGTGTTTTGTATCCAACAACAAACTAAGCAATGAGGATACCAAGGGTTGAAGATAATGGTTGACCAGCTCAGACAGTGGCTTATTCAAAGATCCAATGCTGGAGATGATCAGCCTCCTAAAGGCATTCAAATCTCCAAAGATGTGGTGCAGCTCCCACCAACCCATATAAAGGTTAGCGAATGAGGGCGCAAAACGCTCCACCATTGGGGCACCACACCTTTGGAGATAAAATACCCCATTGAAGCTGAATAAAGTGTGGGTAAAGCAGGTACATGATGCTCTTCAAAAGAAAGGCATTGAGGCTATCCAAATAATTGGAAAATAAATCCAAATAATATTTGACAGCCAAAAGACCCTGGAGGAGTACAGGGAGGATACATCTGCCGTAAGCCAGGCATAACCATTCTTCCAATCCATATTCTGGCTAAATTGGAGAAGGTGTTTTGTATCCAACAACAAACTAGGTAAAGAGGATACCAAGGGCTGGAGATAATGGTCGACCAGCTCTGACAGTGGCTTATTCAAAGAACCAATGCCAGAGATGATCGGCCTCCTAGCTGGATTCACCACGCTTTTATGAATCTTTGGGAGATGGTGAAATACAGGAACAATGGGATAATCCACCGTGAGAAACTCAGACTCTTTCTTGCTCACAACCCCAGTACACAAGCCAAAATCAATTAATTCCAATAACTCATTCTTAAAGAGACAAGTGGGGTTGCGACCAAGAACAACATATGTTTCACCATCCCCCAATTGCCTTTCGGCTTCACTCTTATAGTAGGCACGATCCAAAACCACTACATTGCCTCCCTTGTCTGAAGAGCGAATCCCCAAACGATCATCATCTTGTAATTCCTTTAAAATTCTACGTTCAATTCTAGTAAGATTATCAGATCTATTGGTGTTTTGCTTCGACAAGGCAATTAGTTCTTTTTCCACAGCTTTCTGAAACAATTCCAGTTGGGTGCCATGGCTGGCACCAACCATATCAGCAGACTCTGATTGTAACTGTATCAAATTATGCACAGAACACACATCTTGAAACCTGCTATTAGTACTTGTACTGGTACCAGTATCAAAACTCAGGTTGTTGATGCGAGTCTGGGGATCAACAAATAAATATTTCTTTAGTGTGAGATGCCTGACAAACTTGTTAACATCAAGTATAGTATTAAAAACATTGAAACTGGCACTAGAAACAAATTAATACCTTTGGTCAAAAACATATAACTGATCATTAGGCAACTCCACCTTAGAAAGATTGTGTACAGTCAAACCTAAGTGTTCTTGTGTCTACTCTCTCTCAATGGATTTCTTCGATCTCCATCGATGTCTGCCACCCCCCCGGTGATCATCTTTTGAAATTTATGCACCTTCTCATATGGCCAATGTTATTTTTTGAACAACAGGCCACTTCACTATGATTGAAAGGTGAGGTGGATCCTATATCTACTCCAGGTGTCGATTCCAGTGGGGAAATAGTGGTTTCCGAATCCACCATACCACTGGCATCCTTCTCACAATCCCACACCAAATTAGGGTTTGTTTGCCTTTCTACCCTTAAACTGGTGTGCACAATATTTCCATAAGATGGCACTATAGGGTAAAACACATACTTTTTACCTTTTAGTCACTTCAAATATACTAAAATCTTATAACACCATGGGATTTCCTAGTCTATCCAGTACCTATGACCAGCCTGAGAAAAATGGTACCCTATTGGTATGGGTTGATATATTGCAGTGGGCTACACAAGCATGGCTATTAGAGTATTAGACAGGATATGTGTGAGTCAGTGTCCACCAGTTGAACAAGGCTGCGGGGATGGGGGTCAAAGTGGGTATGCAGAGGTCTGAGATTAATAGTGGGCATAGGAACCGGGGGGGGGGGAGTCTGTGACTTCCAGCGGGCACTAGAACCAGCCTGGAGGTCTGGCAGTGTATATTGGATTTGCATTGGAACCAGGAAGAGGCATTCAGATATAAGGGAGGAGTGAACTGTGGATCAGAGGGCTGGTGGTGGTGGTTAGAGAGTTCCAAAGAGGTGTCCAACACATTGGAAACCAATGTGTTGGACAGTCCTCTGGCACCTTTATTATTTATTTGTATTTTTTATATAAATATATATATATATATATACTAGCAGTATTGGCACGGTGTTGTCAGTGAGGTTAATAAAATAATGACTGGTTTAATGACTTCCTTGTTGAATTTTCAGTGCTTAGTCCTTTCAGTTCCAAAAAGTGTAACATAGTGAACATATGTGAGCATGTGAGCAAGCGTGTGTGAGTGAGTGTGTGTGTGTGTGTGCGCGAACAGTGGGGGCAGGTTGTGGTGTCACATGTATTTGTGTGTGAATGATTCCCGGTAGTCAGTCGAAAAGGGTGCACATTAGTGGCACATGGGTACTACTGTACAGTAGAAGAGTGTACTATGGCACAGTGTGAGGGCGTCTGTGACTAGGAGTGGACAGTGGAGAAGGCTGGGTTGGCAGACCAGTGTAGTGACTAACCGAGAACAGTGGGAACAGACTGGGGTATCACACAGTATATGTGTGGGTCAGTGATTAGCTGTAGGACAATGGAACAATGCTGGGAAGGTAGAACAGTTTTGCTAAATACAAGTGGCATCATCTCTCCCTTCCCACTGCCTCTTTTTACACATTTGTCTTGGTAGAAATGGTGGAGGGTATGTGTATGTGCATAAAAGCATGTGTTAGTTCCTGCACCTCTTAACCCTCTTAGTGTCAGAGGGCTGGGAGACACATTGCAAAGCCTTTTGGCACACACACTGGCTACATCACAAGTGTTGTAGGCTACCCCCTTCATGCATACCATTTTCTGGCCACCATACCTCTCAGGTGCTGTTTTTAGCCCACCTAATCTTTGCAGCCCTTTGTTGTAATGCTACCCACAGCTGCAATTATTGTGCACCTGATATAACTGGCCAGTTCCAAAGGTTGAAATCTTGCAGTGGAGCAAGCACTGCTCCACGAAAACACATTGTTAGGCAGAATCACAGCAATTAGCCTTCGCTTGTGCTGGCCACCTCTGGTAAGCTGCATCCACCTCTCTACTGTCTTGTGCTGTAAATGCATTTTGTGGAGGTTTCTGTCATCTGCCCCTCTGTGGGTTTCACCTCTCACCCTTCCTCTGGCCTGGGTAAGTCTGTTCCCAGATGTGGTGTCACCGCAGCTTGTTGCTGGAGCAGTTTCTTTGGGGAAGGGACTGAAGAGGCGAAGGAATGGATAGGCGAGTGGCTAGTGTAAGGGTTTGTAGGATACATTGCAATCAAGAAGTTAATTGTGAGGGTGGGAGATTGTTGGGTAGACGTGAAACAGCAGGCGGAGGAGATGATGGGCTGAATGGAGGACATGAAGAAGAGGAGAATGTGAGTTAGGGAGCAAGTAATGAGGAGGAAAATGTGAGTTAGGGAGAATGTAATAAGGAGGAGAATGTGAAGTAAGTGTAAATTTGTGGAGTCTGTGCAACTCCTTGTAAAGATTTTCATAGGAGTGGGCAGTGAAAATCACACTCCCATGCCTACACCAATGAGACAGGCAGTATAGAGTAGGTATGTATAATTCTTACTTACTGCCACCCCTGAATGTATTGGGCTTCGGACAAGCTTTTCGGTCACATGATGCTTTCTCTATATATATATATAATTTATTTATTTGTAACCATTTGTGCCAGAGAGGTTTACAATGCATTGAATACCACTCTGGCACTCAGAGGGTTAATTCAAACCTTGAGGGAGACACCAGAACTCCTCCTCATGTCCCCCCCATTTACTAATCTCCCAGCCGATTTGGCTGGGAGAGTAATAAAGGTGACTCAGATGAGCAGTGTGGCTCCCATGCTTCTATCCTACCCGAACTACTGGGTAGGAGTGGGCATTCAGTGGAAGGTTTCAGTATCAACGATGACATGGAAGATTTTCTCCGGTCCCAGATGTTTGGGTAGGAGGGAAGCAGGGAAGGCATTTATAAATACCCTTAATGCTTCCAGGAAAGTAGATTCTAGAGTGCTATCTCAATGTTTTCTCTAACCCAGTGATGAGCCAATCAATCCTCAAGAAACCTTTGACGTACTACAGTTCTGGGATATCACTTCTTAAACACTCCTAGGACAAGCAGGACTTATCTCTTTGCATGTCTGGTAGAAATGTCACTCATCTGGACATGAAATAAGCAGTAAATTGGTGTAAATAAATATGGATTCTCTCACCCTGAGTATTTGGTCCTTCATTATGAGACCTTGGAATTTGGTTCAGAACCCTGAGACTGAGGGTCAAACCCAGAGAGTTCCCACAAATGTTTACCGGTTAATATTACAAAGATCTCAGGGTCAGCTCATTTTGAAAGTTCTCAGGTATGTCTATATAGGAATAAAACTTACATTAGTACTTGTTAGAAATCATTTATTGAACTACATAAAGGGTTATATCAAAAGATCTGTACCATCGCATCAATAATGTCACCAAAACACAGCACAGCCTTAACTTTTATTGTATGGATGGAGATGCTCTGAGTCAAGGCTGTCTAAGATCAGTCCTCAAGGGCCATCAACAGTCCAGGATTTAAGGATTTACCTGATTAAGCACAAGTGTGTCAGTCAAAATGAATGAGAACTTGATTTACTCATCTGCACTTTATCAGGGAAATCCTTACATCCTTGCTTGTTGGTGGTGCTTGAGAACTGAACTTGGACAGCCCTGCTCTGAGTGATAATATATAAAGACACCATTTCAAGTGCTTAGGAAGTAAGCATTTAGAGAGGCAGACTTGGTTGTTGTCATCTTACAAAAAGATTTTTTCTGTTTGGTTGGATCCCCATAGGATCTGTTCCTTTTGGGGATCCTTGCTACAAATATTAATTACACATGTCCCATGTTAAATAATCAAGCTTTTTAAAGTTATCCACATTGTAATAATTCATCATAGCTTCATAGTTCCTCTTTGGGTCCCAAATCCCTATGTTCCTTTTCCCCACCCTGGTATCTTTTTTTAGAAGATTAGCCCTTGTGGGGTTTATTTAAAGGGATAGTAATACTTCATTTTAACTTAATTTTATTTTGTAGTAATTAAAAACAACATGAAGAATGATATAAGTCTTATCTCTCAAACCTTTATGGTTTAAAGGGATAGTAATACCTGAAAATCAGTTTATTTTATATTGTAGCCCTTAAAAAAACATGAAAATTGATATAAGTCTTATCTCCCAAACCTTTATGGTTTATGAGATATTCAGAAGTAAAGTTTCCCCTGGAGTGATGTCATTGCTCCATCCTTCAGATTTGGAATCCGGTCGCCCGACCAGCAGTGCCTCTCCAGAAGTGCTGAGATCATGATCTTTAAAAAGAATTTCTTAATTGGAATGGTCTACAAAGTGTGCTTTCAAGCCAGGCACACTTTGTACACAGTTCCAATGAAGTAGTTCTTTTCAAAGATCGCGATCTCGGCACTGCTAAAGAGCTGCCGGTTGCTATGTGGACCGGATTCCAAATCTGTCCACTAGATGGCAGACGTGGCTGAAACAGCAAGGAAAAGTGAACTATACTATATTTTACATATGAATATCTCCCAAAAGATAAAGGTTTGGGAGATAAGACTTATATCATCTTTCATGGTTTTTTAAGGGCTACAATATAAAATAAACTTATTTTCAGGTATTACTATCCCTTTAAGAGATATTCACAAGCAAAATTTCCCCCTCCCGCCCCTTTTTCCTAGTGTAAGCCATCTCTTCTCAGATGTGAATCTGGTTGTAAGACCAGACAGATAACAGCAGGGGACAATCTTCTTTGTATGAAAACAATGAAAGCCCTTCCCCACTTGACAAGTTTTTCAGCTTTTTCCCATATCTTAATTGAAGATTGTCCCTCTCTGCAGTCTACCTGGGCACCTCCCTTCTGATCTGGCTGAACAGGGGGATACTTTGCTTGTGAATATCTCTTAAACCATAAAGGTTTGAGAGATAAGACTTATATCGTTCTTCATGTTTTTTTAATGCCTACAAAATAAAATAAAGATAAAACGAAGTATTACTATCCCTTTAAGTGTGTGACATTGCTCCACTAAAGTGACCACATATCTCTTTAAATCAGGGATGCATATGAAAACCTCTTTCCACAGCACTGTGCATGAATCAAAAGAACACTGCAGTGTGTGTTTTTATGTCCCCCTGATTTAAAGGGACATCATGTTTCTTTATACTTCAGTGTATGTGTTTATAAATTAGTAAATATAAATAAAATAATTTGAACAGCTCTTTATGCAATTTATTTAGTTACATAAAGGACTGTCAGTATATCATGATGTAACCTAATAGTTCTCAGTAAGGCCCCACCCACTAGTCACAACACCACCTGAAACAACAGTGTCTGTTGGCAATTGAATGCATGTGTTGGAGATGTCTCCATAATACAGGGAATTGGTCTCCAGAACGAATGTTTCATTTGTGTTGTGTATCATGGTTAGAGTTGGAGGCATGACTCTTTGTTGTGGGACTCCAGGATTTCAAACTCCTCCCACTGTGGAATTCAAAGGAAGGAAGGAAGGTTTCAGTAGGAGGAATTGTATTCCTTGGATCCTGCAAAACAGAATTACATTTGCTCCTTGTCAGGGTTACCACCAAATGAAAATATTCTTTACTGTTGTTGTTAGAAAAAAATAACCACACTTTTATTACTTACATCTTTTTTTCACCTACCATATTTCATTGACATCATCATCTTTTTATAAAACTTTATGTAAGAAATTGGAAAACGAGAGTACAGAAAATAGAAGGGAAATACACATGTCCAAGAGTTATGATGGTAACATTAAAAGAGTGTATACCTTTCAAGTCTCATTGGGGGAGATTTATAAAAGTGGCGTTAATAGAAAAGAAGCATTAAAATGGCTGTAAGATTGTCGCTAGTAGTTCTAAATGTATTAAGGAGGACATAACGTAGTGTAATCTTTCTTTTTCAAAATGGCGTAAAGAAGTCTGTAAAAAGTGGTGCAGCAAGTTTATAAAGACATGTCGCAATTCTTATTTTTGCAGTACACATTTATAAATGTACCTAGAATATGTTATAAATACCAACACTCATTATAAGGCATAAGGACGTTTTAAGGAACTGTTCACAAAAACAAACAACAGCACTCTTCATAAATCTCCTCCTCTGAGACCCAAATCCATCTGTCCCTCTTTTCTACCCTGGTGTCCCTCGCTTTAGGAGATCATAATATTTATTGTGTGTGTATATATATATATATATATATATATATATATATATCTATGCAGTCCATTGCTTCACAGCAATAAAACATTCATTAATGTTATTTAACCCTTTAAGGACCAGATGGGTGTGTAACCCGTTGTGAAGCAATGGGATACAGACCTGTTTGGTCCTTACAGGCGTAGCTGGGAACTCTACTGGTTTTCCCCCGAAGACTCCGGTTTTGACTGAATTACTGAGTCTCCGGGGCACAGTCTGATTCTCTGGAGTGTGGGCAGTTCCTTAAAAAATTCTGCCCATTGGTGCTCCTTCTCTATTGTTCCACCCACTCCCCGCCCACTTCTTCTCCTACCTCAGCCTATTCGCCTATACATTTTACACTTGTCTGAAGCTATGCCCCCCATCGTGATTAAGCCCCACTTCTTCTCCTACCTCAGCCTATTCGCCTATACATTTTACACTTGTCTGAAGCTCTGCCCCCAATCGTGATTAAGCCCCACCCCCTTTTTGAGGCAAATTGCATCATTTGTCTTTCTCAGCGGCACCACCGGCCTCCCCCTTCCGGGGAGACCAGAAGAAAAAGGTATGCTTATAGGGTTAAGCGTCAGTACAAGTTGGTAAAACGTACATGTGTTTATAAATTACTCTGTATAAATAAAATATTTTGAACTTGTTCTAAATCATTTATGCACTTACATATAGAACTGTCAGTTGGTTATAAGTAACCTAAACATTTTTGCTCAGCAGTCTCTAAAACATCATCACAGCAGAAAACAAAAGTATCCCTTTGGCAATTTGGAATGTTTGCAGGTAAGAGATTGGACATTGTAGATTAATGAAAGGGGAATATGAATCTGAAACCAACGGGGATAAGGAAGGTAAGGAAAGGGGAAGTAGCTATATGCTTAAATATCAGTACTGGAAACATTTTCCATTGCAAGCCAGGGTTCCCAGAGTTTGAAATGTTTCTTTTGTGTAACTTTTAAAGATGTCAGCTTATCCATTTTGTAGTTGTCTCTGATTTTGTGTTTCACTTGGGACAATGTTGAGATGTCCTAATTTCAGTGCAATTTTTCTGAATGTCAGCAAAGTTATAAATAGTTGTAAGCTCTGCTCCTTGTCAATGAAATCCATGCCAAGTCATTCTTAATTTTAGGGAACCAGTACATGCAGACACCAACATATTAGGTGGGAAGTATGGACAATTTAGCATCTCATTACTATTCCGTTTCTAATCTTGTAAATTGTAGTGGATGGTCTCAGCCTGCTCGGCCAGGATTTGTTACATGTTAATCAGGTGTTGAGAGTTAGATTTCGCTTTCCAAGGTGGGGATACATTGGCCTAGATGACTGAGATCTTTTTGAAGATCGGGCAGTTTGGTTTTGATTGTTGACTTAATGTCCGCCTTAATCTCCGATTTAAAAGATTTCATAGCTTCCGGCATTTTAAATTGAAGTAAGTCTGCCTTTAATAAGTAGCGGGTTGAGGACTGTGTGCTGGGGGGTCATCAGTGGTTGATCTAGGCCCTGGAGTACGAAATTGGGATCCTGTGGAGTAAAGGCCATGTGAACTAGACTCAGAGGTTGTTCAGTTTTATGGGTTGTAGTAGAGGCCGTTTTTGGCGGGTCTGTGTCCTCCATGTTGGTTATGTGCTTGAGTGGTAAAACCACCATTTCTCTGTCATCCAATACAAGTTACTGGTAACTATGGGTAGGCGATTCGCCCCTTGATCTAGGCAGGAACAATTCTAGAAGTGAATGCAGGGGTGGAGCCTACCTTATCTCCTTGGCTGCAGCTAGCCAGTCAGCTCCAGTAAGACATGCTCCTTGGTGAAGACACAGGCAAGAGAACAGTTCTACTATAGTTTTAGCTAATTTTTTATTTTTCTGTTAGATATGGAATACCACCATTTGGCGGATTACCATAACTGACAATGCCCTTAGATGTGGCTAGCTCAGTATCCAGGTGCTTTGTGTGGACCTTAAGCCCTGGGGGGAAAATCTTGGGTTCAAGTTTCCTCAGGAGTTGCCCACTGAGGCTTCTTCTTAATACATGGTAATCTGAAGACAGAAAATCTGCAGGAAAGGTGAGCAGCCCTTTGACTGCCGCAGGTCCACATGTCCCACAATGCTCCTCCGCACAGGGGTTTTCCTTTGGCGTTCCTATTGCACACTGCTGCACTCATTGGGTTTAGCTGTATGTCTGTTGGGTGTTTTGGAGCAAGTTTCTGTGGTAACTTAACCCTTTAGCTGCTGGTTTTGCATCTTTTGGGGGTTTATTGGCAGTTTCCCTACTGGGTTCAGTGTTTTTTTTGGGTCTACTAACATGTTCTAGTGATGTTTCATGTAATTTTAATTCACAGTTTCAACTTTGCAAAATTTGTGTTCAAGGCGCACTTTTATCGTATACGCCATTGCGCCATTCACTTCTATGGGACTGTACAGTTTGGGACATATCTCTGCAACCGCTCAACGTAGCGACTTCAGAGATGGCTCATTTTAATTGTCTGCCTTTGCTCTGTCATCCGGTTAACGTTTTATGTGTATTGGGGGCTCAGGGTGCTTCAGCACTGTTGGGGGACTTTTTCTGTGAAAACTACATTTTCCATGAGAGCTTGTTTTGCGGGCTCGTTTCTGATTGGCTCCTGTCGCGGCAGCCATTTTGTGCCTTTTCCTGAATGAGTATCCTACGCAGGGCTTGGACTCTCCTTATCTCCTCTGCAGATTAACCCTTCGCCTGCCAGATAAGTGCATTTTAGCGATTTCTAGGGTGACATTTTAATCTTACACACTGTATATGGGTGATTCCTTATACTTCAATAGTTTTGACACTGTGAGAATGTCTAATCCGTTAGAGCTTGGGGCCAGGCCTAAGACTAAGGACGCTGGGGTCTCTGTGTCCCCTATTGCGCATTGCTCCTCATATCATTCAGGGTTACCTAGAGAATTCTCAGGTCACTTATGCCCAGCATGTTCTGATATCTCTGAGTCTCTCCCAGGGACCTCCAGCCATGCATTAGAGCCAGTTTGGGTGCAATAATTCAAAGCTGCTGCTAGAGACTTCCGGTCTACATTGCAACTCTTTCCATCCCAGTTATAGGGGTCTTCCACTCCTGGCAGACCCCTTCTGTCAGATCTTCCCTGCCGAAACCGCAGGGAGTACCTGACATATCAGATTCCTCTGAGGAGGAGCTGTTGGTGGATTCGAATGTTGTGGAATGTTCTGCTGTGGGCTCCTCTCAGTTTTTTGGGGACCCCTTTAAGGCTGATCCTGATCCCTCGGCTGAGGGTTTGATACTTGTTCTCCACCTAACCCCACTCATGACTTCCTTGTGTCTGATGAGTGGAAGTCTCCGGACAGGAAACCTTCTGTTTCCAAGAAATTTTCAAGCTTTACCCCTTCTCTGAGGCGGTGCTTGCTCAGTGGGTTCATCCCCCCAAAGTGGATGCTCCTATCTCCAGGCTATCTAAGTCCACTGCCTTGCCAGTTGCTGATACGTCCGCTCTGAAAGACTGGACTGACAAGAAACTTGAGGTCAAGTCAATTTTTGCCATGTGTCCAGCGTTCGCTGCGGCATGGGTAAACCGGGCCATTGCGGTCTGGACTGAATAGCTCACCCTGGCTGGGTGCTCCTATTTCAGATATGTTTCCGGCTTCATGCCAACATTTCTGAGGCCCAGCACTATGTTTCTGCTGCCTTATTTGATGCCATCAATTTGGTGGCAAGGGTTTCCACCATGTCTGTGGAAACAGAAGAGCTCTTTGGCTCAAGATCTGGTCTGCTGGCACTGCTTCCAAGAAAGCTTTGCTCTCGTTGCCTTTTCAAGGCACCTCTTTGTTTGGGCCAGATCTTAAGGATCTGATTAGTGAGTCCACAGGGGGCAAGAGTACTCTTCTGCTTATGGTCCCCAGGAAGAAGATGCCTCTCAAGCGTAATCGGCTTTTTAGTTCCTTCCAGACTGAGACATGTCCGGTGAACCAGGCGGTTCCCTCAGCTCTACGTTCCTCCTCCAAGCCCAAACAGCAATGGAAGCCCAAGGTCTCCTCCAAGCCTAAGGCTTCCAAGCCTTCTTCGGCATGACTCGCCGAACCCAGGTCCTCACTCGGCTGTGGGTGGCCGTCTGCGTTACTACCACAGCATCTGGGAGGATTCAGTGGTGGACCTGTGGGTTTTGCAGGTGGTGGCGGAAGGGTAAAGGATCCCTTTCGCCTCTCGTCCTCCCTTTCGGTTTTACACCCCAGGGCGTAGAGAAACGCCATCAATGATGCTATCCTGGCCCTTCTGGACAAGGATGTTCTGGAACCTGTTCGAATTTGGGACAGAGGTATAGGTTTTTACTCAAACTTCTTTGTGGTCTCCAAGAAGGATGGCGGCTGTCGTCCCATTTTGGATTTGAAGGATCTCAATTCCTTTGTGATCAAGACTCATTATCACCAGGAGTCCCTGCTATGTCCCCGGGGGAAATTCTTGCCTCTCTGGATCTTCAGGACGCGTGTCTACACATCGCCATTCATCCAGAGAGTTGGCAGTATCTGAGATTTGCCTGCGACCAAGGGCACTTTCAGTTTTCAGCTCTTCCATTTGGTCTGACTACAGGTCCTCAAGTTTTCAACCGTGTCCTGGGAGCTTTAGTATCCATCCTTCATCGGGACAGCATCACAGTTACTCCATACATGGATGACCTGCTTCTGAAAGCCCCTTCTGCGGAACTTCTTCAGCAGCAGGTTCAGGACTGTATTCATGCTCTCACCCATCATGGGTGATCATCAATATGGACAAGTCAGATCTTGTCCCATCCCAGCGTCTGGTCTTTCTGGGCCTTCTCTTCAACACTCAGCAGAGCATGGTGTTTCTCACGGACGAGGTGGCTCACCAGATCACGCTCAGGGTTTCTGGTGTTCTAGCTCAAGATCCAGTTCCAGCCAAGAAGCTGTCCTGTCTAGTGGGGCGTTCATCTCCACCATAGAAGGGGTCTCATTTGCCATGGCTCACACCAGGGAACTCCAGAGGTTTGTGATCGAGGTGTGCAGGGGCCAGCTGGACCTTCTGAAGATGTCAATATCCCTCCCTCTTCTTGTGGAACTGAGTTGTTGTGGTGGCTCAACCTCTCCAATCTGCTGAAGGGCAAGTCCTTCCTAGTATCTTTCTGGACCACGGTGATGACGGATGCCAGCCTCTCCGGCTGGGGAGCGGTCCTGGGTCACCTGAGTGCTCAGGGTCGGTGGTCTCCATAGGAATCGCTCCTTCCCATCAACGTTTTGGAGCTTCGGGTGATATTTCATGCCCTTTGCCATTGGACACCCCAGCTGGAAGAATGCCCAGTCCGGGTACAGTCCGACAACGCCATGCTATGGCTTACATCAACAAGCAGGGCGGAACAAGAAGTCTTGCTGCTTGGTTAGAGGTCAAGGCTATTTTGTCCTGGGCAGAAGAACATGTTCCTGCCATATCCACAGTGCACATTCCTGGCATAGACAACATCATTGCAGACTTCCTCAGTCAACACACTGTGGACAGAGTGGGAACTGCACCCAGAGGTGTTCACCCTCATTTTTCGGAAGTGGGGTCTTCCTTGCATTGACCTGATGGCGACAAGACACAACCAGAAGGTTCCGAGGTTCTGCTCTCGCAGGAGGGATCCTCTAGCTCTAGCGGTGGATGCCATGTCCATTCCTTGGTTATTTCCTCTGGCTTACATCTTTCCTCCCCTCCCCATGTTGCACAGGGTGTTACCGAAATTGAGACTGGAGAGCTGACCAGTCATTCTGATTGCTCTGTACTGGCGTTCACAGGCTTGTTTTCTGGAGCTTCTGGATCTGTTAGTGGCAGAGCCATTCCGGCTCCTTTGCCATCCGGATCTACTTCTACAGGGTTACTTGTGGAAGGAGGATGTTCATCGTCTAGCTTTGATGGCTTGGAAATTGAATCCTCAATACTGAAGAAAGGTTTTTCTTCTGGTGTGGTGGCTACTATGCTTAGTGCCCGCAAACCTGTTTCTTCTAAGGCCTACCATCGTGTCTGGTCGACCTTTCTATCTTGGTGTACTGATAGGGACCTTTCTTAGGATTTTGATCTGTCTATGGTCCTGGCTTTCTTGCAAGGCGGTGTGGATAAGGGCCTCAGTTTGAGTTCCCTTAAGGTTCAGACGTCTGCTCTCTCTGTTTTCTTTCAGAGGCGCATTGCTATTCTTCCTGATGTTAAGGTTTTCTTCAAGGGCGTTGCTCATACTCGTCTTGTTTTCAATACTCCCGCTCCTCAGTGGGATCTTAACTTGGTTTTGCCTCCCTTTGAGTCTTTGGCTACTATTCCTCTACGCCTGCTGACGTGGAAAATGGTCTTTCTCCTGGCGATTGTGTCTGTTCGCCTGATGCAAGTTACATGCTGTGTCTTGTAGACCACCCTTTTTGGTGTTTCACAAAGACAAGACAGTACTTCGCACTTCGCAGGAGTTTCTCCAGAAGGTGGTCTCTGAGTTCCACCTTAATCAGGCAGTGGGCAAATGTACAAAATCAGCAGTCTGATGCTCTGTTCGTCATTCCTGAGGGCCCCAGGACAGGGAGACCTACATCCAAAGT
Organism: Rhinophrynus dorsalis; assembly: GCA_037306005.1. Classification (NCBI taxonomy): domain Eukaryota; kingdom Metazoa; phylum Chordata; class Amphibia; order Anura; family Rhinophrynidae; genus Rhinophrynus; species Rhinophrynus dorsalis. The sequence continues at coordinate 317,444,914 of CM074722.1, forward strand.
AACTATTGTGTTTTGGATCAAGTCCACTATTCATAAGGCTTACGAGCTAAGGAAGAAGTCTGTTCCCTTTTGGGTCACGGCTCATTCTGCTAGATCTATTAGGGCTTCTTGGGCTTACACAAATCAGACCTCCGCTGATCAGTTGTGCAAGGCTGCCACTTGGTCGTCTGTGCACACCTTTTCGAAGCACTACCGTGTTGATATGCTGGCATTGGCTGACGCCAGTTTAGGGAGGAAGATCCTGGAGGCAGTCTTGCCTTGTCTAGGATCTTCTTCGGTTCTTTGGTGCTTCCTTCACTTTTGAGCCCTGTTGGCTCTAGTTCAGTGGGGTGTTGTTACCCATGTTCAGTGTCCGTTGACACTTCATTTGTTTTGTTGGGCTATCCCTGATCTGATGGTTCATATCTGCTCTGGTGACTTTGGGGGCCTTGCGCCTGGTCCTTGCCTTACTTCCCGCCTCTGGGAAACTCAATGGTTGGACATCCCAGACTTACCAGTAACCTGTATTGGACGACAGAGAAAAGAGGATTTTAATCTTACCTGTTAAATCCTTTTCTCTTAGTCCATACAGGTTACTGGTCTCCCACCCTGTCAAGGAACCATGCTTGGCTCTCCTGTGGCAGACCGTGGGGGTCCTTCGGGGTCATACTCACAGAAGTCTTCTTTCCCTTCTACTATGCAGTCAATAGTTAGTGTCTCAAATCTTACTGGAGCTGATTGGCTAGCTGCAGCCAAGGAGGGAAGGTAGGCTCCATCCCAGCATTCACTTCTAGAATTGTTCCTACCTAGTTAAAGGGGCAGCTAGCCTACCCAAATTTACCAGTAACCTGTATGGACTAAGAGAAAAGGATCTGTACGGGCCACTGTGGCAAAGGTTTCTGATCGATAAAATGTCATGTAGCAAACTCTGATTATCAGAGGCAGACTCTCATGAACCAAAGTCTGAGAAAACCAAGCACCCTTGTGGGTTTGACAGTGGTAAACGTCATAGACTTCTGCATTCACATTCTGACCATTTGGCAAATATTTGATCTTGCAATCAAAGGCTCCAAGATACAGAGCATATTGTTGTAGCCATGCTGCTGTGGTCACAGATATCCCTGTAGCTGGACTGAATATGGCAAGGAGGGATTTGTGATTGGTCAGTAACGTGAATGAGCAGCAATAAAAGTACAGAGTAAATTTCTGGAGCCCCCAAATGACTGTTAAGCTTCTTTATCTATCTGGAAATAGTTCTGTTCTGTCGGACTTAAAGATCTGGATGCGAAGGCTATGGGTTGCTCCAAGCCATCTGGCATCACATGGGCTAACACCACTCCGAGCCTATACAGAGTTGCGTTGCACACCAGTGTGAATGGTTTGTGAAGGTCCTATTGTAATGTATTTTAAAACCAGGTCCTTAGATTGCTGTTTTAGAACCTACAATAGTAAGGTAACAGTCCTAGAGAGGACCTCAGCTGTGATACATCAGTAGGAGGTGGGTGACTGTACTCTTCCGTAGTGTATAGTCCATTTTTGTCTATCACATGGGCGCAGAATGTTTGTCTGGGGCTGAAAAATTCACACTTGTCTAAGTTGGTTTTCAAACAATGCTTTATATTAAAATATGTCCCCATGACCTTCCTTAAACCCTTGTTTCAGGATGTCTCATCTCCAGTACACCCTGTGGACCCTTGGGTAAATAATTCAGAAGAGTGACATTTGCAATTGGGATGCTGTTCGCAACCTCCAATAACTGACCTTCCCATGTTGGCATCAGCCAGTAATATATGTGGGCAATGCAAACATGATCTGGCCCTCTGCCATGCCCCAATGTGAGAGGATCACTAGGAGAATGCAGGATATAGCACACAAACACAGACAGCTTGACAAATTGCCCTATATGAACAAGGCCAATATAATATTTCCTGTTGTTTTACTTAATTGGTCTACATATCTAGCTTTATTACTTGTTGTATTAATTTGAGCATCAAGTGTTTTAAATGGAATATATTTTATCCAGAAGTGTTCAAACTGCTACACTGCAATCCTTGATACAATTTTCCCAATTTTTTGGGTGCAAAGACATGTACTATTTATAGAGATCATGCCTCCGAGGACAAAACAAGGTAAGTGTAGGATCATACACAAATTACGATCAGGCGGCACTCCGGAATTAAAACAGAGCCAGTTGATAAAAACCCATAATCTTTATTCCAATAAATGTAAAAACTTCACAATTGGCTCTCCGCAAACAGAGGTGGAATCATGTCAGTATCAAAATCGGCAAACAGTAAGAAAAGTTATCTAACGCGTTTCGCGCATACTGTGCGCTTACTCATAGATGCATCGCTTCAGTGATACAAGCCAATATATAAAACAAATAATTAAGAACAAAAACTTACATCTGCCAATTAACACAACATGTGCTGCATGACAGCCAATCAAATTGATACATAGTATTTGAAATGAGGCTGAACAAGTTAACCCCTAGATAGATGTCTATCCATGCAACAAATATCATGGCAAAGTGGTTCGATCTAAATACATAAAGACAACGATCCCTTTAAAAACTTTATACATCATGTTAACCTAACAAATTACTAAGGGAACGTGTCTGAATGAGGCCACAGATACATATTAACCCCTCGGACGCTAAGTAAAGAAAAAAGAAAAAAAGCATGTTTGCACAATGCCCAAATAATACAAAATATAATATCAAATTATAAATTCCCATATAAAACCAAAGAGTCCGAAGGGTGAATCGTATTAATGCCATCTAAAAAAGAGGGGTAAAAATTATCAACAACATTATTACCACGTCTTCCAAGGCATTACTAAGACCAATAAGACTCATTAAACAGAGCACTGGGCATGCTAGGCAATCAACCACAGGGAGGTCCGTACTGCACTCATACAATATTGCCAACATCCCACTCCGAATTTAAACCCAATGGGGTGCGTGTTTTTAGCACATAAATCCAATACGCCTCCCTGCGGTTAATCAGCCCCAACATGTCACCTCCTCGGGGGGGCAAAATAATTCTCTCTATGGCTTGAAAACTACAAGCCTTAAAATCTCCCCCATGGTGGTGAGTCCCCTATATTTGATGATATTGCTGCGAAATGTAAAGGATCAGGCGATTGAGCTTTTTGATTTTTCTAAGTGTAGGATCATGTTAATAGAATAAAATAAATTAGATTCATAATTTTGCTCCCACATTTCTTTACATAAGATATTTAAAAAGAGTTATTAAAGAGATAGTAGTGTCATGATAAATTAAAGTTTGATTATTCCTTATACTTTGAAAGCGGTGCAGAGCATTATTACAATGTTCAAAGCGGTCTAGTGTATGTGTAATTGTATTATAAAGTTCCCCCTCCCACCCCTTTTACATACTTCACTATTCCATCTTCAAATCAGAAACTGGGTCTGGTAGATCGTGACGAGAGACAATTTTGTATGAACATAAGGAAGAATCTCCCTCAGCTATAAAATCAAACATAAAGGTCTCAAAACTAGAGGCTGAGTGCTGATTGTCATTGTTATCTGGTGGTCCCTCTTTGGAAGAGATAGGGGGAACCATGGGAAATGTCCCAACCAGGAGTCTCTGTCTCTTCTTCCCAGGGTGCCATCACTGTGTTCTATATTTCACTCTTCCTTGCCCAGGAGGGATGATTGGTGGGGGAGCAACAGCTCAGTATTGGTTAGATTAGTCACTGGGATACCCAGCAATGAGTAGAGGGCCAGGGTTTCTTCTACATTTTCGTAATGTACTGCTACTATTGTAGGAGACCTTCAGGCTGAAGGGGAAGCCCCATCTATATTTCACTCCTATATTACAGAGGTTATCTGTTAGAGTTGAGATAGTAGCACATATAACATGTAACATCCCTGGGCTTGGAGCCTGGTGAGCATATTTTTTTGAAGCGCTCTGTGCATGCATTCAGTCAGCACTGGTGGTCCTTCCAATGTACCCAAGAGCTCCCCAAAGAAATGTTTCAATGATGGTATCAGATCACTCTATGCGACTGATTCAGGGAGGTTTTTTACCTGGCTATTGCAACGACTACCCCTGTTATCTAGGTCCTCACTGCGGAGGTTATGTAGTGGATGGTTTCATAGTATTTTAGGTTGAAAAAAGACTTGCGTCCATCTAGTTCGACCCTTCTCCTATTCCTGTTTACCATCACTGATCCAAAAGAAGGCAAAAAACCCCCTCAATACAGCAATTTCAAATTCTCCCTTGAATGGGGAAAAATTACTTTTTGATTCCAAATGGCAATTAGATTTCTCAACAAGCACTAACTAAATATTAATCCCAATGTTAACGTACATAGCCCTCTATGTTCTGCTCTTTTAAATAAGTATCTAGGCCCTTTTTAAAGGCATCTAATGTATTCGATAGCACCACCTCCTCAGGCAATGTACCCAAGAGCTCCCCAAAGAAATGTTTCAATGATGGTATCAGATCACTGTATGCGACTGATTCAGGGAGGTTTTTTACCTGGCTATTGCAACGACTACCCCTGTTATCTAGGTCCTCACTGCGGAGGTTATGTAGTGGATGGTTTCATCCTGCTCTGCCAGGATTTGTTACATGTTATGTAACATAGTAACATAGTATGAGACCTGGGAAGCAGCTTATCCTAATTCTGTTATTAATTGTTACAATTTTAGAGATTTTTATAAGAAAGTATTACTATCCCTTTATGGTTCGATTATTCCTTATACTTTGAAAGAGGTGAAGCGCATTATTAGTTTATGTGTAATTGTATTATCAAGTTCCCCCCTCCCACCCCTTTTACGTACGTCACTATTCTGTCTTCAAATCAGAAACCCGGTCCAGATAGATTGTGACAAGGGACAATTTTGTTTCAACATAAGGAAAAACCTGCCCTTCATGATCAAGGGGGCCAGGGATTTCCTTATACTGATAGACAGAAAATTGACCCTTGTTGCAATCTGTCCGGTCAAGCGACTGGATTTTAGATCTGAGGGGTGGCAGAAATACGTATGTAAAAGAGGTGGGAGGGGAAAACTTTATGCTATAATAGCACATAAACTAGACCGATTAGAATATTGTAATAATGCTCTGCACAGTTGCCAAAGTATAAGGAATGATCAAACCTTAATTTATCATGAGACATTACTATCTCTTTAAGCTCCTTGTGTTGCTGTTTTAATGGGAGAAAGACTTTTCTCTCAGTCCTTCCTCCTCCAGGGGCTGTCAGCTGATGAAATTCTATCCCGCTTTCACAAGCTTTACTGTTCCTTCAGTGGGCTGCTTTTGAGGCATTGTAGATAGTGGGAGGTTTAAGCCATAAAAGAGGATGCAAGTAGAGGAAATCCACTAAATATAGTGAACCCATAGCATTTCAGGCAAAGTGGAAAACAGCAAGAACTAACTGCACATTTTTTAAAATCTGTGGACCATTTGGGAATATTAGGGATATACTCCCCAATGCTGTATTTGTATATATTTTTCAAGTAGGAGGAACTGCCCATTTAAAGCTAAATGCCCAACTTAACACTTTGAGTGCCAGAGGGGAACGCAAAGCTTTGCAAAGCAATGCATTAATTGCCCCTATGGCACTCAAAGGGTTACACCACTTAATGACTGTGGACATGCCAGGATAGTCACAACTTGACAGTCTTGGCACATGATGTGTTAAATTATCACAACCAACAACTGGTTAGGGGTGATGGCAGTTGTAGTGCCCCATAGCTGGAAATCAAACAATTGACTACCACTGAATTAGGAGTTTTAACCACTTGAATCATAGAAAGGACACGTAATACACTGGAGATCTTTCTATCATTCAAGGGGTTACATTTAATTAATCATAAATTTGGGGTATATATAGTTGTCAGAGGCTACCAGATTACTACTTCAAACAACACAATCAGGTATATGGTTTTAAAAGAGCTGACCACTAGGGGGTGTCATCATTTCCTCTCCAAGCTAGCTCCAGACCCTGCACACTGAAATAGATGGTGAAATGCTGTATTGTATTTTTAAGTAAACTCTCTATAAAATATATATATTAGCAATCTTCTATATTGGTTTAGGCAGTATTCAAGTACTGAACAAGTCTTCGTAACTGAAGGTGGTGTTTGGGAGAAATAATCCTTTACTTCCCAGCTCAGTTAATTTTCCTTTTTTTTGTTTTTCATGAATCACAATTGCAAACCTTATTTTGTCCTGTTTATAGTGCTCTGTACTGTGCACAGCCAGCATTTATATAAATAAGTCATAGATATGAGAAGCACAGGCACTGAGGCTTAAACTCACATTGTACACAGCTTGCAAATAGAAGGCAGTGGATTCAAATATCAGCAAACATGCTAGTCAAACAGCCAGCCCTATAATGAGAGCACAGTGAGTGTTGAATGCAGAGCAAACAAAAAACACAAACATACAATACAGTGAGAGAACAAAGTAAGCACGAAAGGCAAATAGGTTTCCAATAACTGACATACAAAATTATTGTGACATGACCACATTGGGGCCTTAAGAGCTAATTTTCTTTATCATTCCCCTCCTCTTCCCCTGACTACCAGCTGCAGCTTGTCCTCCATCCACTCCTGAGTGATGGGATACAGTGGGACAGAAGTAAATCAGGTCCCCATCTCATTTCAAGAAGCTGAATACATAGTTAAGGATAACATCTTGAGGTCAATGTATGAAACAGGAGAGAGCTGAAAATAATCTGTATCTATATAGTTATCCTAAATGTTTTCCTTTTGTTAACCCTTTGAGTACCAGTGGGGAGTTGTTGCACACACCCCTGATACTCAAAGGATTAATGTGCTGGTGCCTTAGGGCTTCAAGCAGAAGGCACAAGCTGAGCAATTCAGAAGCAAATTACCTGCATCACAGGCAACAGATGAGAAAATGGCAATGATTTAAAAGGAGCTTTTAACCCACTGCATTCTAGAGAGGTCTCAAACCCATCGCCAAGCAATGTACTGGAAACCTATTTGTCATTAAAGGCATTACGACCTCATGTAAATCAATTGGAATTTGGGGATGCTGTGTTTGTCCTCTGTGGTGCAGTTGCTTTGTCCATGTCTAGGTTGAGCATAGGGTTTGCCTGGGAGTAGAGCAATGACATGCTCTAAATGCCCACATACTTCCACAATGGCTTCTCTTGGCCCACGCAATGTAAAGAGGCCTTTTTGTTGCATAAAAAGCTTTGTACATAGGTGCTTAGTAGATGCAGAACTATTCAGCTCCAAAAAAGTTATGTGATAGGCTCGTACATTCCTTTCCTTATCTCTTTAATACCTGGCTACCTGGGAACTCTCTGTCTCTGCCTCAGACTGTTTATCTGAGTTAATAACCGGGCCTCTGGGTACAGAGGGTAATTCACCAGCTTAACAAGTTCCCTGGTATCCCGGCACAATTCCCACCTTATTCTGCCCACTTAATGTCCATTTTCAGTACAAACCCCACTTTTTTCTCCTTCCAGTCTTCCGCTCCTATTAAGCCCCACCCACATCCTGATACAAATCATTTCATTTGGGCACTCCCACTCCAATCCTACTGATTACTTCAGGGGCTTGGGACAGCATAGTTGCATGCTGAAGGGCTTCATATGATCCATTGCAGCCTTAGAGGAAAGGTGGGCTTGGCTAATGATTATGGGAGTTGCAGTTCACCAACAGCTGGTGAGCCAAAGACTGCACACACTTGCTGTAGGGCAGCAGTGGTACCCAAGGAGCCCTACAGTCTGTATCTATTTGTAAGTACAGTCACACAGGTGTATCATGAAAAAATTAGCACACAGTACCTTATGTGCAAAACAAAAAAAGGCACAGTTCTGCACCATAGGGGACACATGCAAATTTCCATTAATTTTAAACGGAGCTTTTTAATCCCTTGAATGCTACGGAGCGGTTGGTTTGCTCCAGAATGGCTTCTCTATATGTACGTAAGGCCCTAATAACTATAGGCTTCAAAGTGAGGGAATGGCAGCATCCTTGATATACCATTATCCTCTCCCAGGTCTCAAAGCTCATTTGTAAATACCTTCAGATATTTATGATTGATTGTATTTCCCTGACTAGCGCTCAAGGTTATTTCCCTGCCTGTTTGTCATTCAAAGATTGATGAACCTGCTTTTAGTGTGTGAGGTTTATTTGCATTGCGTTTTGACTTTGTAAGACATGGTATTCCCACCTGTGTACATACACATATTCCATCTGGTCCACCACACATGTCACTGTGGCCCAATACTGCTTAGGTGTTGGAAGTAAAAACATGCTTTTTCTTCACTTTCCTTTAGCGCACTGATCCTCACTGATATGAATATTGATTTGAACCTACATTCATGTACCATTACCTCATTTATATAACTCGAGAGCAGCAAAGAGGCAATTTTGATTAATAATATGCTTGAAACATAGGCTGAGATTACAGTGCAGTCATGAGCATAAGAGCCCAAAAAAGACACTAATATATACAAACACATAGGCACAAACCACTCACACATATACACCCCACAGGAACATACATACATTCACACATTGGAAAAGTGTTATAATATACTGATTTTGTGTTTACATCCTAACCTGCAGTAAGAAGGTTAAAGGGTTAAAGTGTAAAAGGTTGTGTTTTTCTGGGAGTGTGAGTAGTTAATTAAAGGAAGGTTTGTGAACAATCACCTGTGTAGGCCTGTATAAATCTAGGTACAGGACTCACAGAGCTTGCTCACAAATAGAGCGTGCTATTTACTAAGTGCTTTGGAATAAGTGCACAGTTTGTGAAACACAGCAGTTAGTGCAACACAGGAGTTACAGGAACACATATAAATTAATTAATTGTTTACATTTTTAAGAATTCACATTTGCACCATACATGATGAGCAAGTTTGGAGATCTCACTCAGTGCACATCTTGCCATATGTATGCATGCTTGGAACAGCAGTTCCAGGGTCCATACCGCTGTGGCAATTGTGAGCAAGTGGCCCTTCTAGAAGCTGAGATTGGAGCTCTAGAGTCATATTACAACACAGAGATATTGACAACCTTGAGAGGAGTCTCTTGCTAACTGAGCAGAGTCTAGCTGGGTCACCTAGCGAAGAGGGAGGAGATCAGCTAGAAGGGAACCAGGCACATAGCTGGGTGACAGTTAGAAGTGGTTGCAGTGGGGGAGGGAAGAGGAAGAGAGTAGCCAGTTTTTCCATCCCAACAAATTTGCTCATTTAAGTGAAGATGTTGGGGAGGCAACCCCAGAAGTGGAATTGCTGGAGAAGACTGTTCTCCCTAACAGCCGGGAGAACAGCTTCTCTAGCACATAGGGGATCCAGAGGAAAGTGAAGCCTAGGCAGGTTGTGGTGGTAGGGGACTCCATTATTAGGAGAACAGATAGGGTAATCTGTGGCTCTGATCACGGCAACCGAATGGTTTGCTGTCTCCCGGGTTCAGCATGTTGCAGACAGGGTGGACAGATTATTGGGAGGGGCTGGAGAGGATCCAGCTGTTTTGGTGCATACTGGTACCAATGACAAAGTAAGAGGAAGGTGGAGAGTCCTAAAAGGTAATTTTAGGGATTTAGGCAGTAAGATTAGGAACTGGACCTCCAAGGTATTCTCAGAGATACTACCTGTGCCATGCGCTGCGCCAGAGAGACAGCGGGAGATTAGGGAGCTCAATGCATGGCTGAAGTCTTGGTGTAAGAAGGAGGGCTTTGGGTTTTTAGAACACTGGGCTGATTTTGCTTTGGGGTACAATATCTATAGCAGGAATGGATTGCACCTGAATGCAAGAGGGTCTCAAGTGCTTGGGGAGAGGATGACTAGACAGTTGGAAGAGATTTTAAACTAGGAAGCGGGGGGGACCAATAAGTACTGGGACAGATAGTATAGAAAGGGAAGGCGATGTAGTTAATAACCAGGTGGGAGGATATGGGGGCGGGGTTAGTACAGATGATAGGGAGAAGCCTATAAACCACATCAAAATTAAATCACAAATGGAACATAGCAGTGGCATAAATTGTATGCTTGCAAATGCCAGAAGTTTAACTGGTAAAATAGGGGAACTGGAGCTGGTAGCTGAAACTGAAAACTATGACTTGATAGGCATAACAGAAACATGGTGGGATGACACGCATGATTGGTCAATCAATTTGGAGGGCTACATGTTATTTAGAAAAGATAGGTCAAACAAAAGAGGTGGTGGGGTCTGTCTGTATGTCAAACCAGCATTATTGCCTCAATTGCGGGAAGATATATGTGATGACAGTAGTGAACATATGGAATCCCTGTGGGTTGAAATAGTCACTGGGGGTAAAACTGCCCAGAAAATATTAGTGGTTATTTGTTATAAACCACCAAATATTGGTGACCTTGAAGAATCAAAGCTATTAATGCAAATAGAAAAGGCTTCTCAAATAGGGAGAACTATAATTATGGGGGATTTTAATTATCCAGAAATAGACTGGAAAAATCAAACAGCTAATTCTGCTAAAAGCAGCAAGTTTCTGAACTTGTTGAATGACAATTTTTTGTCTCAACTAGTGTAGACCTCAACCAGAGGGAATGCATGTCTGGATCTGGTAATAACTGACAATGAAGAACTTATCTCTAACATCCAAGTTAGGGAGCACTTGGGGAATAGTGACCATAACATAGTATCGTTTGAGATTAATTCAAAAAAGCAATTTGGTATGGGTTCCACCAAAATACTGAATTTTAAAAAGGCCAACTTTAGCAGGTTTAATTCACCCCTTGGTCTCGTTGACTGGGATAAAATATTTTCAGGAAAAAACACAGAAGGTAAGTGGAATGCCTTCAAAGTAACATTGCAAAAAAACACACATAAATGTATCCCTGTTGGAAATACAAAAGAAGCAAATTAAAACCAATGTGGCTAACCAGTAAAGTAATTCATGAAATAAATAACAAGAAAGCGGCATTTAAACATTACAAAGCTGAGGGATCAGCAGAGTCATTTGCAGAATACAAAAATGTCAACAAAACCTGTAAAAGGGCTATTAAATTAGCTAGACTGGAGAATGAAAAAAATATTGAGAAGGAGAGCAAGAGCAACCCAAAAAAATTCTTTAAATACGTTAATGGCAAAAAATTAAAGTCTGATAATGTTGGGTCCTTGTTATCTGAAACGGGTGAGATGGTCAAGGGGGACAGAGAGAAGGCAGATATTTTAATTAATTTCTTTTCTTCTGTTTTTACCAAGGAAGACCCGATGGACAAGAATCTGCAAACTACTTTTACAGAACAGTCACAGCAAGCATGGGACTGGCTAACACAAGAAAAAGTGTTAAAACAATTGAATGGTGTTAAGGTAGACAAAGCTCGGGGGCCAGATGGTATACACCCATGGGTACTTAAAGAGCTAAGCCAGACCTTGGGTTAGCTCGTTATATTTGATTTTCAGGGATTTTTTTATTTTAGGTATGGTGCCCATGGATTGGCATAAAGGAGATGTGGTGCCCATATTTAAAAAGGGATCAAAGTCACAGCCAGGAAATTACAGACCTGTAAGGTTGACATCTGTGGTAGGGAAGCTGTTTGAAAGGTTGCTAAGGGAATATATTCAAGAATTTTGCTGGAACAGGAATATCATTAGCAATAGCCAACATGGCTTTGTGAAAGACAGGTCTTGTCAAACTAACTTGATCGCATTTTATGAAAAAGTGAGTAATATTATAGATGCGGGAGCGGCGGTTGATGTGATCTATTTAGACTTTGCCAAGGCATTTGATACAGTTCCACACAAGAGGTTACTGTACAAATTGAATGAAATAGGCCTAAGGGAAAATGTTTGTGTGTGGATTGGAAATTGGCTGAAAGATAGAATGCAAAGAGTGGTAGTAAATGGCAAGTTCTCCAGTTGGATAAATGTGATAAGTGGAGTACCTCAGGGATCTGTCCTGGGTCCTCTTATTTTTAATTTGTTTATTAATGACCTCCCAGAGGGCATAGGGAGCCACGTATCAGTGTTTGCCAATGACACAAAATTAAGTAAGGTAATAAAGGACTGGATGTGTCTTCATTACAAGAGGATTTGGACAAATTGAGTAACTGGGCAGGCAAATGGCAAATGAGATTCAATGTAGACAAGTGTAAAGTTATGCATTTTGGGTATAATAATAAAAATGCAACATATAGTTTAAATGGTGTTTCTCTGGGGAAATCTACAAATGAAAAGGATTTAGGAGTTATGGTAGACAATAGACTTAGCAGTAGCTGCAGTGGCAGCTGCAAAGGCCAATAAGATATTGGCATGTATTAAAAGGGGTATTGACTCAAGGGAGGAAGATATAATTATGCCTCTTTACAGGTCCATGGTAAGACCCCACCTAGAATATGCTGTTCAATTCTGGGCACCCTTTCTGAAAAAGGACATTATGGAACTAGAAAGAGTGCAGAGGATGGCTACAAAACTAGTAAGGGGAATGGAAAGTTTTAGTTATGAAGAAAGGCTAGAAAAGTTAAACTTGTACACACTAGAGAAACGGCGTCTTAGAGGGGATATGATAACACTATATAAATATGTTCAGGGCCCATACAAAGGGCTCTCCAAAGACCTGTTCAATAACAGAACAGTACACAGGACAAGGGGCCACCCGCTTAGACTTGAGGAAAGGAGATTTAATCTACAACAGCGGAAGGGTTTCTTTACAGTAAGGACAATAAAGGTATGGAATTCACTGCCTGAGAAGGTGGTGCTATCGAATACATTAGATGCCTTTAAAAGGGGTCTGGATACTTATTTAAAAGAGCATAACACAGAGGGCTATGTACGGTTGGGATTAATGTTTAGTTAGGGCTTGTTGATCCAGGGAGAAATCTGATTGCCATTTGGAATCAAGAAGGCATTTTTTTCCCCCCATTCAAGGCAGAATTTGAAAGTGCTATATTGAGGGGGGGGTTGCCTTCTTTTGGATCAACGATGGTAAACAGGAATAGGAAAAGGGTTGAACTAGATGGACGCAAGTCTTTTTTCAACCTAAATTACTATGTTACTATGTATGTTACACGCACACACACACACACACACACCTACTCACACATACACATGCACACCAATAAACATATACACACACTGTTTCAAGGATTTTTTTTATTCCAAAGTAAATAAACAGGGAGACATAGGTAATCACCGATTTATTATCAATAATCATATGATACAGAATAAGCAGAGAATACTTATCAGTCAATGATTTCAGCGCTTATGGGAGAGCCCCTGGATAGATCTGACCACTGCCCATACAATTCTTGCACAGACACACAGCAGGACACATCTCATGCACATTCCCGATGAAGCTCTAAACCAGCCCCACCAATCACCCAGCTCTTTTAAACCCTTTATCACCCACTGATCAAAAGGCTTTGACCTATCAGATTACACGGTTAGTGTCAACAACCTATGTCACCATTACATGCCTAGCTCGTGCTCTGTGACTGCGAGGGTTAATGCAATCTGCAAAAATCAAAATTTCTATTAGTGCTGCATGGCCTTGAAAATGTAACAGTTGATAAACATGTAATGCACAGAAGATTTGTAAGAAACTCATTAACCCCTTATTAAGAAACACAAAACCCCTTTTAAAAAAAAAAAAAGGTTATTAGAATAGAAAAGAAATACAGCAAGGATTAAATCACATCACAGAAAAAGTAATACATCTTTAGGTCATGTACAATGGTCAAATATGATCATTACAACAAGTCAGGGGTGATACACAAACACCCAAAAAAGGGAGCCCCAGACTACAATTATAACAATATCTGAATGTGCAATAGTGTGCCTGTAGATCAGGACATTAGTGGTGCACAACCAAAGGGCAGTAAGCCATGTCGTAGACGTGACCAAAAAGGTGAAAGAGAAAGCAGGGAGGAACAAAAGGGTAAATGTTCCACAAAGTAAAAAGTAAATGGAACTAGTAAAGGAGAAGAAAGAAACAAGGGAGATGAAAATAAGGGGGAAAAAAGGGGGGCAGCCTAAGAAGTCCAAAGGACACCTAGACAACAGAGAGCTTGCTCCAGGGGGGTCCCAGCCGCCCAAACCACGGAATGGTTCCAGTGCAGTAACAACCACCAAGTAAAAGGTCATAAACAGCCAAAGCCAGAGGTCAATAGGCAGGGAAGTGGGTCAGACGAGAAAGTAAATACCAGGAGTAGAGAAATGCTCAAGAGACACCTCCATATAACCTAAGGGGAAACATGATCTATCCCAGGAGGTCAAGCCACATCTCGCAGGTCAGCCAATCCCAATGCGACGGTAGATCGACCACTCATTTTAGTCAGCCAAGGGGAGCAAATCTCCTCAAAAGAAGTAGTCGAGTCAGAAATCAATGAGGTGAGCTTTTCATTGAGTAGAATATCGTCCACCTTTGCTATCCACATGCCATTAGTCAGAGCTAGGTCGGACCTCCAACGGAGCGGGATACACATACGAGCTGCGTTAAGTAAGTGACGTAAGAGGGACCAAGCCGCAGAGCTCCTAGTCACACCATCAAGTCTGATGGAAAAAAGAAGCAAAAGCGGGTTCTCTGGGAGATCAACTGGGAGTACAAGCTTCACTGTCTGAACAACACTCCTCCAATAAGGCTGGAGACCATGGCATTGCCACCAAATATGTGCCATATGTCCAACTGCCTCTCCACATCTCCAACATGTCGAGGGGGTCGAGTTATGAAAACGATGAAGGAGTGCCGGCGTTCTATACCACCTGAGAAGCAGTTTGTAATTGGTCTCAACTGCTGTCAGGTTCCAGGAAGAGTAAAGAGCTCGTCGGACCGCGATGTTCCAAGCTGCGATAGGTATATCAAGACCCAACTCTGCCACCCAGGCCTGTCGATAATGATCAAATGGTTCCACCTGCATTCGTTAGCTTATAAAGCTTAGAGATGGAATGAGGAGGCAATACCCCATGGTTGGACACAGGATGACAAAGGTGTTCAAATGGAGTGAGTTCTCAGAGAAGGGAGGACTTATCCGAGTGTGAGGTGAGAAAGTGATGTATTTGCCTACAGTGCCAATATTGGGACGACTGGAGGTCAAATTGTTTTGAAGCTGGGAAAACGAGGCCAACTCCCCGCCCTCCAACAGATCGGCAACAAGCAGTCGACCCTCCGTGTGCCAGTAGATCAGAGCCTGAGGCAAACAGCCAGGTTGAAACTCCTGATTCTGCAGCAGGGAGAGAAGAAGAGAAGGAATGCTAGACAAGGAGTCAACCAAAGCATCCCAGACTTTAAACGTTGGAGTGGCCAGCAGGCACAACGCAGATATAACTGGGCGACTGACCGTGGAAAGAACAGGGAGAAGATATAGAGGGGGATCCCCCACCAGATGCTGATGTAGACCCACCCACTGCTTATGAGCAGGGGAGTGAAACCAATAGAGAATTGAAAATAAATTAACTGCTTGGTAGTAACGGAGTAGATCTGGTGCCCCCAGACCACCCTCCCTTCAGGAGCCCGAAAGAATCGAAAAATGAATCCTAGCCTGTTTATGGTCCCAAATAAAGGTGTTAAAAGTTCTTTGCAAAGATTTCAGGTAAGCCCGGGAGAGAAAAATCAGAATAGAAAAAGATACAGAACTTTTGGCAGGTATACAGATTTCAGGAGATTTGTGCGGCCCGACCAAGACAAAAATCTCGATCTCGCTCTACTTAAATCCGCCGCAATCTGGGAAGCCAGAGGGGCATAATTGATCCTGAACAGGGAAGAAAGAGAGGAGGTAAGGCGGACACCCAAATATTACTGAGAGAAGCAGTGAGTCGTAAGGAAGAGAGGGAGCATGATGAATCAGGGAGAGCAGGCGAATGGTATTGTCACGAGTCTCACTTCCCGGAACGAACCCTGCCTGATCCGGGTGAATAAGGCCAACTAAAAGGGGGCGCAGTCTATTAGCAAGTACCTTAGCATATATCTTGATGTCGATATTCAATAAGGAAATTGGACGATAATTGGAACAAATAGAGGGGTCCTTATCTGGTTTCGGTGATATGTGCTTCTGCAAAGTGGGGGTGAGACAAGATCGAGTGTGGAAGCGTATTAAACATGGAGGTCAACAGAGGAAGAAGAAGGTCAGAGAAGTTTCTGTAGAACAGCAGGGGAAAGTCATCAGGCCCGGACTCTTGCCAAGAGGCATCTGCTTCAAAGTCAAATGCACCTCATCCTCAGACATAGAGTCTTCCAGTAGCGCAGCTTGCGTCAGGGAAGGTGAAGGAAGATGCGCCTCACGAATATAACGTTCTTGGATGCCTGAGAGATCCTGAATCACCGACGGTGGTAACTTATATAGGGACTTGTAATAATCACTGAAAACGGAGGAGATCTAAGGTACATCGAAAACCTTAGAGCCATCTGGTCTCTGCATAGTTTGCACGGCAGTAGGGGCACAAACAGGGGCCATCTGCCGTGACAGCCAAGTCCCACACTTGTTCCCGTGCTCATAGTCGAATCGTCTCGACCAAGAGAAAGATTTGTTGACTTTCGCTAACAATAACGAACGTGCTTGTTTTCGACAAGTTTCCAGGGTCGCCAATTGATCCCCATCCCCCAAGGCTGAATGTTTAGCTTCCAGAGAAGCGATACGGATGAGGAGGGCATCCAACTCTTCCCTCGCCACCTTCTTTTTATGTGAGAACACCGGATACACTCACCTCTTAACACACATTTCAGGGCCACCCACAAAGTGGTAGCAGGCATATCTGTGAGGTCATTAAATTGTAAGTACTGCTGGATAGTAGTCCTCAGGCTAGCGGTAGAAGCAGGGTGTTTTAACAGAGAGTCATCCAGCCTCCAGGCTCGGGAGGAGGGAAGCAACAATGGAAGAGAGACCACTAGCTCTATAGGGCCATAATCGGACCAAGTGATTGGGTGCTGTTCTGCCAAGGATATGAAATGTAGATGAGGTTGGGATACTAGAAAAAAATCTAAAAAAAAATCTAACTCCCATGTGGCGTAGAGAAGAAAGAAAAACCCCTGTCCCCAGGGTGGAAAAGTCGCCATACATCCACAAGGTGAAGATCTGACAGCATCCTTTGCAACTTACAAAAATGGGAGGGGGTCAGGGATGACTTCCCAGTCGAGCAGTCCAACAGCGGTGTGAGCACGTTATTGAAATACCCCCCAGTACCAACATCCCCTCTGCAAAGTCCGAAAGTTGAGTAAGTGTATCAATCAAAAAAGGCAACTGCAAGGAATTAGGTGCATATAATGCAGCAAAAGTAATAGTTAAATTGCCTAATTTACCCTTTACAAATAGTAATCTACCCTGGGAACTGGACACGGAATCTAAGATATTAAAGAGAAAATTCTTATGGAACAGAATAGCAACGCCTCTCTTCTTAACCGTTGCTGAGCTATGACGTTGGATGGAGTCGACCTTTGAAACCAAAACAGGTAAATGAGTGGAGGAATAATGTGTCTCTTGCACAAAACAAACCATCCCTCCCATCCTGGCACACTCCCTATATAGGATTGACTGCTTCTGAGACAAATTCAGGCCCTTTGCATTGATAGATATCACTTTAAAATGGGAAGACATCCATCATACAGACAAAAATATTTGCATCATGAGTCAGGCCAGGTGGGACCCCCGAAGCAGGGAGATAAGCAGCCGACCTAGAAGGGGAGGAAAGGGGGAGGAAAAGAAGGGTAAGGGATAGCACTGACGTGGGAAGAAGAAGGAAGAGAAGAGAACAAGGGAGAAAAGAAACCCAACCGCCTTTAGGAGAGGCAGTGGGAGGCCATGTGGCTGATGTGGCCAAGATGACAAAACTTTTAACCGCAATAGTAAGTTGGAAAATCACATCAGGAGAACTGTAGCGGTACATTAGAGGGAAAGATAAAGTATGATATCAGTAAAATACAGTCCAAGAAAAAAAAAAATACCTGGATGCCAGAAGGAAAGCTGAGACCAGCCAGTAGTGTGAGACTATAAACAAAAAAAAACAGCGTGCAAGACAACAGAACAACAGTTAGGTGCTGACAGCTCAAGGTGGGTGAGTGAGTAGAGGTTTTACCAACAGATCATCGTAAGGTACCCAAATGCAATATGTGCAGAACACTCCCCTGGAACAACACTACTACAGTAGACTGTAGACATATGGCATTATGCCCATTGTAAGGCTACCCCGTAACCCCCCCGGACAGTGTAACCAGCATACTACTCTCCTAAGGCACCATGAGCTGCGAGCTGTACAGGGCAGAGAAACAACAGTATACTATATTAACAAACCCAATGGATATACAGCAGTGTAAACATACCACACATAATGACCCTAACCGAACGTCCATAGAGGGGAAACGGAGGCCAAGCCATCACAGCTCCCCCCCCGCCCCCAAACATCAGAACCAAACAGCCCCCACCCTCAATATTAGGACAAAGCACCCCAATAGGACCGGTAGGAAACCAACAAGGGAGTCATCAAATCCCAAAATCCGTTGCACAGGCAGCTAAGCAGGAGGAAAGAAGAGGCCCCCCCCTCCCGGGATGTCCACCACAGCTCCGGACCCAAAAGGGCCATGGAGAGGTGGAAGAGGCCCCATGAATAATTACGGGAAGCTGAAGCAATGAGAAAGCACAGAATGCTCTCAGCATTTCTACACCTCCCAGCATTCCTACACCTCCCAGCATTCTGTGTGTTCGGTGTAAGGGATGTTTTTTTTGGTGATCTCCTCATGGTTAGTTGGGGGTTAATTCTCTGCAGTTTTGGCCGGCAACAGCAGAGGGGGCAGGCTATGCTAGCTTACGTAGTGTTTATGAGAGACAGGTAGTGATGTCTCCAATATTCAGCCTTCTGTAACCAAGCACATACACATGCACAGTGTTAGACATCCAAGGGTGAAGTCTGTATTTCACCCTTTACTCAACACAGCAGAGCTCAGAGCCATTTTGGAGACTTAGGGAGTGTGTACCTGGTCTCAAGTCTGAGAGGTAGAGATTGTACCTCATCCACTGTGTGTTGCTGTTTAGCCATGTGGGACGTCAGGTCTGTTTGGCTGTTCATCTGTGTAACGATACTACGGAGTTTAGTGTGGACGGCTCTCCCACACTGATGTGTAGCTAAGTATCTTTTAAGTTCTCTTTTAAGTTCTCTTTTTATATCCCAGAGTTGGTATGTCTCGCATATGCCTGTGAACTCTGGCAGAAAGTTCTCTCTTTTTATATCCCAGAGTTGGTATGTCTTGCATACGCCTGTGAACTCTGGCAGGATGTTTATCTCATAACCTGTTTAATTATTGCATGTTTAATAAACTGTAGTGCTTAACCTGTTTAATTTGTAATTATTGCACGTTCAATAAACTGTAGTTTACAGTTTTCACTGCAGTGTGTCTTTATCTTTATTCTGAAATTCCAGACCTCTAATTGTAACAGTTCGGGCAGTCTCTACTGCACATGACGGCTTCTGACAAACATGCTACCGAATTATTATATAGGATGTTATTATCAGTATAAATTATAACAGTAGAATAAAAAAAATTAAACCATTGAAATTGCAATTTGTGTGGACAGCTGTTTCAATTCTTTTATTTTTACGTTTACTCTACTGTTATACTTTATACTAAGTATAAGGTTATTAATAGGGCTTAGAATGACCCTATTTTCTGAATACCCCTGAGGAAGTGGGAGGTGATCCCACAAAAGATGTTTCAGGTGTGCTGTCACTCTCTCTTTTGATGATCCTATCCCAGATCCCCAGTGTGTTTCCTGCCCAGCCCAGACCAGAGTACTTGTGTTGTGGAGAAACATCTGGTGCTGTTGGCTGAAGTTAGCAAGAAGTGATTCCTAAGGACTTAGCTGAACCTGTTTGGTATGGTGAAAGAGGAAGTGGTTCTTGATTATTACAGGAGTATGGGTCCCCAAGATAGTTGTTACTTTTGCGGTTATATGTGAGTATCCATTTGGCATTTATATTTTTATCTATGGTTATAATAAAGCTACACTTTGGTACTTGGTTCCTTGCTGTTTGAGTCAAGAATTTTCTCATACTATCTTCTTCACCACTCTCAGAGTCATCACAACCACTAGTCTTTTCTTCCTCTATTAATGGTGACAATTGTGACACAGGTGCCCCTTGTGTCACAATTGTCAGCAGTAGGTTGAGGGAAGAGGGCTGCACTGAGCTGCTACTGTACATAGCCATGTCTAATGTTCACCTTTTTAAAATAGTACAACAGTTCCCTGGGGATGTTCTGGGTGTGGCAGCACTATGTTTTATTAAGTGGGCTCTCACTACAGCTACTGAACATATCCACATCAGTGGCAGAAATATATCTTCTACTCTTCTTACTCATTATCCAGCAAGCAACAGAAGTCAACTGTTATTCTTTTTCTCTCTCTTTCTCTGTATCACTTTTGCCTTTGTCTGCTAATCTATAAATACGCAACACAACAGGAAGTTCAAGGTTTTTAATTATGTTCATGGGATTTCTCTTGAATATGCAAAGCATATGTGGAAAACGATAACTTTCTTGCTGGAAAATGATTGGTATTAGAGAAAAAGGCAGACATTCTATTTATCCTTTATGAATCTGCATAGAAAAAGTGGCAAATTGTGAATTTTCCACAGAAATTTCTGCAGAACAAACAAGACTTTTAACCAATCTCTAGTTAATGGGACTTACCTCTAATTCTGGATGCCCTCCTGTTTCCTCCATCTGAACCCTTGTCATCTAAATCCTTGGGTATTCTTTCACTGAAAATAGTCATTACGTCAGCTAGAAGGGTATCTGAACTACAACTGTTATCATGTGAAGAACCTTACACCCTTTTCTTCACATGGAGTAGTCTTTAGACCAATCCAGGAATACCATGTAACCCAGGATATTGTGATTCCATCCCTCAGGCAAGAAAAGTTAGCAAACAGCAGTACCAGTTGGAAAACCCAGACATGTTTTAGATGTCTGAAATCCTATATCAAAAGTACCAGTTTGCTGAGAAAATCCGCAAGGTTTTTCATATTCCCATCAGGATACTGGAAGGCACAAGTTATAGCAAAGTCCATATTAAACACATGTATAATCTTATGCATAGAGAAAGTGTACCTGGCACAGGGTGTTTCAGTGGCACTTGCACTTTCTGCCAGAGCAGTCAAAACATCCTGGGAGGCAGAAGCTGCAGTTTTGATAGACAATGTTTGTAGGCAGCCACTCTGACTACAATATCTACCTACATAAAGAACCATTGGTTGGATATCTGAGGAAGGAGCCTCTTCCTTTGGGTTTTGCTTTGTCTCTTTAGCTTAAAGTGATAGCAATGTTTCACAAAAAAAACCCCCAGCTCAGATTAATCTTCATAGTATTTGGGCCATGTTATTTCAATACTGTCAGAGTTTTATTTCAAGAGTAATTGAATGATAAGATATCCCCCTCCCACCCTTTTACCTATTGCAAGCCATCTCCCCTCAGATGTAGAATCTGGTCTCTTGACCGGACAGGTCGCAACAAGGGACAATCTTCTTACTGTGAGCATAAAGAAAACCCTGCCCCCGCCTTGACAGGTTTTTCCTTATGCTCACTGAAGATTGTCCCTTGCTGCGATAGTCTTTCTGTTCTGAGGTGAGCAGTGTTACATCAGTAAAAGGAGCGGTAGGGGGATACTTTATCAATCAATTACTCTTGAACTTCAAATCTGACAGTACTGAAATAACTCTATGGTCCAAATACTATGAAAATTAATTGGAGCCGCTTTTTTTGTGAAACATTACTATCCCTTCAAATGTGTTTTTTTTCTTGGTTACTACCAATTGGAGAATGCTGACATTCATGACCAGGCAAATATAAAATTATATCAGTTTAAAGTTATTTTCTTTCCCTGGTCATATGTCAGTATTTACCATCTTCCCTCCCTTCCATATTATGTCTTAGGTTCCAGGCTAAAAAGATACTTGGATGTTGAGGATGAGGAGAATTTTAAAAGCCTGGGGATAGGTCTTCTGCAAACAGCTGGAGAGAGGATTAACCCTTGGTGAATTCTGACATTATGACACGGAAAACTAAATAACCGAAAGCTTATAATTTTCTCTTTTGTCCATTATGGTGCCTTACACATATAACTGGATTTATTATAATTGCTTTTAGGTGTATATATTGAGCTATCAGCACTTTAATTATTTCTTGTTTAATTTTTTTTTTTTTACATTGGTTTAACAATACATTTTTTTCATATTATATAGTTTTGTTAAAGGCCAGAAACCCTTTGAGTGCCAGTAGTGTATGGAACGCATTGATTTGCAATGCGTTCCGTACCTCTCTGGCACTCATAGGGTTAAAGGACTGATTCTAGTATTGTCCTATTTAAACATTATCACCATATAGGTTTATGAATTTATTAACAATGGTTAACATGGTCAGAATGAAACTGGGACTCAGTGGCGTAACAATAGGGGTCGCACCTGCGACCGGGCCCGTCACTCCAAGGGGCCCGGCCGCCCCCTGCGAACCCATCGCCACTCACCCAAAGCCCTGCCCACAGCAGCTCAGGTAATCTCCCGGCGCTCTAGTAATGCAGAGTGCTGGGAGATGACATCATCTCCCAGCGCTCTGCATAACTGAGAACCGCGCGAGAGATGGAGGTAAGAGATTCACGTGGGGCAACGTGAAGATTGGGAAGGGGGGGCCCGGGCCCGACGGCAATTTCTGCACCAGGGCCCGGTGGCTGCTAGTTACGCCACTGCTGGGACTGTTGGTGATTATCAGGGGCGGGCTGGCCCGGGGGGCAGGGGGGCAATTGCCCCCCGGGCCGCAGGGCCAGCGCGTGTAGCGGGCCGCAATGTTAGACATGTGACTGACTGTCTGTCAGTCTTAGCGTGCAGGGCCGCAGCGGAGGGGGAATTGTTACTTTTTTATGTTCTCTTCTCCCCACTCCGCAACGATGACAGCCGGGACAGTGTCATAAGCGGAGACGCCGCTTGGTGCAAGCTGGTGTTTTCTTTTCTCTGTTCTGAGGCCAGTGCAAGTTTAAAACTGGCGCCCAGACTGAGGAAGAAAACCCCAGCATGCACCACGCAGCGTCTCAGCGTGACTCGGTCTTGACTGTCATCGGTGCGGGCAGTGTGGAGAAGAAGACAACGAGGCATAAGGAGGTACTGGGGGTGGGAGAGAAAGAAGTATACAAGGGGAAGAAAGAGAGGTACAGAGGAGAGAAAGAGGCACAATGGGGAAGGGGGGAAGAAAGAAGTACATGGGGGAAGAAAGAGAGGTACAAGGAGGGGGAAGAGGTACAGAGGGGAGAAAGAGGCACAATGGGGAAGGGGGGAAGAAAGAAGTACATGGGGGAAGAAAGAGAGGTACAAGAAGGGGGAAGAGGTACAGAGGGGAGAAAGAGGCACAATGGGGAAGGGGGGAAGAAAGAAGTACATGGGGGAAGAAAGAGAGGTACAAGAAGGGGGAAGAGGTACAGAGGGGAGAAAGAGGCACAATGGGGAAGGGGGGAAGAAAGAAGTACATGGGGGAAGAAAGAGGTACAAGAAGGGGGAAGAGGTACAGAGGGGAGAAAGAGGCACAATGGGGAAGGGGGGAAGAAAGAAGTACATGGGGGAAGAAAGAGAGGTACAAGGAGGGGGAAGAGGTACAGAGGGGGTAAAGAGGCACAAGATGGGGGAGAAAGAAGTACATGGGGGAAGAAAGAGAGGTACAAGGAGGGGGAAGAGGTACAAGGGGGAAAGAGGTACGGGGGGGGAAGGTGCAAGGGGGAGGAAGAGGTACAAGGAGAGGAGAGGTACAGAGGGGAGAAAGAGAGGTGCAAGGGGGTGAAATAAGTACATGGGGTGAAAGACGTACATGAGGGAGAAAGAGAGGTGCAAGGGGGAGAGGTACAGAGGGGAGAAAGAATTGCAATGGGGAGAAAGAGAGGTGCAAGGGGGAGAAGGCACAAGGGGGTGAAATAAGTACATGGGGTGAAAGACGTACATGGGGGAGAAAGAGAGGTGCGGGGGGGAGAGGTACAGAGGTGAGAAAGAGGCACAATGGGGAACGGGGGGGAGAAAGAAGTACATGGGGGAAGAAGAAAGAGGTACAGAGGGGGGGAAGAGGTACAGAGGGGGGAAAGAGGCACAAGATGGGGGAGAAAAGTACATGGGGGAAGAAAGAGGTACAAGGAGGGGAAAGAGGTACAAGGGGGAGAGGTACAGAGTGGAGAAAGAGGTACAAGGGGAGAAAGAGGTGCAAGGGGGAGAAGGCACAAGGGGGTGAAATAAGTACATGGGGTGAAAGACGTACATAAGGGAGAAAGAGGTGCAAGGGGGGAGAGGTACAGAGGGGAGAAAGAATTGCAAGGGGGAGAAGGCACAAGGGGGTGAAAGAAGTACATGGGGCGAGAAAGAGAGGTGCAAGGGGTGAAAGAGGCACAAAGGGGTGAAACTGGCACAAATAGTGGAAATGGGCCACTTGATTAAATTTGCCCCCCAGGCCAAATGTTGCCAGTCCTCCCCTGGTGATTATATCTCTCAGACATCAGGGGTAAGCAAACTTTGGCATTCCATCTGTTCAACACTAGAACTCTAATCATCCCAGCTACACAAGGTTAGTTGGGGATGATGATGATGCTAATTTAGAACAAGCAAATATTTCTAGATATAAAGATCTTTACGTTAGACAACGAACAATAAGTTTTGACCATATTTCTTCAAAATATCCTCAATTCTCTAAGGATTTCTTTCTACTAATACGTAGCTTTGGTCATAGCATCTCCTTGAAGATGGTTGCCATGAACTGACCTATATTGAAGAATTATGCATGGATAACTACACCTTTAAAGGACTGATTTCCAATATCTATGCTATTTTAACCCTTTTCAAGAAAGTCATAAGTAACATTTCGTACTTACCTGGGATACAGACCTGTGAAATCATCTAGATTTGGACAACTGCAGGGCTACTTAAAAATTATCAAACTGTAATTTACAAAAAACAAGATTACAAAACATTATTGTGGTGGTGCATTACCCCTAAACAACGACTTCTTCCCATTAGCGACTACTGGGAGGGAAGCACTAATTATTAACACTGATATTTATGCAATATGCTTATATTTTAAATTTGGAATGGTGTTGATTATATATGTGAGGTAGGCAACCTTTAGCACTACAACTGTCAGAAAGTAAACTCATGTCATCCCCAATGAAGGGTGTAGGAGCCAAAACATTCTAAGTGGCGTCAAGGTTCAGAGAGACGTTCCTTTGTCACTCAGTGAGAGAAATGAGACAGATTTTAGCTACTGAAACAAGACCATCCTGTGCTGCTACATACAAATTAAATGAGAACCCCATGTAAAGCATATATTATACCAATGTGTCTATTTACTGTTTTGAAAATAATGAGGATTTTGTTGCGTAGTTTTGCCAAAGTATGTTTAAGCTTGCTTACCTCACCAAGGTACCCCATTCCAAATGAGTCTTAACCAATATATTACCATGATTATGACTTACAAAAACATTCTAAAATAAAAACTCTTACATTTCAAGCGGCATTTTCACCAGATTAACATAGCGCCCCAAAGGATAATTACGTTAGCGATATGCACAGACTTAGTTTTATTTTCAAGAATAATTGCTGCATTAACTAAAACTATAACGTTTTATGCAGGTAGGCACTGACTGGGATCTTGCAGTAGGCGCTCTCTGCACCTGTTCTGTCAGTCCCTTCCGGTGCCTTAAGGCACAAAGGTATTCAACTCACCAGTCATGGAGTTGAAGGGAATGGACAGCACACACGCAGAGATGTCCGCTCTGCCTGCATAAAAGGTTATATTTTTCGTTTATGCAGCAATTATTCTTGAAAATAAAACTAAGTTTGTGCATATCACTAATGTAATTATCATTTGCGGTGCTATGTTATCTGGTGAATGTTCTGCTTTAAAAACTGTTCCTGAAGAAATAGCTTTTTATGAAACAAGTTGAATGACTAGATTAAAACCTTTTAAAACATTGCTAACTAAAAAACAAAATATCTAATATCCTCCTGGTTAGACTGATTAACTTTAAAGCAAATATCAGACCCAAAGGGACTGGCACTCGACCAGTCCCCTTTATTGGTCCAACCCGCCCCCCACTTCAAACTACATATATAGTATTTGGAAAGTACATTAATTAAGGGCAATACTAAGGTCAGGCAAGCCAATCAAGGAAACTTCCCTGTGATATGCCTTTAAAGTAACTCTCTTTTGTAATAATGTTAAAGCGGAACTTTCAGATAATAGCAAGTCGCCATGCATTCATTAAATGCATGGCGACTAGCTTGAAAATGTATGTCTTACCAAAAAAAAAAAATACTTGTGTCTAAAGAAATCCGTCCCGTTTGGAGAATGGAACTGAGGCTACAGCGTAGACATCTTGTCTGTGCGCATGCGCCATCAGTCCCTGTCTCCATAGAGTAGACTGCTTTGCACCATATGGTCACCGGAAGGGACTGTCGGCGCAGGCTCACAGACCGTACTAACCTGCCCATCAGTCCTGACATGGGACGGATTCCTTTAGACACATCTATTTTTTTTTTTTGGTAAGACATCTATTTTCAAGCTAGTCGCCATGCATTTAAAGGGATAGTAATGTTTCATAATAAAAGCAGCTCTAATTAATCATCATAGTATTTGGACTTTGGAGAGTGTTATTTCAATTCTGTCAGAGTTGTAGTTCTAGAGTAATTCAATGACAAAGTATCCCTCTCCCTCCCCTTTTACTGATGTAACAGAGCAGAAGGGAGGTGCCCAGGTAGACTGCAGAGAGGGACAATCTTCAATTAAGATAAAGGAAAAACATGAAAAACTTGTCAAGGGGGGCAGGGCTTTCATTGTTCTCATAGAAAGAAGAGTGTCCCCTTCTGTTATCTGTCTGGTCTGTGGACTGCATTCCACATCTGAGAAGAGATGGCTTACACTAGGTAAAAGGGGCGGGAGGGGGAACTTTGCTTGTGAATATCTCTCAAACCATAAAGATCTGAGAGATCTATCTAGAGATATATCGTTCTTCATGTTTTTTTAATGCCTACAAAATAAAATAAAGATAAAACTAAGTATTACTATCCCTTTAATGAATGCATGGTAATTTGCTATTATCTGTAAGTTCCGCTTTAAGTGCATTTTATCATGTTGTATTTGTAACTATGATATTAAATAAGATGAAACATGGTGAAAAGCAGCTACAATGAGAAAGGATAGTGTTTGCAAGGCAAAAAGAAAAATAAACAGTACTAGCACACCATGATTTGTAAATCTAGTGTATATAAGAACACATGTCCTTAAAGTCTGGAGTGGAGCAAAGAATGGAGGTATTCTCCAGGGCCCCAAATGAGGAAGAAACCTAGAGCAAAGGAAACAAGACAATCCTGAGCTTCTCCATACAAATTAAATGTGAACCCTGTGTAAAGCATATGTCATACCAATGTGTCTACTTACTACTTTGAAAATAATGAGTATTTTGTTGCAAAGTTTGGCAAAGTATGCTTAAGCTTGCTTACCTTGCCAAGGTACCCCATACCAAGCGTGTCCTCACCAATATATTACCATAGTGCTGAAGTCTGAGCGCATCCTGTCCATTAGCCCCCCAGTTGCCCTAACACATTGCCAGCATTACACCAAACCTATATGCTAATGAATACATTCTCTCCCCTCCCCTTGCATAGCAAATTCTTAGTGCATATGGCAAAGTGTGTTGTATTATCCAGGCAAAGTGATCGCCACTCATCGTCAGACATACTTCGCCATTGCATCGACCCATAGTGCATCAGGGGGGAATCTGTGGAATTTTTATTTCCCCCTTATGGTGCAGTTGGATTACTCCATTTTCTTAGTGGATCAGCCATTTAAAGCAGAACCATCATATATATTAAAGTGACTCCCAAATAATTTTTAACATAGCATTACGCATATCAATACTTTTATTATCCTTAGTAAGTCCGGCATTATTTAGATATCTAGCTTCTTTGGAGACTAATCGGCAGGCATCTTGAAGTAGAGTAATCTGTGCACCTGCGCTGTCCATCTTTTCTGTACCTTAAGGTACAATACAACTCCCCCTTGGCAATCATAGAGGAGACAGGGATGCACAGCGCAGGTGCACAGATGCCTCTTTAGCAAGATGTCTGTGCTGTTGTCTGTTGGGGAGTCTCAGAAGAAGTTACATTTCTAAATAATGCCGGACTTACTAAGGATAATAGCTTAACACTATGTTCAAATTATTTTGGGGCACTTTAATATGCATGATAGTTCTGCTTTAAGGTAGGCTGACCAGATCTCACCTTTAACCGGGGACATAGAGGAAATAGGCATATTTCAGTACTTCAAATCAATCAAAGCAGTCCTGCAGTATACATTTTTCCTATGCGTCCCCGGTTAAAGGTGAGGTCTGGTCAGCCTACTTTAAGGCATGATTCTAAGCAATAGTGTTTAAAGTATATGCCACATTGGACCACATTCAATAAGACACCTCTAGTGTTTAAGGGGTTAAAAGCCACTTTTAAATCATTGGGAAATTTATTTCTGTGGTACAGCTGGTTTGCCCAAAAACTGCACCTCTTTACAGTATACAGTTCATAGAACTATCTGTGCACTGCAGATTCTGATACAGAAGGAGCTATAGTGACCTGCACAATTTACATTGATGATGTGTGATGACGTGCATTTACAGTCTTCCCACCTGTTTAGTTTGCCCTGTCCCCTCATTTTCATATATATATAAAACACATATTTCGCACCCATGGAACATCAGTCACTCCCTGGTCACAGTTTCTCTGTGGTGGGTGTTTCAGAGCAGGATGAGCAGAGCAACAGCTCTGGTAGCATTTATAGAGATTTTATTCTGGCAGCATAGTATGTGTGACATTGAACAATGTTCAGGTCCTAGTGTCCTTTTTTGGGGGTCTTGTTACCATTTTGTGACAAGCACGGCAGAGTTTGAGGATGCAGAAAAATCATGCCTGACTTGTGGGGGGCACTTGGCCAGTGTGTCAGAGGAACATGTTGCAGAATTACCAGAGTCTCTCCTGAATGAGTCATCCAGCTGGTGGATCGGAAATGAGGCCAAAGGTAAGAACCAAGGGAGCGTATGTATCGTGATAACAGTTGGGAGATTCTGAGGGAGAACAAATTATTATATATCAAAAGAAAGAGACGGATGTGTACTATAAATATTGTGTAATTCTGGAGCAAACCAACGTTACCACAGGGGACAAAAAAAATCCCATTTATTTAACCCATTGCGTGCCAAAGGGGTATGCAATGCATTGCGTACCCCTCTGACACTCAAAGGGTTAAGGTGAAATGTCCCTTTAAATGGGGCTTTTAAACTTTTGAATTCATTGAACTGTGAATCGATGCATTTGAAACCTCATTAGCACTACTCAAGAGTCTGTAAGCCCCATTTAAAACAGAAATTTGTGGGATGTTCATTTATTTCTTACAGCGTTTAGTTTACATCAAAATTCCAGCACAGTGAGCTATGCACTAATGTGATACGCCTCCAGTGTAATCAATTCTCCAATCCCAGTTATTCTGTGGAACCCCTGTACTAAGATCTATTCAGTATGCATTCTCCATAGACTAAAAACCACATTGCAAGGAACAAGTAAACATTCCCATTGTTCTCACCTTTGTGCCTCTGCCACAGTTCTTCTCAGTATATCTGCCTCAATGATTCAATGGGAATTTAGTGGGTTTTTTGCATAAAAATCAGTCAACTTTTGCCGAAAATACTTCCCTCCCCGAAGTGCTGAAAGTAAAACCAGTTTAAGAAACAGGTACAGGCTGGGAGTGGTACAAATGATGAACTTACATACCTCCAAGTGTCCCTCTTTGGCAGGAACATTCCCTTTTTGAGACTCAAATCCCTTGTCTCAATTAGCATACAGTGCCATGCTGTGCCACAAAAGCATGGTTAATTTATCAAAACAAAAAATGGCTAGTACAATCTGTAGGCAAATTTGAATTATCTGTAAAACAAACTAAATTTGAGTTAACATGACAGGTTCATGGTGTGATAAATGGTGAGTTATTCTAGAGTAAACCAACTGCAGCACTGGGGAAAAATAATATTTCCTGTTAAATTAAATTGGGATTTAAATCCTTTAATGCTAGAGAGGTGCCCAATGCATTGTGAAGCAAAGCACTGGAGACCACTCTAGCATTAAAGGGGTTCAAAAGCTCTATTCAAGTGTATGGGAATTTAGGAATTTTTATGTGTGCCCTAGGGTGACCACATTTCCATTCTGCCATTCCGGGACATGTGGTCATCCTAGATGGTCAGCACCGGCGGGAGCCTCAGCTGCGGGTTTCACTTGCAGTGCCAGCATACCTGTTCCACCCCAGCTGCCTTGCATGTACCAGTCCAGCCAGCCAATGAAATGTATTTGCCATATGGTCTTCATTGGCTGGCTCAGTCAGCCAATGAGGACCATATAGCAAATACATTTCATTGGCTGGCTGGACTGGCGCGTGTTGCTCAATTCTGGGACTCTTTGTTGTCCCGGTGGGGGGTGACCCGGGAAGTGGGACACAGACCCCCAATAAGGGACAGTCCCGGGCATTCCGGGACATGTGGTTACCCTAGTGTGCCCTGTGGTGCAGTTGGTTTTTCAATCCAGCCGAATGATCAGTTTTTGACTACCCACAATGGCTGATAGGAAATGTCTTGGGACTGCAACTGCAAGGAGAAGCCCCCACTGGAGCAGACTTAGCAAAATGTGGTAATTGCACTTTCAAAATATCTGCTTAACCCTGTAAGAACCAGAGAGGTGTACAATGCATTGCTTTGCAGTGTGTTGTGTACCTCCCTGGTACTTAAAAGGTTTAACCCTTTAAGGACCGGCGGTCCTGGGACATTTCCGTCCCATAATGACCGCATAGGAGCACTTGGACACGCCGGTACACGTGACCTGTCACGTGTATTGGCGCGTCATTATGGGGCCTGATAGAGATCCCTTCGATCTTGGAGCGGTCAATTTCAGGCCCTATTTTTACTTACAGCGCTCCCGGTAGAGCGCTGTAAGTAAAAAGTACGTGACATACTATGGCCGTCATCGGTCCTTGAGTATTTCAAGGACCGTGACGGTCATAGTACGTCATATGTCGTTAAGGGGTTAAACCTCTTTTTAATTTCCCGCAGTCTTTCCAAAGACGCCTGTTTTTGTTTGTTTGCTTTTTCAGTGCCACTTGTAATAAGGAAAAATAAATGGTAAAACAAAATCACATATCCAGTTTTGGCAAATACAATACAAATTTTAACTTTGATATAGAATTAGACAGTGAATAAAGGGAAATCTGTCTGAAGGTGTTTGCTTACAGTTATGAAGGTGCTGTTTCACTTAACTCTTTGAGGACCTGTGTGTGCAATACACTGAGAAGCCTACAACGCCAACACCTGCAGTTCGGGGTATGCGAATGATTACTTTAGTGCCTATGAGTACACACTGCCAGTGTATAGACTTTAATGCCAGCAATCCCTGAATGCTTTTCCCCTAGTATGCACAGGAATGTGGAGTAAAGTTACTACTTTTCTCCTCTGCCTTATTTCATACATAACCTAAAACAAGGAGTAGAAGAAAGGACCCCACTCCCACACTCATGTAAAGGGAAGACTTTGTGGATTAGTTTAGTAAATTGAACAAAAAGAGAGTGTGTGTACCAGATCCTGACCTTTATAAGTAAATAAACTGTGACTTACTATAGATAAGAAACAGTGGTGTTTAGTCATATGGTGTACAGACTTATTTTTTGTCTACTTTGTATATGTAGTCAAGTTAGTTCTTGATGCTCTCCTGACTACACACATATGTAACTATTTGAACATTATTGACAAATGCTATTTTGAGCTTGCAAGAAACTGTATATTAAGCTTAGTAAACTGCCGTTAGGCAGGTGTAACAACGTAACAGTTGATGAGCCTGAAAAAAGACATACGTCCTAAGGCCTAAGAAATCGGTCCCAGAGCCTAATTTAGAGTGGAATCATATAAAGGTTGATGTAATAAGAACTATTTTAAGGTAAACACAAACACAGAATATTAGTTGTACTCCACAGGAAAACAGTGACTGGATACCAATAGACCTTACATTGCTCATTAAATTATATATATACAGTACTGTGCAAAAGTCTTAGGCAGGTGTGAAAAAATGCTGTAAAGTAAGAATGCTTTCAAAAATAGATATGTTAATAGTTTATATTTATCAATTAACAAAATGCATAGTGAATGAACAGAAGAAAAATCAAAATCAATTCAATATTTGGTGTGACCACCCTTTGCCTTGAAAACAGCATCAGTTCTTCTAGGTGCATTTGCACAAAGTCAGGTGTATGATTAAACAATTATACCAAACAGGTGCTAATGATCATCAATTTAGTATGTAGGTTGAAACACAATCATTAACTGAAACAGAAACAGCTGTGTAGGTGAAATAAAACTGGATGAGGAACAACCAAACTCAGCTAATAAGGTGAGGTTGCTGAAGACAGTTTAATGTAAAAACTCATACACCATGGCAAGACTGGGCACAACAACAAGACACAACGTAGTTATACTGCATCAGCAAGGTCTCTCCCAGGCAGAAATTTCTAGTCAGATGTGCTGTGCAAGCTCTTCTGAAGAAGCACAAAGAAACGTGAGGACCTTGGACTCAGTGGTTGGCCAAGGAAAAAGTTCAGCAGAAAAAACACGCATCATGCTTCCCTTCACAATCTGAGGATGTCCAGCAGTGCCATCAGCTCAGAACTGGCAGAAAACAGTGGGATCCTGGTACACCCATCTACTGACCGAAGAATTCTGGTCAGAAGTGATCTTCATGGAATACTTTTGGCCAAAAAGCCATACCTCTGATGAGGAAACAGGGCCAAGCGACATAACTATGCAAGAAAACACAGAAACTGGGATGCAAAAAATTGGCAGCAGGTGCTCTGGACTAATGAGTCATAATTTGAAATATCTGGCTGTTGCAGAAGGCAGTTTGTTTGCAGGCAACAGTTAAGCATGATGGAGGTTCCTTGAGAGTTCGGGGCTGCATTTCTGCAAATGGAGTTGGGGATTTGGTCAGAATTTATGGTCTCCTCAATGCTGAGAAGTACAGGCAGATACTTTCCAACATCACTGAGTCTGTCTGGGATTAAAATAAGAGAGAGAGAAAGAAGCAACCGAGGCTGCCTAAATCCATAGAACTGTGGTTAGTTCTCCAGGATGTTTGGAATAACCTACCTGCCAAGTGTCTAAACAAAGTGTGTGCAAGTGTTCCAAGAAGAATTGATGCTGTTTTGAAGGCAAAGGGTGGCCCCACCAAATATTGATTTGATTTAGATGTTTCTTCTATTCACTCACTTTCATTTTGTTAATTGATAAAATCAAACTATTAACATGTCTATTTTTGAAAGCATTCTTACTTTACAGCATTTTTTCACACCTGCCTAAGTCTTTTGCACAGTACTGTATATATAAAGTCAAGCAATTGACAGGGGCACACTAAAGCAGAACTAGTAGATACAATGATTGGTGTCCATCCCCATAAAATAATTTAAGATATGCTCAGCCAAAGCACCGGGACAGTACTTGCACAAATATGATTGATTGAAGCAAAGTGGTTTTAACATTTCTCCAAAAAGCTGAATGTTTTCAGTCCAGGCTTGGACCTTCCTCTAGCTTCAGTATCCATAAATGTCCTTACCTTGAATGATGTAAGTGAGATGGTGAGATGATTCTGGTGATATGTCTAATGTCACCCAACACTCAGATAATATCAGTAGTGGCAGCTCAAATGCTTTTTATCTGCTGGGGATCTCCACAAAATATTCTGTATCACATCTATAAGAGAGTGGTGCATTATGAATGTAACATAACTATTTAAGAAAACAAATATCAATAGTACTAAAAGACAATTAAACAATGTTAGGACATTCCAGCACAGCTGCCTTTTCTATGTGGACAACCCCTTAACAAGCTATGAAGAGAAGAAGGGGAGAGCACAAAAAGGGGAGCGCCCCTGTGTGTATCAGACAAATATAAAAGTCCACAACCTTCACCTGAAACACCCTTCAGTTGTATACTAAGAGGAACTAGTGGCTGGCAAATGGCATATACCAGTGCCAACGTTAAAGCATCTGGGTAAATATCTGTCCCCAGTTACAGAAATCCAATATCTCCGGTCTTCAATTGCTGGCTGCTCTCTCTATGCACTCACTCTCCCAAGTGGTATAAGCAACGACACATAAAAAGAAAAAGTGTCATAATGCAACACTGTATTTCAATTGTATCAAACAGTTACACAATAATCCAGGTCAGAACAATGTTTATACAGTGTCTGGCTTACAGAGAAAATCAACCCGTCTCTGTTCCGCGTTACTGTTCTTCCGTGGATATGAGAATGGGGCTGACTCCAATAATATATATCGAGGTGAAGTCACACCATAAATCCAAAAGAGAAAAAAAGCGTTGTTTGTTCTTAGAGACTCAGAGCTTTGATAATGCGGTGCACAACCGTGAAACGCGTAAACGTGGAGTCCTTTTATATATTCCGAACATTGGGTTTATGTTTTATATTTTGTTTGTTTAATAACATTTTTTGGATTGATTTTAAAGAGATGTCCCTCTCTTTTTAGTCTTTTATTTTCTTTTGGATTTATGGTGTGACTGTGCTGCAATATGGTGTTTGATAAAAATACATGGTGATTTATCAATAGCCAAGTTCCTATACTGGTGAGCATGAGTCAGATTCTCCACAAAAAGAAGTCCTTCATATACCATTAACAAAAATGATGCAATTTGTGTATGTTTTGCTGTAACCGAACAGGATATAAGCCAGCTGGTGAATCTTCAAGTATATGACCATTCACTGATAAATCGGTCAATTATAAATATAGAAGACAATAAGGCCTGCCTGATTTGTGCATTTTAAAATTTGGCCCTTAGACCACTTTGTCTATGGGACAAGAACTATTTCAGTTTTTGCTTCTCTTGTCAGCTTTCTTGTGAAGACAGTTAATAAAGTTGTATTTCTCTGTCAATGTCAAGGAAGTAATAGTCACAAGGAGGCTGATGAAGGTGGTAACCCAACTGCACCTTTGGAGACAAATAACAATCCCCATTACATTTGCCACTTATGGTACAGTTGGCTTTCTCCAGAACTGCACTTCTTTTGATTTCTGCGTAAGGCTCAAAAATTCAACCAGCTGGGTTTCAGTGCATGCACCTGGCATTAAAAGGGTTTCATCTCTTTAGAGAAGGGGTGGCAAACCTGAGACTCTTGATTTATTAAGCACTACAATTCTGATAATTCCCAGCCAACTGTTGTTTGGGGATGATGAAGGTTGCAGTCCTCCACATCAGGAAAACCTCAGGCTGTCCATCTCTGCCATAGACTCTAGGGATGTCTAAAACACATTGTTCTGCAATATTTCTAACATCTCATCCAAGGAGTTAAAAGCAATGATTGCAAGTGCAACTCCTTTGTAATGCATTTTGAAAAGGCATCTATTCAAATTGGCAAATATTTCTAGATAGAGCATGTCCTGTCCATGCTATTTCTTTTCATAGCAAATGGCTCTTCTGAAACGAGTAGTCCCGGTGTATCATGCATGGCCCTGACACACTCAGCTGAGATAAAGAAGACATCCTGTGATCAAAAACGGCGCTTCATATGCCAGACAGGTAGGGGGAACACACACAAATTTAATCTCCTTTTACAGAAATGAGAGCAAAAGAGGGATGTCATTCTTGTAATATCTACATTGGAAGCCATTTTGATTCTAGATCAGAGGTGTCCAAGCTTTCTTCCACAAGTGCCAAGTTGAAACAAGAAGAATGGGCCTTATGTATAAAAACAAAGTGGAGAAATTCTGGGTCAAAAAAAACTGAAACATAGACCTCTCTAGCTTCAAAGAGCAACAATTAAAATAAATGGTAATTTAAGAAATTTTTTTATCCCCTCTCTTGCAATTGTTTACTTCAGAATTGCTCCACTTTCCTTGTACACATAAGTCCCAATGAATCAAGGACCACATACTACTAAAGAATATCATGGCATTAAAGGGTTAGTAATGTATAAAAAAAAAGTTTTCATTTTGAAGAGGTGAAAAAGTTGGCTTGAATTAAAAAAAAACGTATCTCTCAAACTGTTATGGTTTGAGAGATGCATGCATTTAAAGTTCATGATTTCCTTCTGTCAGCAGGAGATCCGTGTCAGGTGACACGGAGGCCCTGCAGCAGAGCATCAATCGCTTTATTGACAACGAATTACTTCATTGGAATGGTCTAAAACATGTGCTTGCAAACCAAGCACACGTTTTAGACCATTCCAATAAAGTCATTCCTTGTCAATAACCTGATTGCGGCTCTGCTGCAGGGCCTCCGTGTCAGCCGACATGGATCTCCTGCTGACAGCTTTACAGCTGACAGCAAGAAATCACGAACTTTAAATGCATGTATCTCTTAAACCATAGCGGCTTGAGAGATACTTTTTTTAAATGGAGTGACCATGTCTGAGGGCCATAAATTACCCCTGGGCCCTAGATTCAATTGGATATGGATGTAGGTGTGTGAGTAGGGAGATGCGGTGAGATCTGAGGTCTGATTGGAGTACTGGAAGTAATATCTGTGTGTGTGTGGGGGGGGGAGAGATTCATCTACGTTTCATGGAACTGTTTGATTGTATTGTGTCACACATATTGGGAGGATGATTTTTTTCTTCAAATGCTTTCTCTTTAGAAGGACAGAGCTGCTACACAAGTAGCCAACAACTGGCCACCACCCCTTCTGTAGATGAGGACATGCAGGTGAGACACAGAATACATTATTCTTAAAACAAAATCTAGTGAAAAAGTGAACCACTAAGAACCTCTAAGAAAGACACATACATGAAATAAAATTAACATTATAGTAATATTTTTTTTTCAAAGGTCAGTCCTCCTCAACACATACGGGTCAGTAACAGGCTTTTCCATTTTAAAACACTCAAATTCCACTCCTGAAAGGACTCACACCAGGGCTGGGAAAATTGAGACCCTTGTGCTGTGCTAGGCTACAATGCCCATTATTCCCATCATCCACAGCTAGGCGTTGGCTGGGGACAAGTGGAAGAGCTGGAAGGCTTCAGGTTACCCACCAGTGACATAGACAGTACATAGTTTACGGATATGCTAGATTTTGCAGAGGTTGCTGTTAAAACTAATGTGATGATTGAAAATTCAAACAGAGCTTCAGATTTAAAAATGTTGCTGTATTACTGTTTTGTCATAATAAATCTACATTGCTTCAGCCATATTGTTACAGCCATATTGCTGTTTCATCCATGCTGTTTGAAACAATGATTGTGGCACCTGTAAAAAACAGAGATATCACCAAAATTAACTTGCTATTCCGCCTTCTAGGTATTTAAACTGATACCTCTGTATTAAAGAGAAACTGCCCAAATATGTGAAATTTTCCAGTCAGTAACAAGTCAAAATGGGTACACTGTGGCCTAAGAGGTGACAGTTTGTCATTGAAGATAGGGATGGTCTATCACTGTCAAAGGCAGGATGCATTCAATAACATAAACAGGTGCAATTCAGGAGCAAATCAACTGCACCATAGCATAGAAATAAAAGTTCCAAATGATTTAAATTATGTTTTTAATCCTTTAAATGTTAAAGAGATGTCCAACATATCTAGCATTCAAGGTGTTAAAAGTCTCATTTAAATAAAATGCAGCTGGTTTGCTCCTGAATTGCTGTTTTGCTCTTTGAATAAATCACTAACTCCCACAATCAATTTTTACAGAGTGAAGACTGTGCCCAGAGATCAGCAGTTGAAAACACCTCAGGTCAGACACTTGCTGTAGAATTACCCAAACCTTTTTGTGTATCTCAGTGTTCTACATCATACCTGTAACATGCCTGCTTGCTGTGCATGCTCCTGCAGCTGTCACTTCCCCAGTTAATGATGGATGGTTTGTATCACTATGCTCCTTCCAGCGCTCTGTTTTCACACACCTCTGAGCATTACTTATTGAACTGTATTGCTACTATAACATTCTGAATTCCAATCTATCATTGTCTTCCTTATTAACCCTTTGAGTGCCAGAGAAGTATCCAATGCATTGCAACACAATGCATTGGATAACTCTCTAGCACTCAAAGCATTAAACTGCCTTTACCTCTAACTCAGCCATTAGCTGTTGTTGATCTTGCATCACCCTCAACCAGTCAGTGGCAAGCTGGGAATTATGGGAGTTGTAGTCCAATAACACCTGAATAGTGATAGGTTGTTCAGCTTAATCTGTATTAATTATCTAGTGTTTCTCCCTCCATGTAATTTTACCCTACAGATCTCTGTTATCACCTTTATATTAAAGGGACGCTAACACCTCCTAATAATCATAGCAGGGAACTCTCCGGTTTTGCCCCGGATACTCAGGATTTTGCTGTAGATTATCGGATCTCCAGGGCAGAGGCTGATTCTCCAGATGTGGGGAGATTTTAATAAAACTCTGCCCACTTCTGCTCCTTCCCAGTTTTATCCTGTCACTTCTCGCCCACTTCTCCTCCTTCCCCAGCCTATTTAGCCTACTTTTTCTATGTTTGTGAAGCTCCCCACACACACATTCACGTTTAAGTTCAGCACCTATTTTGCTGTGTCATTTATCTCCCACATCAGCACCACCGACTCCCCCTCCATGAGTCCAGAAGAAAAAGTTCCCAGGTATGCTAATAATAATCCCCCTTCTAGACCTAAAATGTTTCATTATGAATCAAGTCTGTGGAGATTGCTTCTCCAGAATTAATCTTGAATAAGTACTGGATATCAGAAGGCAGACCTGACTACGACTTTTCCAACAAAAGGATTCCTTCCTAGAATCACTTCAGTGGAAGCTTTTTGGATCCTGGAGTCCAACCACAAAGAATCATGTCAGTGGACATTATATTTAGTACTAATCGGAGAACCAACCCACATAGAATTGATTCACAGTATCCATTAGATTTATTTTGTCCAGGGTAAAGGGGCAGTAAACTTCTGTTATGAAAAACTGTGCCCTTTAGTAGTCAAATTCCAACTAGTTATTCTGTTACATTTAATTTGAGAGTAAAGTCACTGACAAAGAGTTCTCCACAGAATGTGATAGGAACTGCTGAGTCACTTCACTACCTGTCAGTTAGAACTTCCAGGAAGTAAACACACTGTAACTTCACTTCCTGATTATTTGAACTGTTATAACATTTGAATAAAACAACTGATAGCATTTGGCCCATCTAGTCTGCCCATTTTCCTACTGTAAAAAACCTAAAACCTTTTTTGGTCCTTGGTCTTTTCTTATGTTAAGGACAGCCTTATGCCTATCCCATGCATGCTTACATTCGGTGACTGTATTAACTTCTACCACTTCTACTGGTAGGCTATTCCACTTATCTACTACCCTCTCAGTGAAGTAAAACTTTCTTATATTATGTCTAAATCTGTGTCCCTCTAGTTTTAGACTATGGCCTCTTGTCCTAACATTGTCACTCCTTTAAAATGTACTTCCAGCCTGCACTTTGTTGAATTCATTCATGTGTTTGAATGTTTCTATCATATCCCGTCTCTCTATTCTCTCCTCCAAGCTATACATGTTCAGATCCTTTAGTATATCCTGATATGTCTTTTCCTGTAAACCAGTCACCATTTTAGTAGCCCTTCTCTGAATTTTCTCTAGAGTATCTATATCCTTCTGGAGATGGGGTCTCCAGTACTGTACACAATACCATAGGTGAGGTCTAACTAGAGATCTAGAGTGGCATGACCACTTCCCTTTCCCTGCTACTAATGCCCCTAGCTATACAACCCAGCACCCTGCTTGCATTTCCTGCTGCTTTATTACATTGCCTGCCTACCTTTAAGTCATTAGAAATAATTATTCCCAAATACCTTTCCTCTGTTGTCTCTGACAGCACAGTACCCTTAAAGTGTTAGTAATGTCCAACAAAAAGTTTTTTGTGTTTAGAAGAGCTTAAAAAGCTGAGCTAAATGCAAAAAAAAGTATCTCTCAAACCGCTATAGTTTAAGAGGTACAGGCGTTTAAATTTCGCTGTCTCCTACTGACAGCTGTAAAGCTGTCAGCAGGAGATCCATGTCGGTCGACACGGAGGCGCTTGAGAAGTGCCGCGATCTCGTTACTTACAAAAACCAGGCACACATTTTAGACCAGTGCAATGAAGGGATTCCTTGTAAGTAACGCGATCTCGGCACTTCTCAAGTGCCTCCGTGTCGACTGACACGGATCTCCTGCTG
The DNA here is from genome assembly GCA_037306005.1 of Rhinophrynus dorsalis. Classification (NCBI taxonomy): domain Eukaryota; kingdom Metazoa; phylum Chordata; class Amphibia; order Anura; family Rhinophrynidae; genus Rhinophrynus; species Rhinophrynus dorsalis. The sequence goes on from CM074722.1 coordinate 317,485,084, forward strand.
ACAGCTTTACAGCTGTCAGTAGGAGACAGAGAACTTGAAACGCCTGTATCTCTTAAACCATAGCGGTTTGAGAGATACTTTTTTGCATATAGCTCAGCTTTTTAAGCTATTATATGTGAAAAAACTTTTTGTTGGACATTACTAACACTTTAACAGTATATTTTCCTTTGGATTTTTATGTCCCAAGTGCAGTATTTTACATTTATCAACATTAAACTGCAGCTGCCACACTGTTGTCCATTCTTCTAGTTTACCTAAATCATTTATCATTTGGCTTATTCCCCCTGGAATGTCTACCCTATTGCAGATCTTGGTATCATCTGCAAAAAGGTATACCTTACCTTGAAGACCTTTTACAATATCACTAATAAAAATATTACAAAGAATGGGCCCCAGTACAGATCCCTGAGGTACCCCACTAATAACACCCCTTTCGTCCAAATATTCTCCATTGACTACCACCCTCTGTCTTCTGTCACTCATCCATTGCCTTATCCATTTAACTATTTTTGCATCCAGACCCAAACACTGTCATTTATTAATGAGTCTTCTATGAGGGACAGTGTCAAATGCTTTACTGAAATCTAGATAAGCTATATCTACTGCTCCCCCTTGGTCTATTATTTTAGTTACTCAGTCAAAAAAATCTATGAGGTTAGTTTGACAAGATCTCCCTGCTGTAAACCCATGCTTTTTGGTATCTTGCAAGTCATTCAAATTCAGATATTCAACAATTCTTTCCTTTAGCATAGTCTCCATTAATTTTCCCACTACTGAGGTAAGACTTACTGGTCTGTAGTTACCAGAATCTTCCCTACTACCTTCTTTTCTGAAGTGGCACTACATTTTCTGTCTTCCAATCTTCTGGAACTACTCCTGTTGATAGCGACTGATTGAATAATTCTGTTAAAGGTTTTGCCAGAACACACTTAAGTTCTTTTAACAACTTTGGGTGTATCCCATCTGGTCCCATTGATTTATCTGTTTTTAACTTAGAAAGTTTAAGTAGAACTTCTTCCTCTGTAAACATGCATGTTTCCCATGTCTTGCCATTTCTTTTTTCTAACAGAGGTCTCTTCCCTTCATCTTCCTCTGTAAAAACTGAACAAAAATATTCATTGAGGCAGTCAGCTAGCCCTTCATTCTCATTTACATAGTTTCCATTTTTTGTTTTCAGTCTAACTATTCCTTGTTTCATTTTCCTCCTTTCACTTATATATCTAAAACATATTTTATCCCCTTTTTTTATTGACTGGGCATTTTTTTCCTCCGTGTATGTGTAACGGTTTTAAAGACACTCAGACCAGTATGTGAAATAAAAACACAATTTATTTAGAGTAAAGTAATGCAAAGGTCCGCCCTCTAGTGGCGGTTGATAAAACGTCAGCAATGTAGACTGATAGGTACAAGTGTAAATGCACAAACGTATTACATGTACAAATACTCAGCAGTAGAATGAGATATAACCACAGAGGGTTAAGTCCTTGATAACAGTCAGTCTCAGATGTGGATGTTTGGCACGCCCTGGGTGTTATAAGGTTGTGCTGGAGATAGAGTTCACCATATAATGGATACAGGACTGCCTCGCCAAGGTGTTCAGTAAAAAGCAGAACAGGAATCCAACTAGCCCCCTCGGGCGTACCTACTGGAACTGTGTCTGCTAGTGCAAGTGAAAATAGCCCCCACGGGCGTAACTGGAACCGGCCTGCAATGCAAGAGCTGCTAAGCCTCCTCAGACTTAACCGGATACTGGAATTTGACGTGCAAGAGCCAATAGCCCCACGGGCGTTGTTACCGGATTTGCTAGCGCTGAAGCCTTTGCCTGCCACCACTCTGTATAACGGATATCGCCCAGCAATACAATGAGAAAGAGCCTTAGGCGCCCAACCGGCCCAACAGACGTGAATACTCTGCAAAGGAAGTGTAGAGTTGCCGACGGTGAGCGGCCAACTCAGCAGGAGTATCACCGAGAACGAGGCTCGTACTGGAGTAGAGTGAGTGAAACCAAGGCAGCACTGCTAGGGTTAAAAGGCACGTTTACTGGAGGCTTTCAGCGAACAGCAAGGCTCTGCAGTATGAGGGAGGCGTACTGAAACACACACACAGCTCTGCACGGGTAGATACACTGCACTGATCGGGGTAACAACAGGCAAGGTAGTCACACAAAGACTGGAACAGCAGATAATAATGTCGCGGCGGCGACAACTGGAACGCAGGTCACTGGAACAAGCTGGTCGATCTTCGGAGCAGGAAGTCAGCCAGGCCGGGTCGTAGCACGTAGGAGGTAGTCATACAAGCCGGGTCATACACAAGCAGGAACGTCAGCCAAACCGGGTCAGGATCCAAGGGTGGTAGTCAGACGGGCCGGATCATACACCAACAGGAACACTGGAGAATAGTCAGGACAAGCCGATTCGGTACACAGGAATCCAGAACACAGGAACACAGCAACAGTACTACTGGCTCAGAAACACCACGAAAGGGCATCTGACAGGTGTCTGGGCCAGGCATAAGAAGGTAACCAGGGGCGGGCCAAACTGGCTCAACAAATCAGAGCGAACCACAGGGAAGAGTGACATGAATCACAGGCACTGTGATAGTATGCTTTGGCACATCTAATAATTCGTTTGGACTCCTTCAGCCTAGTTTTGTACCGATATCTATCATCTGCTTATATTTCTTATATGCGTCTTTTTTTTTTTATTTTTTACTGCGGAGTACCACAGTGGTTCTCTTTTTCTTCTACTCTTGCTGACATGCCTAATGCAATGCTCTGTTGTGTTTAGTAAAACAAATTTCAGTTAATCCTATTTCTCCTGTACTCCATCTAAAAATCTCCAAGTTGTTAAAGACTGACATAAAAATGCTTCCACTTTTAAAAAATCAGCCTTTCTAAAGTCTAGAACCTTAGTTTTTGTGTGGCGCAACTCCGCCTCTGTCTTTATATTAAACTACACAGATTGATGATCACTGGAGCCCAAACACTCTCCTACAGCTACATCTGTTACCAAGTCTGCATTAGTAAATAATAAATCTAGTGTGGCTTCCTTCCTAGTCGGCTCTTCTACTAATTGACTAAGAGCTAATCCTTGTTTTACTTATCAGGAAAAGCTCTATAACATATAGTTTTTCATTAAAAAAAGTATACTTCTCCTTTAAGCTAAACATGGCTTAAAAATTAGGAGGTATGAGTGTTTCATTTAATTTTTGTCACCATTCTGATGTACGTCTCCATTTAATTCTGGCACCCACATTCTACTGTGCTTCTCCCAAACCCCAGAAGCACACTTTGAAATGCATTGATTTCTTTATGGTTCACATTTCTCCCTCTCTCACAGACCTGGCGTTCATGGTAGATCTGTTCCCTAACACCTCTAATGTGGGAGGAAGCAGCCTTGGAGTAAGTACTAGTACAGCTTATAGACAGACAGTGCTGCAGGAAATGTATACTATGCTTAAATTAAAATAGAACTAACACCTCCTAAAATAACTCCTTCACCTTACTGTGGTCAGAAAATCCCAATGTAAAGAAATAAAAAAGTTTCGGGCGGCTCAGGTAATCCCGATATGTGTATCCAACCACTAGCCAACGCCAAAATATGGAAAAAGTGACGATTGTGCTAAATGGATAAATGACCCTCCCGGAACTTCTTCACAACTCCAACACAAAATAATCCATATCACTAAACTTGACACTGATCCATTAAAATAAAATCACAAAAAGTTTTATTCATAATATCATAAAGACAAATGACATCATGATTAAGAGGTGACATGCGAAACGCGTTGATGTTGCCTTCTCCTCCGGTCATCTGAGGGGGTCTGTTAACACGAGCATGTGAACGTGAAGTATTTGTCTTTTTTATGATATTATGAATAAAACTTTTTGTGATTTTATTTTAATGGATCAGTGCCAAGTTTAGTGCTATGGATTATTTTGTGTTGGAGTTCAGAAAATCCCAATGACACATATTCATTTTGCCCTTGTGTCTTTCTTCAAGAGACAACATCTTCAGTCAGTCCTGAATGTCATGACCATGGAGGTAGACAATGACAGTTACTAGCAAGACCACAGGACCTCCACCTCTGTTCACTGCACACGGTAATCTTAACCCGTGAAGGACCAAAAGGATGTGAAACACAATGCTTTACAATCCCTCTGGTGCTTACAGGTTTAACCCTAAGAGTGCCAGAGGGTTAAGAAAGCTCATGCACTCTATCTGATTCAGTATGATTTAACTGCCAGCATCTGTCATGTCCTTCTTCATGGACACGATATCCAGGACTGACTGAAGATGTTATCCTTTGAACAGAAGAACAAGGGCAAAATTCCTATGGCCATTAGTATTTGCTTTCCATAGTAAGTTAAAGGGATAGTAATGTTTCACAATAAAAGCAGCTCCAATTAATCTTCATAGTATTTGGACCATGCAGAGTGTTATTTTAATACTGTCAGAGTTGTAGTTCAAGAGTAATTGAATGATAAAGTATCCCCCTCCTTCCCCTATTACTGATGTAACACTGCTCACCTCAGAACAGCGAGACAGTCCGGATGGATCGCCGCGAGGGACAATCTTCAGTGAACATAAGGAAAATCCTGTTGTTGGGGGGAGGGTTTTCCTTATGTTCGCAGTAAAAAGATTGTCCTTTGCTGGGAGTTGTCTGGTCAAGGGACCAGATTCAACATCTATGGGGAGGTGGCTTACACTAGGTAAAAGGGGCGGGAGGGGGATACTTCATCATTCGATTACTCTTGAACTACAACTCTGACAGGGAGCTTTGAAAGGGGATATCTCTCAAACCATAAAGGTTTATTTCTATCCCTTTAATTGGAGCTGCTGTTTTTGTGAAACATTACTGTCCCTGTAAGTAGAGTTATTATTAGGTGTTCCTTCTTATTTGAAGCATATTATCTCTCGTTCTGCTGTTCTAGTGGCTCCCAAACACTTTGCTATAGTGGAACTCTGCAGCTCTAGTCCCAAAATGTTAATTGATTTAAATGGGACTTTTAAGCACTTGAATGCTAGAGTGGTATTGAAACTATTGCAAAGCAATGTGTTGGAAACCTCTCTAGCAAGTTTTAGTGATAGGCTAAAACTTTTCCTGTTACTGAGTTCTGGTATCTGATATATTTTAGAGGATTCTAGATTACAGAATAACAAATTGCACTATATGTAATGTTGTAATCTATAAATCCACTGGTGATCACAGAACCACACATAGACTGTCTGCCATCCCATTCTTGTCCCACTGCCCACTAATACATTTCTTCTGTGGAATCCCTTCTTCTTAACCCCATAAGTACTGTGCAGCTGCCACTTAAGGACCATGGAGCATTTTTTTTTTTTTTGAGGATCCGATTCAGGGCTCCCCGAACAGCGTGCAGTCATTGACTCAAATGAGTTTTTTTTAACCTCTTGAATATTAGATATGTCTTCAATGCACTGCCAAGTAATGCTTGTTATACTAAAGGGCATTTCAAGCCTCATTTAACCCTTTTAGTGCCGCATAGGTATCCAGTGCTTTGCTGGCAGTGCATTGCACACCTCTCTGTAACTGAAAGGGTTAATTAAATCAGTCTATGTGTGGTTCTGTATTTATCCCATATAGTGCAGTTGGTTTAATCCAGAACGGTTCCAGTTCTTTTCAGTACCTCAGCCTCACAATGTACAAACAAGAACCAGAGCAATTCTGGGGCAAACTAACTGCATTATATAGCTCGGAGGTTAGAGTTAAGAAGAATGATATGATTGAAAGTATATTAAATGGGGAGCCATTTTTAAGAAGACAGAATTACAGTTAGTCAGTATCAAAATGGTCCCTTAAATCTTTGAATGCCAAAGAGGTATCTAACACTTTGTGTTGAAATGCGTTGGATATCATCCTGCCACTCAGCGGGATAAAGACAGGCTGTATTACAGTCATTCAATATCTCCAACTCTTTTGTATTCACAGGACCTGCTAATTGATATTAGTGATGTGCTGCAAGATGGAAAGAAGATAAATCGAACAGAACTGGTAATGTCACTGTTCTGCAACTGACTCTTAACTAAAACAACCCTTACCATAGCAGTCTGTGGTCCTTAGACAGAATATAATAGATAAGCAGTTCTGGTGCAAAATATCTGCACTGCAGTGACAAATACATATTCCCAACTACCCCAGATTCTAATGAATTTAAATGGATAGTTATGTTAGCAATAAAGTACATTGCAGTCTTCTTTATATTAAATGTAACACATTGCACTATGTTTAGCAACTTACTTTTCTGTAGTACAAAATATATTACATTTGGAAAGATCCTCTTCCTGCCCCTTTTGGCCACGGCATGCTGGATCTCTGTCTGGTGTGGACGGATGCAGGGAGGGACAAACTGCAGTAAGCAAAGAAAAATCCTGCCCTCCTTTGTCAAGGGGGGCAGGTTTTGCCTTATACATACTTAAGTTTGTCCCTCGATGTATCCATCCGGTCTCAGAACCAGATTGCAGATTCAGTGGGAGGTGGCCAGAAGGGGCGGGAGGAGGATCTTTATACATTTAATATCTTTTGAACTATAGAAAAGTAAGTTACTAAACATAGTGCAATGTGTTACATTTTCTATAAAGATGACTCGGCAATCTACTTTATTGCTAACATTACTATCCCTTTAAATGGTGATTTTAATCCTTTGAATGCTAAAGAGGTCTTCAATACATTTTTTTAATCTACTGGAGATCTCTTTAGCAATTTAGGGGTAAAAAAACAATTTAAATCAATGGAAGGTTTTCTCTCCCCCATGGGTCAGCTTGTTTGCTCATATTTAACTTTCTGCATAAGGACACCTGTCTCCACTCAGAGCCTGATTCGCAAAGCTCACAGCTCTAACAGGAAACCAAATAGAGTTGTGGATTCATGTGCTTCCACCATGTGATTACAGAATATGGAATAGCTGTACACAATCACAGACATGGAGCATAAAATTATATTAAAGGAATAGAAAACTTAAACAGTCTTACTGAAAAGATCATGTGTCCGTGCCTACAACTATGCTATTCTAGTAGCTCTGGGGTTAATACTTACCACACCTCTCACCTGATCCTGCTGCCACCTCTGCAGGGTTGGCTGAAGCTTACCTTTTCTTCCAGCTTGATCAGCTACTGGTAATATGGAGTCTGATAAGGAACTTCCTCCCACCTCAACACAATTAGTACTACTACGATTGTGCAGAGCCAAAATCCATATTTGTGTATGGTATTAGTAATATTGGCATGAATGTAGAAATTTGCCAATGAACCTCACTGATCTAAACCTCTAACTCCAGTGGTAGTGCTTCAGGATATCCGCTGCAATATATAACAGTGGAAATCTCTGATTTAAGGCCAGCTAGCCCCTTTCACCTTCATGCACAGGGAAATGGGGTAAAGTCACTCTAGTTCCTCTACTCCTGTTGAATACATGGCTTCAAACAGGATATAGAGGAAAGGAATGCACTGATTGACCACTTATCCTTCCTTAACACAAGCTGTATTAGGTATAGTAATGTTTCATAATAAAAGTAGCTCTAATTAATCATCATATTATTTGGACTTTGGAGAGTGTTATTTCAATACTGTCAGAGTTGTAGATCAAGAGTAATTCAATGACAAAGTATCACCCTCCCGTCCCTTTTACTGATGTAACACTGTTCAGCCAGATCAGAAGGGAGGTGCCCAGGTAGATTGCAGAGAGGGACAATCTTCAATTAAGATAAGGGAAAAACCTGAAAAACTTGTCAAGGGGGGTAGGGCTTTCATTGTTCTCATAGGAAGAAGATTGTCCCCTGCTGTTATCTGTCTGGTCTTACAACCAGATTCCACATCTGAGAAGAGATTTCTTACACTAGGTAAAAGGGGCAGGAGGGGAAACTTTGCTTGTGAATATCTCTCAAACCATAAAGGTTTGAAAGATAAGACTTATATCGTTCTTCATGTTTTTTTAATGCCTACAAAATAAAATAAAGATAAAACGAAGTATTACTATCCCTTTAAGGGGTGGAATCAGTTTGCCTAACACTAATTCACTATGCTATTTTTGCCAAAATTCCTGCGCTTAATACCGCTTGCACCAAGGGTAGGACAATGGGCAATTGTATGGATGTTTCTGGTCATTAATTAACTATATGCCTTGTTTAACACAATTTATTAAACACGTGCTATGAGGCATGTGTGCAAGGTTTGCTGGCAATAAAATGTATGTGCTGGGATTCAGTAGTTATTATACACTTCATAACCTGACGTACAGCCACTGATGTTAGGGTCTATGCACTCTGGAGTTTCAATGGTTAATTCATACATTCACCCCAGTAAAAGAGTATTCAGCGAATAAATCACAAAACAACATTTGGTGATGTGGAGTTTTGACATTTTCCACTAGAAAGTGACTTGTAGGCTTCCAGCTTTTTTTGTGTGGCATTTTAACTCATTGAATGCCAGAGAGAGGTATCCAACACATTGTAATGCAATGTGTTGGATACCTCTCTGGCACTCAAAGGATTAAGATCCCTGGACATATGAATAATGGGAAATACAGGGCTGTCCCTTCCTAATTCTCCCTTTTGTTCATTGTTTGCAGCCTCTCTGCAGCTGATGGACTAAGAAGAGAGGGGGGATTATGCAGTAAGGCAGTGTTTCTCAACTCCTGTCCTCAGGACCCACTAACAGGCCAGGATTTGATGATTTCCTTGTTAGAGCACAGGTGAGTTAATCAATGTGAATGAACCTCTGATCACCACACCTGTGCTCTAGCAGAGAAATCCCTACGTCCTGGCCTGTTAGTGGGTCCTGAGGGCAGGAGTTGAGAACCACTGCACTAAGGAGTGATAATAAGGAGAGCGCTCTCCAACACAACCTGAGAGATGTTAGTGTATAAGCTCCATAGAGTAACATAAGAATTGGAGTGTTTATCACACCGGATCCACCTGGATCAAGCCAACTGTAACATAGTAACTTAGTTGATGAGATTGAAAAAAAAATGGGTCCATCAAGTTCAGCCTTTGCCGTATCCCCTTTATTTTTGTTCATCCAGTGGAAGGCAAAAAAACAACAACCCCCCCCCCCCCCCCCAATAATTAAAATTACATTCCCAACTCCAAAAAAACATCAGATTATCTCCTTGGATCAATATCCTATCTGCATTGTTATCATCTAAAACAGTGGTTCTCAACTCCTGTCCTCAGGACCCACTAACAGGCCAGGATTTGATGATTTCCTTGTTAGAGCAAAGGTGAGTTAATCAATGTGAATGAGCCTCTGATCAGCACTCCTGTGTTCTAGCAGAGAAATCCCTAAGTCCTGGCCTGTTAGTGGGTCCTGAGGGCAGGAGTTGAGAAACACTGACCTAAAACCATCTCAACTATACCGCAGACACAAAATCCCAATGGCCCCATGAATCCCTCCCCTGCTCAATAGACTCGTTCCCAACCAGTCCTGGATGGCAAGTACTGCACCATAGGGTCCAAATAAAAATGATTAAATTAGCATTCGAGGGGTTAAAAGCCCAAAATAAAGTAATGTTTATTTGTCCCCTGTGGTATACCTAGCTTGCTCCAGAATTAATTCTTTTTATATTTCCCTCTGTATCTTTATGTTCCCCACTGTCTTGTGAATTGTTTCTGCTAGTTTGTTTGGGGCTGATGCATTGGATGAGCTCTCTAGCATTCAAAGGGTTAAAGTCCTATTGAAAACAAATGACATTTTTATTTGGGGCAGTTTGTTTGACACAGATTTACATCACTTTTGCTTAGTACATCAGCTTTACTGTCTTTTTGTCTTAATATCCGAGTGCCAGAGGGCTGTTGAATGCACTCAAAGTGTTAATGGGGAAATATGTCCTTGGTATAAGGGGTTCATAATTTGTTTTACAAAAGTACTAACCTGTGTGAGTGTTCTTCATAAAGAGCCCTGCCCCTGATCCTAAAGGACCATGTAAATGTTTTCAAGGTAGTGACATTTATTTGTCCAGCAGAGTTCAAAGGCCAAAAGCCAGTAATAAGATAAAACCTGATGGTTGTATGAATGATACCTTCGGTTAAATTAAGAGGCAGTTATTGCACGAATCTAGTTCACCTATAATTGATTAGTTTATACTCTTAGTTTCTCAACTGTTTATGCCACTTCTGCCCTGCTCACTGGTTTAATTAAAGAGGACCTATCACTTTCCAAATCCTGCTTTTAGTGGAAGCTTCTACCTTAAAATAATTTGAATGATTATTTATTCTTATCGATTTATTCCAGCCTTCTAGTGGAAACTGATAGGTTTTAGCAGCCTAAGAAGGTAGAGAGTTGATTTTCTGGACATGTGAGTAATTAATTTTGTGGGTTTTAATGAATATGTCAGGAAACAGCTCTGCTGAGATTAAATTATTGAACCACTAAACTAAAATTCTGTAAAACTATTAAACTGACCTGAAAAACAAAAAGCACCAGGCAGTTTGAATAGATTTATTTAATGAGATTAAAAGGTGCATAGGTGAAGTCAGCTTTTGTGCTTTATTACTGAAATGTCGACCTTTAAGCATGCAAGATTTTTATTATCGCTCTGTTGATTTGCCTGACATTCTGATATCCCCCTTAAGATTCATGTAACATTTTTAACTCAGCATTTTTATGGTTGCCCAATAGAGGGCGACATTTCAATAGGATACCAGAGGCTGGATTCTATTGCAAGTGGTAAATATTACCAGCCTTTTTATCAAATATTTTCCCATTGAAGTCTATGGGGAAACCTGGAGATAAAAACGGTGATAAAATTATCACCTCCAATAGAATCCAGCCACAGATTGGGTATATTTCCCCTTTGAGTGCCAGAGATGTATCCAAATAATTGCTTTGCAATGCCTTGAACATCCCTCTGGCACTCAGTGGGTTAAAGGGGAATAAGATGAACCCCTGTGGAGAACAATACAGCCTGACGTTTCCTCTGTCTGCCTGCAGAACCGCACATTGTCACTTCTACAACAGCTAAGCGAGAGGATCCAGAACTCAGAAATAGGATCATCTCCGTACTTTGCTAATCTCAGCAATGTATTGTATTTCGGCATTCATAGAGTGTTACAGTCTGTCCTCTCCTCTTGTTCTGATATCAGCTGGACCCCAGAGGAGGTATCTGCTTTTATATCTATAACCAGGAGCGTTGCTAGGTACTGGCAGAGGGGGCTAAAGGAGACCTGCCATTTTGGAACAAACAGCTGATTATGAAAGAGCATTTCAAATCACCTTTATTTGTGTCAGCATTTGTTATGTCAAATAATATTGTCAAATAATAGTTACTGAAATATTTAATTGTATTTATCTGTTAGTTTACGGAAATTAGCTATCACTGGCCAACAGGGTGTCGCAGTTGGGATGGAGTGCATTGTGGACTGTTAAAATCTGGTAGGCATGTCTAATTTGCATGAATTGACAAATAAAGGTAAACTTCTCTCACACAACTATTTTAAATAAAAAATACCTAATAAACATATGCGCGCTTGAAATCTCTTTCAAAAACTCCTATTTGTTACAGACTGACAATTCCAGTTGTATTGGTTAAAGTGCCAGGTCTGTCTGCCAGTTTGGTCCATGTAGTGGTGCTAATCTCTATGCTAGTAATGGTGCAGATGAACTGCACAGTGCACTAGTAATACATTAGGTTGGTCTTTTGGGAAGCTAGCATCCCTCCTGTCTATTACCATTGTCAATATTTATCAAGTGTGAGAAAACTCTCCAGTCATAAATCAGTCCAACACCCCCTTTTTAAATGGATCATTGTTTAAATACATGTGATATAAAAAAAGGATTTGACAGTAGGTAAGAGCTGTATGATTCATCGAAATAAGAATCCAGGCAATAACATGGGAATTCTGAGTGGACAGTTTTCTTCTTGATAAATATGGTCTTTAGATTGCATTTAGGAAGCTGAAGAGGAGCAATTCTGGAGCAAACCAATGGCACCAGAGGGTGCAAATAGACATTCACATGGAGATAAATGGTGATCTTAACCCCTGATTGCTAGATTGGTCTACAACGCATTGAGAAGCACTGAGTTGGAGACCTTACTCGTATGTAAGGGGTTAACCCCTTGAGTGCTATCGAGGTATCCAACACATTGCGACACAATGAGTTGTGTTCCTCCCTGGCACTCAAATGGTTAACACTCCCTTTTAAATCAATGGAAATTTGGGGATTTGCTTGTTCTGTATGGAGCAAATGGTTTTCCCCAGAATCGCTCCACTTTGCCTTTATAAATAAACTGATGGTTCATAAGAACAAGATGGTCCATCTACATGTGCTTATTATCTGTGTTTCTCTACAATCCAGAACATGTTTAACCCCGTACTGGCCTTTTAATCTGCAATCTCTTTTTCTGTTGTGTAAATATACATCTCACTTACAAGGCCTGTTAACCTGTCATCTCTCTCTATTTCTGTCTGTTTATCATTCATGTACTAAGTAAACATGGAGTAATTCTGGGGCAAACCAACTGTGTCATAGGGTACAAGTAAAAATGTCAGTGGGGTTTTAACCCATTGAATTCTAGAGAGTTCTCCAATGCATTGCTTCACAATTCATGGGGACCTAACATTAAATGTGTCAAGTGCCTATTTAACTAAATGCAAGCTTGGGGAGTATTTATTTCTCCCTTACGGTGCAGATAGTTTACCCCCAAATTTCTCCAGTTCTTCTTAGCACCTCATTCTTCCCACCTTGTGCCTTTTCCTGCCACCCTTCCATATTGACCCTTTCTTTTTACAGAAACAGCCAATGATAAGCCAGGCTCTTGATATTCTGCAGCTCTCTATTCATTCCAGCATTGGTGAGAATGGTGTGGCCATCTTGATGCAAACACCAACATTCTCACTGCAACGGAGCAGGTGATTGTCTGATCCCAGATTCCAATGAAAAGAACATTCTATATATGCAGTTCTCTGTTTTAGACTTTCATATTATATCAGTACATTCCTATACAAGACATCCTTTAAGAATATCCTGATATATCCTGTGTTTCAGCCAAATTCAATAGGCCACAGAGATCAAACATGACAAAATGTAAGCATTACTGACATAATCCAAGTTTCCAGGTAGTTTATTATGGAAAGGGCCCAGAAGAAAAGATTCTGTGTGCATGTATTAGAAACTGAACACACTTTTTGCTTGTATGAGGTATTAAAAAAAACTGAGCACACTTGTTACTTGTATGAGGTAGTTCAATACCATTGATTCACTTAGCATAAGGATCACTAGATTTAAAATGATCTAAATAAACCAATGTGACCACTTTATATACAGTGGTCAGTCAGCTTCCATTTAGTCCTTTGGCGTTGATAATCTTCAATGGTGGTTGTTGCACCTAGCATATAATTATAGTGGTTCAAGACCAGAGGTGACCAATGCACATTCCCATCCCCACCACTGTAATATAATTGCTAGAACATCTATTAACAAGAATCAAAGACTCTCTGAGCACTTCCATGACAAACTAATTAATATTATACAGTTGATAATAAATCTAAGTGGTATACAGTTAAACTCCTCTCCTTGCGAGGGAAGATTATATCTCTCATTATCACTGGCATGCCAATTATTTATGATTTCTAGCCGTATCCCAGTGACGATGCTTGGGATCAGCTCAGTAGTATGTTACTTGTATCAGTGGGCATTGCAATTGTATACTGTATATTACTGTGTAATTCAAATGAAGGAGTGGAGACCACATTAACTTGACTACTATAATAAGGAATATATGGGGATATGGGTGATTCACATCCAAGTACTAACTTCTGTTTTGGCACTTTTAGCATACAATCATAGTAGTATATTTATGCTATCTCAGAGTGACGTGATTGTATCCCACTTAGATTTATGATCAACAGTATAATATTAATTAGTTCTCCATGGTAGCACTCAGAGTTTCTTTTTTGATATTACAGTGGTGGGGATGGGAATGTGTATTGGTCACCTCTGGTCTTGCACCCCTATAATTATATGCTAGGTGCCACAACTACTTAAAATTATCAATGCCAAAGATATGAATGGAAGCTGACTGACCACTGTATATAAAGTGGTCACAATTGGTTTATTTAGACCATAGTAAATAAAGCAGTCCTTATGCTAAGTGAATCATGGTATTGAAATACCATAATACACCTCATACTAGTAATGAGTGTGTTCAGATTCTAGTACAATAACCATTCCCTGTAATATATATATATATATATATATATATATATATATATATATATATAATATTTTTATTGGAGTCAGCAGATACTCAATATACAAGACAAAAGCATGTATTCTTGAAAACTGTGTAAAAAACAAAACAATAATCAGTAAAGAACACAGTTGTACGATTAGTTGTAACATTTGAGTAAGAACTTATGCATTAAATGATGACAATGCTCTCAGCATAGTTCTGCTGTAGTATGTAAGTATAACTGAATGGGGGGATAAGGAAAAAGGGGAGGATAGGGGGATGGGAAAACAGAAGGGTGGGGCAGGAAGGAAAATGAGGAAATAGGGAAGAAGCTTGGGTAGAGGAAGAACAGAAAGAAAGAGTAAGGTGGAAAGAAGGAGAGAGGGTCGAGTACAACTCCTATGTCAGGAAAAGGTTTACACTGGAGCAGCATATGCACAACAGTGAGTCCACTTCAGGAGAAAAGGAGAGATGGAACTTATATCAAGCACTCTGTTAAATTTGGTGAGTCTAGTAAGTGTTAAGTAACACCTTCGAGTGCCACTCAGAGTAAGGGGGATGTCGTATCTAGCCAATGTGAAGGAAAAAGTGCTTTGGCAGCAGTAAGCTTGTATAAGAAGCAAAGCTGGTAATCCTAAAAAAATAGAATGGGAAGGGGTTCCCGAGGCAAAGAAATATCTAGGAAGGGTTACGTATGGGAGATATATATATATATATATATATATATATATATATATATATATATATATATATATATATATATACACTATTTCCAAATGGCTTGTATTTTCGGGCAGGTCCACCACAGATGAAGATAGGTACTTTTATGGAGTAGGCATCACCAACATAGTGAATTCAAGGAGTGGGAGATGTTATATAGTTTAGCAAGAGTGTGGTACCCCCATACAAAAATTTGTAGTTCAATTCTAAAATTTTAGTCAAAACGAGAGGCTTTTTTTCACCCATTTTAAAACTAGTTAAATAATAAATGTTTTTTTAACTGTATCCTGATGAGTGCCATGTAAACAGAATCTTTTCTTCTTTCTAGAATAAAACTAGCTCATGCGTTTAATTCTGTCGGAACAATAATATCAGTTTTTGACTCAGTATATAGAGGACACTACAACCAATTTTTTTGTTAATGCAGGAAACCTTTTTAGGAAATTATAATCCAAGATCCCACCATCCCAGATTCCCACTTTATTAAAACGTATGTTTGTTTTCATCGGAAATGTGATATAAAGTGTTTTGAAACTGATTTTGCCATCTCCTTTTTTGTTTTCAGTGTGAATACCTCGGATCTTGGTCAAAGGGTCCTTGCCTTCCCCAAGCAAACTCAAAACCCTACAGCACAATTTGTCTTCCCCAAACAATCTGCTCTGCCTCAGGCTCTTAATAACCTACCTGCTGTTCAGATCCAGGTGAGAGCAAAGTCAGAGGGCATTTCAATGACAAAGAGAAGCCTTGCATCTGGGAATGGAGCAAGAATATATTGTCGTAATGTTAAAAAGAATTTAAAGTGGATGTATCACCTATGCACAACATCCTCTAAATAGTCAGGTGACACATCCAATAGCATTAAAACGTTATTATTATTTTTTTTAAGCTTCCGTTTGGTTTAAAACTAACTTACAAAAGTATCTGCTGCAACCACTTCCGGGTCACTGTAGTTCTCTGCGTTTCTCCGTGGTTACAGAGCTCTGCCTCTGCTACCCTCCCTCCTCCGATGACAGAGGCGTCTGTCAGTAAACTGGGGCAGTCTCATTGGCAGAGATTGATATCTAGCCAATGAGACTGCTCCAGCTTACTGACAGAACTTCCATCATTGGAGGAAGGAGGAGAGCAGAGGCAGAGTGTCAGGCTGCAGTCTATACGGAAGTGGCTGCAGCCCAGACTTTTGTAAGTTAGTTTTAAACCAAACGGAATCTTAAAAACAAATAATAATAATGTTTTAATGCTATTGGCTGTATCACCTAACTATTTAGAGGATGTTGTGCATAGGTGATACATCTACTTTAATTGTCCCCAGAGTCATCTCTCAAACCTTTATGGTTTGAGAGAAAACCATCTGCAAAATTCCTTCCTTCCCCTTTCCCTGAAGTCAGCATTGTAGCTGACTGCAGGGATATCCGGTCTTACATGCATCAGGCGGCTCTGCAGCAGAGCCGTCAGCTCTGCTGCAGAGCCACCTGACTGTCGTATGACAGGTTTCCCCTGCAGTCAGCTACAACGCTGACTTCAGGGAAGGGGGAGGGAGGGGGGGGACTTTGCAGGCGGTTATCTCTCAAACCATAAAGGTTTGAGAGATGACACTGGGGACAATTACGTTCTTTTTAACATTACTACAATATGGGGATTAGTAATATTTAAGTATTACTCTCCGTTAACTTTAATTTGTTGGAGATGACCACAGGCAGTGGCTTTGGACATGGAGTGAGACAAAAGTAGTAGAGCAAGCAGCTGTTAACATAGAATGTGTGTGTTGTCAGGACAGGAATACAGGAAAGGAGAATGGAACTGAGGGTGGGCAGACCAGTAGTGGGAATCCAGGAACAGGACACGAGATTGAGGCTATAGAAAGCAGAGAGGAAATTGGTGATGGGGCTCTTGACAAATTAGAAAAGGAAGGAAGGTGACAGTTCTGGAATGAGCAATAGTCCTACTCCTGCAGAGAAGACTTGTCCTTCAAATGCCATTGTCCATCCTGACCTGAAAAAGGGCACTGGTGCTACTAAATGTCATTTTTCTCTCTGCAGATGATGAGTTTTGCTCAGAATCCATTTCTTTTGGATTCTGCACTCAACGTTTCTGGCACTGTTGGTAGTTTGAGCCTCATGTCAGGGATCCAGGAGCTGCACATAGAAAATTTGTCAGATAACTTCCAGGTCTGTGGCCTCTGACTCTTTGCTCTATATAATGACCACTTTCTTTTCGCTCTTTATCCTTCTTTCTACATTTCTCTATGCATGTTTACTTAAATTGCTTCTTTTGCATACCACTATTAAAGGTTCAGCTCCTCCTCAGACAAAATTAAAAAAAATTTAGCATGTTAAGGGTTTTATTTTTTATGTTTTTTTCCAATGTGTTCTCCTATTCCCATATACATTTTGAAACCCAATTTAGCAAGCTTCTTGTGTAGCTATTGCAAGAGGAACCCTTACTCTTAATACCTTCCCTGATGATGATGTTAGCTGCTAAAATCTCAATAAGCTTATTCAGCTCATGAAGGGAAGGAGACCAGATTAATTTATTGGACCCAGAAAAATTTTGAGAAGGTGAAAAATTAAAAAAGTCTAACTGCCGGCTACAAGATGGACGCGTGTTGAGCCAGCTCCTGAGCATCTTGCATCTCTCAACCGGCCTACTCCCTCCTACACTCTCTGTTGGCTGACCTTTGGATGGCATAACCCCCCTACCAGGCACTGATGCCGAATCCTAAACCCAAGCGGCATTGTAAACCGCATAAATCACCAAAATCTATCGCGGCCTTGCCATCACGCACGGCGGATATTGCCACTTTGCTACGCAACAGTCCAACTGCCATTAGACCCGTGGAGAACTCTGCGGACGACGACACGCTTTCAAGCCATTCCTCTGACATCTCCACTTTGTTGGGTAGGAACCCAGTTTCTTCCGTACTGGCAATGGATCCTGTGGCACACCCGGACTTATCTACTCTGCCTACTAAAGCGGATTTGATTTCTTTGGCGACGGACATTAAAACGGCGCTTAAGGCTGACAATCACAGGATCACAATCTTCTGTTTCTTGGAGGCTTAATGAATCTCTTTTGCATGACGATCTGGTGACCCATCGCGTATCTCAGGCTCTTTCACACTTTTTTGCTGAGAACCTTACTCCTAATATACCCGTTCCGACTGTTTGGGAATTGCATAAGTGTGTAATTAGAGGACTCTTCATTAAAGAAGGTTCTCGCAAGAAACGGGAGCGGGCCTATCGCTTACAGTAATTGTTGCTCTCTATTGCGGATTTGGAAGCTCGTCACAAGCTTGGAACCTCAGACTCTGTCTTTAGGGAACTCTTGGATGCCCGCAAAGAACTTACTATGCTTTTGTAATCCTAGTGCCTTAAAACGCATTTGTGGTATAAGTATCAAAACTACATTTGTGGCAATAAATCAGGGAAGGTCCTCGCAAAACTGGTTAAATTAAAAAGGGACCAGATGTTTATTCCTAAAATCCATGATCCTACTTGTGGTTTGGTAACTGGGTCCAAGGCTGTGCTTAAAGCTTTCCATACATTCTATTCCTCGTTATATAACTTGGCGCTACCTGTACCTTGGTACGTTCCTCCATAATGGATTTCCTTGCTAAAGCTAATATTCCGAAGATGTCAGACTCTGATGCCTTATCTTTGGAACAGCCCTTTACTATGCAGGAATTGGAACATTCCTTGAGTTTGACCCTAGTGGCAAGAGTCCTGGCCCTGATGGGTTCCCTATAGCTTACTATAAATCCTTTCGGAGTACTCTGCTTCCATATATGCTGGATACTTTCAATACAATACTATTGGGGGGTACATGGCCATCCCAATCATTGGAATCTCACATCTCAGTTCTTCCCAAACCAGGTAAAGATCATCAGCAGTGCGGTAGCTATAGGCTAATTTCTTTATTGAATGTCGACTTGAAATTGTTTGCTAAGCTTTTAGCGACCCGTTTACAGCGTTATCTTCCCTCATTGATCCACTCGGATCAGGTTGGCTTTGTTACGGGGAGGTTGGTTCGTGATAACACTGTGAAAGCTTTATCCCTCCTGCATCATTCTCAAACTCAAGATAAGCCTACCATATTTCTATCGCTAGATGCCGAAAAGGCCTTTGATAGGGTGCACTGGCCCTATATGGAAGCGGTTTTAAAATGGATAGGCCTTGGACCTCGTTTTCTTGCATCCATTCTGTCACTCTATTCTTCTCCAACTGCTCGGATTAAAGCCAATGGATCGCTTTCTGACAGCTTTAACATCACGAACGGAACGCGGCAGGGCTGTCCGCTCTCGCCTCTCATTTTTGTTTTAACTCTGGAACCCTTATTAGCTATGATTCGGAGCTCAACTGAGATTAAAGGTATCTTGATTGGGGATTGTGATTTTCGCCTGGCAGCCTTCGCTGATGATATTTTGCTATTTCTCACTGACCCTTTCAACTCCTTAACAGCTTTGCTCCGTTTGCTCACACTTTTCTCTGACTTCTCAGGATTTAAAGTCAATCTTTCTAAATCTGAATTGCTTGGGATCCATGTCCCTGTTGAGGTTCAATGCCTTTCTATTTCGCTGGGATCCTCGGAAACTTAAGTATTTAGGTGTCTTTCTAACAGCTGCATTACCTGATGTACTTCAACTCAACTACGATCATCTTCTTTCATCTCTAAAATCTGATTTTCTACACTGGTCCTCACTCTATGTTTCCTGGCTAGGCTGTGTTCAATTGGTGAAGATGATAGCTCTCCCCAAAATTCTGTTCCTTTTCCAGACTATTCCTTTAGCTCTGCCTTTATCTCTCGTTCAGGGTATTCAAAAACTATTGCTAGACTTTATTTGGCCCAACAAACGCCCGCGTTTATCCAGGAAGCTACTCTACCTTCCGCCGTCTCACTGTGGCATGGGTGTCCCTTGCGTTCGCTCATATTATCACGCGTGTCATTTGTCTATTTTGCTTGCAATGTCTGGTACGGTCCCTACTGACAGGGGCTGGATTTCGGTATTGCAACTGTTGTTCCCAAGTTGGGATGTTCGGCAACTTCTGTGGAGTTCTAAAACTGATACTCCTACTCCATGTCTTACTCACCCGATCTTGGGTCATTTGCTCTCCTTGTGGTTCTCGTTGAATCTACAATATGCGTGGGATCCCTTTCTGTCTCCTTGCCTTCCTTTCATTGGGAACCCTAGCTTTCCCCCTGGTCTAGTAGTGGGTGCATTTTCTCGTTGGACTTCGGTTGGTCTCCGCACATTCTCATCACTCCTGACGGATACAGGCTTAAAATCTTTTCAACAACTCCAGCAGGATTACTCTTTGCCAGTCTCTGAATGGTAGAGATACAGGCAACTGTGCCATTTTTTAAGCTCCCACTATTCTAGACTTCTGTCTCGGGATCCTCGTACTGCTTTTGAATGTTTACTGGGTAAGGGGAGCTTCGATCTTAAATCTATCTCTCGTTTCTATCGTCTATTAACCCATGGCCCTGTGGATCGCAAATGGGCCTTTCAGTTGGCTTGGGAGAGGGACTTGGGGCAGGGCCTTACAGAGGACTTTTGGAATACTTCTTTTCTGTGGGCCATGACAGTACTTACCAATGTATCCCTTAAAGAGACGAATTACAAAGTGTTAACTAGGTGGTATCTTACACCGGCTAGATTGGCCAGAATCTTTTCTGGCACATCTGATTTATGCTGGAGATGTCAAGTGCAAAAGAAGAAGGGAATAGGGGTGGACAGCGCAAAAAATCTCTAAGTGTAGTACAATTATACGGTTAAGCAGAGCAAAATGTGGATATATAAAATTATTTATTCAAAAATAATAAAACAATATAAGAAATATGGTAAAACAATATCTCCTATAATCAAGGCAAATGACAATTTGTGTAACATACATAAAAAAGCAATCTGCATATCGAAGTTTCACTCATGTGGTACTGCTCTATCATTGCTGTAGAGTTTTCATACATAGCGATTGCCTTTGCTCACACCATCAATAGCACTTTATCAGTGGGACTGCTCAATTACTCAACCTGCAAATTCTCCCCACATAGCGAGTTCCTTGGCTAACACTATCAGTATTTCAAACTGAAACTATTTTGCAATTAAGTTGCAGATTGCTTTTTTATGTATGTTACACAAATTGTCATTTGCCTTGATTATAGGAGATATTGTTTTACCATATTTCTTATATTGTTTTATTATTTTTGAATAAATAATTTTATATATCCACATTTTGCTCTGCTTAACCGTATAATTGTACTACACATAGAGATTTTTTGCGCTGTCCACCCCTATTCCCTTCTTCTTTTGCATGTATATAAGTGGATGTACATACTTTTGGAGGACAAGCTGCATGAGAGAGGGGTTCTCAAATTGAGACTTGAACATCTTTAGGGAAAGTTTCCCACTCCACCTTTTTTGCGACACTTAGTTATACATAGTGTCTTTTTGACCACCAGGTGCTCTTGATTCACCTCTCCACATTTATAGGAGGTGTGTTTCTTTTTCACCTGGGGCTCAATTCTGCCTCTCGCTCCATCTCATTAAAAGCATTTTTTCCTTTGTGTATTGGCGCTGTACTCGACATTGTTTTTCGATGTCAAGAGCAGACTGGGGATATACTCCACATCTGGTGGAGTTGTCCTGCTGTTGATTCTTATTGGAAGAATGTCTTTGCAGAACTCAAACATATCTGTCAGATTCCCTTGCCATTCACTCCACAATTGGCACTTTTAAACGCCTCTCCACAGTTCTCTTGGGACTTTTGGTTATCAATTGCTGCTTTCACTGACGGTGGCGCAAGCTTGCATCCCCATTCATTGGAAATCCATGGCCCCACCGACTGTGGAGGAGTGGAAGGGCAGACTTAGAGACTATTTTCTCTTAGAAAAATACCATGCCACTACTCTTGGCACTCGTGGGACCTTTGATGCTGATTGGCGACTCTGGAACGTTTATTTCCACATGCCCTTGTGATAGCCTGTGCCTTTGTGATAGCCTGTGCCTTTGTGATAGCCTGTGCCTTTGTGGCGCAGGCTCTCTTTATATTCTTTTAGGATGCATATGTTTTGCAGGAGCCCATACCCGTGCCCTTTCCCTTGCCTTTGCCTCCCCCATTTTCTGCTTTCTCTATATTTGCTCTGGTTCTTCTCCTTCTACCTCACTAATCGTTTTACCTCCTTTTTTTTTTTACTTTTGGAGTCTTTCCTCCTTTTTGTTGTTCTGCATTTGCATTTCATTTTACCACATTTTTGACTACTTATGTCTTGTTTTGGTAGAATTATTCTATCAAATTGGTACTAATATGTGCTCTGTTCTTGTAGTCTATGTCCTGTACCTTGTTTTCTACTCAATAAAGCTTTAAAAAAAAAAAAAAAGTCTAACTGCCATTATTTAGGTATTTTTGGCCATCCAGTAGTGCCAGGACCCCAATATTGTGCTGCTCCTGTAAAATTCCAGTCTCTAATCTTAAACTTGGTGCTTCCTGCAGGACATCAGTCATTGATATTGTTCCTCTCTTTTTCCGATAACAGATCTTTCTTCCCCGAAGTCCTAAACAGTTGAAATCACCCACCCATATCCAGATATCTGGCGATAAGGCTGTGAGCCTTTCCCTGTCAGTCAACCCACCTGGAAGCACCTTGGTTATCATTATCACTGTAAATCATGGTGTGCACTTACAGCTTTATCATGGAAGTCACAATGTTGAAGAGGCATTACAAACTCAGGGAAATAGCACAGGTATGAGAGTGGTTTGACAGTTATGGAAGTATTCAGCACCTTTAAATGATCATGTTTATTGATAAATGTGGCCCTTTGGCTCTAGGTGACACTGACCTGTAAATTAGTAGAATCTGTTAAAGTAAGTTGACCACACTTCACCTTTTAAAGGGATAGTAATACTTTGTTTTAACTTTATTTTATTTTGTAGGCATTAAAAAAACATGAAGAATGATATAAGTCTTATCTCTCAAACCTTTATGGTTTAAGAGATATTCACAAGCAAAGTGTCCCCCTCCCGCCCCTTTTACTGATGTAACACTTCTTAGCCAGGGCAGAAGGGAGCTGCCCAGGTAGACTGCAGAGAGGGACAATCTTCAATTAAGATAAGGGAAAAACCTGAAAAGCTTGTCAAGGGGGGCAGGGATTTCATTGTTTTCATAGGAAAAAGAGTGTCCCCTTCTGTTATCTGTCCAGTCTATGGACTGCATTCCACATCTGAGAAGAGATTGTTTACAGTAGGTAAAAGGGGCGGGAGGGGGAAACTTTGCTTGTGAATATCTCATAAACCATAAAGGTTTGAGAGATAAGACTTATATCATTCTTCGTGTTTTTTTAATGCCTACAAAATAAAATAAAGTTAAAATGAAGTATTACTATCCCTTTAAATGGATAATAACACTTAAAATGTAAAAAAATATATATTGTAGGGTTTATCCTGCTGAGTAAAATAAAAGCACCCCCACTTCTGAGGGGAGTTTTATTCCAAAGTTATTGCAGCTCAAACTTGATTTCTTTAGGCGCATTATCTCAATGACCTGT
Source organism: Rhinophrynus dorsalis (assembly GCA_037306005.1). Lineage (NCBI taxonomy): Eukaryota > Metazoa > Chordata > Amphibia > Anura > Rhinophrynidae > Rhinophrynus > Rhinophrynus dorsalis. Next base: position 317,508,530 of record CM074722.1, read on the forward strand.
CTTTAGCAGTGGCACTGTTGCTGCACCATACTATGTAGGTTTATGGTCAACTGATTAGCGATGTCCCTAGGATGTTGTTTCAACAAAGCCATTGTAAAATGTCAGGCCACTGAGATATTGCACCTGAAAAGTTTGTCTGAATTGCAATAATGTTTAAATAAAACATCTCCCAGCAGTGGAAGTGCCCACGTTTTACTCAGGAGGACAATCCCTACTATATATATTTTATATATTAATTGTTACTGTCTGTTTAATATGGATACACTTGATATATGCATTGAACAGATATTATTTGAAAGTTCTGTAGGTCAGTTCCTCTAAAATTGGAAAAGTCTGTATTCACTCTCTATGGATTATGAACATCGTAGGTTAGTTACTCCAGTGGACACTGGATTAAGGTGGAACAAACTGAGTGAGGGGGAGATGCTTTTCAGGCCAAAAGAGAGAGTATGCCTCTGGGTTAAAATGTAGTGCGAATGATGGAAATAATATGTTTCCACCTGGTAGTCTGTTACCTAACACTGTTTTATAAGATATTAAAATCTGTATAGTAATGGAGCAATGTACTCGAAAGGTAAGTTAAGCATAACTAACATTATACAATGTATAGTCTCTAATGTGTATATTGATTTTTTTTTGGTTTTGTTTAATTAAAGAAGAAAATGTTCAAATTGAGGCACATTACCAAAATACAACATTTATTACATTACTGAATGAAATATATATGGAACACTTTTATCAGTATGATTAAAATGTCTCACTATGAGCATATGTGTTTCATTCATCAAGGAGTGATGTCTCATCCATGTCTCTAATGCTTATTGATGGCAAAATTACAGGGTTTGGATGAATTATTAGTCCTGTTTTACACGAAAAAGCAGAATGGCCCCCACTGAAATGCTGAACTCATATCCCATGTAATTGATTATTTTTAGCAATTCAGGTACTGAAGTGCAAGTATAGGAACCATGTATATTAAACTTATATAGAATCAGTATCCTATTGAAATGTTGAACTCTATTGGGCGACATACAAAAAGGCTCATTAAAAATAAAGCCTGGTTGAAAAAGACGAGATCAGAATGTTTCCTGCATGAAAAGTGTGGAGCCGTGGTTAAGTGTGGTTAATGTGTGGAGCCGTGGATCATACTTTCAATAAGTGCTCTTCTCTGAAAATCACACCTGCCTGCACAAACAGCTCTGTCAGTGAATGACTTCAGCTTGTAGGTTTAGAAAACCTATAGAATCTAGTGTCAGACAGATGTGGACAGAAGAAAACAAGATTCCATATCACAGCACACTGATCAGCCACATTAAAAGGTACTGACTGCAACAATATCAACTCCTACAGTGCTGGAAGGACAAAGATTTGCCATGTAAAAGATACTAACTAATAATATTAACTCCTGCAGTGCTGAAAAGATAATCAGTGTCTTTTAGGTGACAGTTCTTTGTCCTTCCAGCATTTTAAGTGTCAGTGGTTACAACACTAATGATAGTTGACAGCTTAAAAGGTCCAGTGCTGCATGAGTTAATATTATAGTTATTGATCATTGGGTGGCAGATCCTTGTAAACGTATTAAATCCTGCAGTGCCAGAAATAGTTTGTACTGATTTTTGTGCCAGTGGAAGAGTTAACAGATCCACTGCATTTAGGTGACAGCTGTCTGTCCTGACTCTGTGAGTTAGTACAGGGAAGTTCTCAGACGTCTTTACCACAGAGAGGACTGTGTAAAAGTAACAGTTGTTTTTGTGTTTCGTGACATTCGTTTTAAAATGACAAAGGGATGTACAGAACACACAATTATGAAAAAACAAACACCACATTCAATACTTTCTTACACATCCATTATATAATTTAATTAATTTGTTCATTCACACTTTTACTCATTTTTATATCACATTCATTACAAGTATCGCACTGACCTTTATGTCAGAGGTCCAGTGGTGTCCTCAATGCCCTGGTCCTCCTGCATATTCTCTCCCCCAAAAAAACAATACTATCCCTCCACCACCATTGCTGCCACCTCTACAAAAAGCAAAAACACTGTTCCTGAAGCAGCATGAGAAAAAAGTAACAGGGATTAGCTTTTATATGGTCATTCCTGTTCAAATTAGTTCCCGCATTACCATTGGTTGGGGTTTTTGGATTACTCAGGATATGGAATGTGCCCAGGAGTAACCTCATCTTCCAGTCAATCATCATCTAGCTGGAGGGGTCACAGATGAGAGTAACGTCACCACTCCAGCTAGTCAATAATGGAGATCAGAGGGAGGGAAAGGAGAGCAGCTCCAGCGCAGCTATTCAGCAGCGGACTTTGTAGAGATGGTTGTTGGTTTTCTGAAAGGCATGGGTAGACAGGGACAAAAATTACCCAGCATCCTAGGGGGACCATCAACCCTAAGGCCCCATAGGACCTAGTTATGATTCTGGAAGAATATTTGTGCATTAAGGGGACCAAAATGTTTATTCTGGGGCCCTCCAATAGCTAGTTATGCCCCTGCCTGACATGGACTCTCAGCATTGTTCCAGAAGGAAGCCAGGACCAGTTCATAACTTCTTCCATCTTTGTATTCAGATAATCTAAATCACAATACAGAACACTGGAAAAAGTATAACCTTTTGTGCAAACTGAATTATTAGAAAAGAATGGGCATCATTATCATCTGAATTTTTAATGTTCAAATTGATTTATATTGTGATACAGTATAGTAAAGTTTGTGAATGCCTTGCGTTAGTGTTAAGGCAGTTTGTATACTGTATCAGGCTTGAAATGGGCACACATAAGAGCCACATAGTTCCAAGTTACCTTCCATTCAAGGAGGTTGTTTTCCCCTGCCTCCACTCAGGGCTCCACTCATCTGGAACAGATGACAAATACGTCATCAAGCCGCATTATCAAAGATATGGGCAACCCATATGTTTGATAAAGCAGCTTGATGCCACAAAATGTGTAAGAAAGGTTATTTTAAGGTTTATATATTTTTTATTTGAAATATTACAAAATAAATCAGCCATTTGTCATCTGTTCCGGATGAGTGGAGCCGTGAGTGGAGACGGGGGAAGATCTCCGTCTGCTTTATTGTCAGATTCTCTGACTTATCGAATATGTGAGTGTATTTTCAGTCTTAGATGTTTGTAATTATTTAAGCAGAACTACCACCCATGAATAAACTTGTCCCAAATAAATACCCATCTGGCGACTAGTTGCTCAATAGCGCTAGTCGCCAGAATTTTTACCTGGTTACTGAGAATTAAACACTGTTCCCGGACTGACAAGCAGAACGGAGCACAGACGTCTTTCCATTGGGACGTCTGCACGCCTGCGTTGTCAGGAGCAGAATGGCTCCTAGCAACGCCTTCTAGAGCTGGATGGGACTGACAGCACAGGCAGGCAGACATCACAATGGAAAGATGTCTGCACTCTGTCCTGCCTGTCAGTCCGGGAACATAGTACAGTTCTCAAACACCAGGTAATACTTCTGGCGACTAGCGCTATTGAGCAGCTAGTCGCCAGATGGGTACTTATTTGGGACAAATTTATTCAGGGGTGGTAGTTCCGCTTTAATAATACTTCACTACTGGGCACGTTGCTGTTTTTCCTTTGTATGCAATGAAGATTCACACTGGTTCCTGTGCAGTCATGCAGGATGAAAATGTAATAGGTAACGTATGTTTTATTGGTTATTTGGTCAAATTAGATATGGAACTAACTCAGTATTGATAACAACATTTACGTAGCATTTCCCCCTCAGATACGTACATGTGGATTTTGCCTCCAGAGCTTTTCTCAGGCTACATCTCAACTGAGACTTTCCTTGTGACCCCCACCAACTCCTCTGAGACACAGAACCTGCAACTCAACATCTCCTCCTTCACTGCTCGCTGCGTATTTAGAGAACCTGACACTCAGCAGTGGAAATCTGATGGCTGCAAGGCAAGAGTAGATGCAAATGAAATCATGTATCCAGGCTGTCTTTGCTCTTCCTCATGTAGCAGTATAGCAGTTTGGATGCTTAACCCTTTATCGACCAGAAGAGTGTGCAAAGCAGTGTGAAGCGACGTGATGCACACCCTTCTGGTCTTTAATGGTTAATTGCCCTTGATGCAAGTTTTCTCTCATGTTTTTCTTTCCCCAGATGTTGTGGTTATTCACTAAGGCCTGATAAAAGGTGATAAAGTGGAGATACTTCTCCAGTGATATCACTTCTCCAGTTCCTATGTTATTCTATGGAGCCTATGCACTAAGATCGCCAGAACTTAAGAAATGTTAACGCATTGGCTCCATAGAATAACATAGGAATAACCCTCATTGTGTCTCTTTGACATAAATGAGGGCTGATCAAACTTTTTTCCTCAGGTGCCAGACTGAGAATAGAACAAAGAATCAAAGGACAGATACTGCTACATAATGTAATGGCATTATAGACCAACTTGTCGAATATGGGAGTTTGTACAGACTATTGTATGCTCTAATATTATGCCTTAAATAAAGCTACCTAAATGCAATCCATTTCTGCCTCAGTGCTAAAGGTGAGATAAGGATGTCATTGCAGGTCACATAGTTATTGGTCACATCATTATTATTTAATAAAATGTGCATGAAAGGGTGGATCCGACATGTCTGAGAACCGAAAATTGCCCCTGGGTCTTAGTTTTTACACACCTGAAATGAAAAGTTATATGCTCCACCATATTATAACTATTCTCATACTCTGTCCCTGTGTGCTGCAGGTAGGCCCTCAGACATCCATGGAGCAGGTTCACTGTCTCTGCAACCACCTTTCATTTTTTGGAACATCGTTTCTGGTGCTCCCAGTGCAAGTTGATGTCACTCTTACAGCTGAGTATTTCTCTCAGGTCTCGGATAATCCAGTCATTGTCATTTTGCTTGCATGTTTTTACGCATGCTACATATTTACTGTCATATGGGCACGGCGCATGGATCTCTGGGACCAGGCTCAGGTAACTGGCTTGTACTTATTATTATGGTACTTTCTAACCTCTTGTGAGGTTTCTAGAATTCCTTAAAAAATTGCTGCCATCTAACCTGTTACCCCTTATGAATATTGGATGTCCTTTAATTCCTGTTTTTATAATCCTGTGCTTTCTGAATTCTGAGAAATTAGGATTTCTTATCAAGAAAAACTGAAAAAGGTTCAAATTCATTAAAATATTATGTACTCCTAGACAGAGTTTTTTTAAACTTTTCCTAGTAGGAAAGTTTTAAAAAATGAAAATCCATATAAGGTGAAACTTGTTTTACAATTAGAACCCACCCAGTTCAATTCACTGAAGCTCGTATCTCTCATGTCTTTCTTTACCTAACTCATGCCATATATTGCCCTTATCAGTGGAATAAGCAAAGAGGGTTCAAGTGGCCATGCACATCTGCCTCTAGATCAGTGATTCTCAACCAGGGTGCCGTGGCACTTTGGTGTGCCACATGCATCAACTTAGGATGCCCCATGTTTTCTATGAAGACTAACAAAAATTGACTTTTAAATAAAGATTTAAAGAAATTGTTATGCACATTATGTTTAATTGTGTTATTATGATTGTAAGACCCAATAATAACTGTATATTTATGTATGGAACCTTCATTATGCCCTTGATAAAGTACATTAAATATGTTAGGGGTGCCCCGAATGTTCTAGATTACGTGTTAGGGGTGCCCCGAACAAAAAAAGATTGAGAACCACTGCTCTAGATGAATAAGAAGCACACATTTATGACATATTTTGAGGTTTATGCACCTACAAATGCTGGCTAAGAATACATGATATTTTAAAGGGTATGACCCCTTTTCATTTTTAGGCGATAATGTCCCTTAAAGAGTTTAGCACTCTAATTTATGAGACTGATATACTCTAACATTTTTACCAACAGAGCCGACTGATTGTACTTCGTGATAATGACCCTTGTGCTTTGTACCATTATCGCATCATTGTGTGCACAGGGCATCGGTGGGGAGCAGCTACAAGCTCCAAAGTGAGAAAGCAAATGGGAGTTCAGTCTTGAACAATGGCAATGAAACACACAGAAGCACACATGATGAGGGCACACCAGCATAGCAGAGGATGTAGCCCAGCAGCTTAGGGGATTCAGACAACTTAAGGCAATGTTAACACCTACATATGAAACTGGTCACTATTCATTTAAATATCACGTAATTACTATTAGCATCTGTAAAAATTATTTATGTTATTAGAACCTTAAAATATCATTCCAAACTGACTTTTGTAATGTGTGTATAGACTCTCCTAATCAGACACTATTTTGGTTCATTTTGTTTGTGCTGTTTCACAATAAAAGCAGCTCCGATTAGTCTTCATAGTATTTGGGCCATGGAGAGCATTATTTCAATACTGTCACAGCTGTAGAACAAGAGAGTGTTAGGGACCAGGAACCAGACAGGACACAAAAAGGTAAAATGCAATACACCTTTATTAGTGCAACAAAAACAGAAGCATGATCCAAGAGCATAAACCAAAATACACGCCAGAGTCAGGAACCAAGACAGGTATTCAGTCGAGCCAGAGTCAGGAAACCAGAAGTCTGTGAAGTCAGGAACAAACCAAGGGTCAGAAGCACAGAAGCCCACGATGTCTGGAACAAGTCAAGGGGTCTGGAACGCAGCAAACAGGAGAGCAGGATAATCCACAGCAGCCAGTAGCAACAGGTCAGCAAACAAACACAAGGACATAGGGAAGTGAGCCAAGCTGCTATAAATACCCTGAGAGGGTTGGCTGATAACAGGTGAGTAATCAGAGATCTCAGCTGATTCAGCCTGAGCCAGAAACTCAGAAGACAGCAGCAGTGGATAGCAGAGCACTAGATTAGCTCAGGCAGCAGAATCAATAGGCAGAATGGGAGTAGCTCAGCAAAACCTTGACAAAGAGTAATTGAATGATACAGTATCCCCCCTCCCTCCCCTTTTACTGATGTAACACTGCTCACGTCAGAGGAGCAAGACTGTCCGGATGGATAGCAGAGAGGGACAATCTTCAGTGATCATAAGGAAAAACCTGAAAAACCTGTCAAAGGGAGCAGGGTTTTCCTTATGATCACAGTAAGAAGATTGTCCCTCTCTGTGAGCTGTCTGGTCAAGAGACCAGATTCCATATCTGAGGGGAGGTGGTTTACACTAGATAAAAGGGGCAGGAGGAGGATACTTTATCATTCAATTACTCCTGAACTACAAGTCTGACAGTATAGAAATAACACTCTCCATGGCCCAAATACAATGAAGATTAATTGGAGCTGCTGTTATTTTGAAGCATTACTATCCCTTTAAGAGTTAATTTAGTGAGATTGGTACCCACTCCTCCTGTATTTGAAAAGGTTGTTAGCTTATCTTAGTCTGTTTACAGACAATATAGCACTATCATTCTTCCTGAGGCACCCTATCAATATTAATTTGGTAATGGAGTATGAGAGTCCTCTAAAAGGCAAATATGGATGCCACCATAGAGCATAAGTAAGATAGATTGTAGGTCTCTGGAAACAAATAGAATTTTCTAGATGGTACCATAAATTACAGGTATTTAAGTGTTCATATCATCATTTCAGTTTTGTCATTTTCTATCTGTCCCATTTAAATAAATGGCGATTTGAGAAATTCTAATTTGTTTCCTATAGTGTAGTTGGATTGCCCCAGAACTACTGTATTTTGTCTTTATACACAAAGCCCTGTACAATGTCACTTTCTCTGTCGTCCAATACAGGTTACTGGTAACTCTGGGTAGGTGATCCGCCCCTTTAATTGTAGGCAGGAACAATTCTAGAATTGTATGCAGGGGGTGGAGCCTACCTTCCCTCCTTGGCTGCAGCTAGCCAACCAGCTCCAGAAAGATTTGTTCCTTGGTGAAGATAACACAGGCAAGAGAACAGTTCTGCTATAGGTTTAGAAGTTTTTTATTTTTCTGTTAGAAATGGAATACCACCATTAGGCGGATTACCATAAGTGACAATGCCCTTGGCTACAAGTTCTTTCCTCAGGAGTTGCCCACCGATGCTTCTTCTTTAAACATGGTAATCTGAAGACAGAAGATCTGCAGGAAAGGTGAGCAACCCTTTGAGTGCTGCAGGTCCACATGTCCCACAGTGCCCCTCCGCACAGGGGTTTTCATTTGAAATTCCTGTTGCACACTCCTGCACTCACTGGGTCTATCTGTATGTCTGTTGGGTGTTTGGAGCAGGTTTATGTGGTACTTAACCCTTTAGCTAGTGGTTTTGCGTTCATTTGGGGGGGGGTTCTACCATTTTTCCTACTGGTTCAGTGTTTTTTTGGGTATTCTAACATGGTCTAGTGATGTTTTATGTCTTTTAGTTTTACACTTTCAAAATTTGAGTTCCAGGCGCGCTTTACTGCAAAGGTGCCATTGCTCCATTCACTCCTATGGGACTATACAGTTTGGGACATATCTTTGCAACCGTTTTACCTAGCGACTTCAGAGTTGGCTCATTTTACTTGTCTGCCCTTGATCTATCATCTGGTTCATGTTTCTAGTGTGTTGGGGGGCTCAGGGGACTTTGGGCACTGTTTGGGGTACTTTTCTGGGAAAACTACATTTCCCATGAGCTCTTGCTTCGCGTGCTCATTTCTGATTGGCTCCCACTGCAGCAGCCATTTTGTGCTATTTCCAGAACATATCCTATGCAGGGCTTGGACTCTCCTTCTCGTCTCTGCTGATTAACCCTTCACCTGCCAGATAAATTTATTTTAGCGATTTCTGGGTTGAAACTTTAATTCTACACACTGTAATTGGTTGATTTCTTATACAGTAAGGTTATTTGACACTGTGAGAATGTCTATACCGTTGGAGCCTGGGGCCAGACCCAAGACTAAGGATGCTGGGGTCTCTGTATCCCCTATTGCGCATTGCTCTTCCTGTCATTCAGGATTACCTAGAGAATTCTCATGTCCTTTATGCCCAGCATGTTCTGATGTCCCTGAGAGTCTCACAGGGACCTCCAGCCATGCATTAGAGCCAGTTTGGGTGCAAGAGTTTAAGGCTGCTACTAGGGACCTTAGGTCAACATTGCAACTCTTTCCATCCCAGTTACAGGGGGTCTTTCATTCTTGGCAGACCCCCTTCTCCGTCAAGTCTTCTCTGCCAAAGCCTCAGCGTGTACCTGACGTGTCAGTTTCCTCTGAGGAGGAACTGCTGCTGGATTCAGATGTTGAGGAATGTCCTGCAGTGGGCTCCTCTCAGTTTTTTGGAGACCCTTTTGAGGCTGATCCTGAACCTTCAAACATTCCCTTAGAGCAGGAGGTTCCTTCTGACCCTTCTGATGTATTTCAGGAGCCTAAAAAGCCCTTTACTTGCTTTCTACCTAACCCTACTCTTGACCTCCTTGTGCATGAAGAGTGGAAGTCTCCAGACAGGAAACCTTCTGTCTCCAAGAAATTTGCCAAGCTTTATCCCTTTTCTGAGGCTGCGCTTGCTCAGTGGGTTCATCCTCCCAAAGTGGATGCTCCTATCTCCAGGCTATCCAAGTCTACTGCCTTGTCAGTGTCTGATGCATCTTCTCTAAAGGACTGGACTGACAAGAAACTTGAGGTCTTCCTCAAGTCCATCTTTGCCACTGCTGGTTCTGCCATGCGTCCAGCAATCGCAGCAGCATGAGTGAACTGGGCCATTGTGGTCTGGACTGAACAGCTCACTCTTGCTGTCCATCGGGGTGCTCCTACTTCAGATATGTTGCGCCTCCTTACCAACATTTCTGAGGCACAGCACTATGTTTCTGCTGCCTTATTTGACACCATCTGTTTGGTGGCTAGGGTTTCCACCATGTTTGTGGTTGTCAGACAGGCTCTTTGGCTCAAGATCTGGTCTGCTGACACTGCTTCTAAGAAAGCATTGCTCTCCTTGCCTTTTCAAGACACTTCTTTGTTTGGTTCAGATCTTAAGGATCTGATCAGTGAGGCCACAGGGGGTAAGAGTACACTTCTACCCTTAATTCCTAGGAAGAAACACTGCTTAAGCGTAACCGGTATTTTCGTTCCTTTCAGACTGAGACACGTCCAGTGAACCAAATAGTTCCCTCAGCTCTGCGTACCTTCTCCAAGCCAAACAGCAATGGAAGTCCAAGGTCTCTTCCAAGCCTTCTTCAGCATGACTCACCAAACCCAGGTCCACACTCTGCTGTGAGTGGTCTTCTGCGTCACTATCACAGCATTTGGGAGGATTCAGTGACAGACCCATGGGTTTTGCAGGTAGTGACAGAAGGGTACAGGATCCCTTTTGTCTCTCTTCCTCCCTTTTGCTCTCTTCTTTCTTATATGCCTCAGGGCATAGAGAAACACCGTCTGTTCGACGGCGCTGTTCAGGCTTTTCTGGATAAGAACGTTCTAGAGCCAGTTCCAGTTCAGGACAGAGGTATGGGTTTTTACTGAAACCTCTTTGTGGTCCCCAAGAAGACCGACAGTTGCCGTTCCTTTTTCGGATTTAAAGGATCTCAATTACTTTGTGATCCGGACTCATTATCACCAGGAGTCTCTGCGAACGGTGATTACTGCCATGTCCCTGGGGGAATTCTTTGCATCTCTGGATCTTCAGGACGTGTACTTACACATTGCCATTCATCCAGAGAGCCGGCAGTACCTCCGATTTGCCTGCGACTGGGGACATTTTCAGTTTTCAGCTCTTCCACTTGGTCTGATGACAGCTCCTCAAGTCTTCAACTGTGTCCTGGGAGCCTTAGTGTCCGTCCTCCACTGAGACAACAGAGTTACTCCATACATGGATGACCTGCTTCTGAAAGCCCCTTCTGCGGAACTTCTTCATCAGCAGGTTCAGCAATGCATTCATGCTCTCACCCATCACGGGTGGATCATCAACTTGGACAAATCAGATCTTGTCCCATCCCAGCGCCTGGTCTTCCTGGGCCTCCTCTTCGATTCCCAGAAGAATACAGTGTTTCTCATGAACGAGGTGGCTCACCAGATCGCCCACAGGGTTTCTGCGATCCTGGCTCAAGATCCAGTTCCAACCAAAAAGCTGTCATCTCTAGTGGGGAAATTCATTTCCACCATAGAAGCAGTACCATTTACCATGGCACACACCAGGAAACCCCAGCGGTTTGTGATCCAGGTGTGCAGGGGTCAGCCGGACCTTCTGAAGATGTCAGTGTCCCTCCCTCTTTATGTGGAACTGAGTTTGTCATGGTGGCTCAACCTCTCCAATCTGCTGAAGGGCAGGTCCTTCCTGGTATCCTTCTGGACCACGGTTATGACGGATGCCAGCCTCTCCAGCTGGGGAACGGTCCTGGACTGCCTGAGTGCTCAGGGTCAGTGGTCTCCAGAGGAATCTCTCCTTCCCATCAACATATTGGAGCTTCGGGCGATATTTCTTGCCCTTCGTCATTGGACATCTCAGCTGGAAGACTTTCCAGTCCGGGTACAGTCTGACAACGCCAAGGCTGTGGCTTACATCAACAAGCAGGGCGGAACAAGAAGTCTCCCCGCTTGTTTAGAGATCAGGGCTATTTTGTCCTGGGCAGAAAAACACGTTCCTGCCATATAAGCAGTGCACAATCCTGGCATAGACAACGTCATGGTGGACTTCCTCAATAGATACACAGTGAACAGCGGAGAGTGGGAGCTGCATCCAGAAGTGTTCACCCTCATTGTTCAGAAATGGGGTCTTCCTTACATCGACCTGATGGTGACAAGACACAACAGGAAGGTTCCAAGGTTCTGCGCTCGATGGAGGGACCCACTAGCTCTGGCGGTGGGTGCAATGTCCATTTCTTGGTTATTCCCTCTGGCCTACATCTTTCCTCCCCTCCCAATTTTGCACAGGATGTTACGGAAATTACGTCTGGAGCGCTGTCCAGTCATTCTGATTGCTCCTTACTGGCCTCGCCAAGCTTGGTTTCCGGAGCTTCTGGATCTGTCAGTGGTGGAGCCATTCCGGCTCCCTTGCCGTCCGGATCTTCTTCTACGGGTTACCTGAGGAAGGAGGATGTTCATCATCTAGCCTTGACGGCTTGGAAATTGAATCCTCAATATTGAAGAAGAAAGGTTTTTCTTCTGGTGTGGTGGCTACTATGATCAGTGCCCGCAAACCTGTTTCTTCCAAGATCTACCATTGTGTCTGGTCGACCTTCCTATCTTGGTGTGCTGACAAGGACCTGTCTCAGGAACTTGATCTACCTACGTTCCTGGCTTTTTTGCAGGATGGTGTGGATAAGGGCCTCAGTTTGAGTTCCCTTAAAGTTTGCTTTCAGAGGTGCATTGTCATCCTTCCTGAGGTCAAGGTTTTCTTCCAGGGGGCTACTCATACTCTTCCTGCCTTCAAGATTCCTGCTTCTCAGTGGGATCTTAACTTGGTTTTGGGCGTCCTTCAGGGCCCTCCATTTCAGTCTTGGCTACTATTCCTCTACGCATGTTGACGTGGAAAATGGCTTTTCTCCTGGCGATTGTATCTGTCCGCTGTGTCGCAGAGTTACATGCTCTGTTCTGTAAACCATCCTATTTGGTGTTTCAGAAGGAAAAGGAGGTGCTTCGCCTCCTCTCAGAAGTTTCTCCCGAAGGTGGTTTTGGAGTTCCACATCAATCAGGAGATTGTGGTGTCCTCTTCCTGCCCTGACCCCACCCCTGACAAGGAGAGGGATCTCCACTTGTTAGACATGGTGCGTTGTCTCAAGTTTTATGTACATCGCACTGAGTCTATCAGGCAATCAGACGCGTTGTTCATCATTCCTGAGGATCCCAGGGCAGGAAGACCTGCACCCAAGGTGACTATTGCTTCTTGGATCAAGTCCACTATTCGTAAAGCTTATGAGCTGAGGAAGAAGCCTGTCCCTTTCAGGGTCACGGCTCATTCTACATGATCTATTGGGGCCTCTTGGGCTTACTAGAATCTGGTCATCTGTGCACACGTTTTCGAAGCATTACCGTGTTGATGTACTAGCATCGGCTGATGCCAGCTTGGGAGGAAAATCCTGGAGACAGTCTTGCCTGTCTAGGATTTTCTTTGGTTCTTGGTGCTTCCTTCACTTATGAACCCAGTTGGCTCTAGTTCAGTGTGCTGTGTAACAGTTGGGGTGTTGTTACCCCTGTTCAGTGTCCATTGACACTTCATTGTTTTGTTGGGCTATCGCTGATCTGATGGTTCATATCTACTCTGGTGACTTTGGGGGCCTTGCGCCTGGTCCTTGCCTTACTTCCTGCCTCTGGGAAACTCAACGGTTGGATATCCCAGAGTTACCAGTAGCCTGTATTGGACGACAGAGGAAAGAGGATTTTAGTCTTACCTGTTAAATCCTTTTCTCTTAGTCCATACAGGTTACTGGTTTCCCACCCTGTCAAGAGACCATGCTTGGCTCTCCTGTGGCAGACCGTGGTGGTCCTTTGGGGTCATGCTCACAGGAGTCTTCTTTCCCTTCTACTATCCAGTCAATAGTTAGTGTCTCAGATCTTTCTGGAGCTGGTTGGCTAGCTGCAGCCAAGGAGGGAAGGTAAGCTCCACCCCCTGCATACAATTCTAGAATTGTTCCTGCCTACAATTAAAGGGGTGGATCTCCTACCCAGAGTTACCAGTAATCTGTATAGACTAAGAGAAAAGGATTTAACAGGTAAGACTAAAATCCTGTTTTTCTTCCTCCTTTTGCAGGTCTTTCTATCCCTCTGTGGTTCTAATGGTCAGTGGGGCCCTATCATTCTCTCTGACAGCAGACATAAACTATTCAGAAATGGCAGTGTAGACATCTTTTTACTGACCACGCCATTCCCTCTAGGGGAGCTGCTGAGCATCACACTAAGTCATGATGGCACAGGATCACGTAAAAGCTGGTGAGAAGGAAAGAGTACATAAGATAAACAAGTGAGAGGTAGGGAAAATAATAAGTTTAATCCTTTTAAGATCAGTTGGGGGGGCACAACACACTGTGAAGCAATGCATTGTGCAGCCCTCTTGTCTTTAAAGGGTTAATTGAATAAATCAGTGAGTGAAAAATAGAGAGTGTGAATATCTGTGTCTATCCATGATCGTTACCATTTTTTCCTCCAGGTATGTTGCCCAGGTCACAGCTCAGGATATGCAGCTAAAAAAGAGTTGGCACTTTCTGTGTAACTTGTGGCTGTCTAAGCCTCCCAGAGGAGAATCCCTAACCCAGACTTTCTCTGTAGCTAAAGAGCAGGAACTAACAAGTTTCAGGTAAGCAGCTCTTTTTAAGGGGACAGTAACCTCTTATTTTGACTTTCCATATTACGTACTTGCAAAATCTGTAAATTCAAATTGTCTATACTTTTTATGAGAGCCTGAATACCTCACTGCAGAGCACCCTGCATGGATAATGTTACACTGTGTCACTATCCTGCTTTCATTGTCAACTGACTAGAAAGCTCCCTGGAAACCCTTAGTTGCCCACCAGGAAGCGTGCAGTCTCAGACGTTTTCAGTGCAGCTGGTTATATTGTTAATGACAGTAGGACATGGCTATCAAGCAGCAGTGTTGGGAGACTTACATTTCTAAATATGAATCAACATCTAACAAATTTGTTAATCAGATAGCTGAAGTGGACAAAACCACACAAGACAGGGAAGCCCACGGCACATGTGCTATTAAAAGTAGCACTGAGGATATTGATGAGGAGGGATTTGAAGGGTTGCTACCATCTACCACAGTTGGAACCACTGCAAAGACCACTGATTAATGTCAATGACGATAACCTCATAATAATAATGCAAGATTACACTGGATTCATACATGATATACATTAACACCACCACCTTACACATCCGCCACATCCAGCTTAACCTTATTTTTATTCATTTATTTTTATTTATATCTTTAAAAATAATGGTTAGCATAGCTGTAGGCTTACAGAAAGAAAAGCATGGAAATATTTTTTTGCAGGTTTACTGAAACCATCCAACAACTGCATAATTTGTAAGCTTCAAATTAGACTAACCCTGAAAATAATAGTTTACAAGCCTCGAGATTATAAAAAAAGAAGCTATTGAAAAAAATGTACAAATTACTGGCCTAGTGCCAACAGTGCTAGATGCCTGGGGGTGGCAAATGCCACTAGTAACATTCTGGTATTTGCTACTGATGTAATTCCTGTTGCTGACTTATTTAAGCAGCAGGGGGTATTAGGCTGCTGGATGAGATTGAATGAATGGTTTGGAGATAATGTTGATATGAGGAGAGAATGAGAGAGTGTATTATCACCCCTAGGCACAGTGCTTCTCATACTGGATTTATGGCAGTGCCATTTACTGTCACCAAGAAGGGAACTACTGGGCCAGGTCTAGGAAGGATGAGGATTAGCTCCATTTTCCACTTGTTGAGCTTGAGGTGGCTATGAGCCATCCAGTCTGAGATAGCTGAGAGGAAATCTTTGGCTTTAGATTGCATATGAGGAGTCAGTTGAGGTGCAGATAAATAAAACTGGGTGTCATCTCCAAACAGTTAATAAGCCCAAACAGTTAATAAGTTCACCAAGTGTTTGTTATTGTGCAAAGAGAGAACAGGAGTGGTCCTCGAACAGAACCTTGAAGAGAGGTGGACTGGCGAGTACAAAGAGGTGGCTGTGGAGACACTGAAGAATTGGTTAGCTAGATAAGCGACAGACAGGTTCGGGCTAAGGCATGGATGCCTTTGGTGTGACGAATGTGGAGAAGGAGAGCAAGATCAACAGTTTTAAAAACAGTCTGGGATCATTTGCAGTGACAGGAGACAGGCTGTGGTACAATGATGGTTCCACTTACCACTAAACCTAGTGCTGCTACGGTGTGCAGGCGAATGAAGGACAGACACAAAGATAAAATATAACCACCTTTATTTATAATGTACAGCAATAATGGTAGAGCCCCCACAGAACCCCAGACATATACAAACAGGACCCAAGGTCCCTCCGGAGCTGCACACTGTACTGTGCACTGCACTACTCCAGATCTTGAGACTACATGTCAGGCAAGCAGGTATTGTAAGGAGTGAGTAGACAGCCAGAATCACAGGTCAGACAAGCCGGGGACTACACAGAGCGAGAGTAAACAGGCCACTGGTCAGGCAACCAGAGACTATGCTGAGCGAGTAGGAGCCAGGGCCACTGGTCAGGCAAGCTGAGGACTACAAGGAGTGAAAGTAACCAGGCCCACAGGGAAGGCAACCAGAGGCTACACTGGGCGGGTAGTAGCCAGGGCCACTGGTCAGGCAAGCGTGGTCATACACAGAGCGAGTAGTATGCCAGAGCCACAGGTCAGAACCGATGTGGGTAGTCAGACAAGCCAGGGTCATACACAGAGCGAATACTCAGACAGGCACAGATCACAACGGAGCAAGCAGAAGCTATCAGGAACACTATGTAAGGGCAATGACTCCCAGGCCTAGGGAGGTTTATAAAGGAGCAGGAGAAGACGGGACCCAGTTAGGCCACACACAATAGGCGTATAAACAGGCATCCTAACCAGTGCCTGTTTCATGATGAAGCATTGCAGAGGTGACCAGCAACTATGCCGGCCGACACACCACAGCGGAAGGAAGCACAGGCTAACTAGGCCTCCATCGTAGAGAGTGATACTGAGGCAACAAACTCCATAATTTCAGATGCATCTACTGAGAAGACATTAGCCAAATATGCTTCTCCTCCTGTACCTCTTCTAAAATCCTGGGACTGTTGCAATATTTTTTTTCCCTTGAGAGAGGAAGGAACTGTGTCTTATCATCAGCAACTGCAATGTGCACAGTGTGTGCAAGAAGACATTGTGAAATAGGTGAAGGATTGGGAAGTATCCCAACTGATACATCTGCTCTCATATTAAGCAACATGCACAACTTTAACCAGTCATCTTGATGCTAAGGTCAGCAGTGTTAAACCATAAAGTACTGTATTGCCACTATGGCCTTTGTTCTCCCTGCTAAGGGCATATGATGACAAGAAAACTTAATATAAATAATGAATCCTCCCTGCCACCAGCTTAGCATATTCAGCAGGATGGAATTTTTTTTCCCTGATGATTCACTATCAAAATGTCACCTTCACTTTGGCAACCAACCCAGGGGTGCATTAAATATGTCACCAGGATGAAAATGGCAACATAAGAATCTTGTCAGCATGACAAGGGTGACATGCCTAAGAAAGCGGGACAAAGCCAAATGAGATGAATGAGCTTTACATGCAGTTTGCAGAGCATCAAGTGTGACTGTGATGCCCCATCGGCAGGGCCGGATTTGCCATAAGGCAAAGTAGGCACCTGCCTACAGGCGCACGCCACCGAGGGGCGCCTGCCATTGATTTTTTTTTTTTTTTTTTTTTTTTGTAGTTCACTAGCCTGCCAGCCTTTGATCCATCTGGGTGGACTAAAAAAGGGGGGATGTATGCATGCTGCGCAGCTTTGACAGTGTCATGTGCTGAGTCTGAGTGCCAGCTGCGCATAACTATACTTGAGGAGAGTGAGTGACTAGTACAGACCGCTCCTCCTTTGACTGATTCACTTCACCCGGAACAGACAGTACCGCTGCTGCCCCGCCTCCGGAGTCTAGTCGCCAGTCTTCCACTCCACAGTGAAGCCAGCAGGGAGCCGCAGTTGCTCTACCCACCCACCACGGCGCTGGTCCCAGACAAACAAAGTGACGGTGACGTCCCACTCCTGATGAGCAGTGCAGATATGGGCGCTCATAGAGTTGTTGTAGCCAAGCTGTCATGTTCAGTGTCGGGTCGGCCCCACGGTATTTAAGTTAACCCACTTGATTGAGGTAAGCGAGCCGACTGTGCACCGCCACTGGGGCCCGGCGGGTATGAATGGGTTCGCATGAGATACCTCCTGTTTCAGTAGAGCTCATCCTGGGTTAGCAACAGCCTCAGGTTTACTGGAAGGAACCCATTTAATTTTGTGGTCAATTGGTCAAGGAGGAATGTGGCTGTTCTCTCTGCACACAAAGTGGATGCTTTTTTGCCAGTAAGATTGGAAAAAAGGAAGACTGCAATTAAATGTATAAGGATCCTGGATGTTTGCCTGTGCATTCACAATTCTGACAGGAGCCCAAGAGGTTCTTAAAACTGTCCTGGTGTGTGTGTGTGTGTGTGTGTGTTGGAGTTTGTGTATGGCAGATTGGGTGTATGTGTTCAAGACTAAATTTGAATGTGCATGTATTTCAGACTGGGTACTTGTCTGTGTGTGAAAGTAGGTTTTGTGTATATGTGTGAGGACTTTATAAGTGCAGATAGGATCCCTATGCAGAGGTAGAACTAGTGAGTGAAAGTCATAACATATGTGGAGACTAAACAGAGCATGTAAGAGTGGAAGTAGCAACTGATCACTCAGGCTCCACGAAAGTGACTTGCAATTACTTTATATAAACACACTGGCTGCCGTATACTAAAGTATATAGACCTGAAAATAAAAAGTATGCACATATACATTTTACAGCAGTACTTAAGCAGCGCCTATAAACATACATGCCTGATATTTTAAAATATAGCGCTGGAAGTATGCACAAATTACCACAATTCCTAAATGACATGTACAAATGTAGTATAGATCACTTACAGATATGGCAAGGGACTATAAAAAGTAAGTAAGTGGGATACGAGATAGTGGGGGAGAATGTGAAGGCACTATAGAGATGGTGGGGCAATGTAGAGCTGATGGGGGGGCAAGTTGGAGCTGATGGGGGCAATGTGAGGGCAATATGGAGATGATGGGGGGCAATGTGTAGATTAGGAGCATTGTGGAGGTGTCCCGTGGAGATGGCCGGGGGAGGGGCGCTTCAGATTTCTGTGCCTACAGGCTCCTGAGATGTAAATCCGGCCCTGCCCATCGGCGTGATTGCAGGGGCTGTGATGCGGCACTCAAAGGGTTAATGGATGGAATGGCACTGCTATGTTCTGCCTACACTGATGCCGAGTTGCAGAAAACGTGGGATCAGTGTAGGGAGAATGTAGCAGAGCCATTCCATGCACATCCCCAATTGCATCTCTTTCTCCCATTCCTTACTGCTTTCTCCCCAAAACACCCACATACTCTCTTCCTCACCAGCTTCTACACTACCACCAGAATCATCACCACCACCAGTCTCTTGCTGCACTCTGTGACTGCTTGGGGATGGAGGTACGTTGACAGCAGCAGGAACGGGCAGCTGACCTATGTTGCTCATACGGTGCCCAGTGACCCCTACTTTATTATACTTCCCAAGATCCCTAGGGAAGTGGTTGGGATACTGTGGATCATGCAGGCAGAGGGAAGTATGCTCCTTTTACCGCTGGTGCTTCTGTAGTGAGTGATGCTACAGAGGACAGGTGATTTTTACTCTCTATGTGCGACCATGCTCCGTGAGTGTGGGTGGTCTACCGCTTTGCGGGTGAACTGTTGTTACTCCTAGATGCTTCCACTTCACAGTAATAGCACTTACAGTGGACCAGGGCAGATCTTGCAGGTCAGAAATTTTACGAACTGACTTGTGGCAATGGTGGCATCCTATGACAGTGTTACATTTAAAGGGATAGTAATACTTCGTTTTAATTTTATTTTGTAGGCATTAAAAAAACATGAAGAATGATATAAGTCTTATCTCTCAAACCTTTATTTTTTAAGAGATATTCACAAGCAAAGTTTCCCCTCCCCGCCCCTTTTGCCTAGTGTAAGCCATCTCTTCTCAGATGTGGAATGCAGTCCATAGACTGGACAAATAACAGCAGGGGACACTATTCTTCCTATTAGAACAATGAAAGCCCTGCCCCCTTGACAAGCTTTTCAGGTTTTTCCCTTATCTTAATTGAAGATTGTCCCTCTGTGCAATCTACCTGGGCACCTCCCTTCTGCTTTGGCTAAGGAGTGTTACATCAGTAAAAGGGGCGGGACGGGGGCACTTTGTCATTGAATTACTCCTTAACTATAACTCTGACAGAACTGAAATAACACTCTCCAAAGTCCAAATACTATGATGATTAATTAGAGCTGCTTTTATTATGAAACATTACTATCTCTTTAAAGTCACTGAACTCTTTAGTACGACCCATTCTACTGCCAATGTTTGCTATGGAGATGGCATGCCTATGCTTGATTTTACGCACCTCTTAGTAATGGGTGTGGCTGAAACGCCTAAACAGAAAAATTAGGAAGGGTGTCCACATACTTTTGGTCATATAGTGTATCACCAGGTATGCTGTTTATCATTACAGATCTTACTGTTTACAAATGTTACTCTCATATTTTCTCATGTGTTTCTGTTTGGTCTTGCCAGGAACATATTCTTCAAGAAAACCATGAAGGGTTTCCAAGAGGAGAACATCTGGATTTCTGTCCTAAATCATCCTACACGGAGCATGTTCACACGTGTACAGAGAGTGTCCTGCTGCATGTGTCTTCTACTCTGTACTATTGTTATAAACCTTATGTTCTGGGAGCTGCCTCAGGCCTCTTATCCCATTCTTATCAGTGTGGGTGAGAGTCACAATACCTCAACAAACATACTTAATAAGTTATCAACTTCATCATGCCACTTGGTCTCTAATTGTTCTCAATCTGTCCATTTTGTTCCGCAGGTAGTTTCACTTTGACATGGAAGGAAATAATGATCGGCTTTGAGAGTGCACTCCTAATGTTTCCTGTCAACCTGCTTATTATCTTTATCTTTCGGAACACTAGGCCCAGGCTAGCAGCAAAGACCAAAACCAGAAAAGGAAGCCAAAAACCTCTCTGCAGGTGCGGAATCAGCACCCCATCCAAGACGTTTTGTCTCACTTCAGTCTTAGAGGTCAGAATGAAGCTGGTGTTACCTGCGCTTGGTATTTGTGATACTGGTGTCATTAATGTCCATAGTCTCAGTGTCTTTATCTAAGAAAAGAACTAAAACAGGCCCTGGGAATTATAGACCTGTGAGTTTGACCTTGGTAGAGGGGAAACTGGTTGAAGGCATAATAAGTGATTCTATTCAGGATATTGAGAAAAACACAATTATTAGTGGAAATCAACATGGTTTTATGAGGAACAGATCTTGCCAAAAAATTTGATTTGGCTTCTATGAATTAGTAACTAGTAACCTGGACAATGAGCAAGCAGTAGGTGAAAGCCAGGAGACAGAAAAAAAAACCACATAGCGATAACTCACATTAACTTGTACATTTAATTTGCAGCTATAAATTGAGAACCCAAGTGAATAAATATAGATAGCAGCAAGAAATGAGTGAGTTCTCCAAGCTCCCTAAGATTAGGCCAAAGCTTAAACAGAAACCCAAAGCAAAGAAATCTGCGCTCCCCCACACAGACTATCCAAATGTGAACCCTGTGTAAAGCATATATTATACCACTTTGATAAATTTGGGGTCTTTGTTGCATAGTTTGGTCAAAATATGTTTAAGCCCGCCTGCCACGTCAAGGCACCCCAATATAAGGCGAGTACCTAACTATTCACACAGTCATTCCTATCTAAATTAAAAACACCCCTGACAATTGGTAAGCTGAGATTTCTTGTACAATCTAACTATTCACACAGTCATTCCTATATAAATTAAAAATACCCTTGACGATTGGTAAACTGAGATTTCTTGTACAGGGGTGTTTTTAATTTAGATAGGAAGGACTGTGTGAATAGGTAGTAGGGTTGCCACCTTTTCCTTAAAAAAATACCGGCCATAGCTGTGTGAGGGAGGAGTCACAAAAGGGAGGAGCCACAAAAGGGGCAGAACCACTCAATGTTGCATGACCACTCTCAGACTAAGCATTCTCTCTCAGACTAAGCACACTCTCTCTCTCAGACTCAGCACACACTCTTTCTCTTAGACTAAGCACACACACTCTCTCAGACTAAGCTCACACACACACACTCTCTCTCTCTGACTAAGCACTCTTTCTCAGACTAAGCACTCTCTCTCTCAGACTAAGCACTCTCTCTCTCAGATTAAGCACTCACTCACTCTCTCAGACTAAGCACTCACTCTCTCTCAGACTAAGCACTCACTCTCTCTCTCAGACTAAGCACTCACTCTCTCTCAAATTAAGCACTCACACTCTCTCAGACTAAGCACTCACACGCTCTCTCTCAGACCAAGCACTCACTCTCTCTCTCTCTCTCTCTCTCTCTCTCTCTCTCTCTCTCTCTCAAACTAAGCTCTTCCAGGCTAGTGTGGCGAAGGATCCCCTACACACAAAGGTGATCAGACCTCCCAGTTAAGCCTTTGAGGCCTAGATGGGAATGAAACACATTTCCAAGCAATGTGTTGCACGTCACTCTGGTCCTCAAGGAGGATAAAGCAGAATACCTTTGTAAAAATGTCATAAAGGCTGCCCTGGAACCAAAGAGAACCCACAAGAGTATTTCCTGCTGAGTAAAACAGAGGTGTTCCCACTGCTGGGAGACTTGAAGTTTAATATAAAAAATATATTTCAACTATGTAACCATGTTAAAATATATATTTTCTTAGCATTAAACTTCAAATTTCTACTGTGGTCACTAGGTGTTCCTATCACTGTGTGCGTTAAAACTGTTCAGACTTTTCAATGAAAAATATGACAACAACTGAGAGCTCTCCTGCTTCAATCTACAGGAAACTACATGTAACTACTTCATTAACCCTTGAGGGACAAGGCACAATTCATTGTGAATCAATGCTTTACATAAAGAGTTCAGCTACAGAAATGCACAACATTTTACTCTTGTTTAGAGCGGGTGTAGACAACCCGTGGTTAACCAGATGCTACACTACAACTTCCATGATCCTCAGCCAGCCACTGAACTCAGAGGTTCAAGCTGACCTGCCCTACTGGCTACTGTACTCTATTAGCATCCATCCAAGTTACATATACCAAATTGGTTAGTACAGATTTAGCTAACTGCTGGACCTCCAGCTGTTGAGGACTACAGTTAGCAGTTGGCTGGGGATGATGGGAGTCGCTGTCTCCAAAAGGTGGAAGTCCTATGATTGACTACCCCCGTTACATAGTATGTAAGTTGTTACCTTCCCTGCTGAACACTTTGATCATGAGATTTGTAAATTGTGACAGTCTCTGCCAGAGATCAAGTCTGGGGTCTGCAGCTCCTCCAGCAGCTTCCTGCAACCCCCTTTCTCCCGAGCACACAGACCCACCATTGCACAAGAATATACAAACTCGCTAAAAGAATCAAGGCAGGCAAAGAACAGAGAAGTGAAAGCCTGGGCGCGTCATGCACTGGACTGGAGGCACTTGCAACCAGGCAATGGTGGAACACGCTAGTAACGAAGCATGCATGCACACATAGGTGTGCGCAGCCAATTGCATTAGGGTGTGCACCCAAAAGCACAAGCGAAGTTGCAGGTGTCTGTCTCACAGCCGAGTCAGTGCCAGTGCCTGCAGCCTCCTTACCCGCTGTTCGCTCCCTGACACCTTCCCCCAACGTAACGAGCGCTGAAAGGAAGTGACATCACTTCCTCTCAGCGCCGCAGTGAAGGAGGGAAGGCTCATGCAGGCTTTTGCAGCGTTTGAGCCGAGTGCTTGTCCCGCCCTCTTGGTCTCCCCGAGCACAGCAGTCATCAGCAGATAGCCGTGGCAAGCGGCTAAGGTATATAGCCGATGCCGCAGCCACATTAATATGCAGAAACGGCCATTTAGCTTGTGAAAAACCGGTGCGCATGGGGCCGATTACACCCTGTGCACACGCCTATACGTGCGCATACAAAGTGTGCAACGCGCACGCGCAATACGGCATGATCTGCATCTCGCTGCCACTCCCTAAGACGCAGCTGAATGAGGGAGGGCTTAGAGAGTGAAAGTGAGTCAGTGACATCATTAACATAGTTAACATAGTAGATAAGGCTGAAAAAAGACATGCGTCCATCAAGTCCAGCCCATGCCATTAAAGGCTGCCGAAGTGGTCTGGGCATAGTGGAAAGCGGGGCAAAGCAGTAATACCGGCTTTTCAATTGCTGGTATGGCAGTTATACCGGCACCAGCTCAGCAGTGCTAATTACCGGCTGTTGAGGTAAAATAACGGCCGGGTGACATCCCTAATTGGTAGGTATTTGCCTTATATATGGGTGCCTTGACATGGCAGGTGGGCTTAAACATATTTTGGTCAAACTATGCAACAAAGACCCCAACTTTATCAAAGTGGTATAACATATGCTTTACACAGGGTTCACATTTAGTCTGTATGGAGGAGTGCAGATTTGTTTTGCATTGGGAAGGCCAGGAGGCTGGCCTATAAAATAAAAACTGGGTATTAGGAATAATCTTTGTAATTGGATAGAAAACTGGTTGAAGGATAGGGAACAGTGTGCTGAAAATTAAATTTTATCCAATTTAATTTAATTAGATAGTGGAATACCTCGGGATTCAGTACTTGATCTGCTTTTTAACATGTTTAGAAATTACATGAAAATAGGTATAGATAGCAAAAATTCAGTATTTGTAGATAGCACTAAATTATATTACAAAATGTGTGAAGCTCTGACGATGAACAAAAGCACTAATGATTTGCTTTACGGTTAGTCCCCACACAGATGCATCACGTTTTAGCTCAGTAGTACTATTACAGAGGAGAAATATCTACATGCATACTAGACTAATCCCACCCAAAAAGGCAGTCCAGTTCCTCTGCATGGGAATAACAGTTAATCCCAGATGCATATTTTGGCCTTGTTGGACCTTGTCAGTGAGGTGCAGCTGTATCCCCTAGGCACTAAAAGCAAGAGGTCCATGACTGGATAACCCTTCACTCTTAGGAAAACCCCCTAAAGGTATTAGAAATATATTTCAAATTGTGAGAGGCTCTGGGAATGAACAAAAACACTAGTGGCTTGTTCTATGGCTAGTCACCTATCAGAAGCATCATGTTTTAGCTCTCTAGTGCCATTACAGAGGAGAAATTTCAACATACACAAAAGGGCAGTCCAGTTGCAACATGATGTGAAAGTCCTCTCTTCATAGGAACATCAGGTAACCCCAGATTTGCATTTCAGCCTTGTTGGGCCTCATCAATGAGGTGCAACTGAATTCCCTAGGCACTGGGAGTAAGGGATCTACATCTAGATTACCTTTCACATATAGGGTGACCCCTAAGAGTATTCCAAATATATTGCAAAAAGTGAGAGACTCTGAGGAGCAACAAAAGCACTAGTGGCTTGTTCTACTGATAGTCAGTGAAGGGTAATACAGACATGGTCCCCTTGCTTTTAGTGCCTATGGAATCCAGCTGCACCTCTCAGAGAAGGCCTAACAAGGCAGAATGTACAGTTGGGGTTAGCTGGTGTTCTTGTGCGAATTGGACTTGCCAGTCATTTTGGAACTGTACTGGTGTTGTGGATGGGATTATTCTAATATGTATGTGGAAATTGTTTCTCTGGACTGGTAATAAAGAGTTAGAGCATGATGCCTCTGAGTGGTGACTAGCTGTAGAACAAGCCACTAATACTTCTGTTTGTTCTCAGAGGCTCTCACATTTTGGTATATATTTTGAATGCCATTAGGGGGTCGCTCTAAGAGTGAAGGGTAATCCAGATGTGGAACCCTTGCTCTCAGTGACTACGGAATCCATCAGCACCTCACTGACGATGGCCAACAAGACTGAAGCGTATTTCTGAGGTTAGCTGGCTTTCCTTTGTAGAGGGGACTTGCCCATCATTTTGGAACTGGACTGCCCTTTTAGGTGGGATTTGTCTAACATCTACATGGAAATTTCTCCTCTGTAATGGCACTAGAAAGCTAAAACATGATGCTTCTGAGCTGTGATGTAGAACAAGCTTCTAGTGCTTTTGTTGATCCTCAGAGTTTTTCAAATGTTGGTGTATAACATGAAATAATGCAAGGTCATAAAACCAGCAGGTTTTTTTAGAATGAGATCAATACAGGAAAATGTAAAGTTTTGTGTTTGGGAAAATATATAAGCATTCTTCTTATAAACTTAATGGGGCCATTCTAGGAGTTTGGATCAAGAAAGATCTTGGAGTTCTTATAAAATGCAAACTTGATATTGGTGATTAATGTCAAATAACAACAGCAAAAGCAAACAACATATTGCCCTGCATAAAAAGGGGTAATGATGAAAGTGTGGACAACATCATTTTAAAACTGTTAACAAAGTTGCTGTTAATACCTCACCTGGAGTATGCAGTGCATATTGGACATCTGTTTTTAGGACATTTTCTAGAACTGGAGAGAGTGCAGAGAAGAGCAATTAAATTAATTAAAAAGACTGAGGAATTCAAGAATGAAGAACATCTAGTCAGATGTGGTTTATTTACTCTAGACAAGATGCCTAAAAGGGCATCTTGTTTCATTGTATGAGTATATATTTAATTCCAAGCCCAGATCAAATATCTAGATGCCACCCCTTAAGATTAGAGGAATGGAGGCTTCAATGTTAGCAGAGAAAGGAATTACTTACGGTATGGTTTGTTAAATTGTTGAATTCATTGCCTATGGATGGGATCCAATGGACAATAGATACATTTATAAGAATATTAAATCAATTTCTAGTGGGATGGAACATACAGGTTATGTAATTCTAATTTTTCTGGGATATATTATGGCAAAGGTTGAACTTGATGGACTTGTATTCTTTATTTAATCCTAATTTACTATGTAAGAATGTAATTAATGAATCCTTAGAACTGTGTCCCACCATTACATTTTCATATCTCTAGTGTTCTTTCTCTCCCTCCAGCTCTTTTTTCATTACTACTTTATTCTTCCCAATACCACCTTTCTCACTCCAGATCTATCTCTTCATAGGTGCTAAAGACGATAATCCAAACCCTGAACCAAGCATTTCAGAATAATCTGGTAAACCCGGAGATACCACTGGAATCAACCCATGACATTGGCTTCCTCCTGCAAGTCATCTCAAACATGCTACAAAAGCAGCCACTCCCAGGTAAATATGAGACCCCCATTTGAAATGAAACACATGTAACACATAGGTTCTCTATACGAGACAGAGACAATACCCATGCAACACAGCCACTACTAACATATTTAATTCAAGGGTGTCTTGTAATTCACAATCCATTTGATATTCCTCAAAAAGACAAACACATTTTGTAAAACATAACCCCATTTCAATTGCTCACGCTCACACACAAACTCAGCAGAGTTCTGGAATTTTTGGGGAATCCAGTATGATGTTTATTTTTCAGATTTGATGATCTCTGTACCTTTGGCTCAGCTTCCTGCTGATGAGTTACGTACCTTGTTCTGTGCCCACTACGTCTCTCGGAAGCTCAGGAAAGTGTCTGAGGATCTCTACCAACTTGGAGATCAGGAATTTCAAGACAAACTTCAATATGAAGAATCCCTTAGACAGCTCCAAACACTGCTGCATTTGCTGGATAAGTCTGTCCCGCCATTGCCCACACAAAGGTAAACTTGTGTCAGGGAAAATTGTGTCAGCTAAAAATTGCTCACCCCCAAATAAAATTTGCAAATATGTCCTTGTGTCCCTGATCCACCACCTATTGGGGAGCTACATAAATTGGAGTGGGTAGTGGGGCCCTGGGTAGAGATAATCAAGGGCCCAAGAGACATCCTATGCAACTAAATGTCCCCCTAGTTTTACCAATATAACAATATGCCCTTCAGGTCCTCAAGAAAGCAACATATAGCACAGAGGCGATTACCATGGTGGTTCCTGCTGATTGGCTGGGCCATGCTGGTCTCTGTCAGTGCCGTATCCACCTACTTCACAATGATGTATGGATTCCAGTATGGGAGGCAGAGCTCCATTCGATGGATTATCTCCATGGCTTTGTCCCTCTTTCAAAGTATATTCATATTGCAACCTCTCAAGGTCAGTTACCCAGGGGGCAGAGAATGTCCAATCTTATAAGTCTACCTTTCAGTTATGTGTACTATATTTTCTTCTCAGACACACCTATCATATATTTTTCACATTTCTTTTATGTTTCCTCTCAGGTGATTGGATTTGCTGTGTTCTTTGCTCTTATCTTAAAGAAAGTTGAAGAGGAGGAGCTGGATGAAGAGCTGTTAAGTCCAGGTTGGTGCCTAGTCTGTTGCCCTCATTGTATATCCTGGGATTTAGGTTAGCTTCTAGAATTTCAATTAATTTAAGCATGCTGAGTCAGATGTTGGTTCTTTCTGGCCTAAATTTTACATGTGATTCTACATTTGATTTTATTATTTAAAGGTTTAATTTAAATAATTAAGTTAAACCTTAATAATTTAGTCAGATCTTACTCAAGTTATGATTGTAAGATGTTTTTGTATAATTCTAACATTGGCTTTGTGCTTTATTTTAGTGCCTCTATATGTTACTGAATGCCACTAACTATCTCTGTTCTAGCCCTCCATTAGTTAACTAGATCATCTCTGTTTCTTGCAGAAGAAGAGCACACTTGTGAAGAAACAATACTTTGATTGGTTCCCTGACATATTGTTCCTGGTGCATGATCTACCATCATGATAAGGACTGGTTTAGCAAATGGATCATGACAATCCCTTCTTATGTGCTTTAAAAGACAGAGAAAAATGACCATAAAATACATTATCCCTTTTGTATGCTAGAGAGGTCTCAAATGCATGACTTCCCAATTCTATGGACACCTCCTAATGCTCAGAAGACCTTTCAAGCATCAGAGAGAAAAAAAAATTTGGTCAAGTAGCATTTTGTAATTTAAATTATGTTTTAGAATAAATATATGCGAATATCACCCTTTACAGATGAGGACGCATGTAAAGAGTGATAGATACACATATACATACCTCCCAACATTTCGTTTTGTTTTAGTTGGTGTTG
Source organism: Rhinophrynus dorsalis (assembly GCA_037306005.1). Lineage (NCBI taxonomy): Eukaryota > Metazoa > Chordata > Amphibia > Anura > Rhinophrynidae > Rhinophrynus > Rhinophrynus dorsalis. The sequence goes on from CM074722.1 coordinate 317,537,215, forward strand.
CTGGGGGTGCGACTGGTGTGCTGGCATTACAGAATTTATAGGTTATTTCATGGTCCAGTAACACCTCTTTGTGTAACTGAATAAATGACTTAGAGCAAGACCCAAGTATTTTATTTACACAGACTAATTTATAAACATACACTGAAGTCTAAAGAAACAATAATGTGAGTATTATTGCTGTGGAGCAAAATGATACACTTATATACACACCACATTGTCTGATCTCCTAAACAGAGGGACACCAGGGTGGGAAATAGGGACAAAGGGATTAAGGTCTGAAAGAGGGACTGTCCTGAATAAAGAAAGACACTTGAGACGTAATCATTTTAAGAAACACTACAGAATGTGTTGAAACTATATAAATAAATACATCCTATATAATAAAAGTCCAGATTATGTTTGTCCCAATGCAGTCATGCACAGTAGAGACTGCCCAAGTTCGGGCAGTCTCTACTGCACATGATTGCATCGCGTGAGTGAGGCGGCGCATGATTGCATCCCGTGGAGCAGAGAGGTAGTGGCAGTACGCAGGGCAGGACCGGCCTCTTAATCCTTTGAGTGCCAGAGGGGTACGCAACGCATTGTTTTGCGTACCCCTCTGGCACTTAAAGGGGTTAACATTACCCGGACCTTAGCCCGCGTTCATGGGCTTTTACTCTAGTACATATATATAAAATTAATTATCAATCAATTTATATAGAAAATAATGTTGAAACAAGGATTATAAATCCCCACTTCAGGCATGACTGGAAAATATGCTTCCCAAAATGCACTGGTGTTTGTTTATGATGATGAAGAAGCAACCAGGTTTTCATATAAATTGGTTTAACTGTATATCTCTTGAGCTTCCTTGTTTTGTTTGTACATACAGAAATAATGACATACATAGGCTTAAATAGTCTTATGTGCAAAAAAATGTAGTGGAAATCTCACTACCATTCAAGTGGATTTTGGGAATGCTGATTTGCTTCCTATGGTGAGGATAGTTTGTTCCAGAATTGCTCTACTTCTAAGTAGTTCAGCTTTACTATACTGTATTAATGCCACAGATACTAGGCTGCTAGGTCAGGCAGTACACACCACACTCAGAGTGGACAAAGCTCACTGGGATCAAGGGGACAAGTAACATTTCCCAAAGATTTATATGGAACTTTTAAGCCCTTGAATGCTAGTGAGATCTACAAAGTATTGCATTAAAGCGGAACTTTCACCTACATAGTTGTGACCCAGTATAATTTTGTTCTGTTAAGGACATTCACAAAATGGTGTTGTGCACACTAAGTCTAGGACTAAACATGTATAGCACTTTATTTACCCTCAGGAATCCACAGGGAGTGCACTGCCATCTTTGTGATGTGGGGTTAGATAGGCAGCGTTCTTCTGTTGAACGTCGCTCTAAGGGGAAATTTAAAATATGTCCCCCTTTTTTATGGATAGCCAAAGGCATGTTCAAATGAGATAGGCAGCGCGCATCTCTCTAGTTTACTTATTATCCGTGCCTGCACTCGACGTCCTGCATTGAGCTATTTGCAGTCTAGAATGTGAGCCGTGGTCTTGGTAAGAGTGTTCACAATGCACATAGAATAGCTCTGTTGGTTCAGATATATACATATATATCTACATTTATATATTGACAGCTAATTGTAACCATGAAACCAACACATTTTTTGAAGAAAGAACTCCAATTAACAAAATTAATTTGATTAAAATTAAAATCAAATAATTGGATAATTGATAGGGATCACTTTACCCTGTAAAGTTAATTGCAATGTAATTTATGTATTGCATTACAAAAATATATAAAATAATTCTTGTTCCTAAGTATAATTATTATACTTATAGTACTTACAGCTCTGCATCCAATAGTATTTATGCAGCACACTTCTCTGGTAATCTATTTTTGGCAAGGGAAGCGTGCAGCTAGTGCATATTGTGAGATGTCGGTGTCACGGTTTTTGATAAACACTTTGATAAACAGATTGGTAAGGTTAAAATGACTTTATTAGGATAAAGTACAAACAGTTAGGCCCTTAAACCCACAATAACAGAACATATATACATGGATATATATATACAATGAAATGGAAACAATCACTGGCAAACGAGAGTTCTAGCTTGAACCAGGATAACTGAAGGCAACGCAGCTCAGGAGCTGACAGCAGGACTCAGGTGACAAGTAGTCCAGGAGTAGGTGACTGGCACAAACCAAGATGCCTGGGAGGCACAGAACCCAAAAGGAGCGAGGCAACACTGACCCTGGCACTAGGGCCACAGGGAGATCGAGGCAACCGCTTTTGGTAGGCAGCACTGACCCTAGGACTAGGGAGACCAAGGCAAACGCTTAAGATGGTAAACCCTAGAACTCTAGGGGTGGATTGTAATACGCTTAAGGAAGGCAACCAGTGTCCTCTCACACTAATAAGTATGGTGTAACGCAACCGCTGGCTCTTGAGCCCAAGGCTACTGTAGTGAGGAATGGAGCACTGGCCCTGCCTAGATGATCCAGGCACAGAAAGGGTCAATTGGTACCGCCCAGAGAGATTACTGCAACTCCCAAAGGGAGTGAGCCTAGCGATGATAGGGAGGTGGACACAGAGAGTGATCAGAGTAACACAGTCAGCGCTATGCAACACTGTACCGGTACTTTGCATGTGCACACCGCCTGAGGCAGTTAAGAAGCGGCTATAGCACGAATGCTCAGCCTATGGTCGGCAGAGAATAATAGCGCCACGCGGCACACAACAGACTAGTGAAAGGGAAAGGGGACAGCAGTTATCACTGGCCAGACAGAGGCAACCAAGCGGTATAGCCAGGCACTGATGGCAACAGCGTGGTTAATCAGCCAGATACGGTCAGTAACGGAGCGGGTTCTCAGCCAAATACGTTAAGCAATGGAGCGGGTTCTCAGCCAGATATAGTCAGCAACGGAGCGGGATCACAGCCTGATATGGTCAGTACTGGAGCAGGTTCTCAGACAGAAATAGTCAGCAACGGAGTGGGTTCTCAGCCAGATACGGTCAGCAGCGGAGCAACAGAAACACAGGAAGTGCAGGAACATCGTCAGACAGGCCAGGTCATACACGATCAGAGATACGCAGAATAAACGTCAGGAACTAGTACACCACGAAAGGGCACCACAGTGTAGACATGACAGAGTATATAAAGGCTGGCTCTGGGCGGCGACAAAGATACCTGGCCAATCAGAGAAAGGCAATGAAATAGGGAAGTCAGAATGTCGCCACCTGCAGCCAAGAGCATGGGCACCATGATAGTCGGTCAATGAACACGCTCTCCCTCTCTCTCTCTCTCTCTGAGCTGCACGCCGAATTCAAACTACAAGGAAGAGATTAGTCAAACAAGAGCAAGTTAAACGGTGGTGAAAGTTCCCCTTTAAAGAGGATAAACCCCCAATTTAAATTAACAGAACTTTGAGGGCTTTTATGTCACCTCTAGGGTGCAGTAGTTTTGTCCCAGAATTACTTTTTTTTTTTTTTTTTTTTTTTGCATAAAGTCCAGAGAAAAGGATAAAGAAGAAGCTAAATTAAATCCACATATAAAAAGTTTCACTACAGGATATTACTTGTTAAATACTGGGCACTATGAAGACACTAAACATATGTCAGATGTTTCCATCTGCTTGTATTTCAATATATAGAGCGCACAGGAGTCTTGAGCTACGCAACATTGCAACGCATACAGAGATGGCGTTTCACAGACCATGTGCTCACATATAGAGTACTAAGTATTTAACCAAGTGACCTGCTGTATTGAACTTTTTCATATGTGGATTTAATGTAGTTTCCTTGACTACGTATTTAATTAACCTGATACGAGTGAAAGACACCTTGCCAGAACTAGAACTTGTGACCCTGAGGTTTGAACAGAATCTAAAGCTGCTGCATTAACCAACTGAGCTATCTCACTGACCTGTCACTTAATCACTTTACGGTCTGCCCCGAGATGTGATATTTTCTGACCACCAGTGGAGATTTCTCTTTATACTTTGCTCTATCCTTTGGGAGTTGCGATATTCATGCTCATTTATGATTTTGGTATATCAGATGTATTTTTATTTGACCTCTGTGCGTATGTTTTTTTTTTTTAGCTGTACATCACATTTTTCTGCCAGTTACCGGAATAACATTTTTTTTTTCAATTTTCACCATAGAACTGTGCCTCCATTACAGGTTTTCCTTCTGGGAGGCTTGTTGTTTTATAGCCTCTGTCTTCCCTTTTCCCTTTTTATTGTCTTCATTTGTCATACAGCAAATGTTCAAATCTCTAATTTATTAACAAGTAAATAAACATTTCTTTGAGTGGATCAGCGTGTAGAAAAATGAATGGAGTAGCCAACTCCTTTTGGGCAATATGAGAGAAAAGTATATTTCTGCATGTATTGCCTGATTAGAAGCTGGTTTAGTGGGAGTTCTGCTCCAGTTGACTAGTATGAGATTATACAGTTGTGGCTGAAATGTTAACCTGAAATGCTGTCAGGATTTGTGTGCCATCCACTAACATACTACAAGATAACACTGGAAAAATATATTTTTTTTGTTTATACCCTGTCTTGTGTACATACGTTCTACACATAGCATATGCCTCCCCCATTTTTAAATAATTTAGGTAATATAGAGTGAAGAAATATATCAGTTAGTTGTCTATACTCTTGACAATTGTCACAATACAAAAAATGCAGACCCAGAGGACAGAGTTAAGGAGATTGTTAGGATACACCAAACCAGTAGCCGGTGGGGGGGTGGGGTGCGATGCTGGAGATCATAGCTTGGGAGCAAAGCCACAGGGTACCCGTCTGTGCTGCAGCTGACCTTTAAATAAAGGTGTCAACTGTAAGGCTGAATACCAGACCCCAGTTGAGCCAGATCCTGGACAGGATGGCCAAGAACATAGTTTGGTCCCTTTGGGTGCCAGGGGGCTGCACGGCTCATTGCAAGCAATGGGTTGTGCATCCCTCTGGTGCTTGGAGGGTTAACCCATACATTCTGTAGACTTAGCCATCTCTAGCTAAATACTAGAATTCACTGCTGCACAAAAAAAGCAATTAATCTTGTTTGCATTTCCTATATTATTTTATGGCTCTTATTTTTCAAGTTGAAAAGAGCTTGCACCCTTTTGTGAGTAGTCTCCATTCAATAAAATGGATGTTGGAGGGCATTCTTGCACTAGAGAGAGAGACAGTCACTATTGCCTGAGTTTATGACTGTGCACAGCAGTGTCTGAAGCATTCGTTCTGCCTTGGATCCATACAGAGGACATTGTTTCTGTGACTTCCCACTTTTTCCATATGGTATGTTTGGCAGAAGGGTGGTCAATCACATTATCATTAACTCACAAGGTAGACATCTAGTAAACTGAATAGTCCCAGTTAGCATTAGTTGGGACACTGCAACAGGTTCCCTAAAACTGGGCGTGTCCTATGCAAACTGGGACATTTAGGAGCGTTAACCTTTGTAATATTTCAGAATTAATTAGATACAGTATAGATATAAGGCTGGATAGGTTTTAAGTGAACAGTAAATCCAATATATAAGGTTTAGGTAAAATGAATAGCTTATGAAGACATCCACCCAATTCCGTGCCAATTCCTGCAGGGTTGGGTTTAGGATTCCCTATGGTTTATGAGATATTCACAAGCAAAGTTTCCCCCTCCCGCCCCTTTTACCTACTGTAAACAATCTCTTCTCAGATGTGGAATGCAGTCCATAGACTGGACAGATAACAGAAGGGGACACCCTTATTCCTATGAAAACAATGAAATCCCTGCCCCCCTTGTCAAGCTTTTCAGGTTTTTCCCTTATCTTAATTGAAGATTCTCCCTCTCTGCAGTCTACCTGGGCACCTCCCTTCTGCTCAGGCTGAAGAGTGTGACATCAGTAAAAGGGGAGGGAGGGGGACACTTTGCTTGTGAATATCTCATAAACCATAAAGGTTTGAGAGATAAGACTTATATCATTCTTCATGTTTTTTTAATGCCTACAAAATAAAATAAAGTTAAAACGAAGTATTACTATCCCTTTAATGCTTATGAAGACATCCACCCAATTCAGTGCCAATTCCTGCAGGGTTGGGTTTAGGATTCCCCTTCTTCTGGCTTGATTGGTTACTGGGTAAGGGGAAATATGGGGTTTGAGGAGCACAAGCTTCCTGACTTTTCAAACTTTATATTACTGCAGTTGCACAGAGTGGTGATTTCTGTTCTGCAAGCTAATAATAAGGCAGACTGCATCACACAGGTCAGAGAGTCCCTAACCACTAAACCAAAAATCACTAAAACCATTCCACTGATGGAAAAACAAAAAAACACATAAGGTATTTAATGAAACTAAACGATGGGATAAGAAATATCCACTTTAAGCTGTTGCATACATGTCCAGACTCCAATTAATTTAGTAAATTGGGCAACATAAGATTTAACAGAATTGTCTTGCTGAAGTCATATCATGTAAAAAAACACTTTTCATCCTTCATTACAATAGTGGCCAATGTGAGGCCCTTCTGCTGCTGCCAGAATACTCCAATTATTCATCATCAACCTTTGGTTGGCAGGAAAGATAGGAGGTGCAGTGTGGCAACAGCTGGAGGGCCCATCTCTGCTCTAGTAAGTAGACTTCTACGGTCAACTGTGAAATAGATACATATTTAAGAGGGTGCATACTATATTAAGGGGCAACAATAAATCAGATATGTATTCTATTTTTACCTTAATATCTCTTATTTGCAAAAAAGATTAACAGAAACAGTTTGAAAACCGTATTGTGTTACTGTGGCAACAGGAAGAGTTTATGCTCTCATTTTCTTCTGCTCTGGAGATGTTGGGTGTTAAAATCTCACTCAGGGCTCTTGAAACATGCGGCTGCTTAGGATATCCATCCATGAGCTTGCCTTTACTTGTCAGTAAGAGGTTTAAAGTGACAGTAATGTCCCATAAAAAATGTTTAGAGTTTTGTAGAGATTTAAAAAATAAGCTAAATGCCACAAATCCTATCTCTCAAACCGCTATGCTTTGAGAGATATCATCCGCTTAAGTTCCCCTCTCCCTCCTTTTCCCCTGATGTCAGCTGTAAGCTGACAGCAGGAGTTCCTGGTCCGGGGACCAACAAGCGGCTCTTAAGCAGAGCCGCTATAGCGCAATTTAAAAAGAAATACTTATTTGAAACAGTAATTCTTTTTAAATTGCGCTATTGCAGCTCTGCTAAGAGCCTCCTCGTGTTGGCCGACATGGATCTCCTTCTGTCAGCTTTACAGCTGACATGAGGAGAAGAGGAACTTTAGCGGAGGATATCTCTCAAACCATAGCGGTTTGAGAGATAGGATTTGTGGCATTTAGCTTATTTTTTTATTCTCTACAAAACTCTAAACATTTTTTATGGGACATTACTGTCCCTTTAAAGGAAAAAATGGAAAGAAAGAAGAGAAGACCAGCTGAATTTAGATGCCCCAGAGAAACAGTTATGGTGAATATAGCAAAATCAATATATTTTTAAGGCTTATATGGCCATTTGGGAGTTCCAGAAATAAGCTTTCCTGCTGTGTTTATTAAGAAACTTATATCATGTTTTCACCTTTGAGGCACTGCCCTTTTAAGATGTTTTAGTTATACCACTATGATTTTTCTTGTGATTATGCCCTCCTCTAATATCAGCCAGCAAATTCCCCTTGTTGGGCCAAGCAGAAAGACAAATCTGTGCTCCCCTTTATAAAGTGCACATGTGCGCCCTGTATTGGGCATATATAATATTTCTTGGTAAATGAGATTTTAGTCTCACAAATCGGCCAAGTTGTGTATAAACTTGCCACCCTGTCAAGGTATCTCACTTTATGGTAAGTCCTACTCTAATACACCTATAAAGTCCTACCTAAATTAAAATTAAAAATTCCCTGAAGAGATGTTGTAGTAAACACGTTGGAAGCAGAGGCGTAGGCTGTAGAGGTGCTTCTGGCGTAGGCGTAGGCGGTAGAGGAAGCTGCTTGCCGAGCAGCTTCTAGTCAGACCAGGGTAGAGGTTACAGAATCTCCTCCACCCGCGCGGTCCGCTCTGCTTGGCTAGGCTACAAGGAGGTGACCGGCAGGAGGGAGCACTGTGCAGTGCGCTCCCCTCCTGCGGGTTACCCAGAGCCTGGGGGGATTTTTACATTATCTGTCTTCCCCACATGATTTCCTGGGGGTTCCCCCAGTTCCGACACCCCTGGTTGCAATGCTTGTGCGTCCCAGTGTATTGAAATTAAAAAACAGAAGACATACAATATATCTCAGCTACCACATTTTTAGCCCAAAGGATACTGCAATGCCTCTCTGAAATTACATCCTGGTACAGCTGTGTAGTAGGTACAAAACTCATCCTTTATCGAAGGGCTGCTATCTCCATATTTTTATGATGAATTATACATAGCTATCTGGTCCCCTGCCTTAAGACCATAAAGACTGGAGGGATGTTTTCTAATTGCTCTCCTTGTACTTTTCTGTTTGGACTGTGTCTGTTGTCTGCCTAAATAAAACCTTTACTGAAGTAGTCTGAGCTCTCATATTTACTGGCTACTGTGCCAAGCCACAGACTAACAAACACACACAGACACACAGACACACACACACCATTTTTCCCATACACCTGTCCTTGCTGGGTGTGCCCATTCATTCATATTCTGTTTATCTCTTTATTTGTGATAGGTTTTTACCTTGCTTTGTTATCTGACAGACTGAAGAGCTAAGGCACATTGAGATATACACAGATAGAAGAGAGTAGTATTATTTCTGCTGTGTGCTACCAGTGGATGTTTCTGTGTGTTTATAATGTTGGCTATTGGACTTATACTATTGCCACTGCTGGCTGAATGTCAATATCATACCCATGGGTGTAACAATTCACAGATTCCTCTTGGAGAAGACTGCATTCAGCTGGTGGAAACAAGAATATCCTTCACTGAAGCAAAAAGGATTTGCTGGGAAAGTGGTGGAAAGTTGGTTGAGCTCGGACATCTGGAGACTCTGAAAGTTATAATACCAAAACTAAAATTTGGTTCAGGTTACTGGGTGGAATTATCCCCATATCTGAAACATCTTCTGTATCAACTGGAACATAATCAAGGTAAGTGAAGAACAGGACAAAGGTGACAAAAAGTATATGCAGTACAGGGTAGGTGGGCAAAATGAGATGTGTCTCTCTATGCTGGTCAAGAGCTTCAGTTAGGTGTTGGACGGTCTCCTTTTAAAACGTTGCATGTAAAATATCATGCTGCTAGTAGCCGCATTAACCATGTCGCTTTGTTGAGAATGGCGACATGAGAATCTCGCCCTGCATAAAAGTGGTTCTCATGTCACCTCTTTAAACATCTCTACCTTCATTGAGCAGAGAAAGCCATGCAGAATGACAAATTAATATCGTCAGTAATAGGCGATTAATAAGTGTACGGTGCAGAAGCACTGAACTCCCTTCTCGCCCTGAATGACTTTGTGAGGAAATACGAGTGAAGTCAAATTATGGTAGTAGGCTGCCAGTCCCTTTAGAAATGAGCAAAGCAGCAGAATGCTACTAAAACAGTGCTCAGTCTGGGCTGCAGAAAGCAGTTTTAATTTAGCTCCTGGTCTCAGCATGCAGATACTTGGCAGCTGTAACACACATTAATTCCTGCATTCAAATTTCAACACAGCGACATGGTTAGTGCGGCTGCAAGCCACACGATATTTTACATGCAACTTTTTAAAAGTGAACCGGTGCTGGACACATGGTTCCTTTAGACAGCGGACTACAGCCCACAATATATGAGTACCATACATGTATGGCCTAAGATCTCTTAGGTTACTGTGCAGGCATGGTTAGGGTGGGTGGAGGCTGTCAAAGATCACGGTATTAAAATAAATAGTTCCAATGGGGTAGTACTGATTAAGTGATAAATATGGAGAGAAGCTATATGGAAAGAACATTGGGGCAGCAACGTGATTGGTGTGGAAGGAAATCGGAAACTAGGTGCAATGAAGGGATTGTAGGACTGACTGAAGAAGTTATTTACTGGCACCCAGAGGGTCATAGTGTCTACCCAGAATGCAGTCTTGTATAGCTCATATGTGCCATACACAAAGAGGAAATATCCTGAAGCACATCATACTGGTCCTACCAGAAACAGTCCAGCCACAAAATGTCTCAGCATGAAGCCTGAAACAATGGTCCACATTTACTAAAGGACTACTATGGTTATAGGTTATAGGAAAATAAGTTAGTGGTTTCTTTATTTAGTAAACAAAGTTGCACATTTGTATGAAAAATTGCATTATATGAGTGTAAATTAAGCCCCATATTCTATGTGCTGTTCTATGTGCTTCCCCACATTGCACATCTCTTTGTTCCTCAAAGAATTAACCATTTGAGTGTCAGAGAGGTATCCAACACCTTGGGGGAGATGCACTCAGGAGTGATAAAGAGGTGATAAAGTGGAGATGACTGCTCCAGTGATATCACTTCTCCAATTCCTATGTTATTCTGTAAAGCCAATGCATTAAGATTTCTCCAACTTTGGATATCTTAGTGTATAGGCTGCATATAATAACATAGGGATTGGAGAAGTGATATCACCGGAGACGTTATCTCCACTTTATCACCTCTTTATCACCCCTTAGGACATAACCCCCTTTGTGTTGCAATGCTTTGGATATCTATATGTCACTCAAAGGGATAACATTGTGTATCTATATGATTCGCTCACGTTTACTAAGGTGTGGGGAAAAAAGTAGCAGTTTCTAAAAAATTATTTTAATTGCTTTTGCTTCTTAATTTACTACAATTCCCTAATTGCTGTAATTTACTAGATGAGTAAAAAAACATAGCATAATGGTTAATATCAGCAAAAGTAGCAGCAAATTGCTCTTTCTGTCATTATTAGTAAACTAGTTGAACAGCCCGTTACATGGGCCACAGTGCCTCTGGCAGCTGGTCACGGGGCAGTCAAGCGCAGTAGAGACTGCCCGCACCACTGCTGATACAGAGCTGGACGCTCCTTCGGAGCACCCAGCTCTGTATCAGCCGCGGCGTGGGCAGTCTGTACTGCGCATGACTGCCGCACGCGCAGCAGTGTCTATTGCACATGTCGGGCGTTACACACAACTTAGCGAATTATTATATAGGATGTGGATCAATGTGAGGCATTTGAAAGAGAGAAGAAACAGTTAGATACTGGAATATGGAAAGAAAAAATATATCATGGCCATATGAGTAATATAAAATTTGAGCAATTCTGGAGCATACCAACCACACCATAGGGAACAAAATACAGGTACAAAATTACCATGGCGTTATATGGAAATTTTAATCCCATGAATGCTAGAGACAACTCCCATGCATTATAAAACATTCAAGGGGTTAAAAGACCAAATTTCATAAAAACTAAGAAATATAGGTGCTCCGGACCCCATATTATTTTTTTGTCACTTTTTTTTTTGCACTAAATAAAATGGGGTGACATAACCACATACCATTTTTTGCACTCTCCATCCTGAACTCATCCAGATGGGGAGTTGGGTAGATAGTGTTATTCTTCCATTTCTTTAACCCTTTGAATGCCAGAGGGGTACGCAATGCATTGCAAAGCAATGCTTTGCGTACCCCTCTGACATTCAAAGGGTTAACCCTTCGGTGCCAGGGGATTGGGTCATTTCTTAGAACCTGGAGGCCAGACACATTTTCAGCATGTTTGACTGCTGCTGTTTTGATATGATTTCCTGTTGGTAATTTTCTAGCTTATTATTTGTTTGATTTTTTCCAAAAAACAAATTCAACTTTTTCATGCTGTATCGTGTTCAGTAAAATTTGCATTTTTATATATTTTTTTAACTACAAAAGAAATCTAAACAAATGACTTATTTTCTAATGTCTTACACTATGTATCAAAAACATTTAAGTTGGTTATTAAAGTTTCAATTATTTTTAAAAGCCCTGTATCCCTAAGTACAAAAACTTCAAATATGTGACCGGCACATAGTACCTAATTAACAGAAGGGTTTTTTCAGCTCTATGAAGTAAAAATTAACGTGCCATTGGTTACATTTTAAATGAGTCCTAAAACAGCTCAATAACTATATAAAAGGATATATTTCCAGAAAGTAGACTTTCAAATCAGAAAATGGCTGACGTTTCTTCTTATACAAAATGGTGTAGCAAGGAAATTTTATTAGATTAATGTTTTACAGAAATCGAAAATAAAGTAACAAATTTGTACTGTACATCAAGTAATAGCATAAAAATAAAGTATGAAGTATAAATACCACTTTTCTTCTGAGTACACTGATACCCAATATGTATAGGTGCACAAACATAAGTCCATACCTGGGTCCCCTCAATGATAATAGCACATAATACAATTTTGAGTGACATTTCCATTGAGATGACAAAAAAGGAATTAATATACTTTGAAGGTATCATTACCTCATGATATAAAAATCCCTAAGATCACACATTTCCTAAAATTACATATCCCACTGCATCAGATGTGGGGTAACTTACATTTCTTCCCCTAGCCTGGTGTGCACAAATGGTTCCACAGGGTAGTGCTAAAGGAAAAAATATATTTTATTTTCTGACATTTCCATTAATTGCAATGAACTTAAATCTTTGAAATCTATGGAATTTCTTACTGTATTCATTATCAATTCTCTTCTGAGAAAACTGGTACACCATTAGTAATAGTTGACATACAACAGGGGTTGCAAAAAGCACAAAACCATACCTGTTTATTTTTTTAAAACGGCAGCCTGCACTAAAATGGTTGTAAATATTAGCAATATGAAGGATAGGTATGCAAGGGATACCATTATGTAAAATCACCATTCTTCTGCATCACATGAGGGGTTGTTTGCCTTTCTACCCCTATGCTGATTTGCACACATATTTCCACAAAGTAGTGCTATATGAAAAAATATATTTTTTTAATTTTCACCACTTAAAACATACTTACATTTTTGAAAACCATGGAATTTCCTACTGTATTCAGTACTTGCTACCAGCCTGAGAAAAGGGCAATGCATTTGAATGGATTAACATACCTTATGGAGTGCAGGAGCACTAACCTACACCTGTCTCTTTTCTTTTCAAAATGACCTGCCTGCACTAAAATGGTCATAACAATTACATAAATAAAAAGGTAAACAAAGCATACAATTTTAAAATAAACAATCTGCTGCATCAAATGAGTGGTCACTCAGGGGAGGGCTGGCAACTTGTGGCCCGGAGGGCAAATACGATCAAGTGGCCCATTTCTACTATTGTTTCAAGCCAATGTCCCAGCCCATCTCCTTTTGTTAATTTTAAAAGTGGTATTAATATCATGAAACATAGCGATACCACGTAGCTCACAGTTGAAATGGGCTGATACTACAGAGCTTACAATTTAAGCAAAGATACACTAATGATACTATAGAGCTTACAAGGTAAATAAGTTTCATTTGCATTGTAGCTTTGTGATATCATTTGTGTAGCTCCGTTTCAATTGTAAGCTCTATGGCATCACTAGTATAGCTCCACTTATAGCAGCAAGATGGATATTAAGTCAGGCAGTGGCCCACTGGCCCAGACATATGGCCGGCCCAGGGGGCAATTGGGCCTGGTCCCCAGGCCAGCCCTCCCCTGGGGTCACTTACCTTTTTACCCCTAGACTGGTGTGCACACAAGTTTCTAGAATGTTGTGCTACAGAATAAAGCACATGGTTTTTTACACTTCAGTGAACTTCAAAGATACAAAAATCTTTCAACATCATGAAATTTACTATATTCAGTAACTAGTGACAACCTGAGAAAAATGGTACCCTATTGGTGTGGGTTGATATAGGAGGCTGGAGAAGCAAGCAATGTAACTTGTGCATACCTAGAAACTTCTAAGTTGGGGCTGCCCGGAGGAGAGCCCCCTGGTGCCGATGAGGCGCGAAAAATGATGCAATTTGCATCATAAAAGGGGCAGGGCTTAATTGTGAGTGGGGGGCGTTACTTCTAAAACAAAAAAAAATTGCTTGAAGAGACTGGGGAAGGAGGAGAAGAGGGTGGGGAGTGGGAGGAACAGGGAAGGATTGAGAAACTCCCCAAATCCGGGGAATCAGACTCTGCCCCAGAGACCTAGTAATTCAGTATCAAAACCGGAGTCTCTGGGGCAAAACCAGAGAGTTCCCAGCTATGAATATGTGGTTCTGCGGCTACCAAAGAGCAGTAGGATCTGTGGGGTTAGATAGTGTATATGGGGATCTCTCTGTGACTACCATGGTTAGTGGATCCAGGTTTGGGGTCAGACAGTGCACCTGAGGATCTGTGCAAGAGTGTATGCCAGATGCATGTCCAACATATTGCAAAACAATGCATTGGACACACCTATGGCACATACAGGGATAAAGGTTTTTGTCATAAATATCAGACCTCATGGATCCTCCCACCACTGGTATTGATCACTTTGAGTCCAGTGGCAGGAACAAGCAACCCCACAGATAATCTATGATATCAGAGATGATATGAGTGGTCCTTTCTGCCCCTCCCAATTGACCTGGAAGTTCAGAGTATTTCAGGTCCATGCAGAGCATAGAAAACAAGGGGGTGAGTGTTTAGATTTCCATTATTGTGTAAGTGATCAATACCACCAGGGCTACCCAGAGGGGTCCTGATTGATAAATAAAGAAAATTGCTTGTGGACAGAGTGCAAGCACATTGCTGGTAGTGGCTTGCTACACTAGGTGCAACCATATCAGCAACAGGCTTGGCATAAAAAGGTTAAAGTGTCCTTTTAACCCTTTTTATTTATTTTAATATCGATTAACCCACGATTAATTTTAGCTGCCCCAGAAGGTGTTTTTTTCAGCATGATTGTTAACCCCTCTATAGCAGGAGCAGGGATGTGGAGGGGTTAACTGCAGGTGGCATGCTGTGGGGAGTGTGCCCTGGGACATGGGGAATAAGACATGGGAAAGGGCAGGCAATTTGCCCACCGGTGTCCACTGCCTGATCCAACCCAAGGAAAGAGGCCCATATCCAGCCCTTTCCCTTAGGCTTTTTAAACTTTGTATTGGGGTTGTATTTGAGCATTTTCCAACATTCCAAAAGGATTCCAAAGTGGCATTCAACGGGGTATGGCACAATTCTGCAATCAAATTCTGACCATTTAGTGTTATGACAGAAAGGGTTAATATTATCATATAGGTTATGAGGACCACTTTAATTTCAAAGGGAATACCTTGCATTGTCTATGTCCTTTTAAGTTCAAACTCTGAATTCTATATTGTCCTCTGGCCAGTTGGTGTTCTTTATCTTCCAACCAGAGTGAACTCTAAGTATCTAACTAACAAGTTACTTTTCTAATGTATTAAAGGGATAGTAATGTCAGGACAAAAGTATTAAATATATTATAGATACAATTAAAAGACAATACTTGCACTTATTCAGGGGAGGGCTGGCCTGGGGGGTAGGGGGGCAATTGCCCCCTGGGCCAGTCATATGTCTGGGCTGATGGGCCACTCCCACTTGTTGCTGCAAATGTAGCTACACTAGTGATACCACAGAGTTTACAACTGAAATGGAGCTGCAATCCAAGTGGAGCTACACTAGTAGCATAACCCATTTCTATTTTAAGTTATATGACAATACTGTTGTAGCTTTACTTACATTGTAAGCTCTGTAGTTGCACCAGTGTAGCCCCATTTCAAATGCAAGCTTTGTGGTATTGCCTTACTTCACAACACTAACCCTTTGCATGCCAGAGGGGTATGCCATGCATTGCGATACCCCTCTGGCACTCAAAGGTGTAATGGCAATTTTAAAATTTAATAAAAGGGGGTGGGCTGGGACAGTGGACTGGAATGATAGTAGAACTGGGCCTCTTGATTGTAGTTGCCCTCCAGGCCACAAGTTGCCAGCCCTCCCCTGCACTTATTCATATCTCTCAAACCTTTATGGTTTGAGGGATATAGGAAAATAAAGTTCTCTGCTCCCTCCCCTTTCTGCTTGATGAGCTGTAAAGCTGTCAGAAGCAGATTCTGTTCCTGGATCAGACGGCGGCTCTTCAGCAGTGCTGACATAGCAATATCGAAAAATAAATACTTAATTGGAACGGTCTGCAATGTGTGCCTGGTTTGCAAGTATTGGGGGGATCTGGGGGTTATAGTCTGAAGAAAACACATTGTTTGGTGTCATATTAAACAAATTTATAAATACATGCACGTATTTCAGTGTGACATTACTCAATCTGTTACTTCGTGTGAAAAGATTCAAAGGTCAGGATGCAGCTTCTCGTGTCAAGCTGCTTGTAAATTAACAGTAACTGAGTAGTAGAGAAAAAACAGCATATTAATAGTAAAAAAAACTTGAATGCATTCTCAAATGTTATTAACTGTTAGAGTGCCAGAGAGGTACCAATGCCTTATTTTGTAATGCGTTGCTTACCCATCTGGCACTCAGAGGATTAACTGCTGAGCATTGCCTTGGACTGCTGTATTTGTGTCCAAGCTGTGTTATCCATGGAACAGTTTTCATGAATAGTTTGAAAAATTAATGGTTCTTAAATTAAGAACAAAATATTACAAATATCTGTAATTGTTGCTTATCTTCTTTCCAGGTCAATCACACAGAAGGATGTATCACACTTCTACAGAATGCCCAGCAATATTCAGCCCTCACCAATACAGGACACATACCCCAGAATGTGATGAGACTATGGGATTTATCTGCTCTTTTCGTAAGTGGATCAATACAGTTAAGCAAAATAAAAACTTTGTAACCCCAAGGTTTTACATTTAAAGGGCAGTTATTATGTTTTTACTAAGTCAGCTCTTGCGCAGCCCAAAAACAGCTCCTATCAGCTGTTCAGAAAACTGGACTCCTTGGTTGGAACAAGGAGACACAGAGAATCTATGGGGACTCTGTGGCCCATATTACTGATAATGAACTGCAAGCTTTTAGACTTGCTGTTTACTCTCTTCTAGTGAGACCACTAAGAGACCCTCATTCTGCTCCCTATTGATCCACTGGACGTCACAATTAAAAAAAGGCTTCTGACAGCAACTGAAAAGCAGTATTAAAAGCGCTGGTACTGTGATTTCTTCCAGAGTGTACCACTTGGCCTAACAGTTTAACCCCAAAATGTCTGCATTTTAGCTATTATACATATGGCTCTTAGCTTGCAGTTTCTGTGCTTCGAAATCTCATGATTGAACTTTAATGCTTTTAGAAGTCTAACAGGTGTCTGGTGATCAAATGACCCCTAATACATATAAAAGGATGAGAGTAAGCATACAAATATATTCATTGTCACATCTATTTATTTATGAATACAAAAAGCTGCAGATGTGAACCCATTCCCTGTATGTACTGACTGTTCACCATTGTACCAACTGTTTGTATTATGACATTTAACTAGAAAGGTACAATGTAATGACAGATAAAACACACAGGGAGAGCTTAGGGACTTTATGGCCTTTATCTCAATTAGCATTCACCAGTTACAATGACAGTTCCCCACTGATTGTAATGGCAGAGCCCCAACATTACAGTCTATGGGGAACTCTCTAGTCATTCCTTTCTATGGGGAGAGTGTTCCCCAGACTCCAATGGTGTGGCCTCCTGACCATGGCATTGTTATGCCTATGAAGCAGAAAAGCAGGAAGCCACAACTTCTGACTCTCTGTCTAAGGAGGTGAAAGCCATCAGGGGCCATAGAGAGAAAAGGGGGGACATCTCCGTTCTCTAAAGACATATAATAAATTAGGAAAAAAGGAGAGGCATGTTTTAACCCATTGATCCAAAGGGAATAAATGAAAATTCTCATTGATATCAACAATTGTTTTTACGGCACACCCACCTCTCCTCATCAGCTGCCCCTCAAGCCAATCCCTCCATTGGCGCATTATTGCCTCCAGAATAAAATTGAAAGTCCTGCCCTAACCTACAAAGCCCTCCTTAACATTGCATATCCCAATATTCCTCCCTTTTCTCTAAATACTCACCCAAACTGCCCTCTTCATTCTGCCCATGACCTGTGGTTCTCTTCTCCTATTACCAGTTCCTACCATTTCTCCATGTTGCACCCATCCTGTGTAATTCATCACAATGCTCTGTGAGACTCTCACCTACATTCCACAGCTTTAAACAGTCTCTGAAAACCCACCTGTTCAGAGAAGCTTACCACCTAGCCCAGTAAAAGCTGCTATACAGGCTTCTGTAGCTGTCCTTTACCTTCTGTAACTCTACTTATTCCCTAGGTTTTATTCCCTAGGTTACAGCCATCTCACTTATCCATTAGATGCTTCCAGTTTAATATAGATCACCCTCCTCCTCCCCTTTGTCTTCTGTGTCTACCACCCCATACGCCTTCTAGATTGTAATCTCGCAACAACAGAGCACTCAAAATTTTTGCCTCATATTTTATGCTGGTTATGTATCTTATGTAATGTTTCATCGTATGGCAGCTTGTTTGTAACCCCATTCTATTATACAGCTCTGCGAAAAAACTAATAATAATAACAACAACCCACTAGGATTGATAAGTCGCTAACTGTAACACAATAGCTGGATGAAAAACATTAAGCACAGAGCTTGCAGGATAGGAACAGCAGGGTATTCAAAAGATTAGGATAGTTGGGTAGAGAATACCCAAGGACAATTCTAACATCTGACCTGCAGATGAAGTACTGGTAAAGGAGAAGATGAGCAGAATAGTGACTCAACAACACTAGAGTCTGACCAGCAAAGGAGTACCAATAAGGGGCAGCCTCAGAGCAGGATTACAATGAAGGAGGAGATGGTGGAGCAGGAGAGTCAGGCCCGCTGACTGAAGGAAGGAGATATGTTAAAAGGGAGACAGGACCACTTCTGCAGAAGTAGAAAAGAAGGGAAGGCACAAAGTCTTTTAGAAGCAAGGTCTGACCCAGGTAGACAAAATAACTGGCAAGGTACAAAATCAGAGATACTGTAGCTTAGTCAGGTGGAAGGTGGGTCTTTACCAGAAAACAATAACGTTGGGAAGGTACTGAATTGGTGATCCTGGAGTGTAGTCCGGAGGAAGCTGGGTCTATAACAGATAGGCAATGGCAGATTTGCATATTCATCTGCAACCTCTCCATAAGTTTAAAGATTTTGGTTGTGTTGTGGAGAGGATAAAATGCTGTAATTTTTAACAGCAAAGTACATCATATTAAACAGAATTTGAAATGTACCAGGTACTCCTTTAAGAAAATAAGGTTTTAGAATCATTATTAGAGAGCTGAATAGGAAAAAATCTGGTTTTAAAAGCAAAATTCTAGGCTTTTTATGTTACCAAACCTGCTGATACATATTTTTTGAAAGAGTCATTCTATGAGGTTTCACTGATTTTGCATTTAAGTTTCTGTCACAGTATTCAGGCAAAGAAGGACAGACACAGTAATAAAATATAACCACCTTTATTGGAATATACAGTGGTAATAGTATATGAGATATAGCGATGATAATATCCCACACAACCCCAGACCATCAGATGATAGGGCCCAAGCTCCTACCCGGAGCTGCACACTGCGCTACGCATTGCACTACTGCGAGGTACTGGAGACTAAAGGCAACAGATTGTGAGAGTCAGACAGAGCCGCGGGACACAGAGGCTAACAGTCAGGCAGGCTAGGAGCGTACGGAGGGAATAGTCAGCCAGAGCCACAGGTCAGACAAGCCAGGGGTACACTGAGCAAGATAGGAGCCGGCGCCGGAGGACAGACAAACCGAGGACTACACAGAGCGAGGTAGTCAGCCAGAGCCACAGGTCAGAACCGATGTGGGTAGTCAGACAAGCCGGCGTTAACAAGGATCATGTTGGTCAGCCAGAGTCACAGGTCAGGACCGATGTGGGTAGTCAGACAAGCTGGGCTCACACATGGAGCAGATTCTCAGATAAGCACAGGTCACAATGGAGCACAAGAGTAACTAACAGGAACACCACTAAGGGCAATGACTCCTATCCCCAAGGAGGATTATAAAGGAGCAGAAGGAGGCGGGACCCAATTAGGCCACCCAGAATAGGCCAATAAACAGGCGTCCATGCTAGTGCCTGTTACCTGATGTCAGAATGAGGAAGTGGCCGGAGGCCATGCCAACCGGTGGCCACACAGAAGTAGGAAGCACAGGAGCGCTACGCTGCCTAGGGATACTGTCACCGTTTCTTATTAAAACCTGTTTTACTATTTTATGGGGTTCAAAAACTGAGAAATGTAAACAAATCGTTATGTACAAACCTTGAGAATAAAAGGAGATAAAGATTTTACTGAACAAATGTACATATGTGTGCCCTACCTTGGGCATATATAGTAACACTATTAATAAATATGAGGATTTAGTTCCACAACTTGGCCAAAGAATCTTAAAGCTTGCCTGCCTCGTCAAGGTACCTTAACCCTTTCAGTGCCAGATGGATAAGCAATGCATTGCTCTGCAATGCATTGCGTGCCTATCTGGCACTGAAAGGGTTAATATATGGCAAGTCCTACTCTAACGCACCTGTAAATCCCTATCTAAATTAAAAATCTAAGTCTTGAAAAGATGTAATAAGGAAACACATTACTAGAACCTCATTGATATTGTTCATATTATGATTTATGTTTCAATATATGCAATTAAAAACTAGAAAAGAAACAACTCTTTTAACCCCTTAGTGACAGACGACTTACCTGGTAAGTCCAGGAAGTCATTCGCTATAATGGGAAAAAAAACCCTGTCATTAAGGGGTTAAAAAGGTGTAAAATAGGACTTACCAGATATAATTGTTGGCCTGCAGTAAGTGGATAGTGGCCCAAGAGGACTGTGGGTCCTTCAGTCCTCCTTATAAGCCAGAACTTCCCACCCCCACAGGCCACATGAGGAATGATAGTAAATTACAAATTGACAAAATATGTTCAAGCATAAACAGGTCAAAAACCATGCCTTTAAGGGCCTTTAAGTGAAAGGTATGAAGTAGGAATCTATTTCATGGGGGGTTTCTGTCAAAGATTTTATTGACAAATATTTTTGTGTGTAAAGTATTTGGTTTTATCTATTAAGAATTTTTACTGTTTGTCTTCATTTTTCAGATATGCTGCAGGTTATATTTTAAGAAGACATAAATTGTATAAAATATCGTTAATATATCCTATTAGTTTTGATCCTCCCAGGTTTTATGGCATTTTAGAAAACATTGTGTCACAGTTTAGCTTGCAGGGCAGACGTTTAAAAAAATCATTTAAACCAAAGGATAAAAAAACTTCTTTAAAGGCTCGAAGTATGGCTCCAATTACAAATCAAAACGAGAGTGGAACCAAAGAGGTTTGGCTCAAGGTGTCCCACAGGAAGCTTTTTAACAGCCAAAAAAGATCTAGCTTGAATTCATAAATATCTACCCACTAGATTTTTACAGCACAGGAGGTGTATAGATGCTGCAGCAAAATGCCCAGGGACAAAATATATATTGGATGACACTATTTTATGCCTATTCTGTAACTGTCCATATGCGCAGCAACTCTGTGGACTGGCGTGAAACTTATAAACTCTAGATTATGTCATTTTTTTATAAACAAATTAAATAATGAAATGTATGTCAAAAGCAGATGTTATGGAAAATGATACATTTTTTTAAGGAAGCCTTTGGAAATTTTTAAATATCCTCCTTTTCACAGTGATTGGATTAAGGTAAATGGTTTTATATCTTTGGATTGTACTGAAACTTGTATTTATTATTTAATTAACTGAAAGAAAGATGAAAGGAAAAGGTTAACGGTTGGTACCATGTCAGCCGTAGAAAAAAGCAGGAGACTGGTAGAGTAAACATGTATGTAATGTATGATATACAGACGTTTTTTGTTGTTTATGTTTAAATGTAAACATTTTATAAGCTCTGAATTTGATTAATAAATCCTTTGAAAAACAAAACAAGAAAAACATACAACTGGGGTTAGCTGCTATTCCCAAGCAGGTGAGACTTATCTGATATTCGCATGGAAATTTATTTTCTGTAACAGCACTAGATAATTAAAACGTGATCCTTCTGAGTGGCGACTAGTCAAAAATAAGCTATATTCATTCTTAGTAAGCTTCTCACATCTGTTGGCTTCATTCTAAAAACCATTAAGGGATCTCAGTAAGGTTGAAGGGCAATCCAGATGTGGACCTTTTGCTCTCAGTTATTGATGAGTGGCAGAAGAAGCTAAACCTCTTAAGAACGGCACTTAAGGACCAAGGAGCATTTTTTATTTTTCTTACTCGATCAAATTCAGGGCTCCCCAAATGGCGAGCAGCTGCGCGGGGAGCCCTGATATCCATGACATGCCAGGATCGACACTGGTCCTTTTGAGAAGTTTTCCCATAACAGTCCTGGCACGTCATGGATCCTTAAGGGGTTAATATAAATAAATGTAAGTTATTTATTTGGGTTTCAGAAACATGCTTGCTATATACCAGGGCTCGACAATAAGCATCAAACTCCAAGAAACTCACAAGAAAATATATAGAAGGAAGCGCATCATCGTGAAATACAGTAAAACATATTCAAACAATATATAAGAAAAAATGCACTCACGTGTCCTTAATGTCAACACACTAACATATATTAGGGTTGACTCTTGCGCATATGGAGAATATTATCACCGTCTCCACTCGGTACTTTGTTGCCAGGATCTCCCCACGGTTAAAAAATATCAAAATACTCCTCCACAAGTATTCAAAAAAAAAAATTTGTTTAATGAACAATACAAAATATTAAAATGTTAAAAATGTGTACAATTGTACACATTTTTAACATTTTAATATTTTGTATTGTTCATTAAACAAATTTTTTTTGAATACTTGTGGAGGAGTATTTTGATATTTTGTAACCGTGGGGAGATCCTGGCAACAAAGTACCGAGTAGAGACGGTGATAATATTCTCCATATGCGCAAGAGTCAACCCTAATATATGTTAGTGTGTTGACATTAAGGACACGTGAGTGCATTTCTTCTTATATATTGTTTGAATATGTTTTACTGTATTTCACGATGATGCGCTTCCTTCTATATATTTTCTTGTGAGTTTCTTGGAGTTTGATGATATCACCGTCTGGAGGGGACGAGTTGAAGAGAAGCAGCACTATATTGGGAATAGGGCCAGTATCTGAAGCCCTGAAAACGTTTATTGAGCTATCGATTACATAAGTGATTGGATAGCACATTACGTTTGTGAGTACCCACGAGTGGGGTGAATTGGTGGCGGTCACAGATTTTTTGAAGTTACTACACTAGGGCGCCTTTCTTTTTGTTCTCTTATTTTTTTGATATCGACAATAAGCAGCTTATAAGCTACTAATAGAAATGGTTTAAGATTTTATTTAAAAAGAGAGGTTAGCCAAACTGGGTTTGTTTACTGTTTACAAATAAAGTCAAGACCAATACAAAGTACTGTCTGTGGAACTATGTACTCAAAGAGCTCAGCAAAAACAGGGGTCATCCATTAAAGTACGATGAAAGGCACTTTCAGCTAAAACAAAGTCAGAGATTTTTACACTAAGGGCAGCAAGGTATGCAGTTCTTTGCCTCTAGAAGCTGTGTTCTTTCTAGCCCAGAACAAAATTGATAATTATTGGTTTCAATACAGGTTGATCCAGGGAAATATTTGACTGCCTTTTGGTGTCAGGGAGGAATTTGTCATACCCTATTGCAGCTTAATTGGAAATGGCTTCAACAGAGGGTTTTGTGGTTGTTTTTTGCCATCCTCTGGATCAACAATGGTGATTTCACAAAGGCTGAACTTGATGAATGCATATCTTTTTTTCAGCTTAATCAAAAATGTTAGTACTATGTTTCTATATGCTTTTGTTCATTCTCTTTTAGATTGATTTTAGAAACCATTAGGGTGACAAGTTGTGGAAATGTATAGGTCAGAGATGCTCAACTAGGCTTATGAGCAAATAGTTCTCTAGGACTGGTGTACTATGCCCAGGGTGCAATCTCTTTTTAGCTCACAAGTGCCACACACAGGGAAGAAATATTCTGAAGCATATCATACTGGTCCTGTCCAAATGAGAGCCCAGCTACAAAATTCTAGAAAATTCCTCTAAATTAGAGAAACAGCCAACCCCAATGTACATTTCAGCCTTACTGAATCTCTCTAGGCACATGTGAGCAAGGGGTCCACATCTGGATTCCCCATTACTCTTAGGGTGAACAACATAAAGAGTAATTTATATATGCAAAAGTATAGTTCAGACATGCTCAACTAGGCTTCTGAGGCATGATCAAGTGGCCAACGTATGGATTACTCCATTACTCTTAGGATGAACAACCCCAACAGCAATTTATATAAGCAAAAGTATAGGTCGGAGATTCTCAAAAAGGCTTTTGAGCCTTCAGAGGTATACAAATAGCTCACTATGACGTGTGTACTCCCAGGGTGCAATCTCTTTTAGCTCATTAATGCCATACACAGAGAAGATATGTTCTGGAGTATAGCATACTGGTCCTGCCCAAATGACAGTCCAGTTAGAAAATGCCAGACAGTTACTCTCTGAATAAGAGACATAGCCAACACAAACCATACATTTCAGGCTTATTGGTCCTTGTCAGGAAGGTGTGAATGATCCCTCTAGGACCCCGTGAGCAAGAGGTCCACTTCTAGATTCCCCCAGTATTCATAGGGTGATCAACCCCAGGAGCAAAACATATCGCTGGGGCTGGCTGTTTCTCTTATTCAGAGAGGAATTGTCTGGAATTTCATAGCTGGACTGTCATTTGGGCAGGACAAGTATGATATGTTTCAGAATATTTTGTCTCTGTCTATGGCATTTGTGAGCTAAACGAGATTTCACCCTGGGCGTTCGACGCTAGTCCTAGTGAGCTGTTTGCATACACTTGCAGGTTTTCAAGCCTAGTTGACCATCTCTGACCTATACTTTTGAGAGTATAATTGCTCTCAGTGTCTAGGGACACCAGCTGCACCTCACACTAAAATAGGCTAATGCTTACTTTAAGGGTTAGATGGAATTTCTGTGCAGATGGAACTTGCTTGTGATACTGAGACTTCCCCACTCTTTTCTGCTGGATTATTATGCTATAATATGGAATTGTTTACTCTGTAATGACAATAGAATGCTAAAATTTGATGTTTATGAGTGGTAACTAGCCATAGACCAATCAGTATCTGGCATCTGCATTTGTTTGTTCTGAGTGAACTTCTTACACCTTTTAGCTTAATGTTATCCCTTTTTTAAATAGGTGAAATGGTTTTCTGTTGCACAGAATAGTCAAATCACCTCTCAGTAAATAACAGACAGAATTTAAATTGTGTTCTAATTCTGAAAGTTGTCCTGAAAATAAAAATATATGTACAATGCTTGCCAAATACATGATCACTGACAGAACTAAAAAGAAAAAAAGTCTACGTTTTTGTAAATATTGTTTGACTTATTTTATTTATCTTCTAGATCCCAAGAGGCTCAAACGCAAGGTGAGTCAACCATATGTGTACTTGTGTGAGTCACCAGTATAATGAGAGTACAAGGAAGTGTGCCAAACAGCTGTATGTATCAGGGAAACCAACCATCAGTATTTTCCAGACAGTGACGCTTATGTATAAAGAAAAAAGAATGAAAAATCTGGTTCAAACCAATTGCACCATATTTAAATAGTGCTTTTTACCCAGTGAATATTGCGAAACACCCATTTAAAACAATGGGAAGATTTATTTGTCCCCTATGATGAAGTTGGTTTGCCTCAATTCAATCCAGTTCTTTTTTCATAAGCCTCAGTCAATGAAATTAAGAAAACACTGGACACGTTCTTTAAAAAATTACCATTTGTTCTTTCTTTTAATTTGTGAAACACAAACCTCTTTAAAGTGTTAGTAATGTCCAAGTACAAATATGTTGCATTGTGTAGAGCTTAAAAAGTTGACTTGAATGCTAAAAAACGTATCTCTAAAACCGCTATGGTTTGAGAGATATATGCATTCAAAGTTTGATGTTTCCTTCTGTCAGCTGTAAAGCTGTCAGCAGGTGATCCATGTCGGCCGACACGGAGGCTATGCAGCAGAGCCGCAATCACGTTATTTAAAATTAATGACTTCATTGGAATGGTCTAAAAAGTGTGTTTGCAAACCAGGCACACTTTTTAAACCATTTCAGTGTAGTGATTTGTTTTAAATAACAGGATTGCGGCTCTGCTGCAGAGCCTCCATGTCAGCCGACATGGATCTCCTGCTGACAGCTTTACAGCTGACAGCAGGAAACATCAAACTTTGAATGCATGTATCTCTCAAACCATAGCGGTTTGAGATATGCGGTTTTTTTTGCATTCAAGTCAACATTTTAAGCTCTACACAATGTAACATATTTGTACTTGGACATTGCTAACACTTTAAGTATATTGGTTAATCCATTGACTTTCTCTTACTCTTTTAACCCCTTGGGTACAAGACACACCTTGAGTGATTGACCCTGTGGATACTAGTGAAGTCTTCAACACATTGCAACTCAATGCACTGGATACCTCTCTAGCGTCCAAAGAACCAATCATTCCAGTAGTAGGGGAAATACAATGAATAAATTATTGCAAGTAATGAAGATAGGCTAACATTCATCAGTGATGGTTTAGAAATTTTATAGTTTATAGGAAATTGGTCAGTAAACATAATGTTGATTGTACAATTTTTTCCTTGCTATCAGTAAAATAATTTTGGGGGGATGGCAACCCTGGTATAAATGATAATATACACTGGTATAAATTAACAAATTTTAAATAATAATCACACTGTTATCGCTCATTAACTGGACACTTAAATTAGTTATTATCAAATGTTACGGGTTACAACTAGTTTCATGAATGAGGAAAATTCAATGATAAGTATTACAGGCTTATTATAATAGAGACTATATTTACATCTTTACGTATTTACTATGATCTTCCATTAGGGGAACACCTGTTAGATGGACAACATCAAAACTTGGAATGTGTCCATCTCCTTAGAATCTATACTTGTATATATACTCACATTCATGTGTTGGTATATATGTGTGAATGAAAGTCATATGTTCTTTTTTTTCAGCCCCGTAACTTTTGTCCGTTGTTGAAGTGCTCCTGGAGGGCAAGGAAAGACAACTCCAATTCTAACTCTAACAAGAAGCCACAAGCAACAGCATCTGATGGCAGTGTGATCACAGTCACTCCCCCAAACCTGGAAATGTTTACTCCACTGAAACAGGAAACCCTGAAAAACATGACCCATGAGATGGCAGTGCAGGTACCAGCTCCCCTTCACATATCTACAACAAGATGCTGGATCTCTTTGGATGGGACACAGTCCAGCTCACCTCTAATCTTATTGGTCTGAGTATCACAGCCATGTATTTGACAATGTCCCAATTTCTAGTGAAAAACTATATATTGTAGGATTTATCATAATAAATAAAACAAGGCAACTTTCACTGCTGAAAGATGCAATGCTGCAATATATAGCTTTCCATGTTTACCATAATTATCCCTTTAAGGGCCTTTCTGTGGGCCCTCCAAAAATGTCCTCACTTCTAGTCTTTGGTCCATCTCTATATATTCTGATGGTCATTCTCACAGCCTAGTTTGCAGTGGAGTTGCTCCATAAACTAGAATCTCCTGTTCTGACCCCCCCCCCTTTCAGTTTTTTCTCTTTATTTATTTTTTTTTTTTTCAGCCAGACTCTTCCTAACCTCTCACTGCCACATGGCCTGGACAACCATGGAAAACTATGGTCCTCATGCTTAGCATAACACTGGTGCAATTCGCGAGCAAGTCAACTGCACGCTATGTGATAAAAAACATTTACCAAATTCTCATTATTGACCTAAATGGGGCTTTTAGGTCTTTTGAAAACTAGAGATGTTCCCAATACATAGAAATCTCACTAGCATCCCAGGTGTTAAAACCAATGGAAAGGTTTATTTCTTCTCTGTAGTCAGCTGTTATTTCCCCAGAATTGCACCACTTTCGTTTTATACATGAGGTCATCTTCTCCTGCCCTGACTGTCTGTCTTATCCTATCATCAAAGATGACCTTAGATGATATTAGTGTAGCTTCCTTAGATGAAATTTGCATGACTTCCTTCTATGATATTAGCATAGCTTCCGTAGATTACATTAGCATATTGTTCTCAGGTGATATTAGCGTAGCTTCCATAGATGATATTAGCATAGCTTCTGTAGATAACATTAGTATAGCTTCCTTAGAAGATATTAGCAAAGTTTCCATAGATGACATTAGCATAGCTTCCTTAGATGTTATTAGCATTGCCCAGTTATATGATATTCATATAGCTTCTACAGATTGCATCAGCATAGCTTCCTTAGATGATATTAGCAGTTCATCATTACATGATATTAGCTTAGTTTACATAGATAATATTAGCATTGCATTGTTAGATGACATGAGTATAGCTTTCTCAGATAATAGCATTGCTTCCTTAGATTATATTATCATAGCATCCATAGATGACTTTAGCATAGATTCCTTAGATGATATTAGCATTGCATCGTTAGATGGTATTAGGATTGCTTCCATAAATTATATTAGCCTAGCTTCCTGAAATTATATTACCATTTCATTGTTGGATGATATTAGCTTTGCTTCAGTACCTGACATTAGAATAGCTTTCTCAGATAATACTAGCATAGCTTCCGTAGATGACATTGGCATACTTTTCTCAGATGGCATTACCATTGCTTCCTTAGATGATATTAGCATAGCTTACTTAGATTATATTAGCATTGCTTCCTTAGAAGACTTTAGCATTGCATTGTTAGATGTTATTAGCATAACTTCCATAGTTGACATTAGCATAACTTCCTTAGAAGACATTAACATAGCTTCCATAGATGACACTAGCATAGCTTCCTTAGATGTAGCATTTATTCCTTAGATGATATTAGCATAGCTTCCATAGAGGATATTAGCATAGCTTCCTTAGATGATATTAGTATTGCATTGTTAGATGATATTAGCAAAGCTTCTGTAGATGACATTAACATAGCTCTCTCAAATGACATTAGCATTTCTATCCTAAATGATATTAGCACAACTTCTGTAGATGACAATAGCATAGCTTCCTTAGATGATATTAGCATTGCATCATTAGATAATTTAGCATAGCTTGCATCGATGACATTAGTATAGCTTCTTAGATGATACTACTAGGATAGCTTTCATAGATTACGTTAGTATAGCTTCCTTAGATGATACTAGCATTGCTTCCGTAGACGACATTTGCATAGCTTCCTTAGATTATATTAGTATTGCATCTTTACATGATATTTGCATAGCTTCCATAGAATTATATTAGAATTGCATTGTTAGATCATATTAGCATAGCTCCTGTAGATGACATTAGCATAGCTTCCAAAGATGATATTAGCATAGCTTACTCAGATTATGTTAGCATTGCTTCTTCAGATATTAGCATTGCATTGTTAGATTATAACATAGATTTATAATGAGTGAGCGCTAATAAGTAAAAGAAACGTGTGTTAAGTTGTAGATATGATAGTATGAAAAAAATTGTGTAAGTGATTTGAACTCACGAGAGATAAAAATAAAAATAAGTAGTAAATCTTGTGCATAAATAAAATAAAAACTCAATAGATATACATATAACACAATATAGAGCGATATTCGTTTACCTTCTAAAAAGACACAATTGGTAAATACATAATAAAGATAATACTTACAAGTGATCTAGGTGTATATCATACCATGAAAGAATAGCTGATAAAATAGTAAATGCTATCTTCAATTAAATGACAGTGATACGTGTAACATGTAAAAAGAAAATTCAATACATAGTGTAATCTGTATATAAAACATCCACCGTAGAAAATAAACAAATAAATGTCCCAGAATAATAGTCTTATATCTTGAGAATAAATCCGAGTATTTTTAGTCGTAGTTCTAAACCACCAGACAATCCCAAGGTATAGACTCACACAAAATAAAGAGCTCTTGGCCAGCAAATAGCTAGGCAAGCTAATTTAGCGTGTGGGGATATATTAGCAGCCCTCACTCAGCCCAAACATCCGTATACTGTCTTCTTATTAAGACAACACAATCTTCTCAAAGGAACATAAGGTACTCACACGTCCAGAATTTCCAAGGAAGTTTAAACAGAAAAACTCTCCCAGGACTGATGTAAGCGTGTGGGGAATTCTAACTGCCCTCACTCGGTCATGAGGAAGGATCTCCAGGCAGTGACACAGTGGAAACTTGATAGTATTCAAGGATCAGGGGAAACGTATTCCCACCAAAGATGTTTAAAATCCTCAAATGTAAATAATATGCTGACTTATAAAAATAATATTAGCTCCTAGTAATAGCATGAGTATAAAAATAGATCAGAAACTGAGTATAATATATGAAATTTTTATTCTGATCTAACAATAATGCTTAAAATACCGGTAATATCATAACAAACCTTATCCTAACAGATACGGTATATAGAAGTCAAATAAAATATCTCAACGCGTTTCATAACTTAAGTGTTATTTCATCAGGAGCAATAATAATAATAACCATTATTAACCTGTTAGATATTATCTTTGCTTCAGTAGCTGATATTAGCATAGCTACCATAGATGACATTAACACCTTCCTCAAATTAGCTTTGCATCATTATGATATTAGCATAGTTTCCATACCCTACATTAGCATAACTTCCTTAGGTGATACTAGCATAGCGTCCATAGATGATACTAGAATACCTTCCTTAGATGATAATAGCATTGCATCATTAGATGATATTAGCATAGATTCCATAGACTACATTAGCATAGCTTCCTTAGATGATATTAGCATAGCTTCCATAGGTGACATTAGCATGGCTTCCTTAGATGATATTAGCATAACTTCCTCATATGACATTAGATTACCTTTCATAGATTATATTAACATAGGTTCCTTAGATGACAACACCATAAGTTCCTTAAAAGATATTACATAGATATTCTAGTATAGCTTCTATCGACTATATTATCATTACAGTGGTTTTAACACCAGCCCTCAACGGCTATAACCAGGACAGTTTTTAAGGCATAAGTGGCCCACTCAGTGGATATATCTGGTCTGTTTTATACCCCTCTCATGCATTTGGGATACTCTGAACACAATGTAGAAGTAATGGATCACTCTAGTAATGCTAGGTGCTCACCCAAGTTGCCAGTGGTTTATTGATGATATAATCAATACACAAACATTTCTGGACAGTGTACAGTGTATCTCATCTGTACAATAAAAGGGCCTTTTGCTGTAAGGGAGATACATGTTGAAGAAGGAGGTATCTCTTGAAGCATTTGTATATTGGCTCTTTCATCATTAACCCTTTAAGGATTAGAGGAGAATAGAACACACTGCAAGGCAATGCATTGCATTAATGGGTTAACGTTAAACTACTGGCTATTCTTGGAAGCACCTAGTGAGTATTCTGACTAAGATATCTTCTGTCTTATATTGCATACCATTGTATTAAAGAAGCAGTGGGGGCCACTGTCTTATACCCCCCAAGTATCCTACCTGGAATAATCTTTTTGCTCTTTGACATAATATTTATTTAAGAACTTGTCACCAATAATGTAACACCCGCCCAAGCAACACCCCCCCCCCCCCACTTCCACCCCCAAAAAGTTTTTTTTATACTTCCCCTATTGTTAGGGACCAGGAACCAGGCAGACACAAAAATGTAAAATGCAAAACACCTTTATTAAAGTAACCAAAACAAACAAAGCAGAATGGTGATCCAAGAGCGTAAACCAAAAGACAAGCCGGGGTCAGGAACCAAGACTGGTACTCAGACAAGCCGGAGTCAGGAATACGGAGATCAGCGATATCAGGAACAAGCAAGGAGTCAGGAGCCAGAAGGGACATCAGAGGAAGCCAGTTCATACATGGATAATCAGGAGCACAGGAGAATGCAATTGCAGCCATAAACAAACACAAGGGCAAGGAGGAAGTGAGCCTAGCTGCTTTAAAAAGCCTGGAAGAGGTTGGCTAATAACAATCAGGTGAGTAACCATGGAAACAGAGAGGTCAAGGCAGTTTGTTAATCGTCAGCTGAGTCAGCCTGACACAGGGAAGGAAAGGCAGCAGTAACCAACTGCAGAGTGTTAGAGCAGATCAGCCAAACCATAACAGTACCCCCCCAACAACCCCTCCCCCCTTACTCTGGGCAAGATCAGGTTTGAGGGGAAAGCGTGCATGGAAAGCACGGAGGAGGGCGGGAGCAAGCACGTCTGAGGCTGGAACCCACGAGAACTCCTCTGGACCGTACCCCTTCCAATGGACCAAATACTGAAGGCTCCCGCAGAACCTAAGAGAGTCGACTATGGAGTGGACCCTGAACTCCTCATGGCCACAAATGGGCACCAAATGGGGTCGAGGAGCAACAATAATAAAACAATTACAAACCAGGGGTTTCAGCAGCGAGACATGAAACACGTTGTGTATCTGCATATTGGGGGGAGGCCTAGGGCATAGTCCACAGGGTTCACACGTTGGAGGATACAGAAAGGCCCCATAAAACGGGGAGCCAGTTTCTGAGAGGGCACTCGGAGGTGGAGGTTTCTGGAGGACAACCAGACCCTTTCCCCGACCTAGTAGGAGGGTGTGGGTAGGAGTTTATGATTGGCCTGGAGCTCCTGGGATTGCTGTGAGCATTGCAGTGCCTCTTGGACCTGCAGCCATGTGGAACAGATCTGCTGAAGATGATCCTCCAATGCCGGAATCCCCTGGGGAGCAAAAGAATCTGGAATCATGGAGGGTTGATACCTGTAATTCACTATGAAGGGGGAGAGCCAGGTAGAAGCTGAGACTGCACTGTTATGAGCAAACTCTGTCCAGCGTAGCAAGTCCGACCAGTTATTCTGATGGTTCGAGATGTAGCACTGCAGGTATTGCTCCAAGTCCTGATAAGCCCTTTCCACAGCCCCAATTGATTGCGGGTGGTAGGCCGAGGAGAAGGAGATTTTGATACATAGTTGCGCACAGAAGGCCCTCCAGAATTTTGAGACAAACTGGCTACCCCGGTTGGAAATTATGACTCTTGGAACCCGTGTAGCTGATAGACCTCTTTGATAAAGACCGTAGCCAACTCTTTATGGTATATGAGTTCTTTGAATGGTTTGCAGTGGAATATCTTAGAAAATCGGTCGACAACCATGAGGATGACTGTGTTACCACTGGACAGAGGGAGGTCGACTGTGAAGTCCATGGGTATGGGTTGGAGAAGGCCCACTGGAAGGTGACGGGGTGATTTGGTCTGCGCACAGACTGGACAGGCAGCAGCAAAGGCAGCAATATCTCTGTTAAGTTCGGGACACCAGAAGAGATGGGAAACCAATCAGAGAAGCTGTTTTTTCCGGGGCGCCCTGCAGACTTAGTATTATGGTAGGTTGAAAGTACCTTGGTACGGAGGTTAACAGGTACAAAACAGCTCCTAGCGGGAGTCTCAGCAGGTGCATCTACTTGGGCGGCCCGCATTCTCTCCCCGAGGGGAGATGATATGCTGGTACATATGGTGGCCAGTACTCAGACCAGAGGAATAATAGGACTAGGAGGGCTCTCCTCATTAGCGCCCGAGAACTGTCTAGGTAGGGCATCAGCCCTGATATTTTTGGTACCTGGCAGATACGAGAACACATAATTAAAACAAGATAAAAATAAGGCTCATCAGGCATGCCTTGGAGTCAACGCTTAGCCTCAGACAGGTATGTAAGGTTTTTATGATCTGTGAGGATTAGGATTGGCACGGAAGTTCCCTCGAGGAAATGCCTTCTTTCTTTAAGAGCGAGTATTATCGCCAGCAACTCACGGTCACCAATTTCATAGTTGCAATCTGCAGAACTTACCCACATGGGTGCATCTGGCTTTCAGGAGTAGGACGTTGAGAAAGGAGGGTGCCTACTCCTGTCTCAGACGCATCAACCTCAAGTACGAATGGAAGCTCGGGTTTCGGGTGTGCCAAAATGGGTGCTGTGGCAAAAGTGGCTTTTAATGACTCAAATGCTTTGATGGCTTCCAGAGGCGAATGAGTTACCGTCTTTTTTGGTCATGTCGTTAAGGGGTTTTACAACTGAGGTAAAATTGCGAATACATTTCCTGTAATAGTTAGCAAACCCGTGGAAACGTTGAAGAGAGCGGAGACCTACAGGTCATGGCCACTCGAGAACAGCCGAGTTTCTCAGGGTCCATAGCAAAACTGACATCTGAAATTACGTACCCCAAGAAGGTGACCTGTTTGCAGTGGACCTCACACTTTTCTAATTTGCAAAATAGGTTATTCTCTCTTAATCTTTGCAGAACTCAGGCTACATCTGGGTGGTGGCTTTCCATGGATGCAGAATGGATCAGAATATAGTCTAAGTATACTACCACACATTGTTGGAGCATGTCCCAGAGGACATCATTTAAGAATTCCTGGACAACCGCAGGAGCATTGAAGAGATCGAAGGGCATTACAAGGTATTCATAATGCCTGCTCCTGGTGTTAAATGCGGTTTTCCATTCGTGGCCCTCCTTTATCCTTACCAAATTATATGCCCCTCACAGGTCGAGCTTAGTAAACACCTTGGACTCTTTCAATTTATCGAATAGCTCGGTAATAAGTGGAACTGGGTAGGCTTTTTTAACCGTGATACAGCTGAACCCCCTGTAATCAATACAGGGCCTCAGTTCTCTGCTCTTTTTTTTCACAAAGAAGAATCCGGCCCTTGCAGGAAAGGAGGACTTGCAGATGAACCCCTGAGACAACGCATCCACAACATACTCCTCCATGGCCTTATTCTCCACGACAAAAAGAGGGTAAACTCGACCTCGAAGAGATATGGCACCATTGTATGGACGGGAGCTCACCAGCCCAGCCCTTATCGAATATATCGCTGAACTCTGGGTACTCTTCAGGCAGTGAAGAGACCGGAGATGTGGTTAGCACCTTCACCATTTTCACTAGGTATGTCTTGGAAAAGTTGGGCGACCATGCCATGACTTAAGCCCTTACCCAATTGAATATTGGATTGTGCTTGTGCAACCACTGATATCCCAAGACCACAGGTTAGTGAGGAGAGTGGATAACCTGGAATTGTAAGATTTTGTGATGATAACCCCTAGACAAAGGAGCGGTTTCGTGGGTGCCCTGCGGAGGCTGTAAGGGTCTGCCATCAATCTCCTCAATGGCAAGTGGAGTGATACAGAGCTGCAATGCGATGGAGTGCTTCTGGGTGAAGGCACTGTCGATAAAGAGGCCTGCTGCCCCGGAGTCAATGAGTGCCTCTGTAATAATGGAAATCTTGCCCCAAGGGAGACCAACGCAGACTAGTTTATCCTTATGGATAGCTGGAGACGCCGAGACGCCACCTAAGGACTGTCCCCTATAGAGCCTTAGGTGCGGGCGTTTCCCAGACGTGTGGGGCAAGTTCTCAGTAGGTGCCCTGCCTTACCGCAGTAAAGGCACAGGCCCTCCCTTCTCCTAAAGGCCCCCTCCTCAACCTAAAGGTGAGTGAACCCAAGCTTCATGGGCTCAACATCACCTGAGGTCTCAAGACTAGGAGGTGCAGGAGGAGAGGGAGGCATGGCTGGGGATGAAAAGCTTGGGGATAAACGGATGGGAGGCCCCCGCAGGTGCTCCCTGAAGGAAGGTCTCTCACAGATTCGGGAGTCAATCAGGATGCAATATGAGACCAGTTACTCTAAATCTCTGGGGAGGTCCTGGGCTGCAATCTCGTCTTTAACCGTATCTTAGAGCCCATTAGAGAAAGCAGCCATGAGAGCCTCATTATTCCAACCAACCTTGGCTGCCAGGGTACGAAACTCAATGGCATAATCCGAAACCATCCTTGTACCCTGCCGGATGGACATTAGTTGCTTGATAGCCAAAGTGGAGCGGGCCGGTACATCAAATAATTTTTTAAAGGATGCCACAAACTCAGGGTAATTGTATCCTATAGGATTCTGCATCCCCCAAAGGGGATTAGCCCATGCCAAGGCTATGTCAGAGAGTAAGGAAATCACGAGGCCCACCTGAAT
The DNA here is from genome assembly GCA_037306005.1 of Rhinophrynus dorsalis. Lineage (NCBI taxonomy): Eukaryota > Metazoa > Chordata > Amphibia > Anura > Rhinophrynidae > Rhinophrynus > Rhinophrynus dorsalis. The sequence goes on from CM074722.1 coordinate 317,573,233, forward strand.
GAATTAATATGTTTATTTATATAGCGCCACAAGTGTACGCATCGCTTTACAATTTAAGGGTTTAAACAATACAGGGTTACAGGTGCTTTGTAGAGTGAAACATTGGGTGCGAGGTCCCTGCCTGAAAGCTTACAATCTAAAGTGGTAATGGGAGACATACAGACTACATAAGGGTCAAGTGCTGAATACAGTGGTAGTTCTGATGATGATAGAGGACATTAGTAAAGTAAATAATTTATATGAGCGTTCATTGTACAACATCAGTGCCTTCTAGCATGTTGAGATTTTATCCATGAGCTGTGTCTTAAAGTGTTAGTAATGTCTAAAAAAAACGGTTTTGCATTTAGACGGGCTTAAAAAGCTGATCTAAACGCAAAAAAACGTATCTCTCAAACCGCTATGGTTTAAGAGATACGGGCATATAAATTTTGATTTCTCCTACTGACAGCTGTAAAGCTGTCAGCAGGAGATCCATGTCGGTCGACACGGAGGCGCTTGAGAAGTGCTGAGATCTCGTTACTTACACGGAATCCCTTCATTGGAATGGTCTAAAACGTGTGCCTAGTGTTCACGGGTGTTTAAAGTTTGATTTCTCCTACTGACAGCTGTAAAGCTGTCAGCAGGAGATCCGTGTCGGTCAACACGGAGGAGCTTGAGAAGTGCCGACATCTTGTTACTTACACGGAATCCCTTCATTGGAATGGTCTAAAACGTGTGAAGGGATTCCGTGTAAATAACGAGATCTCGGCACTTCTCAAGCGCCACCGTGTCGACACGGATCTCCTGCTGACAGCTTTACAGCTGTCAGTAGGAGAAATCAAACTTTAAATGCCCGTATCTCTTAAACCATAGCGGTTTGAGAGATACGTTTTTTTGCATTTAGATCAGCTTTTTAAGCTCTTCTAAATGCAAAAAAGTTTTTTTAGACATAACTAACACTTTAAGTGAGATTTGAAGGTTATCAGAGAGGTGCAGTGGCACAGGTTGGATGGTAGAGCATTTCATAGATACGGAGCAATGAGAGAAAAAGGTTTGATACGTGACAGGGCTGTAGATACAAAAGGAGTTGAGAAAAGACAATCATTGGCCGAACGTAAGTGGCGGGATGGGGTATAACGGGAGATCAGAGTGGAAATGTAAGAAGAAGTAGAGGAGAGAAGTGTCTTGAAAGAGAGAAGAAAGATTTTGTAAGATATCTGGAGTCTGATAGGCAGCAATTGGAGAGTTTTGAGGAGGAATGGAGCAGGGACAAACCTAGGTGACAGAAGAGTAATTCGTGCTGCAGTATTCTGTATAAATTGAAGTGGTTTTAGATGGGAAGCAGGAATGCCAGACAGAAGAATGTTGCAATAGTCCATGTGGGAGTGGATGATTGCGTGTATAAGAAATTTAGCTGTGGAGGAGTAGAGGAAGGGACGGATTTTAGCAATGTTACGCAAAAGAAAGCAACAGGATTTAGCAATGGCATTAATATGAGGGGAGAATGAGAGAGACTTGTCAATTATCACCCCTAGACACCACGCTTCTGATACTGGATTTATAGTAGTGCCATTTACAGTCACCTGGAAGGGCGCTACAGGGTCAGGCCTAGGTGGGATGAGGAGTAGCTCAGTTTTAGACATACTGAGTTTGAGGTGCCTACGAGCCATCCAGTCTGAGATAGCCGAGAGGCAAGCTGTGACTTTAGCCTGGATATCAGAAGTCAGTCGAGGTGCAGATAAGTAAATCTGGGTGTCATCTGACTAGAGGTGATATTTGAGACCAAATGAGTTAATAAGTGTTATTGTGTAAAGAGAAAACAGAAGCGGTTCTAGAACAGAACCTTGAGGAATCCCGACAAAGAGTTGGACAGCAGAGAATGAAGACGTGGCAGAGGAGACAACCAATCGATCAATATATATATATATATATATATATATATATATATGTAACAAAGAGATCTGCACTCCACGCTATAAAACCATTTAGAAACACCGGGTGCCACAGTATTCAAATATGCAAGTCAAAAGCTGTGCACTCACGGATTTTTAAGTGATTTATTCTCACTATATTTAAGCATCGTTTCGGTCCTCACTGGGACCTTTGTCAAGCAAACATGTTACAACAATTTAAACAAACATTTAAATAACAAAAGGAAACTCACCTTGTGTTACCCCATTGACCCAGAGTGATGACGTGTGGGAAAAGGAAAAGAGGGATGGACAGACAGTAAAGCCCGCACCAGACACCTAAACACCCAAAGGGGAGTAAGATCAAACAGTGCCACCCTGTGTTGAAAACAGAGGGAAACATAATAGCATCAATGTATTACAAAGTAACACGATCCAATTTCATGAAACATTTAGCGATCAGATAGAAAACAATTATACGCATTCTGTTCATTTAAACCATGTGGATTTAAGGTATTCAATTCATGAATCCAATAACACTCTCTTTGCAACAACCTTTTTCCTCTATCACCTCCTCAATTATTAACCGGAACGTGTTCAATAGCAATAAAACTGAAATTAGAAACAGCATGATTATAGCTTAAATAATGTTTTGCTACTGGCTTATCAGTATACTGATCACGGAAAGCAGTTTTAATGGCTGAACGGTGGCCAGCCATCCTCTCACGCAAAGTACAAGTGGTTTTACCTATATACGGCAATCCACAAGGACAAGTTATCATATACACTACATGATCAGTAGTGCAAGTTATATGCTGTCTAATTTTATATCTATTGTTGTTATGAGGATTTGTGAAAAACTTGCAAGATCGCATTGATCCACATGTTGTACATCCTTTACACCAGTAACATCCCGGAGGTGATGTCTTGAGCCATGTCTGTTTAATGCGGGTATAACTGTCAGTCGGATCTGTCCGGACCAACAGATCTTTTAAATTTGGTCCCCTCCGATAACCAATCATAGGAGGTTGTCTAAAGCATTGGGGTAGATTTGGATCCTTTGCTAATATCTTCCAATTATTATGGATTGAGTTACGTATGTGTTGTGCAGCTGAAGTGCATTTAGTGGAAACAATTATACGACCCTTCTCCTCTTTTACTTCCTCTTTACTCACACTTTGTTGTTTCACCACTTCATCACGTATGTGTTACAATACCTTCCTTTCACGTTGAATAAATCTCTTTATCATTTCATCCAATTGTTTATTACACATTGTCTCTTCTGAATTGTTTCTTACTACTCTCATAAATTGTGATTTAGGAAGGGACGCTTTTAAAGCAGGTGGATGAAAACTATTTTTATGCAACAATGTATTGCGGTCCGTACTCTTCCTATACAAGCAGTATCCTAAGCGATCCTGGTTGAGAAAAATTTTTAAATCCAAAAAAGTTATTTCTTCTTGGTGGTATGTCAAAGATAGTTTATATATATATATATATATATATATATATATATATATATATATATATATATATATATATATATATAATGCAGATAACTAAACATTTAGGACATGTCATAGAGGAAGACAGCCAGATGGTCTTAATGGATATGAAAGGCACTTTGAGGAAAAGACATACATAGCTCTGGTTGTAAACTAAGACAGGATGATTTACCCACTTGATTGTGTGTGGACTCTATGGCCCCTTTCACATAGGTGACATCAAGGGGTAGATTTAAAGGGAGGTGTTAGCAAAAAAAAACACTAATGGGTACGTTAACATGTTGTAAGCCATTTAAAGGTCTGTCTCAAGAACAGCTAACGGCAGTTTGATAATCCTTACGGCTGATAGACTTACGTGCAATGAGACTCATGGAACAAGATTCCCCAGAGCCATTTAAAGGAGTGCAGGACTGCTAATGGCTGAAAAAAAGATACAGTTAACAGGCAAAAGTTAAGACCCAGTTTTCTTAGCCGTTAGACACATAACGGACAAAAAAAAAACCCTGTTAGATAGTAAAACAGACAAACAGACATACTGCACTAGCATGAAAATAGAAAAATTTACCCGGACAATGCCAAAATAACACAAAATGCCCGTGCAACACAAATCACTCACACACAACATAACAACCATGCAACACCACAGGGACAATGCCTTCCAATAAAAACACCAACACAACATGGCACGGAACAATGGGGGTAATCACAAAACACGGACACATGCCAATACAAAACAAGCTCACCTGTGCAACATCACCAGATGATCCAGACACAACCTGCACCCACAACTCCATTTTCATTTGCCTGCCCAGTTACTCAATTTGTCCAAATCCTCTTGTAATGAAGACACATCCAGTTCAGAGTTTATTACCTTACTTAATTTTGTGTCATCAGCAAACACTGATACATGGCTCCCTATGGCCTCTGGGAGGTCATTAATAAACAAATGAAAAAGAAGAGGACCCAGGACAGATCCCTGAGGTACTCCACTTATCACGTTTATCCAATTGGAGAACTTGCCATTTACTACCACTCTTTGCATTCTATCTTTCAGCCAATTTCCAATCCACACACAAACGTTTTTCCCTAGGCCTATTTCATTCAATTTGTACAGTAACCTCTTGTGTGGAACCGTATCAAATGCCTTGGCAAAGTCTAAATAGATCACATCAACCGCCGCTCCCGCATCTATATTTTTACTCACTTTTTCATAAAATGCGATCAAGTTAGTTTGACAAGACCTGTCTTTCACAAAGCTATGTTGGCTCCTGATAATGATATTCCTGTTCCAGCTGAATTCTTGAATATATTCCCTTAGCAGCCCTTCAAACAGCTTCCCTAGCACAGATGTCAAGCTTACAGGTCTGTAATTTCCTGGCTGTGACTTTGATCCCTTTTTAAATATGGGCACCACATCTGCTTTACGCCAATCCATGGGCACCATACCTGAAATAAAAGAATCCCTGAAAATCAAATATAACGGTCTGGCCAGGGCCTGGCTTAGCTCTTTAAGTACCCATGGGTGTATCCCATCTGGCCCCGGGGCTTTGTCTACCTTAACACCATTCAATTGTTTTAACACTTTTTCTTGTGTTAGCCAGTCCCATGCTTGCTGTGACTGTTCTGTAAAAGTAGTTTGCAGATTCTTGTCCATTGGGTCTTCCTTGGTAAAAACAGGAGAAAATAAATTATTTAAAATATCTGCCTTCTCTCTGTCCCCCTTGACCATCTCACCCGTTTCAGATAACAAGGACCCAACATTATCAGACTTTAATTTTTTGTCATTAATGTATTTAAAGAATTTTTTAGGTTGCTCTTGCTCTCCTTAGCAATATTTTTTTCATTCTCCAGTCTAGCTAATTTAATAGCCTTTTTACAGGTTTTGTTGGCATTTTTGTATTCTGCAAATGCCTCTGCTGATCCCTCAGCTTTATAATGTTTAAATGCCGCTTTCTTGTTATTTATTTCATGAATTACTTTACTGGTTAGTCACATTGGTTTTAATTTGCTTCTTTTGTATTTGTTTCCAACAGGGATAAATTTATATGTATATTTTTGCAATGTTATTTTGAAGGCATTCCACTTACCTTCTGTGTTTTTTCCTGAAAAAATTCTATCCCGGCCAACGAGACCAAGGGATGAATTAAACCTGCTAAAGTTGGCCTTTTTAAAATTCAGTGTTTTGGTGGAACCCATACCAAATTGCTTTTTTGAATTAATCTCAAAAGATACCATGTTATGGTGACTATTCCCAAAGTAATCCCTTACTTGGATGTTAGAGATAAGTTCTTCATTGTCAGTTATTACCAGATCCAGACACGCATTCCCTCTGGTTGAGGTCTGCACTAGTTGAGACAAAAATTGTCATTCAACAAGTTCAACAGTGGTCACACTGGAAGGAGTGATGGGTGCAGTAGACCCCTCAGTCGACCGCTGCTCTCTCTCCACACGCAAGTTCTCCCTGCGGTTGTGGTCTCTGAACTCCACCAGCAACTACCTCATCATGTCCATTATCCCTGTATGGTACTGACAGAGTTGTGTGGTCATTACTGTGTGCTCTTCCTCCAGGGCCTTGTGATGTTCCTGTTGGCCCTCTGGGTTTCCCAGAGTAGCCTCCTCTATAGCACAAGGCACTCTGTCTCAATCCCCCTGATGTGTGCACTGCTGGAGGTGGATGTGCCTGCTGAGTCTGCTGGTGGAGTAGTTGCTGGTGGAGAGTCTGCTGCTGTGTCTGCTGCTGAGTCTGCTGCTGTGTCTGCTAGTGGTGCTGAGTCTGCTGCTGAGTCTGCTGTCTGCTGCTGTGTCTGCTGGTGGTGCTGAGTCTGCTGCTGAGTCTGCTGGTGGAGAGGCTGCTGTAGATGATGGTCATGTCCCCACCAAATCCAGGGACTCCAAGCTGCCCACTGATCTCTGTGGTGGTGGTGGGGTGAAGTGTTCCCTTGGTAGAGGACGCTGGGGCTCCCCAATCAGGCCCAGGTGTTGGTAATCCAGTGGCCAGGGGTCATACCTTGGCCACTGGTAGCTGCTTGGCCCCCACTTGGGATCAGACCTGGCCCATGTTGGGGAGCCATCCATGAGGGTAGGTCCATCTGATCTATATATGGCCCATAATGAGGGGTGGCCACTCTCCCTGAAGCCATTGCCTCCCTGGTGGTGGTGGTGCTGCTGCTGTAGGGTAGTACCTCATGGAGGTGGTGGGACGCATCCACCTGTCTTCCTGTAGCATCCAGGCACTGTATTGGGGTGGTGCAGCAGGTGTTGGAGCAGGTTGAGTAGGTGGTGCAGCAGGTGCTGGAGCAGGTTGAGCTGGTGGTGCTGCAAGTGTTGGAGCAGATTGAGCAGGTGGTGCAGCAGGTTTTGGAGCAGGTTGAGCAGGTGGTGCAGCAGGTGTTGGAGGAGTTTGAGCATGTGCTGCAGCAGGTGTTGGATCAGGTTGAGCAGGTGGTGAAGCAGGTGTTGGAGCAGGTTGAGCAGGTGGTACAGTACGTGTTGATGGTGGGTATGCTGACCACAGGCTGGTCCCCAGCTCTGTATACTACTCACTGGGTACTGACTCCTCCATGAGCTCCTGCTGTGCTTGATTCCTGTAAGCTGTGTGGGTAAATGAGATGGTGTGATTATTAAACGTAGCAATGACAGGATTAAAGGGATAGTAATGGTTAATTTCACCTTGATGTAAAATTGTAGGAATTCTAAAAAGTGTGGATCGATGTAAGTCCTATCTCTCAAACTCTTATGGTTTGACAGATATCACTTGGTAAAGTTAACTCTTCCTGTCTGTTTTAGTCAAGTCAGCGCTCTATATGACAGCTGCAGATTCCAGTCATTTGACCAGGCGGAGGCTCTTCAGCAGAGCCAAAATGGAGCTATCCTATATATAAGTCGCGGAAAAGTTTGTAACAATGCAGCCATGCGTAATAGAGACAGCTGCGCACGCTGCCATCATGCGCAGTAGAGACTGCCCATGTCGCGGCTGATACGGAGCAGGGCACTCCGAATTCAGACCGCGGTCCTCTCTGCGCACTTTTCTGAGACCAAGCCGCAGCTTATACGGAGAGGGGTGCTCCCAATTCAGACCGTAGTCCTCTCTGCGCACCTTCCTGGGACCGCTTGGTCCCAGGAGAGTGTGCAGAGAGCACCACTGTCTGAATTCGGAGCACCCCACTCCGTATCAGCTGCGGCGCGTTCCGGCAGTCAGTACTGCTCATGACTGCAGCACTGCCAGTGTTGGCCCGTGTACACTGGCTTGAAAACTAGTTTAGAAATAAATACTTCATTGGAATGGTTTACAGAGTGTGCTTGCAAACAGGGCCGGATTTTCCGTAAGGCAGAGTAGGCATCTGCCTACAGGCGCACCCTACAGAGGGGCGCCTGCCACTACAACTGATTTTTTTTTTTTTTTTTTTTTTTTGCGCGGCTTGACATGCCGCTCCGAGCCGCCAGCCGCCGCATTACAAGCTGTGAGCTCTCCCGGCTCTTTAGCAATGCAGAGCGCTGGGAGAAAATCTCCCAGCGCTCTGCATTACTAAAGGGAAAGCCGCGCGGGAGCTCCAGCAGCTCCATGTCTGTGCACAAGCACAGATCTCTCCAGCCGCTGGACCACCAGGGACATAGGAAACGGATGTGGGGGAGAGAATGAGGCTTAACCCTTTGAGTGCCAGAGTGGTACACAACTCATTGCAAAGCAATGCGTTGTGTACTACTCTGGCACTCAAAGGGTTAATTTGGAGATAATGGGAGCAATGTGAGGTCATTATGGGGATGATCATGGGGGGCAAACGATGTGCTGATGGGGGGGCAATGTGAAGTCAATGTGGAGGTGATGGGGTCAGTGTGGAGCTGATGGGGGGGCAATGTGGAGGTGATGGGGTCAGTGTGGAGCTGATGGGGGTCAATGTGAGGGAAAGTTGAGATGATGGGGCAATGTGGAGCTGATGGAAGGCAATGTGGAGCTAATGGGGGGCTATGTGAGGGCAATATGGAGATATGGAGCATTGTGGAGATGACGGGGGGGGGGGGCGCTTCAGATATCTGTGCCTACAGGCTCCTGATATATAAATCCAGCCCTGCTTGCAAACCAGGCACACTTTGTGGACCATTCCAATGGGGTATGCATCACTAAATAGCAAAATTTTGGCTCTGCTGACGAGCCTCTGTCTGGACAAATGACTGGAATCTGCAGCTTTTTAGAATGCCTACAGTATTACATCAAGCTGACATTAACGATTTCTATCCCGTAGAATGTACACAGAAAGAAAAATGGTCTGATATGTATGTGGATATGTACCTCTTATATGTGTGCAAATATATCCTACCAAGATATGAACCCAGAGATCAGTTCAGTACGTTTGATTGCCTTACCGGCTATATATGTGCAACCAACAAAACCTAAGTTTTATTGATATCATAAATAAAAACATACCTAGTATATCCCATCTAAATGAGGTGGGATATACTAGGTATGTTTTTATTTATAATATCAATAAAACTTAATTTTGGATGGTTACACATATATAGGTGGTAAGGCAATCAAATGTACTGAACTGATATATTTAGGATATATGTATACATATACATATATGTACACATATTAGAGGTACATATCCACATAGATATAACACCATTTTACATTTTGTGTACATATATATTTTTAACAGATCTGCAGACTCATCTGTTATTCATCCCTATCTTTTTAGTTTTATCCCATACAATGCAAGATTTTGAAGTAGTTGACATGTGATTCTCTGGTTGTCATGATGGTATCCTATGCATTACGTTGCGATGCATGGGAAACCACCATGGCAATCACAGATTGATGAACTTGACAGGATCCTGTCCATGAGGTCTGTTTTAGTTCAATCCTGAAGGTCAACAATCAGGCCAGTAATGAATGATATATTTGATTAAGGCCTGCTTTTCTGGATAAGCCCATCCATACTTCTTAGTGAGCCAGCCATACTCAATCAGAGATATCCATCATTCATGGCCTGTTGGAGAACAAACTACAATGGTTCATATTTGGTTCCCATGTGTATCCTGCAAATAGTGGCTGGTGTAACATCCATCCATGACATCACCACTCCTGAGGATCCATGTGTGAATCAAATGTGAGATATGTCATTTCAGGTTAGAGTAAATGATTGCATACACAACACCAAGGCCTACTTTTTTTTCTCCATTAATTCCAGGGAATTATTTTAGGCCTGTGTGCTGCACATCCAACCAGTTATTCTCAGTGTCACTGTGATGTGTGACCTGCTCCATCCTTTTTGTGATTCAGTAAGCGGTGATGAAGACCTGATGAATTGAACATGATGATGACTTCTCCAGTGATCTCATTTCTCCATTTCCATTGTTTTCTATAGAGTCTTAGAAACTTGATTCATTTTTAAATAGTCTCCATAGACTAACATTGGGATTGGTGAAGTGAGGGTATGTAAGGGTTAATCTCACACCATCATCTCTTTTCACAGCTTAGTGAATGTCCCCTGCGTAGCATGTAATCGTTACCCTATCGACTTGTGATTGTTTTCTGGTTAACCCTTTGAGTACAGGAGGGGTAGCTAAAGCATTGTTGAGCAATACATTGACGATCCCTCCAGAACTCAAGGGGTTATGTACTGAGTTCCCTGTGGATACATGGGTGACAATGTGTAGCAACATTGATGATGTTTAACAGCTTGTGAAACATGGTTGGTGTGATCAGCACAGCAACATGAGGGTTAAAGTAGGACTTGGACAGGTGTGGGCCTGATCGAACCCTGCCGTTTATGCATGTATTGTGTCCTTTTTTGAACCCTTAGGGTGTTGTGTTGATGCCATTGTGAGGATGAATGATGGGCATATGTAGGGGTGTGACTGTGTTGGTGTGTGATGGTTGTGTTGGCTGATGTGGGGTGTGGTTATGTAATGTTGCACTTAACGGTAGTGTGGAGGCTCCTCTTTTCCCCAGTGACCGATCCTCCAGGAACCCCCTCAATCAGTGTGGAGGACATGGCCTGCCGCAGCATCTCCTCTCAGCTGCTGTAGGTGATATCTGGAGGTGGACCACCTCCGGTGCCTTGGGCGTGGAGGGCGGCCTCCCCCATCTTCTTCTTGACCACCCTCTTGCAGTCGCCCCTTCTCTTTTTGATGGACTCCACGTCCCATCTGCAGGTGGCCACTGCATTCACCTGGCTGCAGAGCTGGTTCCAGACGTCCTTCCTCCTCGCACCCAGGCCAAAAGAGGAAAGAAGACAATCTCCCTCTCCAAGACAGCCTCCATGAGGGCCCTATTCTCTTCCTCTGATCCTCTCCTCCTCCGCTCCAGCATGTGAGGAGTCAGAACCAAAGTGTCCTGCCTGCGCTGCCCCTACCTGTGTGTGGTGGTCCCCAGCAGGTACCCCTCGTTCCACTGTAGGTTCTGTCCCTGACCTCTGTGTGCCTGCTCTCCTGGGCCAGGTCCCCCTCCACCCTGTGGATCTCCCTCTCCCACCCCTACTCTGCTCAGGGATGCCCTTCTGACCTTCCTCCTCCTCCGACACTACTCTCCCCCATCCCTCTCTCCTGTCCTCCTCTCCTTGCCATCATTCACCCACTCACACCCAGGCACTCCCACAGGCCCTCACAGACACACTCGATTCCAGTCACTCTCTGTCACACTCTGTCACTCACAGATTCATACTGAAAAAAAAAGTTTAAAAATGTGTAAGGTGTTATAAAAAAAAAGACTATGTGTTTGTATGGGTGTATGTAATATGTGAAAAAGTGTGATATGTGTCAAATTAGTGCGCCTCTCTCCAAGCTTCAAACCCCAAAAACTCCTTCTACCTCAAGTGTATGCGCCTCTCTCTCTCTCGATCACTTGCCTCCACTCCTGGGTCCTGCGCTCTAGCTGGCCAAAACTCGAAACACAGACAAGGTGTGACCATTATTTTGGGGTATATATAGGTGTATTTGAATATTTTTTAATACTTTGGGATCTTGGGATTGGCTGTAGGTTTGAATTTGTTGGTGCATCAATCAGGGTTGCTAGCCAATGGCAGCTGTTATGTTACATTTTGACTTAAGTTGTGATTTAACGGGTGTTTGGGATGCACAGTGATGCTAAAAAAGGTGCAACGCAGGTTTTTGTGTTACGTGTTTTTGTTGTGCCTACGCTTGTTAACTATTCTTGTAGACTACCTGTCGAATCTGCCGTAAATCATGTATTATTTATGCGCGATGTGCCTTTTACCATTAACGGTGGTGTTAACTCAAGCCTTTAAATCTACCCCCAAGTCAGCAATGTTGCGTTGGATATGGTGCCTATTGTGAAACATAATATGCTGGTCTATAGTAAAACTGTTTTGATCTACAGTTGCTTCACTTTTAAATTACATGTTTACATTTTTCCCTGAACTTCATTTTGCACACAAGAGCCTGTTGGTTCTACATTTTCCAGCAACCCAGTACAATAGAAAGTTTCCTATCTTGGTTGGAGGCCGCAGACATTATAATAAGTTAACTGCTTCAGCCATTCAGAAAGCTAAGAATAACGTCAGTGACACCTTTCCTATTTCTTAATAAGACCTTTGAATAACTTAGAGCTGGCCACCTGTCTGTAATTAGTAGGATTAACTGTTAGCATGTGGGTCATAAACTATGACGCAGCAGCTCTCTGGGGCCACAAACAAATTGTTTTTATTATTTTTCTCTCACCTTCACATGAAGACCTTCTGAGATCCTCCAGTGATGGACTGCACCTTGTGTCTGAATCAGAGAGTGATTCAAACTTGCTCCTGGACTTTAAAGGGATAGTAATACTTAAGTATTACTAATCCCTATATTAAAGTCCTATTAAAAATAAATGTATTGCCCCCAGTGTCATCTCTCAGACCTTTATGGTTTGAGAGATAATCGCTCCTAAAGTTACCCTCTCCCTCCCCCTTCCCCATAGTCAACATTCTAGCTGACTGCAGAGAAGCCAGTTGTACGACTTTCAGGCGGCTCTGCAGCACAGCCAAGATCGCGTTAATAAAAAAGAAATCTTTCACTGAAATGGTCTTCTATGTGTGCTTGTTTTTTTTTATAAACGTGATCACGGCTCTGTTGCAGAGCCGCCTGATGATCTAAGACCGGATTTCCCTTCAGTCAGCTACAACGCTGACTTCTGGGAAGGGGGAGGGAGAGGGCAACTTTAGGAGTGATTATCTCTCAAACCATAAAGGTTTGAGAGATGACACTGGGGGCAATACATTTATTTTTAATAGGACTATAATATAGGGATTAGTAATACTTAAGTATTACTATACCTTTAAATAAAGTCTGTGCATTATTCAAACAGGTTTGTCATGGGAGGATAAGCAAACAAATAGGAAATTAGCTTATGTTAAATGAAAAGAAAGGCTCTAACAATTATCTCTGTTTAACCCTTTGAGTGCCAGAGGGGTACTGAATGCATTGCTTTGTAATTCATTCCGTACCCCTCTGGCACTCAAACGGTTAAGGTTTTATCAAGCTTTTAACAAGTTAGATAACAAATGTAGCCAAACTCTAGATTCTTTACTTTTTCATTTATGACAAATCTAGACCAAAGAATATTTTTAAACACTATCTAGGAGTACATAGTGTTTAAATGGATATCTTACCTTTTCATTGTAGTTGATAATGCCCCTTTAGCGATGTGCTAGAGATATTTTATATTATAATTTGCTATCATTTATTTTGAAAGTGCTCCCATATTATTCATTGGTTTGTTTGATTATGCACGGTACATTTCCATGAAAAACTGGGGTAATTCTGGAACAAACCATGTGTACCATGGAGGACAAGTAAAAATTCCTATTGATTTAAATACGTCTTTTAAGCCTGTCAATGGAGACCTCTTTAGCATTCAAGAGGTTAAAAGACCCATCTAAATCAAAGGGACTCTTCAGAATTTTTATTTCACCCTATAGTGCAGCTGGTTTGCTGCAGAATTACTTCAATTCCCCTTATTACAAGTCTTGCTGTATTTCAAGCATGATTAACCTTTGTGTTTTATTTTCAAAACTAGTGTAAAAGCCAGTGTACACGGGCCAAGGTCCAAGTAATGTTAACATTTGAGTGCCAGAGGGGTATGCAACACATTGCTTTGCAATGCATTGCGTGCCCTCTGGCACTCAAAGGGTTAAGAGGCCGCTACCTCACTGCTCCACGAGATGCAGTCTTGAGTTGTCTCACTCACGCGATGCAATCATTCGCAGTAGAGACTGTCCGAACGCGGGCAGTCTCTACTGCGCATGACTGCATCGTGACAAACATCCTAGTGAATTATTATATAGGATAAAGTTGTTATGATTCAGTTTTTCTATGTTGTAACACTCATTTAATCAAATGCAATCAACCATTGCACACAGGCCACTGCAGAAATTGTGAATCAGCTGCTGAATGTGGTGCAGGACATCTGGGATGTGTCGCTTGTGGTGAAGGCCTCAGAGATTCTGAACCAGCTGACAAACAACACTGAATTTCTGTCTCCAGAGGCTCAGGTGAGCATACAGATTATTCCTAACTAGTTGAAGAGCACAGTAGAGACTGCCCACGCCGCGGCTGATACTCTCATCACGGGCAGTCTCTACTGCGCATGACTGCAGCACACGCAGCAGTCTCTACTGCGCATGACTGTGTCGTTACAAACTTTGTAGCCAATTATTATATAGGATGATATAGAATCAGCTTGTCATTTGTTGCAGTTAATAGTAAAAAAGAAGACACTTGAAGATTACTGTATATTTGTATAGAATGCGTATACGCTATGACCCTGCTAGAGCCGAGAGAACCCTGCAATCAAAGCATGTTTAAAGTGAACATAATGGTGAACCTATGGGCCTGTACAAAATATAAATAGTATGCATCATGTATATGTATTTAAGGGTGAGTATTTAGAAATAAGACTGGAAATATTCAGAGACAAACCTGTTTAGTATCAGATGAGGCTGATCAGAAGTAGCCATGGGCTCAGACAGTATCAGAGAAGGCAGATTGGGAGTAGATATGGAGAACTTGGATGGGTAAAGGTAGAACTATGGCAAGACAGAAACTCTGAATGACAGCACTTTGCACAATAATCCAACAGTGTAAAAGAGGAAGACCACCAGGTAAGCAGCAAGAGACACAGTAAATAAGACAAAGGTGCACGTAAAAATACAACTGGAGCAGTTTTTGTAATAAGCCTGTATCCGCTGACACCTGTATTTCTCAGAGGTGAGTATGTAGCAAAGAAAACTTTAGTAAATTAAGAGAAAACCAGTTGCACATGATATATCAAAGAATAAGCCCATGTATTTCAATGGGATTTTTTGGGGGTGGGGTATTTAAGGTGCAATTGCTCTGCATGTTGTAGGTCTTAATGAGTATTTTTGTGGATAAAGGTGTCTTTCAAAGAAGCTGTCTGCCACTGACATTATTTAAGAATGTGCTCTCAGCCTAGGGTTGCCACCTTTTCTTAAAAAAAATACCAGCCATGGCATTCCCTCCATAGACTTAACATTGGACAGAAGCCAATTTTTTACTGGTCTGCCGGTAAAATACAGACTGGGTGGCAACCCTATTTCAGCCATTAACTGAGAGTTCTACAAAATGTGAGCACTGCCTTTCAGCAAATTGCAGGTTGATTCCTATTTAAATGACATCATGAGGGAAACATACATTTGACTTGCACTGAAAACCTTTGTAAGATACATGAGGCCTCATTCAGGGAGCTAAAGATGAGGAATTCTGGCATAAACTAACTGCACCATAGGGGACAAACTAAAATCTTCAAAAAATACATTGATTTAAATGGGAATTTTTAACCCCTTGAATGTCAGAGAGGTCTCCAAAGCATAGCTTCACCATGTTTTGGAGACCTCTCCAGCATTCAAAGGGTAAAGCCTAATTTACATCAATGGGGGTTCATGTATCTCCTATGGTGCACTTGGTTTTCCCAAGAATTGCTACATTTTGTTTTCATTCATAAGGCACTAGGGGCTAGATTCTATTACAGGTGCTAATTTTATCTCTGATTTTATCTCCAGTTTTCTCTATAGATTTCAACAGGAAATGTTTGATAAAATGGGAGTTAACATTTAGCACCTGCAATAGAATCTGGCCTTATGGGCCTTATCCACAAAAGACAAGGGGCTCAATACTATTACTTGCGCTAAAACCTATGCCACAGTAAAAACAAGCAACGTGTATTTTGCAAACACAGGTTTTACCAATATTCTATTACAGAACCACGGTAAAACAAAATTAGCGTAGACAGCACATTTCTACTAACTAACAAAACTGGCTCTGTCTGCTTCTATTCAATTACCGCCTAAAAAAATGTGCAAAATGTCAAAGACCAAGGAAAGGTCAAGTTAAGTGTTAGACGGCCTACATTCACTAAAGGTTGATGCAGTGGCAATATGATTTTGTCCATGTATTCGAAACACCTCGACATTTCATATACAAGGATACAGTGTATGTTGAATAAAACTGGAGAAAGAAGAATGTTGAATGGGTGCACTATCTGCCGAAATAAAAATGGAGAAAGTTAGTATGTCGAATGGGTGCACTATATGTCAAAATAAAAAATAGAGACAGTTAATATGTTGAATGGGAGCACTATATGTCAAAATAAAAATGGAGAAAGTTAGTATGTTGAATGGGAGTGCTATATGTCAAAATAAAAATGGAGAAAGTTAGTATGTTGAATGGGAGCGCTATATGTCAAAATAAAACATGGGTTTTACCAATATTCTATTGCAGAACCACGGTAAAAAAATACTGTCATAGACAGCACATTTCTACTAACTAACAAAACTGGCGTAGACAGAACATTTCTACTAACTAACAAAACTGGCGCTGTCTGCTTCTATTCAATTACCGCGTTAAAAAATGTGCAAAATGTCAAAGACCAAGGAAAGCTCAAGTTAAGTGTTAGATGGCCTACATTCACTAAAGGTCTGTGGCAATATGATTTTGTCCATGTATTCGAAACACCTTGACATTTCATATACAAGGATACAGTGTATGTTGAATAAAACTGGAGAAAGAAGAATGCTGAATGGGTGCACTATATATCAAAATAAAAAATAGAGACAGTTAATATGTCGAATGGGAGCACTACATGTCAAAATAAAAATGGAGAAAGTTAGTATGTCAAATGGGAGCGCTATATGTCAAAATAAAGATGGAGAAAGTCAGTATGTTGAATGGGAGCGCTATATGTCGAAATAAAAATGGAGAAAGTTATTATGTTGAATGGGAGCACCATATGTCGATATAAAAATGGAGATAGTTAAAATGTTGAATGGGAGCAGTAGATGTCGAATAACAAAGGTGGAGGTTAATATGTCGAAGGGTGGCACTCTGTGTTAGATTTCTATTATGTATACTGAAGGGCTCAAAATTTCCACGTGCCACTAGCCAATGGCAAGTGAAAATTCAGCCCTGGTGAGTAGAAATTCAGCCCTGGTGGGTATGTTTTGGCTTGCAGTGGCGAGTAACTTTTCAGGTCTGGCTAGAAGCAAAGGACTTAAAATTATAAGCCCTGGTATACTGTATTCTGCACTGCTTTTGTCTGAATAACAATGGTTTGAAACCGTAGTTGTGGCTTCTATGCCTGAACGCTGAGGCGCAGGATTACCAACAGAAAATGTAACCACAAAACATGTGGTAATACTGAACATAGTAATAGAATGCTACTTGTACTTTGTTTTTAGTTGTTTCCTATGAGCTTTTTTTTAACTTCCGGTGCATTTAATTACCGCTGATTTTGTTTTCACAACTAGGGTAATAGGATATTAAAACCTGACTTAAAAAAACACAACGCCTGTTTTTTTGTTTTTTTTTAGCGCTGGTAATAGAATCGAGGCCAGGATGAGCAATTCTGGAGCAAACCAGTTTCAACATAGGGTAGAAACAATTCTCCAAACTGCCTTTGAAATAAGTATTTTATTTTGGGGTATTTATAAAGTAATCACTAATGTCATATATACCGCAAGTCTTACTTATATACAAACAAAAATAAAGAGGATACTGGGAAAAATATATGTATGTGTGTATATACTGAAAGATAAATTTGTTTACACCGTGTCAGATAGAAAAATGATCCATCCGATCACAGTGTCACACATCACTAATTCCCTCAGAGACCAGTACGGTATTACTACGGGAGACTTATGTACACATAAAAATTCTACTTTTATTAGTAATAATTAAAATGCACCACAAAACATACACATAAGACTGAGGGATCACTATAAAGTGTCGTGTTCCCTTTAAAAACACAGCACGCCTTAAAGATATGCACGGAGTTAATGTTGTTTACCGGGGTCAGTTACTTCACATTAAATGAGTAGCTATTGTCCCTTGTATCGTAATAGATTAATTCTAACCTTTTGAAAAGTAGCGATATATATTGCTGTATGCCCTATTAGTATTAAGCTACCTTATTGTACCGATAACCTTATACTGATCACATGTCCAAATGACATACTAACTTCCTCGTGGGTTAAGCCACATTCTTGCCTAACCGCTACTTCTAATACCCCATGATCACTCGATATCGCTACAATGTAAATATCTGTTGCTGATATACCAGACTGACATGTTAACTTCCTCGTAGAGTAAGCTGTATCAAGTTCCTCACTTACACTCCTATACTGTCTAAACTCGCTACAATATAACTTTCTGACGATACCATGTCAAAAGGACACACTAGCTCCCTCGTGGAGTACGCCACATTGTAAGCCTATCGTCTGAACTAACTCTTATAGTATGATTCAGTAAATGCTCATTCCCCGTTCATTGGACTCCATGACTAAATTTCTTTTTAAATTATTATATCTCAAGTATACACAGGCTGTGCCGCCCAATGCGTTTCGCCGCATCAGCGGCTTCGCCAGGGGCTTTATATGTAATGAGCGGTCCGCTCCCTATGATTTATATACCCTTTTAAATTTTGAAAGTGGGTAGCTCATTGGTACATATTGTGACCAATCGCTGTCCGGAAAAACTTACAGTCCTCTGATGACACATCAGTGGGTGGGCTTTAGCTCCGAATTCCCTCATAGTTAACCCCTGTCTCCTTAGATGTCTCATATGGTAACCAAGAAGAAAACAAGGAGAAATAGGCAATAAGTAAAGACTATATATACAAACCTCATATTGGTTTATCACACTGTTATAAACATGGAGCAATTTTCATATATTTTACCAAGTGGTCTGTCAACGTTTACTTTTAATAAAATTGCTCCATGTTTATAACAGTGTGATAAACCAATATGAGGTTTGTATATATAGTGTTTACTTATTGCCTATTTCTCCTTGTTTTCTTCTTGGTTACCATATGAGACATCTAAGGAGACAGGGGTTAACTGTGAGGGAATTCGGAGCTAAAGCCCACCCACTGATGTGTCATCAGAGGACTGTAAGTTTTTCCGGACAGCGATTGGTCACAATATGTACCAATGAGCTACCCACTTTCAAAATTTAAAAGGGTATATAAATCATAGGGAGCGGACCGCTCATTACATATAAAGCCCCTGACGAAGCCGCTAATGCGGCGAAACGCGTTGGGCGGCACAGCCTGTGTATACTTGAGATATAATAATTTAAAAAGAAATTTAGTCATGGAGTCCAATGAACGGGGAATGAGAATTTACTGAATCATACTATAAGAGTTAGTTCAGACGATAGGCTTACAATGTGGCGTACTCCACGAGGGAGCTAGTGTGTCGTTTTGACATGGTATCGTCAGAAAGTTATATTGTAGCGAGTTTAGACAGTATAGGAGTGTAAGTGAGGAACTTGATACAGCTTACTCTACGAGGAAGTTAACATGTCAGTCTGATATATCAGCAACAGATATTTACATTGTAGCGATATCGAGTGATCATGTGGTATTAGAAGTAGCGGCTAGGCAAGAATGTGGCTTAACCCACGAGGAAGTTAGTATGTCATTTGGACATGTGATCAGTATAAGGTTATCGGTACAATAAGGTAGCTTAATACTAATAGGGCATACAGCAATATATATCGCTACTTTTCAAAAGGTTAGAATTATTCTATTACGATACAAGGGACAATAGCTACTCATTTAATGTGAAGTAACTGACCCCGGTAAACAACATTAACTCCGTGCATATCTTTAAGGCGTGCTGTGTTTTTAAAGGGAACACGACACTTTATAGTGATCCCTCAGTCTTATGTGTATGTTTTGTGGTGCATTTTAATTATTACTAATAAAAGTAGAATTTTTATGTGTACATAAGTCTCCCGTAGTAATACCGTACTGGTCTCTGAGGGAATTAGTGATGTGTGACACTGTGATCGGATGGATCATTTTTCTATCTGACACGGTGTAAACAAATTTATCTTTCAGTATATACACACATACATATATTTTTCCCAGTATCCTCTTTATTTTTGTTTGTATATAAGTAAGACTTGCGGTATATATGACATTAGTGATTACTTTATAAATACCCCAAAATAAAATACTTGTTTGGTCCTAGGAGGTTTAGTCCTCGTTCTTTAGGGGTTAACATTCATTTATTTAACCTGTGCACAACAATTGAGAATATGGCCGGATTTCTATCAGGTCCAATGGACTTTTCCTCCTGGCAAGTAGAGGCTACAAATTTATTTGGAACTGAGATAAATCCAAATGAAAATAACAAGGATAATTCGTTAATAAAGTTATTTTCTGATCTGAGTAAATCTATGCGAAAACAAACCAAACTATGGTGGGATATTACAACGTTGACAAATTATGTAAATAACCATATAACACCAAGAGGTTTAAGAATTAAATTGATTCCTGTGTCTCATCTAACTGATGAGGCATTTCTTAAGAAATGGGATGATATACTTACCAAATGTTCCCTGGAACTGTTGGAGTTAATTATAATGACAGAAAAAGAACAATTGACTCAAACCAACTTAGAGGTTGAAAAACATCTGGTAGAAATACAAAATAAAAGAACTGAACCTGATTTCACCAAACTTGAGAAAGAATTGAAGGAAAATATAGATAAGTTGGCAGCAGATTTGAAGAATAGAAAATATAGGAAGTTTAGACGGGATCAAAAGGACTTTGATGAAGGAAAGGTTTATAAGAGATCATTACAACAGGGGAAGGAACCAAATGATGTGCCCACGGAGTCAGATACAGAGAATACAGACTCAGAGAGTGATCAGGGGCAGCATCCCCCGAGACAAAATAAGAGAAGAAATAGATATAATAAAAATAGACAATTTTCTTCTTTTTTGGGTCAGGGACAGGGAAGAAATCTTCCTCCAGATCTCAGGGATCGCAACAGGTGGGGATACAAAAGTACCAACAACCAATAGAAGAAGACTTACAAATAATCAATCTATCTAAAAATACATTTAGTGAATTGGATCTACTAGTCCTACAGAAAGGACTGACTTTTGCCCCAACACAAAAGATGAAACTTTTTCAATGGATTACTGACATTAATTTATTTGGATGGAAACTCCTGTTACATAAGTTTTTTAAAAATCAAGAGCGAGCTGGTAAAATGTCTATAGGAGACAAAAAGAATCTAGAGAATTTAGAATCCTTATTGTGGGAGAATGAACAAGAAACCACAGTGAGAGAAGGCCCCTTTACAGATTTGAAAGTTAACAATAAATTTACACCTCCACTAAGTACATCCCCTCATGTAGAGGTTTCCATAAAAGGAGTAACACAAGATTTGGAAAGATTAGCAGAACCAAAGAATGAGGATAATAGTGTGGTGCAAAATCTGACTAAGGGAGAAGAGGAGGCTCTAAATAAATTATGTACCAACAAAGAAATTATAATCAAACCAAGTGATAACGGAGGCAATATAGTTATTCAGGATATAGACAAATATCAACAAGAATGTCTAAGACAGTTGAGAGATCAGAACTGTTATAAAAAATTGGCTACAGATCCCACTAAACAATTCCAACAGGAATTGGTGATCATCCTTAAAAAAGCTTTGGCTGAACAAATTATTGATAAAAATGAATATAATTTTCTATTGGTGAAAGATCCAGTGATACCCACATTTTATACTATTCCAAAAGTTCATAAAGATCTCAGAAACCCCCCAGGTCGACCGATAGTCTCAGGGATTGGAAGTTTATCTGAAACTAGTAGTATTTATGTGGATAAAATTCTAAGAGAGTTTGTGGTCAGTTTACCATCTTATACACGAGATTCAATGGATGCAATTAATAGATTGAGTGGTATACATTTAGAGGATAATCAGTATCTGGCTAGTCTTGATATCGAATCTCTATATACCAGTATTTTGCATGATGTGGGCATAAATGCGGTTTCCCATTTTTTAGAAGGAAGAGGTATGCAATATTATAAGCACAATGGTTTTGTGTTACAGTTGTTAGAGTTTGTCCTCAAAAAGAACTATTTTGTATTTCATAATACATACTACCACCAGATAAGGGGGACAGCAATGGGGAGCACGTGTGCTCCCTCATATGCCAACCTCTATCTGGGTTGGTGGGAAACAGAACATATATTCTGTGACAATATGGAAAAATATACAAACTGTATTACTCTCTGGTTAAGATTTATAGATGATATTTTACTCTTGTGGAATGGAACTCCAGAATTATTTCAGGAATTTGTGAACGTGGTTAATCAAAATAATATAAATCTTAAAGTAACAAGTGTATTGGATAAACAACAGATTTCATTCTTGGATATCTTGATATATAAGGGAAATAATAACCGTTTAGAGACTACGGTATTTCGCAAAGATACGGCTACTAATAGCTTATTACAGGCGGATAGTCAACATCCTGAAGCACTTAAACGTGGAATCCCTGTAGGACAATATCTAAGGGTGAGAAGGTTATGTAGTACAGTGGAAGAATTCAAAATTGAGGCAGATAAGTTAAAGAAAAGATTTAGAGCAAGAGGCTATGGGAAAAATATTTTAAAACGAGCATATAAAAGAGCTCTCTTTGCAAACAGAGATGAATTACTTAATCCAAAGTTGGATGACAACAAAAGTAAACGCAAAATCAGACTGATTGGTACCTTTAATTCCCAGCAAAAGGAGATTAATAACATACTAGATAAACACTGGAGAGTGTTAAGACAAGATAGTGACTTGTCAGAAGTCATAGATGTAACACCAAGAGTAACATTTAAAAGAAGTACAAACATTAAAGATAAGCTAGTACATAGCCATTTTGTAAAAGAAGTGAAAACAACCTGGCTACAGTCTGAGATCAAAGGTACATTTCAATGTGGACAGTGTTCAGCCTGCAGATATGTCTCCAAAGAGAAAACCTTTAAGAATCACAATGGCTCAAAAGTCTTTGAAACACGTCAGTTTATCAATTGTAAATCATCTGGGATAATTTACCAGATTGAATGTTCTTGCAACAAAAGATATGTTGGCAAAACTAAAAGACAATTTAAAACTAGAATTTTAGAGCACCTTGGGGACATTAAGCATAAGAGAGAAAAACCCATAGCCAGACATGTGGTACTGTATCATGAAGGAAATCCAGATGTGCTTAAATTTAAAGGAATACAAAAAATCAATTTAACTTCCAGAAAAGGTGACCTTGATCAAAAGTTACTTACCAAGGAAGCAGAGTGGATTTATAGATTGGGTACTTTGAATCCACAGGGGTTAAATGAAGGATTTACTTATAGTCCTTTTATTAAAAGGTGGTAAAATATATGAACCACCAGCTGCCACACGGGATTTTTCCTTAAGTATATAGTGGTGGAAGTGGTCTGTCCACTTTGTATCACTATATTTAGGAGCTCATTGGCCCTGTATCTATTAGTGTTTATCATTAAAAGATATATTTAAGATTTTGTAAGAGCTTAATTAAACCTCGATTATTATTGTAAGTAATTCTGATCAGGCTATCTAAAGATCTGTCAACGTTTACTTTTAATAAAATTGCTCCATGTTTATAACAGTGTGATAAACCAATATGAGGTTTGTATATATAGTCTTTACTTATTGCCTATTTCTCCTTGTTTTCTTCTTGGTTACCATATGAGACGTCTAAGGAGACAGGGGTTAACTATGAGGGAATTCGGAGCTAAAGCCCACCCACTGATGTGTCATCAGAGGACTGTAAGTTTTTCCGGACAGCGATTGGTCACAATATGTACCAATGAGCTACCCACTTTCAAAATTTAAAAGGGTATATAAATCACAGGGAGCTCATTACATATAAAGCCCCTGACGAAGCCGCTGATGCGGCAAAACGCGTTGGGCGGCACAGCCTGTGTATACTTGAGATATAATAATTTAAAAAGAAATTTAGTCATGGAGTCCAATGAACGGGGAATGAGCATTTACTGAATCATACTATAAGAGTTAGTTCAGACGATAGGCTTACAATGTGGCGTACTCCACGAGGGAGCTAGTGTGTCCTTTTGACATGGTATCGTCAGAAAGTTATATTGTAGCGAGTTTAGACAGTATAGGAGTGTAAGTGAGGAACTTGATACAGCTTACTCTACGAGGAAGTTAACATGTCAGTCTGATATATCAGCAACAGATATTTACATTGTAGGGATATCGAGTGATCATGTGGTATTAGAAGTAGCGGCTAGGCAAGAATGTGGCTTAACCCACGAGGAAGTTAGTATGTCATTTGGACATGTGATCAGTATAAGGTTATCGGTACAATAAGGTAGCTTAATACTAATAGGGCATACAGCAATATATATCGCTACTTTTCAAAAGGTTAGAATTATTCTATTACGATACAAGGGACAATAGCTACTCATTTAATGTGAAGTAACTGACCCCGGTAAACAACATTAACTCCGTGCATATCTTTAAGGCGTGCTGTGTTTTTAAAGGGAACACGACACTTTATAGTGATCCCTCAGTCTTATGTGTATGTTTTGTGGTGCATTTTAATTATTACTAATAAAAGTAGAATTTTTATGTGTACATAAGTCTCCCGTAGTAATACCGTACTGGTCTCTGAGGGAATTAGTGATGTGTGACACTGTGATCGGATGGATCATTTTTCTATCTGACACGGTGTAAACAAATTTATCTTTCAGTATATACACACATACATATATTTTTCCCAGTATCCTCTTTATTTTTGTTTGCCTTTGAAATAAATAGAACTTTTAACCCTTTAAATGTAAGAAAGGTCTCCAGCTCATTCCTTAGCTATGAGTGGAGGCCTCTCTAGTTTTCTACAGGTTCAAAAATGTATGAATTTAATGGGGAGTTTTATATCTCCCCTACAGTGTAGTTGTTATGTCCAGAATTCCTCATGTTTTCTTTTGTGGATAATGTGCTTAAAGGGATAGTAATACTTCATTTTATCTTTATTTTATTTTGTAGGCATTAAAAAAACATGAAGAACGATATAAGTCTTATCTCTCAAACCTTTATGGTTTGAGAGATATTCACAAGCAAAGTTTCCCCCTCCCGCCCCTTTTACCTAGTGTAAGCCATCTCTTCTCAGATGTGGAATCTGGTTGTAAGACTAGACAGATAACAGAAGGGGAAAATCTTCTTGCCTTGAGAACAATGAAGGCCCTGTCCCTCCTTGACAAGTTTTTCATGTTTTTCCTTTATCTTAATTGGAGATTGTCCCTCTCTGCAGTCTACCTGGGCACCTCCCTTCTGATCTGGCTGAACAGTGTTACATCAGTAAAAGGGACGGGAGGGGTATATTTTGTCATTGAATTACTCTTGAACTACAACTCTGACAGAACTGAAATAACACTCTACAAAGTCCAAATACTATGATGATTAATTAGAGCTGCTTTTATTATGAAACATTACTATCCCTTTAATACATGAAAACTTTATTTTGTCTTAGGTCAATTCCAGTGAAATTCTCCTGCACCTCAGTGAGCAGTTCTCAGAAACCATTCTCCAGGGCACTGATATATCAACTCAGGTTGTCATCGAAGCAGCACATTCTCTCTTCCAGTCATTTGATAGCATGATGGGAGCTTCTCTGGAGAACTTTGAAAACTTAACATCAGTCCAGGTTAGGAAAGCTGGTTTGCTTGTACTTGTGTCGTGTGTGTTTGTGAAAATGTTCTTTGTAGCTGTGTTTCAGTAAATTCAATGGACCTATTGGTTATGCTGAAGAAAAGAAATTCTGGAGCAAACCAAATGCACCATAGGGGACACATAAACATTTCATTTCATTGACATGGTTTGCAACACATTGCAAAGCAATGTGATGGAGACGTCTCTAGCATTCAATGGGTTAAAATATCAATTTATATTGCTAGGAATTTTTTAAAATGTTGTCACCTAGAGTGCAGCTGATTTGCATCAGTATTGTTCCTAAAAAGGTAAAAAGTTGCACATTGTTAGCCATAGAAAAAGCAGGAGACTGGTAGCTTAGACATGATACCTTTATTGGCTCAGTGGCTAGACACTAGGGGCACGATTCAATTACCATTATGAAAACTAAACTACCGTCTGTAATTTTAAGTCACAGTTAGGTATTCTATTACCTGCAATGTGACAAACTAAAAAAATGTACAATTAGTGACTATTGGGATCAACGAAGAAGTCAATGAATTTGCCATTCAATTACAAGTCCCCTATTGTCTTAAAAGCTTGCATCCTAGAGCCACTCAGTTAGCCAATAAAGGTATCATGTTTACTCTGCCAGTCTCCAAAAAGGTAGCAGACCTGTCACCTATAAGCCTTACACCAGCAGTGGGAAAATTAATGGAAACCATGTTAAAGTGAAAAATTGTTAAATATGTTACTTTCAATGGCTTCCAATATCCTAGAACACCACGGTTTACTACAGAAGATCTTGTCAAACTAATCTCGTACATTTTCTTGACTGGCTAACCATAACAATAGACCAGGGAGGAGCAGTAGATGTAGTTTATGTAGATTTCAGTAAAGCATTTGACACTCCAACTTAGAAGACTCATTAATAAATTACAGCATTTGAGTCTGGATGTTAAACTAGCTGAATGGATGAGGCAGTGACTGAGTGACAAGCGACAGAGAGCTTTTGTTAATTGAGAATATTCAGAGAAAGGCTCTCTTACTAGTGGGGTACCTCAGGGATCTGTACTGGTGCCAGGGGTGGACTGACCATACAGGCATTCGGTCACGGGCCCGCCGCCGCTTCCAGCGCTGCTCAGCAGCTCTCCAACAATGGCCGCCGGCGCGCCGTTCTAGTAATACAGAGCGCTGGGAGATTACATCATCTCCCAGCCTCTGCATTACTAGAAGCGCGCGGGACTTCGCAGAGCGTTAAGCCACGCCGCTAGACCACCAGGGACTACAGGTAGGAGCAGTGTGGAGATGAAGGGGCATGGTGGAAGGGGCGATGCGGAGATGGGGGCATTGTGGAGATGAAGGGGGCATTGTGGAAGGGGCATTGTGGAGATGAACGGGCGATGTGGAGATGGGGGCATTGTGGAAGGTGCATTGTGGAGATGAAGGGGGCATTGTGGAAGGTGCATTCTGGAGATGAAGGGGGCATTGTGGAATGTGGAGATGGGAGCATTGTGGAGATCAACGGGGCATTGTGGAGATGAAGGGGGGCATTGTGGAGATGAAGGGGGCAATGTGGAGATGGGGGCATTGTGGAGATGAAGGGGGCATTGTGGAGATGAAGGGGGCATTGTGGAAGGGGCATTGTGGAGATGAAGGGGCAATGTGGAGATTTCTGCAGGGGGCCCAGACCTCTTTTTGGACCAGGGGCCCTGGGTCCTGTCAGTCCACCCCTGACTGGTGCCCATTCTTTTTAATATCTTCAATAGTGTTATTGCAAAAGGTCTTCAAGGTAAGGTATGCATTTTGTAGATGATACAAAGATCTGAAACAGGGTAGACATTCCTGGAGGAATAAGCCAAATGACAAATAATTTAGGTAAATTAGAGGAATGGACAAGAGTGTGGCAGCTGCAGTTTAATAATTTGATAAATGTAAAATAATGCACTTGGGAAGGGTTTTGGAAGTAGTTATTTCTGATAACTTAAAGGTAGACAGGAAATGCAGCAATGGAGGCAACCAGGGTGCTGGGTTGTTTAGCTGGAGGCGTTAGTAGCAAAAAAGGAGGTAGTCAAGCCACTTTACAGATCCCTGATTATACCTCACCTAATGTACTGTGTACAGTACTGGAGACCACATCTCCCCAAGGATATAGATATTCTGAAGAGGGTTCAGAGAAGGACTACTAAACTGATGAATGGTTTACTGAATAGAAAAAATATTAGTAACGACTAAAGGATCTCAACAGGTATAGCTTGGAGGAGAGAAAAGAGAAAGGGGATATGATAGAAATGTTTTAATACATAAATGGTTTCAGCAAAGAAAAGGCAATAAGTAAATTTCAAAGGAGCAGAAATGAATGGACAAGAGGGCATAGTTTTAAACTAGTCAGAGGCTTAGATGTAATGTAAGAAAGTTTTCTGCACTGAGAGGGTGGTAGATAAGTGGAATAACCTACCAGTAGTTAAAGCTGAACTACCATCTCCACTAAAGTCGCACTGCAATACTTATGCAGATAGCGTCTAGCTTTGTATTCATTATTCTACCTCTCAAAAGTGCCCACAAATAAAGTTATCCTTAAGCTTCCGAGACTGGAAGCCAGGCATCTCCATGGACATCTTGAATGTGCGTCTGTGCTGTCAGTCCTCTTCACCCTTCACAGACATTGCATTGGCCCGGACGGCTCCAGAAGAGACTGACGGCACAGGCGCACAGGCTGCAGTAACCTGGCTCTTAGTCTCGGAACCTTAAGGATAACTTTATTCGTGGGCACTTTTGAGAGGTAAAATAATGTTTACAAAGCTAGCTGCCACCTGCTTAAGTAATACAGGGCGACTTTAGTGGAGGTGGTAGTTCCGCTTTAATACAGTTAGGGAATTTACGCACGCATGGGTTAGACATAAAGCAGTAAGAAGAATTTTTACTTGTCTTCTATCATGTAGTTGGATTGCTACAGTTGCTCTTAGTACATCCTTACCAGTTTTAATCAGGTAGTTTACTAGAACAGCTAGCAGTGGACTGCATAGAGAGATCAGATACAAATAAACTATACAGATTGCTGAAGGGCACCTACTTGGTAAATCCTTTTCATAAACAATTAAGAGCCACTTATTCTTAGGGCATGATTCCCCTTTAACACATTTTGCTTTTACCTATAAGTTTTAATTTTAATTCTTCATGTATACAATTACATTTCTACACGTACTGGTTTGTTTTTAAGAGGAAGTTACCTATAGGAGAGGTAATGCTTATAACATATTATAAGATAAATATCTTTTGTAAATTTCCTATGTTTATACCTGGGAACTCTCCGGATCTGCTTTTGAGACTCCAGCTTTTAATGAATGGATCTCCGGGGCAGAGACTGATTCTCCGGGGGTGATGAGTTTCCTCTGAAACTACGCCCACTTCTCCTCCTTCTCACCCTATTCCTCCCACTTCCTACCCACTTCTCCTTCCCACTATGTTCTGCCCACTTCCTGTCTGCTTTATGACACATATGGGTGTTAAGTGCCACCCACCCAATTAAGCCCCATTCCCCTTTATGATGCAAATTGCATCATTTACATGTCCCTGGTCACAGTACATGAGCCCTCTCAGAGGCTCAATAGGACAACATTTCCAGGTATGCTTATGTTCTTCCCTATGCTCTCAGTGTTGGTGTTTGTACATCCACAGTTAATGAGACCAATGTACTAAAAATGACTTGAGTAATTCTATAGCAAACTTAATGTATCATAGGGCCAAGTTTTCCAACTGTGCTCCTTAAGCACCCCTAACAGTTCAGATTTCTGGTATTTTCCTTCTTAATTACAAGCATACCCAGTAACTTTCTTCTGTTGAGCCCTCGGTGGGGCCTCACGGGCTACGACTGAACATGTCTAAATTATGGGAATAGCGTCATCAAAGTGGGTAGGGCATACACTGGATGGACAGGGCTTAATCAGGATTGAAAATCAGAAGTGGGCGGAACAGGGTGGGAAGTAAACAGAATGTAGGAGAAATTGGCAGTTACCCAGAAAACTCACCAAAGCCATAGAATCAGCTGGTTCCTTGCTGAAAATATGAAGTGTTTGGGAATTTAAGATAAGTCCACATGAAAGAGTAGGCCCCCACAAAATGCTGGGAATGTGAATATATTAAAATACCCCTGTAAGTATGTAATTGCTGGAGCTTTCATTTTGATTAGTTTACCTGTAATCAGGGGGAGAGATCCTGAAAACTGAACTGTTAGGAGTACTTAAGGACCTTGGTTGAGAAACTCTGCCATAGGGGACAAAATCTCATAAAATGTCCATAGATTTAAATGGGCCTTTA
This sequence comes from Rhinophrynus dorsalis, assembly GCA_037306005.1. Taxonomy (NCBI): domain Eukaryota; kingdom Metazoa; phylum Chordata; class Amphibia; order Anura; family Rhinophrynidae; genus Rhinophrynus; species Rhinophrynus dorsalis. The sequence continues at coordinate 317,602,918 of CM074722.1, forward strand.
AAGTCTTTCACTAGAGAAGCCACCAACGATTTGCTTCACTACGTGTTGGAGACCTCTCTAGCATTCAATGGATTAAAAGCCTCATTTAAATCAATTTGAATTTTGTATAAATACCCTAGGTGCAGATGATTTGTTCCAGAATTACTCCACACAAATGGTACTGTATGTATGCAATCTTATTGTCTGTGTTCATATTGTCCCTTCCATTTCCCACTGTTCCTGTACCTATGTGTATAAATTAATATGGTACACAGATGGACCAGATCCTGCACTCATCCATGTCTTCTATGGAGTATTTGGAGGATGCGCTTTTGTCACTCTCAGAAAATGCTTCACACAGCTATTCTTTCTCCTCCTCCTTGTCCAGCATGGCAGTATCCAGGTAATGCCAAGACTCATATTGTACTCTGATACTAACCCTTGATCCTAGAGCTGGTAATTGTCTTTTGTTTAAGGGGAAGCCTCATTTTTTTATGGAAATGTATGTATTGTATTGAGCTTTTCTTGCAGAGTAATAGAAGATTACATTGACTGCTTGGAGATGCCTCAATCACACGTTTTTACAAGCAAATTTTATTCAGCTTTCCATTTTATTGGGGATATGTTGCCCTTGCTCTCTATGGAGAGCTTTGGTTGCTTTATATTATACTTTTGTTGTTTGTAAGTGGTTACTTATTACCAGTATAGCAATATAACATCCTGTGCTAGCCAGGGTCTCTGTATTCATTTGGTAGAAAATACATGCCTAAATTCATTAAATGGACTGAAGATCATCCAGTCAGAACCTGAGAATCCCCCAGCCAGGGGCATAAGTACAGGGGAGCAGAGGATGCAGTTGAGATAGAGCCCTGCGTCCAAAGGGCCCATCTGACTACCCTGTGACCTCTAACAATCAGACCAGTTTTGTATCTTGGCTGCTGGCCACCACATCTCACAAATGATTGCTTCCAATCAGCAAGTTAAGAATAGCATTGGTGGGCTCATCCTCTTCTTTATTAACTCTTTGAGCACCAATGAGTTGTCCAACAACACTGCAAGCCATTGTGTTGGATACCCCACTGGCACTAAAATGATCAACTGTCAACTGTGTGGGTCATGAATAATGATGCAGCAGCTCTTATGAGGTTCTGCAGTGGGGAGTTGCACATTGGGTCTGTGTGTCTGTACACACTACTGCATCCATGCTACAATTCATCATGGAGTATGCAATGCCACTGGTTGACTCAGTTCTAGCTTAATATACATATATTTTAAATGAAATTGCCAACAGCTTTAATATGAGTGAGAAGAAGCTAAGGCGATGGCCGCTGTGTGTAATAAGTAGCAGTTTAAAATCTGGCCAACTGTACATCACCCACATGAACCACTTTTAGCAGTGAAAGAGGAAGCTTAAATCTTTTTTAAGGATAGTAGGATAGTGGGATCTTAAGCAGATGCACTGTGTGAATTAGGGCCCAGGTCTTTTTACCTACAGTGTGAATGCTGCTCTAATGTGCCTTAACAGTTCTTGAAGTACTTTGCAACAGATAAGGGTAGGTTTCAGGTACTGAATAGGCTGGATACAGAAGCCCCTAAGGTGCAGCTAGAGAATGATGCTTTGAGAGCGTTGTTGGGAATCGGAGCAGCCATTGTAAGTGTCTTTGCTGCAGCCTTAGCTATGGTTAAAGGTGCTGACCACAAAGCTAGATGACAGGATAGACACTTCCTTCAGATGGGGTTCCCTGGGAGGTTCTGATGATAGGATCCAGTGTTAAGTGAGGGTGACTAGAATCTGAAGGCTGAGATTCTAGCACCCTTGAAGAGGAACAGTCACTAGCAATACCATAAAATGGGAACACTGGTATTAGCTGAGGAATAGAAGCAAGGGTGAAAACGTATCCTCCAGCAGATGGAGTGCCGGTAGGAGAGTCCCTACAGTGCTGGAGAGGATGTCAGATAATCAGCAGTCGAATGTAGCAGGGTTGTACCAGGAACAGGGTTAGCTGAACATAGCAGGGTAGTACCAATATTAGGGTGCTCAAATATAGTGCATTGTACCAGGAACAGGGTAGTCAAACATAGCAGGGTCGTACCAGGAGCAGGGTCGCCAAATGTAGCAGGGTCATTCCAGGAGATGCACAGAGAGAGGTGTCAAGTCAGAGAATGAAAAGGGTAGTCGAACGTAAGCCAAGTCGTAACAGGAGATCCACAGTGTAAGGTACCAAGTCGAGAAAAAACAGGGAAGTCAAAAGGAGAAGCAGGATTAGAAACCAGAGAATGACACAATCAAAGAAGACTGGAACTACACACTGGAAAGTTTGTAGAGCTAACTTCGGCTGATAGATGGCGCTAGTATGTAAACTTACAGCAACCAATGACAACAATTCCAGTATCAGGTGATCAGAAAAGCAAAAAACAGTGGACTCCTGACAGTAGGTGAGCATTCAAATGGGTTTTGATTACATAGAGGGATTATACGGTATGCAATTAGTGCTTGCTATCGATCAGTTTTCTCAACGTACGTCCTCAGGGTACACTAAAAGGTAAGAGTTTCAGGATATCCCTGCTTGGTCACAGGTGGGCAATAAGTGTCTTGGTCATTCTGATTGATCTACCCGTGCTTACGTAGGGCTATCCATAAAACCTATTGGTGTATTCTGCGCACTGGAGCTAAGAATCCCTTCTGTAGATGGAAGGCTGTGGGGCTCAGTCTCTGAGTCTTGTTAGAACATGGCCTATGGATCATGTAAAAAACATCTCATAGTTCAGTGAAAGCTCTGTGTGCTTATGAACAGTTTACAGTCACAATACCCTGCCAAATTTAGAGGTCACTTTCCTGATGTGAGGATCAAAAGACTCACACATTTTTGTATTTTATTTTTAACCACCATGGCATAGTGCTCCAGAACATAAATGGTTATTGCTTCCCAGTAGCCTATATAGGCTGCATTAGCATTAGACTTAGAAATGTTGGAGGATTCCACCATACATGTGGGAAACCTATTATTGCTTGAGAGGTAACAGTCATGTGGAAAATGTACTATTGCTTGAGGGGTACCAAGGGGAGCTTTTTTTGATGTAGGGGCTTTTTAGAAGTATTATGTAGGCAAGGTTAACATCACCTCCAAAGTACCTTTGAAGGGAAAAAAAATTAGCCAACCTTTTGGATGGAAAGTGACAAATTTGTAAATATCATAAAAAGTAGCTTTGCCATAAGAGCTAAATTTCAGGTGAGATGCCTTGCTTGGAACTGAATACTACAGGAGAGCAAAGAATGTATCCATGGATACTCTCTGTGGGCATAGAGTGGCAAACAGCACTGAAGACTTTATTGAGTCCTGTATCTTTATTTCATATTGTGATATGCTGTGATCTTTATGCATCACTGGCTCTTGTCCTTTATTTCAATGCTAATATACTGCATGCTACCTGTGATTAGAGTAAATGCCTCGGATCTCCATGCAAAACAATTCAGCACTGAACTTCCAGCCATAAGCAGAGTCATCTTCCCACCCTCATCTGTCCTGGACAATGTGACTGACAACCAGACTCTACATGTCCAGGTGAGCTACATTACTGAGTGCCCCAACACATAATGTGGGTATGGAAGCATGGGACACAAGAGGAGAAGAAGGGCATCATAAAGGCAGGAGCTGACAGGATTTAAAGGGATAGTAATACTTCATTTTAACTTTATTTTATTTTGTAGGCATTAAAAAAACATGAAGAATGATATAAGTCTTATCTCTGAAACCTTTATGGTTTAAGAGATATTCACAAACAAAGTATCCCCCCCCTGTTCAACCAGATAAGAAGGGAGGTGCCCAGGTAGACTGCAGAGAGGGACAATCTTCAATTAAGATAATGGAAAAAGCTGAAAAACTTGTCAAGGGGGGAAGGGCTTTCATTGTTTTCATACAAAGAAAATTGTCCCCTTCTGTTATCTGTACTGTCATACAACCAGACTCACATCTGAGAAGAGATGGCTTACACTAGGTAAAAGGGGCGGGGAGGGGAACTTTGCTTGTGAATATCTCATAAACCATAAAGGTTTGAGAGATAAGATTTATATCATTCTTCATGTTTTTTTAATGCCTACAAAATAAAATAAAGTTAAAACGAAGTGTTACTATCCCTTTAAAGAAAAAGTTACAATACATCTGTATGTGATTGGCTAAAATGCAATTCCACAGATTTATTTATGACATTACCTAAATGAAGCTTCAGTGAAGGAAACTTGCCAAGTATATTATATTAGCCTGCATACAGATTACATTAGATGTTCTCAGGCTGGGGTTCCTGAACTTGAAACCCACACATCACAAGCAGTTGTGTTATGACTGGTTAAACTCAGGAAATCATTGTCACTACCCCACATTATAATTTTCCCTTCAGGCCACAGCCCAGGATTCTTATAACACCACAAAATTTTTTTGTTTCTCCTGTCTCCAAAGGCTAGGAGGTGGTGTGTAAAATGGAGTAAAGAGACTCCCCTTTTCACAATTAAAAGTCTTTCACCACCACACATGGTGGGAACCTGGGCTCTAACTAGTAAAACATTTCATTACACATACCCAAAAGTTGAGCCATACATTACAATAATATCTGTACTTTTACGTATATATGCTAGAGTTCACAAAATAGAATATTCGGGGGAGAGGTCTTTGCAGCTTGTTGTGACTGGTAGAGACCCCCAATTGCACGTACTACAGAAAACAAAACAAAACAACAGTGCAGAGGATCCTCTAAGTGTAGTATGTAGACTGTTGACACCTTCACCACGTGCTCTAATGGAATTCTACTCACCAGAGGCGTAACTAGAAGCCTCTGGGCCCTGGTGCAAGAAGTGCCACGGGCCCCCCCACCACATTGGCCCCCCTCGACCAAATTGATCCCCTCCACAATGCACCCATCTCTGCGGTCCTCTTAGTAATGCAGAGCGCTGGGAGATGATGTCATCTCCCAGCGCTCTGCATTACTAGAGCACCCAAGGGAGATTGCAGGCGCCAGGAGGAGGGGTCGCAGGGGGCAGGCAGGTCCCTGGAGTGACAGGCCCAGTCACAGATGGGATCCCTGTGACCCCTATAGTTACGCCACTGCTACTCACATTTATCAGAGGCTCACGATACTGCCTCTGAGTATTAAAAGCCGGAAGGACCAGTGGTGATATTGTGGAGGTAACCTTCCTGGGGTTTATACCAGGGGAGCTTTTAATACTCAGAGGTGGTATTGTGAGCCTCTGATAAATGTGAGTAGAATTTCATTAGAACATGTGGTAAAGGTGAAGGTGTCAACAGTCTACATACTACACTTAGAGGACCTTCTGCGTTGCTGTTTTGTTTTGTTTTCTGCATTACACACACACACACACACACGACAATGGGAATTACAACTTCTTTTGGACGGCAGCAAAGGAAGTAGAGAGCTAAGTTGTTGAATTAATTCGTTGTTGGAAGAAACCTTTACTTTGTTATAGGACTACCCTAAACATGGGGTGAGAGAGGGAAGGCATATGTCTCTAAAATTTGAATACCCCTGATGTAAAAATCACTTATTGTAATGTGTGCATGAGCTGAGCATGCATATGTATTCGCACATACATGTTCTGTCACTCCTTGAGGTCTGTTTAATAATGCCCAAATTGAAAACACTGGAGAGAATACATATTACTGACATGTTTCATTTTTCATATTTAGCAATGGGAGACTTGATTAATCTGATGCTCAATCAGAGCAAAATACATTTGTCTGGTCTGATCAGGTAAAGGTAATGTTATTCAGCAGGAAACCATTTACTTGCACAAATTGGGTATGAGTAAATTTTTTTATCAATGATTTAGCAGAACTTTACTACAAGTAACATCCCACTTATGCATATTTCTTATATATTTTCTGGCATTCCGTATGCAATATATAGAGGAAAAAATAGAGGTGGAGCACTGACTAAGTCATATTACTTAACCCTTTGAGTGCCAGAGGGGTATGCAACGCATTGCGTTAAAGCAGCCTGTTATGTTCAAATTGCTGCCATGCACCTGTATCTAAATTATTCATTATATACAAAGAGAGAGGAAAAAAGACAATGTACATAGATACTTATAAGGGCACAAAGTGACAATCTGTAATCACAAATTGTTTGAATGTGCTATAATTATCCATGAAACTAAAAATAAAATGTAACTTTTATTGAAAATAAAATATAAAGGAATCAACAAAATAGATTAAGATCACCAGATGATGCTGGTTTGTTAAATGTACTCCCTATGGAGAAAGTATAGGTACAAGGATGACCTTCAAAAATGCCATATTGCATAGACTATAAATGCCAATTTGTTTAATCAGCGAGTGATATTTAGTTAGAACAAAAATATGGTAAAGGGCTCTTATATTCAAGATCCCAACAAGAAGTAAGTATACCGTATGAGATATTATTGTTCTACTTAAAGGGATAGTAATGTTTCACAATAAAAGCAGCTCCAATTAATCTTCATAGTATTTGGGCCATATAGAGTGTTATTTCAATACTGTCAGAGTTGTAGTTCAAGAGTAATTGAATGATAAAGTATCCCCCTCCAACCCATTTTACTGATGTAACAATGCTCACCTCAGAGCAGCAGGACTTTCCGCATGGATCGAGTGAGGGACAATCTGCAATGAGCATAAAGAAAAACCTGAAAATACTGTCAAAGTAGGCAGGGTTTTCATTATGGTCACAGTAAGAAGATTGTCCCTTGCTGCGACCTGTCCAGTCAAGAGACCAGATTCCACATCCGCAGGGAGGCGGCTTACACTAGGTAAAAGGGGCAGGAGGGGGAAACTTTGTCATTCAATTACTCTTGAACTACAATCTGACAGTAATGAAATAACACTCTCCATGGCCCAAATACTGTGAAGATTAATTGGAGCTGCATTTTTTGGGGAAACATTGCTATCCCTTTAAGGACAGGACTACCATTATCTACATATGCCAGTGTCAATATGAATGGATATCACTCACTCAGACTGTATGAGTGACAGTCTTGAAAAAACAAAGGATGCTGCCCAAGGGTATACCCCTGATCACTAAGCATTCACTTATATAAATGAGCCAAGAAATTTTATAAAAGAACAGCAGAGCACTCCAATACTAAAGTGCTCCAAAGTGGATTCACCGAAATTAGCTATCTAGATCCCTTAATTTGCTGCCGTTTCTCATAGAGTTTAAAAAAATAAATAAAAAGAAGTTTGTCACAGCCTTGAAAAAGCCTTACGGTGAAATGTGCATTTGTGTTCCATCATAACATGCAGGGATGATCATTTTGAGGCCTTATTTATTGTAAAAACACATGAATTTCAAGTGTGATTCAAACTTGGCAGTAATGCAACTAACTGACCAAGTCCCAGACTATACAAGTCACCTTACATTTCAGTGAGCTTATCTCACAGTGTGATTAGTGGAATTATGTTTTTAATATTTTATATGATGCCAGTCCAGTCTCCATGATGAGAGGAATTGATATACTCTTCTCTTTTTTTCTTAATTCTATGAGAAACTGCAGCAAATTAAGAGATCTAGACAGCTAATTTTGGTGTATCCACATTGGTGCACTTTAGCAGAGGCATTCCCTGCCATTCTTCTATAGAATTTCTTAGTTCATTTATATAAGTGAATGCTTAGTGATCAGGTATATACCCTTGTTTGTCTCAAGACTGTCACATCCATTTATATTGAGACTGGCATACGTAGATAACGGTAGTCCTATTCTTTAGTGTAATAAAAATATCTCTGGTGCATGAGGTATACTTCTCTTTGGAACCTTGTATGTAAGAAGCCTTTTCTGTATTTTTGTTCTAACTAAATATCACTCGCTGATTAAACTGTTGATTATACTCTACACACAATATTGCATTTTTGAATGTCATCCTTGTACCTATACTTTTCCATAGGGACTACATTTACTGGACCAGCATCACCTAGTGATGTTACTCTATTTTGTTGATTCCTTTTTATTTTATTTTCTATAAATGTTTTATTTTTACTTTCACTGAGAGTTGTAACATATTCAAACAACTTGTGATTCCAAATTGTTACTTTGGGCCCTAATAAGTATCAATGTACATTTTCTTTTTCCTCTATCTTCGTACATAGTGTGTGCAAGCATACAATATACCTGATTAAAAAAGAAATCTTTGATAAATCAAGGAAGGATGTTTCCAGTGATCTTGATAGATAGTATTTGAAAGTAGTGTAAAAGATACAATGCTTTGGCTGACGATTATTAACTAGACCTTATATATTTTCTATTCCCTCCATTTCCAAATAATTCCTTCGTTGTGTAATCAATTCCTTCTTACTCTCTTTTACTACACACCCTGGTCACTATCTGTCATCACTTATCCCTCCATCTCTTTTTAGGTGCTTGCTTTGACTACAAACCCATTCCGCCACATTAGTCAGACAGCGATTGAGGGACCTGTTGTAAAGATCATGCTGAGCACAGAAGAGGATCAGATGGATGTTGGAAACTTGACAGAATATATAGAGGTCATTATCTTTACAGACAAGGAATACTTTGTAAGGTCACGCTGCCTTGACAATCAAAAGTAGCCCACATGGTCCTTTAATGTTAAGCAATGACAAATGGTCCTATAGTGGGCAATCCTGGAAAAACCAACTGCACCATAGAGGTGGATAAAAAAAAATCCCTTTGATTTTAAAAGAGCTTATAACTCCTTCTATTTTTTTATTTCTATGAAATGCACTAGAGGACTCTTTAGTATTCAAGGGTTTAAAAGTCCCATTTAAATCATTTAGAAATTGGGGCATATTTATTTGTTCCTTATGGTGCAGTTTATATAGTTCAGAATTGTACCTCTTTATTCTCCTGCATGAGACCCACCATGTGTCCATAGTGCCTGGGAACAAGAGTTTTTTTATACATAATAGTACCAAAGAGCACCCACACCTTTAGGAACTGAGGCATATGGCAACAATGATCACCAGGGAAATAAGTATATGCCCTCAGCACTAGGGAGCAGAGCACTTATAAGGCTGCCCTGTGGATACTGATCTATAAGTGATGTTATTTTACAGATTGTGTTGTTGAGAAACAATAGTCCAAGCCCTGATTTGGTCAAAACAAACCTCACAAAAGATCAAGACATCAGTGTGGCTGTAAATGTGACATCTCTAGAGGAGTATGTGGTGTTCACAGTGGAGCCAGAGATCTCACTTCCTCTTATGTTATACCTTGGATTCCAGGAGCAGCCAGACAGCAACCACTTCATAGAGAACAGCTCTTTGCCAGACAGTAAGTATGGTGCTCAGGGTAATTTGTACTATCATGGCTGGTGTTGGTGACTTTCATTATCAAATACCCACTCTTCACAACCTGTTCATTTGCACTACCTAACACTAAACATTTCCTGCAATCCCCGCACCCCATAATTATGCATAACCTGTTCTCATCCAGAAGGAGCGAAGATAAATGTCTGAGGCAGTCATATGCTCATAAGGGAAAATTCAATAAGCTAAAGAGGAGCAATTCTGGAGCAAACCAACTGTACCACAGGGGACAAGTACATATTCACCAAATCCCCATTGATTTTAATGGCCTTTTTAACCACTTGACCAGTGGTGAAACTAAGTAATGGAGTGCCCCAGAACAAAACCACCTCCCCCCAAAATAAGCCACAAAAAAACAGTGTGTGTATATGTATAAAAATGGACCGTCACTCAAGGGGTTTGAATAAATACAAAACTTGTGGTTTTCTAACCAAGAGTCTTTAATAGGATAAGGCTGTTTGCACCAAAATGTTGACTAATTAAACCAAAACTTTGGAACATAGGGCTTCTGAATAGGGGTCAGAAGGGACCCTTTAGACCACTCAGGAATGAAGACACAGGACATTTCTTGTAGTTCCAAAACAACTACTACTTTATTGAAGGAACAGGGGAAATTTTATAGGAAAACCAGGTACAATACAACAATGGTAGTGTAGACAGAGAACACAATGGGACAATACAGAGGCTGTGACAAGCAGTATGATTGATACAATCAACAACACAGTACAATAGAAACAGGTGTTACAGACAATCATGACACCAGACTAATCACACAGAAGACAATAGCGAATACAAAACAGAGGTGAAGGGATTAGTAAAGTGAAAACCTAATCAAAATCTGGACCACAGTGTGACACAGAGCCACTGGAGTTTATGTTGGTCCCTCTCTCCAGGGCAGGGGCAACAGTACAGGATTCCTTAAGCTCACGGAGGTACTGCTGCTCCACTGCCATCACAAGCTGGTCCATTGTCTCCTCCAACACACTGGGTCCCAGACAAGGCAGTAGTTTCTGTACCCTCCTCATCATTGGGTCACCAGACTCATTGAAGGGGTGCTTGACTTCAGGTTAGGAGCCTCTATCCAGAAAGCTGGTGTGTACCTCCCAGGATGAGTTGGGGAGCTGTGTCCTCTCCACCGGACTTGAGGTATATGGGTGGACTGCCCGCAGTCCCTCTCTTGCATCATGCCTTTCAATTCTCCGGATCTATCTCTTATATCTTTTAGGCTCTCTCCAGGTGCCACTCTTGCTCAGCCAGGTCACAAAGCTCCCCTTCCAGTTCTGGGGTGTCACTGAGGCCCAGCATCACCTCTTGGGCATCCCTAGTATCCCAAAAGTGAATATTCTCCTTGCTGCCAAAGTTGGGGTCACAACACAAGGCTTCCCACACTACTCCTGAGCCGCAGTAGCCATAGCCCGCAGAGGAATAATAGTGTGGTGCTGAACTGTTGCACCTCTGCTCTGCTTTCTGGAGAAGGGCTGTATACCGGTCTTGTAGATAAATATCCTCCTCAACATAGAAGGCCAGACTTTCTTCCCACTCCGGTAGTGGATCGTCTCCCAGGAGCAACCAGCGCAGCACTAGTAACTCCTCCATCCGTCTCCAGTTGGGCACAACACAGCCGAGGGGTTTTAGATCCGCCTTGTCTTTCACCAGAGTAATCCAAGTTGGTGAGTTGGATCTCAGGATCCCACCACTGTCACCAGTGTAACGGAAACCCAAGACACTGGATTGTCTTGGGCCATTGTGCCGGGGTCTTCTATCCTTGATGTGGCTACAGATGGATTTCTGGTCTGGTGAATGTAGGTAGCTGGCTGGATCACTGGAACATAGGTCTCCTGAATGGGGGTCAGAAGGGACCCTTTAGACCACTCAGGAATGAAGACACAGGACACTTCTTGTAGTTTCAAAATTACTACTACTTTATTGAAGGAAAAGGGGACATTTTATAGGAAAACCAGATACAATACAACAATGGTAGTGTGGACAGGGAACACAATGGGACAATACAACACAGTGCAATAGAAACAGGTGTTACAGACAATCATGACACCAGACTAATCTTATCACACAGAAGACAATAGCAAATACACAACAGGGTTGAAGGGATTAGTAAAGTGAAAACCTAATCAAAATCTGGACTAGAGTGAGACACATCTACAATTTGGATGGCCTTGCAAATATGCAACAAGCCCATGTAAGATTGTAGACCAACAATTAACACAGGGTTCCATCATCTGTTAGATATATAACAGTCCATGACAACATATTAAACCATTCACCTTACATTTAACATAGAACAGTAGGCAATCAATCAGAATGCTGCCTACTTTTCAACATGGACAGCGGAGAATTTACCATGCCCAGCCGAACTGTTGTGGCTGCCCAGCCCCAGGAGCTGGAACTTCTCCTAGTGCTTTCCAGTCTTTTGTGGTCTCTTCCATGGCTCTTACAAAAGCCCCTAGTCATGGCCTATGGTCCGTTACAGCACTCAGACATGCTGAATCAATACACAGAACTTGGAGAAAGGTATGAGAGAGAAATCCAGAAGGTACACTTAGACTTGCCAAGGTTAGCTTCAGCGGGGGGGGGGGGGGGACAAGCCAGATTGATACAGAGAACTTGGAGTGAGGTACCAGAGGAAAATCCAGAAGGTGAAGTCAGACTAGCCAAAGTCAGAACAGGTAGAATTGAATCAAAAACTTTGGTGCAAGCGTACTCAAACCCTTAGGATGGTGAACTGGATAAACAATAGTGGACCTCAATAATCAGGATGGGACTGCTCTGAGAGGAGAGCATAAAAAAGGAAGGTAACCAATCGAAGCACAGAGACTCCAGCTGAGCACAATAGTCCTGAGAACGGCAAGAGATACAACAGCTATTAGTGGTAGGTAAGAAGTATTGCAGCTGTAGTTACTGTAGTAACCTATACAAGGATATTTATTTAGTAATATAGTGAGAATAATAATCAAGTCTCTCTTTATTTCTATATTTTTTGCCTGTCTGTGGATGGAAGAATATATTACTCCAATCATGCAAGAGTATACTAAGAGCAATCATAGTATGGAAAATGACCCTTATTTTGTGTTGGTTGTCTCCTTTGACTCCAATTTCCCAGATCAGTTTTAATGAATTCATCTCTCAAATTCTTACCCATCTTATACATATTTTTATAAATATTGATGGTTAACCCCTCTATTGACAGAAAGAGATCCCTGTGATCTGGCAAAGGAGAGGTTAACCATTTCTGTGGCAGGGGAATTGTGTATAGTCTTAGTAACTAACCCCTCTGTTGCTGGCCAGTTGAGAACGCTGTGACACAGCAATGATGGGGTTCCCCACAAGTGGTGGAAATATTAGGAGGGTGCTCGGGTACAAAAGGGATAAGGCAGAGGACTGGGGGGTAATGCCCCCTTGTTTGCCCTGCATGATCCAGCCCATGAAATGTGGCCTAAATCCAGCCACTTTTAATGGGCTTCTTATCCTCACTTTGGGATTATTTTGGGGTGTTTTTCAGTGCTCCAAAGAATTTAATTGAGGCAACTGCTTTATAAAAAATGCAATCTGGCAATTAAATCTGGCAAATTCAGTTCTGTGTCATTTATTACCTTTGATTAGAATGTGATTGCAGAAATAAGAAAAAAATAATTGGCAAACACTGTTTATGGTTTCAGTATCCTGAATTGTCAGATTTAGGATATATGTCATATGAAATGTAATGGCTACCCAAAATTCCAATTGTCTGTAATGGAATCTCAGCCGTAATTGGAAGAAGATGAAAATTGATTGACGGCTCTGGTTTTCATCATATTTACTGCTGTAAGAGAGCTAGATACACAATTTGCCCTGATAATATGAGTTACTGGTATTTCCAGTTCTGTTAATATATACAGTATATTAGAAGTGCATTGAGCAATGTGGACATGATTTCAGGGCATTAAAATGTATTTCTCTCTTAGTCACAACAACAGTCAACTTGTGCCCGAATGATTTGTTACAGAATTGCAGTGATCATTTTCATTAATACTAATCCATTTTTGATGGAAAAATAGAGTATTCACTATAGCATAACAATGATCAGTCTGACATGAAAAACACTGGTTCCTAGAAGCCTTTGGTACAAGCTAATACAACAAGAATTTAATTTTACACGGGGTGGGATCAAACTACTAATGTATTGGATTTTGGGAGTGGTAATCTGCTGTAGGTTGTTAGTTAATAAGCCACAAGAAGAGATTTGTCTTTAGACCTGTCTTCTACAAACCCTATCATGAACTACCAGTGAATCTGTGTATCTACATAAATCAACAGCACTGTATTCTGTACATTTACATCCCAAGTAACTGTAAAACTGTAAATAACATTGTACTATAATTCCACAACTGACTCCTCAGCAGCTTTGTGTGAGCAACATATGTCCCGAGTAACATTCCCTGTTCAAAAATACACACTTCGCTGCATGGTAGGTACATATTACCAACTGTGTTGTTGTACTAGATGCATATGGCATATATATAAATACTGGCACTGTCTGTACTTCAGGTGACGGATATACTTGGGTGTTGTCTCCAGAACACCTGAAGAATGGCTCTGGCACATACTACATCACAGTCACTGTGTCCAATGAGAGTATATGGCATGAGAGGCAACTCATATCTTTATCCATCAACACGTTTGCCACAAATTGCTTGTACTGGGATGAACAACAGAGAGCATGGAATAGCGAAGGCTGTCACGTAAGAGGGGATTGGGATTCAAAGGGGATATAATGGTTTTCACACAACTGGAAAGTACTGTACCCTATGTGGTCAGGTTTATGTACTTGTCCTTTGCCTTATATATCTTGTAATGTTGGCTTTTTATATTTTCAGGTTGGTGCTCGAAGCTCATTGGCTGAGACTTCCTGTTTGTGCAATCATCTGACCTTCTTTGGTAGCACATTCTTTGTCATGCCACATGTTGTGGATATCCGTGACACTCTGAAACTCTTTGCCAATGCAATGAAGAACCCTGTGGGGCTGGCTCTGCTTGGCGCATTGCTAGGTTTCTTTATAATGGTGATAATATGGGCATGGAGGAAAGATAATGAGGATATGAAGAAGGTGAGTGGTTTAAGAGAAAAAAAAGAGGGAGAATGTGATGAATTTAAGAAAAGAAGGCAGCGAAGAGTGACAGAAAAGAAAGGGAAAATTGTAGGTGCCAGTAAAAAAAGCAAGAGGGGAGAAATAAGAATGAGAGTGGAAAGGACATGTGAAGGAGAAGGGAAGAGGTATATATGGCTAATGAAAGAGTATCTGAACAGAGGACACCAGTAGGTCTGAATAGCACTCTGGCCTTAGTAGCAATTGCCTAATTATTGTACTGTGAGAAGAGATGCATTACTAATTCTAAGTCATTATTACAGTGTTACAACTAAGATACAAGTAATTGGTTGAGATTGTATGGTTTGTTCCCTCTGCTGTGGTATAAATTGTTTTAAAAAATAAAGGCACGCTTCTAGTGCAGGTTGAAATGCAACTAGATTCACACTAAAGTGTTAGTTGGCCGTGTACAATGGAAAGGGAAATATTATAAAGGTTCTTGTTTTATTAAGTCTGCTCCTATGGTAACAGATTATTTAAATAATTGGAACTGTATTGTGCAGCCAAAAAAAAATGGCTTCTATCAGCCATTTTGGCAGGTCAGAAAACCAACCCTCTAGGCTGGTGTCCGGCCAGAATGAAACACAGAAGTACGTGGCTCACAAGCAAAATCTATTGCATATGCAGATCTGTTTGAAACCCTTCACTAGAGCAGTATTTCCCTTTGTGTTTATCCATTCGCTCATTAGTAAAATTAAACTGACCTAGAGCTAGATTCTATTGCAGGTGATAAATGTTAACACCCATTTTATCAAACATTTTCCTATTGAAGTCTATGGGGAAATCTGGACATAAAAGCAGAGTTAAAATTAGCACCTGCAATAGAATCTAGCCCCTAGTGAGTAAAGATTTTTACTCCTTGTGTCAGAGTCAGGAAGTCTTTGTCCATCTAGGAGAGGTGTTGCTGGATACAAGTTGCATCATACTCAACTGTACACATTCAATCGTGATGTAAAGTGAAGGTTGATACATTTGTATCACACTCTCTTCAGAGGAGCACTGCACAATGTGTTGTTAACTGTCTGGTATCATTCATTCTAAAAAATAAATTAAACACATACTAACCTCCCCCCCACTAGTCTAACTTTGTCCACCATTAACCCCTCCATTGCCAAATTGGCTGGGAACACATTGTAATCAGTGTTTTCAGTTGGAGGGGTTAAACTCAGTAAAATCAAAACATTATAAATAAGTCCCAAATGACCTTAAATAAAAACGACTAATTTTTCAGAAAATGCCTAGTATACCATATCAGATTTTAATTATCTGTAAAACTAACTAACCTTGTCATGGGCTAACAGGTCCACTTTAACCTTTATAACAAGCCATAGCTGTGTAGAATATACTCCGAGTCCTGTATGTGTGTATGATCGCAATGTTATCTCTTGCTCTTTGTTTCAGGTGAGGGTAGCGATCCTTACAGATAATGATCCTGCATTTCATTTCCGATATGTAATCAAAGTCTGCACTGGACATCGTATTGGAGCTGGCACCACATCACAGGTATGTCCTGAACCCTGTAGACGTTCTATGGCAGTGCTTCCCAAACTTTCTGAGATCACCTTAAGGAAGGGAGTATCACATCTCTATTACAATACAGAAAACATCCATAAACATGTACTGATCCCACATGATTTAGGGCTAATTAATGTTGCATATACATGCAAAAGGAAGGTAAATTTCCATTCTGCAAAAAATACTTTTATATTGTCCTTGAAAAATACCCAGATCGAGTAAAGTACATCTTTATGGGGGGGTTTTCCTTTAATTCTAAGTCAGTCTTTTTATACCCAGCACCACCATTATTTTGTTTTATATGGAATAGAGACAGAGGGAGAGTTTGCTTGTTATTTCTGAACATTCACATCACTGTTATTTCATATTCCCTAGGGCACTGTGTGCCACATATCAGATTCATTTTGTGCCTTATGAGAGCTGACACCCCTTCTCGTGCTTGTACAGGAGTAGTCCTATCTAAAAGAGTGTAATAAAATATACAAATCGCATTGGGTCATGTGTATAAAGACAAAAGAGGACCTATTCTGGAGCAATCCAACTACAGCAAATGAGAAAATAAAAATCCCCATTTAGTTAATCCCCAACCCAATATGCTACAGACCTCTTTAGAATTCAAGGGGTTAAAATACCCATATAACGTAATGGAAATCTTTGAAAATTGTTCTTTATGGTGCAACTGGTTTGCCCCAGAATTGCTCCTCTTCTTTTTTCATTATATATATAGCCCATTATAAGCTGTATTGGAATGAGGCTCATTTCTAAGGTGAGGTCTGTGGTCTGGTGCTAGTGGGCTCAGCTTGTCAGTCATTAAAGTATTGCTCTATCCTGTTAATACCTGCTGTATCCTGATAGGTGGTGGTTACTCTTTATGGAGCGGAAGGGCAGAGTGACCCTCACCTCCTGGCAGATTCTGAGAAACAACTGTTCCGCAGCGGAGCAGTAGATGTCTTCCTCTTGAAAACACGTTATCTGGGAGAGCTACATAGTCTGAGATTATGGCACAGTAATTCAGGGAACAGCCCATCCTGGTAAGTGTCAGTTCTGTGAAAAGCGGCATAATCCATAAGCACTTATATAAACCATTATATGTCTTCCTGCTTTGTATTAGAGCCTATTAATGTTTATCAGGATTTAGTATGCTGTTCTTAGCCTATCCAATCTTGCCTTTGCTTTTTCCACTGGGATGATCCATTGTGTCTTTTCCATCTCACTTTGGCCCTATTTCATTCTACATCTGCCTCTAGCCCTTTTGTCAGCTAATTGTACCCTTGAGCCGTGATCCAGCTTTTTTGTCTCATGAGAGTTTCCTGTTGCTGACTTTATATGCCATTGATAATTGTCTTCATTCCTACTAATGGTCTACTGACTGCCAGGGTCACTTATTAATTTTATGATTCCAGCACATTCCACATGAGGTGGTTTCTGACAAGGATGTCCAAATCATGTCCTAATTAGCAAAGGATCAGTATCTAGCTGAGTACCTTTCTGCATCATATCCTCAAGTATATACCTGTCAGACGGAGGGGGGATGTACAGATTAGGTAATGTTAAAAGGTGACCATTAATAAAGCAGTGGATGAGAACACACCTGTCATACAAAACAGAATGAATCCACAATTGCTCAAAGTTAACTGAATTGTACATTAAAATAGTCCATAGAATAAGAATAACACATACAGTGATATGATTTGGCCACACAGAGTTTTTTCAATGCCAAAAATGTCTGACCTTCAAGTGGGCCTCCTGCAGGAATACAAGCTGTGGGGAGTGCCTAATATAATCAAAAATTACATTTGGAACGCAGTCCTCTGTTATTCCGTGATGTAAACTTAGGTTCTAGCCAGAAGGCATTTCAATATGGGGTGAGAATATCTGACAACGCTGTACACTGTAATGATACTAGGCATAAAATGACATGTAGTACAGTGAAAGAAAGAAAGAAATGAAAACCTCTCAGGACTGATATGTTGAAAAACAGTAGAAGGATGCACCATAAAAAGAATGAAAAAGGGAACGAAAAGAAAAAGAGGATAGGAAAATAAAGCAAGTACAAAAACCTTAAAGGGATAGTAATACTTAGTATGTAAAAATATATATATTGTAGGGATTATTCTCCTGAGGGTACAAGGTACAAGGGTAACCCATATTAGAAAGCTGTTTTATTCAAAAGTTATTACAGCTCAAACTTGAAATTGTACAGTGGCGCTTATCGACAACTCTGGTCAGTTGATCATAAAGCTCCATAGGCTTCTGATGCAACAGCATCACTATACAATTTCAGGTCACTGAGATACTAAATCTAAAAAAATTCAAGTCTGAGCCGTAATAACTTATGAATAAAACAGCTTTCAGCCTTCATTTCACAAATACAGAGGAAGTAATCTGTTTTTGAACTTCCACTGAAAATTCAGGGTACAGGGAGATTTTAGTGTTGCCATAAGTCAGTGATTCTCAACCAGGGTGCCGTGGCACTTTGGTGTGCCACGGACATCGGCCTGGGGTGCCTCGTGTTTTCTATGAAGACTAACAAAAAATGGACTTTTAAATAAAGATTTATAGAAATTGTTATGTACAATATGTTTAGTTTTCTTATTATGATTGGAAGACCTAACAATAGCTGTATATTTATGTATTGTACCCTTCATTATGCCCTTGATAAATTACATTAAATATGTTAGGGGTGCCCCAAATGTTCTAGATTATGTGTTTGGGGTGCCCTGAACAAAAACGTTTGAGAACCACTGCCATAAGTGATTGTTCCAGCCTTATGGGCATAAGCAAGAGTGGAGTCTCTGTCCCTGTCACCTGGCCAAGGAGGTGTCCCCAACAGAAGATGTCACAATGGATCATGGAGAGCCCTCCCGACAACCAACTAAGATGAAAATGTTTGAGCCTTGTCCTACATTCCTCCAACTTTTTCAGAGAGGGCCAAAAATTCAGATTTTTTGTCACCTCATATGGTTTTCAATGTTAGCAAACTTAGACTGGTAAGGGCAGGACATTGAAAAGAATGGGAGGGGGGCATTCAGATATTTTTGTCCTGTTCCCCATATTTCTCATGGTTAGAAATTCTGTTATGTGCTGCAACCACTTTGGGGCTCTGGAGTGTAACATACGTGCACTCAGTGTACTCAGGAGATGTAAAGCATTTAATAATTTTCTGTTTGCAAGTGTAAGCTTGTTTGATATGCTGTGCAGTAAATTGTGACATTAGTGTACATTTCTCAAACATTTCTTTACTTTATCAAACATTTCTTTACTTTATCAAACATTTCTTTGCTTCATCATTTTGTGAATGAAAAGATTTCAATTTCCCGATTCCTTAGTTTTCCTACTTTCTAGAAATATATTCTTTTATATTGTAATTGAGCTGTTTTGGGGTTGTTTTACCATTTAACAATATATCATATTCTTAAAAAAAATGTGCAGAATAGTTGATAAAGTTAAAAATACCCTTTTATGTTCCTGATATTTTAGGGTTTGTGCAGGCCGTGCATGTTTATAAATCTATATTCAGTATCAGAGTAATTATCTTTATGACATTTTGTTGCATTATACAAAAGTTACTCCAGATAGCATGCCATAATAATTACCCACGTACTTGGATAGCAAAATGTAGTGTCTGGCCTCTAAGGGAGAAGAAGGAAACAAGCTGCCTGGGGACCTCATACTGCCCCCAGAGGTGAGCTATGTGGCCCTCAGTCTTTTCTCTGGTGCAATAGGAATACAACATAATTTCCCTCTTCCACATCATGTACACAATAATTTTTCCTTAACCCTTTGAGTGCTAGATGGGTGTGCAATGCATTGCAAAGCAACCTATGGCTCTCCAACTGTCCAGGATTACAATTCCCATCATTATCAGCCAGCCAATGGCTGGCTGCAAATAAGGGAATTGTAGTTCTGAACAGCTGGATGACTTCTGGTTCCCCAACCCTGTCTTAATCCTGCTCCTGTCTCTCACAGGTATGTGCATCGTGTCACTGTCACTGATATGTCTACCCAGAGAACATGGTACTTCCTCTGTAACTCCTGGATTTCTGCTGATTTGGCTGATTGCCAACTAGACCGAATCTACTCTGCAGCAACCAAAAGAGACATAATGTCACTTAGGTTTGGAACAATTTCCTTGTTTTCTCTATCTCCTTGTATTTGCATGGCAAAAGATTGAGAACTTTAAATACTAAAGTCAATATCTATAAAAGTGGAGTGGTGCATTTCTGGAGGGAACAAATAAAATGTCCCCATTGATTTAAATGGAGCTTTTAACCCTTGGAATGCTAGAGTGGTTTCAGACACATTTCACATCAAAGCATTGGAGACCTTTCTAGAGCTAAAGGGCTAAAAAGCTCAATTTCATTGTTAAATGTTATACTTTTATTTTTAGTTAGTTTATATTGTTTGTATGTGTAGAGATGCTTATTCACCCCCATGTTGAAGAGAGAGGGAACCTGACATTGGTGTGGCTGGTCTGTAACCGGGGGGGTGTCGGGATGGTGCCTCAGATCTGCTGTTGGATATCATGAGCCACCTTGTGGCCTGAGCTTTTGCTGTTTGGACTTTTGTGCAACCCACCTGTTTCTACCTGCTCTTCCACGACTACAGTGACTCTGGGGATTGGGGATAGAGCAGGCTTTGTTTGTGGCTTCCGGTACACCCTACATGGCCAGACGCATAGATTTCAAGTAACCCCACAGGGACTGTGGGGTACTCGGGGAGGGTTCGCTATGAAAATGTTGTCCTCTATTGGGTGATCAGGTAAACGGTGCATTAAACATGTTGCTGGAATGAAAAGGGTGACATGACAATCTTGCCAGCATCAAAAGGGCGAGATTGTCATGTAGCGGGCTTAAGAATTGTTGGTGTGTCTATATTACCTGTGTGTATTCCCTTTCTCCTTTTCCAAACTGTCTGTGGCTCAAAATAATACATAGAATTCATTTATTGGAAACACATCACTAAGCGCATTTTAATTCAGTATATTTCTACTATGACAAAATAATAAAGAAAAAAAATCACAGTGAGAAGTGCATGTACCATGCCAATCTTTGGCCCATTTGTAGAGTCAATATACTGAATAAAAATGCACTGAGTGATGTGTTTCCAATAAATGGCTTCAATTTATTATTTTGAGCTTTAGGAAGCCAACAGTGGGAGGAGTCTGGGCTCCTTCAGTTTTGTGACTAAGAATCACGTCTGTCTGTGCGGACATTATATCCTGTACTAATTAAACGTGTTTTCCGGAACCAGTCAACACAGAATGTATTCATAGTGGACATTAGTAGTTTCACAGACACTAACTTTGAGTTCTAGTTACTAAATTCCTTTCTCTTTCCTTTATTTCAAAATCAAGTTAAAGTGTCAAGCTACACATGTAAGGCTATTAGCACTCCTACATAAATGAAGATAACTTTTTTATTTTATATTTATTAAAAATGACATCACTTTTTTTCAACAGTTTGCACTTTAATACTTCAAGTGCAAAAGAGGTATCCAGTGCATTGGAATACCTTTCTGTTACTCAAAGGGTTAATATTTTTGGACACACATGCAAATGCTAATTAATTTTGTGGGAGAAGACCCCACTAATGAGACCTTAGTAAATGTGGTCCCTTATGTTCAAAAGTGCTGCAACTCTAGGGGAAACCAATAGCCCAGTAGGGGAAATGTGGCTTTTAACCCCTTGAGTACTAGAGAGGTCTCCAAAGATTTGCCTCTCTACTGAGCTGGCCCTTACAAGGGTCCTAGTGGGCACACGGGACCCAGGCAGCACTTTGACAGGGGTGGCAATCTGCCACCCCAAGGCATGTTATTTCGGTTGTCACATCATCATTAGCTTAGCTGTAGTCTGTGGACGCAACTAGAAGTTAGGCTTTCGTGTGTTTTGGTGGGTGTGAGTAAGCAGGCTGAGAGATTGGTGAAAGACAGGTGGATCAGTGAGAGGACCAAGGAGGAAGCATTGAAGGACAAGAGAGGAAGTAGGGCACTGTGAACTGGATGAGACGGCAGCAGATACATGAGAAGATTAATGTTAGGGTGGGTGAGTGGATCTAGAGGACTCAGGAAAGAGCTAGTATACAGTAGAGTGGCATTTTCTTCTGGCAATGGGTGTAGTAAGTCATGCAGCAGCATTTCTAACTATGCCCATCGCCAGCCCAAGGGTGTGGATGGCACAAGATCATAAATCCTGTTCTTTGTTTTTCTGCTGAAAAACCTGAGGTCCTTCATCTGTTGTAAGACTTCAATTCCAATCACTCTCAGCTAGCTAATGGCTTGCTGTGGGTGATATGCGTTGTAGTCCTACAACAGCTTGAGTGCCTTAAATTAAGTGGTTTTGGTGGGGGTAGCATAATGTCTTGGGCCAACCCTGCTTCTCAATGCATTGAAGACCTCCTTAGCATTCAAGGGGCTTAATTCCCCATGTACATCAAGGGAATTTCTTTTTTAGTTTCCCTTGTGATGCAGTTGGTTTGCTCCTGACATACTCCACTTTCCTTTTGCACATATTATCTGTGTCACAGATACACAGCTTCTGAATTGTTGCTGTTTTCTCAGACATTGGGGATTATGCACTAAGGTGTAATAAAGCAGAGATGACTTCTCCAGTGATATTGCGTCTCCAGTTCCTATGTTATTCTATGGAGCCTATGCACTAAGATACAGAGTTGGAGAAATCATAGTGCATTGGCTCCATCGAATAACATAGGAACTGGAGAAAGGCACCATAGAATAACATAGTCAGTGGAGAAGTCATAACTACTTTATCACCTCTTTATCACGCCTTAGTGCATAACCCCCAATTAATTTCTTTATTTGCTTGGAGAGGCAGGAGGAAGATTTAACATCTCTTGGTATTTAATCATATGACTTTATATACAGTATACTAGCCGTCATTGCAATTGGTTATCTGAGCTTTGTTTCTTGCTGTAATTTCCATCTGCTGGACAACATTTAACTCTTTGACTGCCTGGTGGTGCATAACTCACTCCTACTGAGTAAAACAAGGGTGCTCCCACTTTTGGGACATGGAGTATTCCAAAATTTTTACAGTATAAACTTTTTTTTTACTTTATTTTTATTAAAGTTTTACCATAGAAATACACGGTAAACCAAAATATCATATAACATGACACAAACATAGAATCTGCCTGTATCTGGTAAGCTTTGTGTGTTCAGGAATGTAGTGTTTGGGCAATCATCATGGCACAGTTCCCACTGATCTCAAACACAGAGGGCCTGGGCAGAGTCAACCTGGAGCTGGTCAAAGAGACTTTAAAAAAATAACTCCCATAGACCCCAAATTTAATTATGTTTTGAGGTGTTATCATGGAGGTTAGTTTCTAGATGGGAACTGCAGATGATAAGAAGATCCAAAGAGGGTGTTGTCTGGGATTTCCAAAGTTTAGCAATCAAACTTCTAGCAGAAGAACGTATATGAGAAATCAACTTGTTAATTAAATGTGATGGAGGTCTCCCATTTGGCCTCAGTCTCACCAACATAACTTGGAAGTGGTAGGGTGAATTGAATGGAGTCTGGCAGGAGTATAGTACCAGTTAAGTAGGGTTTTATTGATGGTTCCTTGTGTAGTGGTACAGACAGAGGTTTCTGAGGCCCCGGACCAAATCATGGACCAGGCATCCTTCTAAGCCCAGGTCCCTTCCTATGCCAACATTAATTTGTGTCTGAAAAGTGCAAACAATGGTAGAATGAAAGAGCAGATCTTTGTAATAAGGTTGCTAGGTTGTCTCAGATCTACACATAATTTCTCAAATGGAGAGGTATCCGGTAATATCAGAGTGGGTGAGATGAAGGAAAGTGGAGATAAAAGAGAAAGTCGGCTGGTTCCAATGAGAGTTTGTGCTCAAAAAACAGAAAAAAATGGGGAAAGGATTCCCCTCCACAATATCTCCAATTGTAGAAACACCACCATTTCTCCACCTGACAAAAGAGCCACTGATACTACACGCAACAGTTGAGGGTTGCCAAACAGTGGTGTAAGATGTGATGGTGAAGAGCGAAGCATGGAATTTGTTTTAACTGTTAGGTCCCTAATCTCTAATTGAAAGGTAATCATCGGCAATGGCAACGTTGAAGTGCTAAGGTTCATCTTTGGGACCCAAGGTAAGCCTTATAGTGGGAGTTTAAACTTTTTTTAAATAAAAGTGTCGGCAATGAAAACCTTGAAGTGCTAAGGTCCATCACTGGGAGCCAAGGTAAGCGGGAGTTTAAACTATTTTTAAATAAAAGTACCATCTGCTGTATCCTCTTTAGCGCACCTTTATTGCATATTAGTTCATAACCCCCTGATGTAGTTATTCTATTGCATTCTATAGGAGAGTCACAAACTACAGTTCTACATAGAACAGGCATGTCAAACACCATTTCTCTCAGCTTGCATGATTTTAAGTATGTGTGGCCCCAACATATTCTAATGATCTAACCCTTTTGAAAGCCCGGGTGTGTGCAATGGATTGCAAAGCAGTGCAAAATACACCTTCATGGCACTCAAAGGGTTAAAGCTGTGACAGAAACACAGTGGGTAAGCACTTGATTTTCAGTGGCAGAGATCTGGGGACTTCAATTTTATTCATCAGTTGTCTCCCATCAGTGTAAATTTCAGTCTTGCACTGAGTCTGTCTTTGTCCAAGGCAAGGTTTGTTTTGTGTGAGAGTTTTGACACAAAGTTTATCTGAATCTTGCACACCAACACTAGGCTTGATGTTGAGACCCAGTATGTATCAGTTTATACTTTGACTTTGGGTCATCTGTCTGCCATTAGTGACAGGAAAGATAATTAATTAGGTACAGAACAGTCATGCAAAGAGGTTTCTTAGAAATCCCTGATTATGCTGCTCTCCAGGATCCCTGTGTCCTCCTTCCCCCACATCTGATGATGCCCTAGCCACAAGAATGGTAAGAGTGGACCACACACAGCACACATATACTCATGCAAACACACTCAGACAGACACTCAAACATCCACTCTGCGCGAGATGTCCCCATCTCCTATGTCTCACTTTCACATCCATGAATCTCTGCACCTTGTCTCCTGATGCACATCTCACTATCCTCCACTGTGTGTGTGCCCGTGTTTGCATATGTACATGTGTGTGTATGTGAGAGAGAGAGACTGTGTAAGTGATTGCATGTATGTGAGTGAGACTGTGTGCATATAAGACAGAAAGATTGAGTTTGACACCCGCCTAGCTTATCCAGTTGTTGGAGGTTGTGATGAACATTACAACCTCCATCATCACCCATTATTTCTCTCTCTGCTCTTCCAGTCCTCTCTCTAAGATCGTTCACTCAGTTCCCCCATCCCTGATCAGCTTCATTAAAAACCGTTCCTCAGCTCCCCTCCTATATTCTCTCTCAGTTTTCATAAATTACCTGTTTCTTTCCCATCCATTCCATTCTCCTGTCCTCCCTTCAGACCTCCCCTCCCTTTTATCTAATTTTCCTCAACCTCCCATTTCTCTATCCCCCATTTTCTATATTTTTCCTTCCCCCGTTTTTTCTTCCCCCCATCCTTCCGTTGCCCAAACTCACCTGAATGATGACCATGTTTTAGACCCTTCACAGAGTGAAATGCTGATGCCGTGTGTGCAAACCTTAACTATATTTGAGTTTGATATTCCCACCACAGAATCTGAGAGTAACAGTTCCACCACTTTATAACAGTTTGAACTGTTTTACTTTTTAAAAAAAACTTTTTATGATTTTCATGGAAGTTGTACAACCAATCAAATAAAATTATGAACAGCATCAGTTGTCTTCAAAACATATAGTAGAACATACTCTAAACAGGGTGGAGAGGTCATAGGATAATTATGAGGGAATGGGGTTGACATTGTAATAAAATTGTACTTATCCTTTAAAGGACAACATTGTAGGTTTGCCAGAACAATGCATGTTGTAGCTGAATCACACAGAGTCTTATTAACACACATAGGCCACTCATTGCAATAAGGTACTTGCAATAAGGTAATTTTCACACTGAGAGAACCATTATATTGCACCTAAAAAAGCTCCAAATCATAAGTCAATTTCATAATGTATTATTATCTCTTTAAGGCAGATAATACATTTTAGTGGGTGTCTGCACTGTGGGAAATTAAAGAATTCTGAAAGTAAAATAAACATATTACCCTCTTGATCACATGGGACTGGATGTACATAAGCTTGCAGGGCAATAAGAGGGGTATAGCGGAGAAATATAGCAGAACAGGAGAGCAAGATAGTTAAACATGAAATCAAGACAGTGGCACAAGGAACAAGAGAGGTACAGAAGAACAAGACTAACATTGAAGAGCAAAAGGGGCAAAGAAGCAAGAGAGTGGCACAAGGAGCCCGTGGGGTACAGAGGAGCATGACAGTGGCACAGGGACAAAGACTGCTACAGAAAAGTAAGACTGACACTGGAGATCATGGGGGAACATATGAACAAGACAGTGGCATAGGGAACAAAACGAATACAGGGGAGCAAGAGAGGTACTGAACAGTATAACAGTGAGTGACACTGGAGTAAGAGGGGCACTAAGGAGTAAGTGACAAAGGAAAGCCATAAACTATAATGGAACTTTTGGGGATATAATCCAGGAATAAAGTTTCAAAGGTATTATAATAGAACTCTTGATGTGATACGAAAATAATGTTTACAGTTTGTTTAGAAAAGAGCGCATATAAACACATTTGGAATGAATGGCTAGATTCCAAACATGGTTCTCACTAATATACACACACTGCACTATGAGCCTGAAGACACCAAAGTCATTTGAACTTGTATGTGCAGAAGGCTTTGGCCTTGTCTTTCCCTGTATTGGAAACCTCCTGAGAATGCTAGGTGTTGAAAGTTATATCTGCCATCCGCACTGCACCAGAGTGATTATGGTCCATTGCATCAGCTTGGCTTGCTGTGGAGGCCTTCAGCCTGCAGTGGACAATAGCTGTAGCTTATTGTTGTATATATACTTTCTTTATTCCACTGGCTCATCTTCATTCCTGCTCCCTATCCAGGTATCTGCTGTTCTCAGGCTCAGTTGAGAAGTTCTTGAAGGATCACTTGTGGCTTTCCATTTGGACTCGCTGTCCTTGGAGCCCATTTACTAGAGTGCAGAGGATTTGCTGCTGTATGAGCCTCCTGTTCTGTAGCCTCATCATTAACATCATGTTCTGGAAACAGAATGAAGACAACGAAGCTCCACCAGGTACATACCTAGAAACTTTATGAAGTGGAACTGACAACCATCACTCAGAAACATGTCTGTGTTAGGAACATACTCTGAAATAGATGACCATGACTTCAACACATCTCATCCCACAGGCAGATATTTCTTCTGATATATGATCTGATCGCTGGGATATGCTTCCCAGCCAGGTGCATACCCTGAAATATATCAAAACTGGCATATGTTTCACAGCCAGGTGCATGCTGACAAATGTGACATCAATGGGATTCATCCATCAAGCAGGTGCTTACCCTGAAATATGGTAACATGAAATGTGCTTCCCCGCCAGGAACTTACCCTGAAACATGACATTATAGCGGGGATTCTCCCTCAGGCAATTATTAACTCTTTTAGGATGAGAAGGGTGGGCAGTGCAATTCTCTGCAATGCGTTGTGTACCCCTCTGGTCCTTAAAGGGTTAAATGAAATATGATAACAGTAGGGTACAGTTGCCATCCAGATACATACACTGAAACATGACACCATTATTGTGATTCATCCCACAGGCAAGTAGTTAAACTGAAATATGATACTATCACTGCGGTACATTTTGTAGCCATGAACATATCTTAAAACATGACACCATCATCGCCAGTCATTCCTAAGTATTTTTCCTAGACAGGACAAATGCTGAAACATGACATCATTACTGGGATTCGTCCCAGAAGCAAGCACTTACCCTGACATATGAAATCACTAGGATATTTTTTCCCAACCAATCATGAAAAGAAAAATTACATTGAGAGCAACATTACACTAATAGTGTTGGGCTGTCATTTTCAATGAAAAAAAGACACCTGTTCCCTGTCAGTGGACTCTTAATAGCTAACTGGTCATCAGATAACATTTATTCAATAAGTTGCCCAGTATATTTGCCGTATTATATTGAAAAATGATTAGGGACACATTAAAAAACAATAGTAGTAATGGTTCTCTTACTCTGTTATTAACCCTTAGAGTGCCAAAGAGGTATTCAGCGCATTGCCCTCATATTCTGTTTGGACATAACGCAGCTTGTTGATTGCCTGAAAGATATGAGTGATTATTTCAGCCAATGCCCAGCTGATAAATACAAACAATCATAGCACTCAACCACTTCCAAGACACTGCAACTTCTAGATCTCCAGAGAAATATACATATGTATATGGAAAATGCAGGTGAAATGAATATCCTTGATACACTATAGGTCCCTAAAAAAATAGGACTAAAACAAAAGGAACCCCCAAAAACAATTCCAAATAATATGCAGTACTATTAAACACTTAGTGACAATTCTTAGATGTTAATACGTTATTTGGATAGCTGATTAGAACATGGACTGATGCACATAGGCCTCAGTAAATGAATTATAAAAAAGTAACAGGTTGTCCTTCAAGTAGATATAAGTCTGTGAGTTGCTATAAGAGCCAGATCATCCATTAGGGCAACCTAGGCTACTGACTAGGGCCCAGGACAATATGTGGGGCCCTGGTTGCAAGAGAGGAATCACAAACAGAGACCCTGCTATTGCTGCCACAAACATCTTGTGTCAGATGCCCTTTTAGTTGAAAGAGACCAGCACCATCCAGTTGCTCCCAATTCTGTTATAGCCAAAAAAACAGTACCTTCTAACAGCACTCTGTGTCAGACGCACCAGATCAAAAGATGTGGGGCCCCAAAATGCTACCTTGCCTAGGGCCCTATGGAGCCTTAATCCGTCTCTGGTTGCTATAGTAAATCAGCCATTGACTATTAATAAGATTCATTCAATATCGTCCCAATAATAGTTTGATTATACACGATAATATAGAAACAGCAAATACCACAGTCCCTATAAGATTATCTTGGTACAACTTGGTGTCTCCCAAAAAATCCAGAGGGTTACTGATGTAGAGTGCTTGAACTTTCAGACATGCTAGTTCTTCAATTAATGATCATTCTCCATACTGCGGTTTTATTCCTGGGGACCCCTCAGTACATGTAAAACAAAAAGATAAAAGGCACAGGAGAAAATGATCTAAGTGTAGTAAAGCAGGATATTTGACTCTTAAAGTGGAACTTGCACCTTAATTCAAGTTTGCATTTTTGAAAACTGCATTAAAAACTACCTATATGTCATTTTAGCTGAAAGACCAGCAAATGTACAGTTTAGGAGATATTCACACTTCTTATATCTGCTATTGTATGCTAATTATGGTACCATTGGGGTACCAGTCACATTTTCACATGATAAGCTATTCAATGACATTTCATATGCTAATGACATTTTCAGTGATATACCATATGCTAATTAAAGGGGAACTACCACCCCGCAATAACTTTACATGAATTAATTCTTCATCTGGCGACTAGCTGCTTAGTAGCGCTAGTCGCCAGAAATATTACCTGGTTTCAAAGATTTTCCAGTTTTTCGGAGGCTCATAGTAGCAGGAAGCACGGACATCTCGTCATAGTGACGTCCGTGCGCCTGCGCTGTCGGTCCCTTTTGGAGCCGGCAGGGGTGGTAGTTCCCCTTTAAGGTTACAGTGTTGTTTCATATGCTAATTTGTGCATATTATGCTAATTTGCTTTGTGCAGTACCAGGAAACATTCACTTTCACTTTGACCACAAATAAAAGTGTGAATATATCCTAATCTAGACATCTGCTGGACTTTTGGTTAACATGACATATAGGCAGTTTTCAATGTAGTTTCCAAATATGCAAACTTAAATTAAGGTGAACGTTCCACTTTAAAAAGAAAAAATAGACCCAGTATTTAAAATATAAAGGGTGCAATGACATACGATAGAGAAGTGTCACTCAAAGTAATAGCAATCAGTGGTGTGAACATAGAAAGGATAAACATAAAATAATAGCTCATGGGGTTGTAAGGGAATTATGGAGATGGCCGGATCTAAATAGGTCAGTTATATACTAGAAAGGACTGCAGAATCTTCCCCCCCAAAAAATAAGAGCCCTTCCCCCTTCCCCATCCATTGTGCACTTACACAGATTGTGTCTTGAACAACATGCATAGTATATGACAATGGTCACTCTTATGTACTTATCGGATGGTTTCTTGGGTAACAGCCTTTATAAACGAGTCCTCCATCTAGCTTCCAAATTCTCAGATCTCTCTCTCTCTCTGTCCTCACATTTAAATGGAATCCTTTCATTCAACACATTCAGCTACTATGCTGTATCCGACTTCATTCCCAGAAAGGTATCACAATCACAACATAGTTACCGGAACTTAAATGCTGTGTACCGGTGTGTGGTTCATAATGGATCAATATAAAAATATTATTTCCTAAGTAAGTGTCCTTCATTCAACTATCAGGTATGTCCATTAAATTGGACCTGTTTTCTGTATACAGTGATCCCTGAAGTCTGCCTCTAAGTCATACCTCCTCACTCCAGACAATAGGCCTGAATGGCTCATGAGGGTCAGTTGTCTTCATCAGACTATAAACTAGATAAATCATTCTGTTACAATAATAATCATTTATTCCAAATGTAAAATTCTCTTTTAAACTAAAGATCTGGTTCCCCTTTAATCACATGTGAATATCCTGTATACAGGAAACAGATCCAGTGCTGAAAATATTTAATGGACATATCTGACAGCTGAATGAAGGACACCTACTTTTTATATTGATCCATTATGGACCACACACTGGTATGCACCATTTAATTGACGGTAACTAACTTTCTGGGAGTGAAGTCGGATACAGAGCAGTAGCTGAATGCGATGAATGAAAGGATTGCATTTAAATGTGAAGACAGAGAGAGCTGAGGATTTAGAAGCCACATGGGGGACTTGTTTATAAAGGCTGTTACCCAAGAAACCATCCAGTAAGCTCATAAGAGTGAATATTGCCATGTACTATACGTGCTGTTCAAGACACAATCTGTGCAAGTGCACAACGGATGGGGAAGAGAAAAGGGCTCTTATCTGGCCATCTCCATAATCCTCTCACAACCCCACGAGATATTATCTTATGTATATCCTTTCTATGTTCACACTGCCGATTGCTATTACTTTGAGTGAGACCTCTCTATAGTATCTCATTGCACCCTTTTCATTTTAAATAATAGGTCTATTTTTTTATCTAACAAGTTGAACTTTCACGTTAATTTAAGTTTGCATATTTGGAAACTGCAGTGAAAACTGCCTATATGTCATGTTAACCAAAAATCCAGCAGACTGGTCTAATACACTTGGATCATTTTCTCCTGGACGCTTTCTTTTATCTTTTTGTTTTGCAAAGACAAGCTGATACTGCATCAGTCAGTGATAGTTTCTAAAGCTACGCGATAGTGACAACTATCCTACACTATTCCTACACAAAGCACACACACGTATGCACCATACATACATGAATACATACATACAGACACAAATTAAGATTATACACACATAGATAAACATACATTCACACTTATTAAAATATGGACTGCAAGAGAATGGGAGACTTAGCAATCATGACTCTTTCACTTGAAATAGGACATTTTGACTATTTTAGTACACATAATTGATTTAATCACATCAGATGTTATCTGCCTCATGGAGCTTTTGGTCTCCCCTTCTTCCTTCTCTTTCTCTTTTTTTCTTTCTCTCTCTCTCTCTCTCTCCCCCAGGGCAGTTTCCCATAACATTAACAGAGATTAAGATCAGCATTCAGTCATCCATCATGCTGCTGCCACTGAATATCCTGATTGTGCAGATGTTCCAGCTCATTCAGGTGCCAGTGAAACAGGTGAATTTACCCTCCAACAAACTGCGTGTGTCCCTGGCTCCTAGGCCTACCTCCAAGGAAGCCACAACAGAACATCTCCTCGAGGTAAGAGAGGGTGAAATCAACAAAATCTGTTTGGCTCATAAGTTAAAAGTTCCTCCCAATCCTGTTTAAGAACCACCTACCCAATTAAGTCGCACCCACTTTATGATGTCATTTGCATCATTTAGACAGGCCTATTCCCAGCCCATGAGCCAGGTATGTTAGTAACAAACCATATGTATTATCAGCCCAAGTTGGAATTGGGGGGGGGGGGGTCTAGCTCCTGTCATCAGCTAATTGGGGATGCTGGAGTCATGGGCCCCGAAAACTTGAGAGCCAACAGCCAACATCTCAGTAACGGATGCAAGAAGCAGTTGTGGCATAATATATATAGATATATATATGTTAGATAGATATAGATAGATACATACATACATACAAACAAATATATCATAAACAGAATGTGCAGCCATTGAAAAAAGCAGAGAAAAAGTCTACAAGAAATGATATGGGAGAATGTGGGGTAAAAGGGAAAGTATGGGGAAGAGGGTAATATGTGGGGATATGTGTATATGTGTGTGTGTGTGTATGTATGTATATGTAATACTATGTGTGGTATTTTATTTAGTGCTTTATAAATGTATGGATGTATATATCATAAAATTTCTGGTATAATACATGAATTTTTGCCCTTTTTCACATTATGTGAAATGGCAGAGGTGTATTATACACACGAGAAAAAGAATTACAATCCTGGTATCTGCTCCCCATCTCAATATGTGATCACCTTCTCCTCCCTCTGTCCACCTCCATCACATTGACCGCCTCCCAAGGGTGCCAGGAGATCCATGCAGCGGGCAGCAGAGGTCTGCGCATTTAAAAAATTGTAGTGCCCTATGAGGACATGATGGTCCTCAATGAGCACTACCATTAGCTTGAATGAGCATAGGTCCTCACAATGCAATGCAGGAAGCTGGTGGCAAATCCAAGCATGCTCCCCTCTGTGCAGATCTCTGTCTGACTCCGGAGGGGGACAATGTGATGGAGGTTGGTGGAGGAAGGGGAAGGTGGACACATTTTGAGGTGAACAGGTGAAGGGAGGGAGGGTGATTGAGAGCAGCAGACACCAGGTTTGTACATTTTTATGGTGGGTAGAGGGAGGGAAGGAGGGTAAAACTAGAGTGCATTTTATACATGTGTCCTCCCCCCTTAAATTCTTAAATATAATTTACACTTGCATATAACACAACAGTGTGTATTATAACTGAGATTTATGGTATGTATAACTGAAAAGCACAAAGCAATCCAACCTCTCTGAACACCAGAACTCCAACTCTTGAGCACTGTGTCCTAACTTGATCAAGCCTAGTACACAGCCAAAAAAGTGGAATTGAGAAGCCCCTTATTCAGAATCTTCCCAAGTCCATCCAACCAATGTGACACCAAAATTTGTTGAAGGCTTTCAAAGTTTAGAATTCGGGATCAACTTCTTCAGCAGTTTACTTATTGGTTAAAGATAGGTAGTGGTAGTGTTGAAAAATACTGCAAGTTATCAACCGAGATTCTCTATTGTGGCTTTGGTGGAAAGCTCTGAAATTTTTGGGAAGTTTAATGGTAGAAGCAGCTGCAATGGAATAGGTCAAACCAACTTACCATGGCCAAAAAATCCAAATGATCGCTATGAATTTTGTCCTTTTGCCTTTGTTCAAGGGTTCACAAGAGCTTTAGTTCATCCTGTCGTGGTTGTCATGTCCATGGAGGTAGAGTGACAGTTGCTTGCAGGACTACAGGATATAAACAGATACCACTGCATGTGGTAATCTTAACCATTAAAGGACCAGATGGATGTGTAATGCCCTTAAAGGTTAAGTTGCCAGCAACTGACATGTCTGCCTCCACGAACTTGATATCCAGGACTGATTAAAAATGCTATCTTTTTAACAAAGAAACAAGTGCAAAATCCATGGGGGCCATTAGATTTTCAGGCCATAGTATGGTAATTGAGGGTTATTATTAGGAGGTACAGCTGTTTTTCTCTAGAATTATCCATTTCTTCTTAGAACAGCTGTCTGTCATATACATTATGTAGGAAACACTTTGCTTAGTCACCAGAACAGAACTAAGGAGCATATTAGTAATATAGACTGCAGGGATTTAAAACATGGGTTGTCACTCATGTTTGTCAAATTCAGGAGTATGGTAGACGAGACATGGAAAAGGAGTATGCTGGCCAACAGAGGGCGAGACTAAGCTAAGCAGCTTTGTCCATGAGGTATACTGGACTTTAATTTAGGAACCTGGATGCTAGCATTCAAGGGGCTAAAAGCCCAATTTAAATCATTTGGGATCTATAGTCCCCTATAATGCAGTTGGTTTACCCCAGATTTGCTCCAGTTCTTTTTGGTATCAGACTGCTTGTTTTGTGTAATTCTGCAACAAACAACAAGCTGCCAGCTCATAGATCAATGATTGGCATCACTCCAGCTGTTGCTGACTTTCTGTTACAGAATAGGTTAACTCTGTGAATGTGAGCTCACTGGAACTTACTCTGAGAAAAGATGGCTTCACAGAGTTATAGCAGAAAGATTCTTTATTCTGGAAATGGAGTAAATATAATGGAAACCAGTGGCAGGGTACAGATCCAGAGAGAAGGCTGAGTATTCAGTAATAGTGGATACAGAGTAAGAATGAGCAACAAGTGATGGCAGGAAGCTGAGGTACACCAGGTATCTATCTTATACAGGTGTTAGGCTTATACAGGGTTAAGCTGAACAGACTGTGGAAGGCAGGATACAGAGGTCCACAGGTGGGCAGGTGAATAGCTTGTACAGGATTAAAGCTGAACAGTCTTCTTCAGGCAGTAGGCAGTGGTACACAGGCCTATAGCTTGTTAAGGGTTAAAGCTGAACAGTCTGCTGTAGGCAGTAGGCAGAGGTACACAGGTGTATAGATGTATGGCTAGATGAGACTTATTCAGTAGCTGAACAGACAGAGGCAAAGCTAGAGAGTTGTCAGGCAGTCCAAGGTTAGGGGCAGGTAGCACAGGGTCAAAGTCAAATTGGAAGCCAGGGAACAGGAACCAGGAACAGAGAAGAGGAATCACTGTTAACACCACTATAGGACCAGTACAGCTGAGCACTGGACTACTGGCAATTTCCTCTATAAAAAGTTATGGCATGTGATGTCATCATGTGTGCAAAGTGATTAACACCTACAATAACCAATGGCCAGCTAAATACAATGGGAGTTGATGTCCAACAACAGGTGAAGTGCTGTGCTGCAGGATTCCAACTCCTGGAACAGATATATACAATACTAGAAATGTGGGACGGCATTGCCCGTCATGTTAGACAGACACAAATTGTGTGAAAGACACATACGTAGACACTGAGAGACATACATCCAGACATATGCACTTACAGAGACACATACTGTGTAACACACATAGTTAAACAGACACACACACACAGATACACACATGATGTACTTCACATGATTCCAAATATTCCATATATACTATGAAATAGTGATATGCAGTTTATCCAGGAGCAGGGTTAACAGGGAGTACAATAAAGTTAAATGTGGGTGAATAAAGAAGGGGAGGGGGTTAATAGGAAAAAGGTTTTGATTGTCACCTGCTCCTTAAGAAGCGAGAAATTGACTCCATGCACAGGTCCTCTAGCTGTGCCCGTGTAGCATGCAGCTGACCTGTGCGTAGTGTCAGAGATGTTAACCAGGGTCCCATGTCACAAAGGGAGTCCTGTAATTGTGTAAAACTGCGCTCTGCTGCTGGGGTTTTCAAACTTGTGTGCGCCACTTTGAAAGGTATTGTGAGGAAAGTACAAAGTGGCGCCCAGACAAATGAAGAAAAACCCAGCATGCGGCACTTCGGCATCACCCCTGTCACATCTTGCCGGCTGAATCCATGGAGGGGAAGAAAAGATCCATCATGCAAAGACTGAGTCAGAGCTGTGCTGGCTCCAGGATACGTAGCATACCAGGCGATGTGACATTAGACCTGTCTGGCTTTTAAGAGACCTCACTGTGTGGGTCCTCAGCAACATATTGTGTACATTTCCACAAATCCCGTGCCCCCTCCCCCTGCTACAAATGTGTAAGGGTTAAATCAGAGCTCAACGTCAGTAGTAAGTGTGTTGTTCCGAAAAAGCAATGGCCAACGCAGTGTCAGTACCAAGCAGTATTAAGCAAACATGGGGCAATTTGGGGTACCGCCTCCCCTCTCCAGTGTCAGTAGAAAAGGATACAGATTGAGAGCTGGTCCTGAGGGAGTGCTTGTATCACGGTCCCCGTGATCCTTTTCTGTCATTCTCAGTTGTGATGCTCCCTGATTGGTTGAGCTGTGTTGGCCCCCTCCTGGTGACCTGTTTTATTCTGGCCATTGGCACTTGCCGTGCCGTGTCACTACTGTGAGCCTTGATCACTTGTGTTGCTTCCTTCCACCTCACTGCCACTTTAACCATTGCTAAGCCTTAGCCAGATACTCTGCTTCTGCGAGCCGGCCGCGTTGTGGGCCTCGGTAGTCGGCAGCTCTTTACACCTGCAGAGCAGTAGTTCCCGTTACGCCCTTGGGCTATTGGCAAGCAGTGTAGCAACCGGTGGTCTCCGTTACGCCTGTGGGGCTATTGGCACAAGCGATTCCACTACGGTTGGTCTCCGGTATACGCCCGTGGGGGCTATTGACTCAAGCTATCACGGTACTGTTGGTCTCCGTTACGCCCGTGGGGGCTATTAACTCAAGCTATCACGATACTGTTGGTTCCCATTACGCCCGTGGGGGCCATTGGCTCAAGCTATCACGATACTGTTGGTCTCTGTTACGCCCGTGGGGGCTATTGGCTCAAGCAATTCCAATACTGCTGGTCTCCGTTACGCCCGTGGGGGCTATTGGCTCAAACGATCCCAATACTGTTGGTCTCCGTTTACGCCCGTGGGGGCTACCAAACAATTACACTACAGCTTCAGTCTCAAGTCGCAGCTCTTATCTACAGCGTTACACATTGAATGGACTTAAGGTGTTGTATGACCTAGCACCTACTGCAGTCTTGATCACCAAGGGCGTGCCTAACACCACATTTGAGACTGAGTACCCTTGAAATTAACCATTTGTCTTCAGTCACCGTTTTGCCTGCTCCATATCTATATATATATATCTATAGAGACATATTCCCTGTTCTGTACCTGGCATTGCAGTCCATATTCTGCTATTTTCAGTACTGCCCCTAGGGGGCAAGCTTGTTATTGTTTTTTTTTGCTCTAATAAAATTGTATTTTATTCTAACCCTCTGTCTGAGTGTCTGAAAACCGTTACAGCTTGCCAGTCTATCACAGTGTCCGGTCTTCTATGTGTCCTGAAGACAGCATGTGGGAGGTGGAGCACCGTGTCCAAATCCCATTCTCACTACAGATGGGGATTGAGAGTTAGGCTGCGAGGCCTGCACATAGCGTAGATTAGTAATACGGGAAGGGGGAGGAAAGGCAGCCCCCCAAACACTGTGTCACTGAGAATCATAATAAAGGTGGGCATAATGGAGGTACATAGAACCTTATACCTGGGGAGGAGCTGAGAGGCATAGTGATCCCCTTTAACGCTACATGTTCAGGACACCTATTCAGCAGAGAGACAGAGTTGGGTGAATGAAACATTTCGCCGGTCCTCCTTACATCACGTGCGCGGCGTTGGATGGGAAGAGAGAGTGCAGGATGGGAACGGAGTACAGGAACAGCCACATAGAAATATGTCTGGATGGCATGTAGGAGAGGAGAAAGAAGTGCAGGAACATGGAAATTTATAAGGTGTGTGACTCACTGCAGACATTAGAAGGCTCAACTGTGGTGTTGGTAGGTGTGTGTGCGCCTTTTTTTGTGTGTGGTGTGTGTGTGGCTAGTGTGTGGTGTGTGTGTGTGTGTGTGTGGCTAGTGTGTGGTGTGTGTGTGGGGTGGTGTGTGGGGGGCTTGTTTGGTGGTGTGGGGGGGCTTGTGTGTGTGTCTGTGGTGTATGAGCAAATGGCAGCCATTTTTTTTCATGACTTGGATAATGGTGGGCAGGCTGGATAGTGGGGTTGGACCAAGTCCCTGAATGATTTTCATAGGACTAGTAGTGGCCTTTGGCCACTGCAAGTCCTATGAAAATCACATCCCCATTGAATCACCCAGTGGGAGCAGTAACTCCTCCTTACTGCCGCCCCTGGGTGTGTTTGCCAGGCACACAGAAGTCTTCTTTTATATACAGAAGATAGCTCAGCAGACATTTCTAAGGTTTTATGATGCTAAAGTTTTTTCAGTGTGATATATAATAATAAAGTAGACACTGGAATGGATTTTCTAGAGTTACACCAGCATGACATCACGTTCCACCATAAAACTCTCCCCTTACCACCACATGCACCGAGGGGAAGGCAATGTGGGAATGTAGGGTGTTTCAGGGCATTCCACTGGTCCGAAACATGTTTTACATTATGAATTAAACAAGGCGCAGAGGAAATTGAAGTAAACTTACTTCATCTCCCTGAGCATGGTCTTGGGGAAACATTCAGGGCTTGCTGGTATTAACATCTTAATAACAATCACACAACTCTATTCCAGTGGTTCCCAACCCTCTCTTCAGGGCTGCCTAATAGGCCATGTCTTTAGGATTTCGCTATTTTTGTTCAGGTGAGTTAATTATATGACTGTGCTTCAGATTAACTCACTTATACTCAAGCAGGAAAATCCTAAAGACTTGGCCTTTTAGGAGACCCTGAAGATAGGAACACCACTGCTGTAGGCCATAATCCAAAATGCAATAGCTGGCATTGGAAGATAACTTTAGTGGAGCTGTGTTGGCACATCCATATATTCCCCTTGCTTCTCCCTTATTTGATGTGAGCAAAAGAGAGAGAAAAGAAGGTTCAGGGCAGCTGGAAAACACCACTCGCATCACCCTCGAGAATAGTATAGCAATAGATAATGTGGCACAGGTAATAAAGTATTGCAGACATTTGGGGTTGCAGGTACTTTGGAATGTGTCCTGATCCACCACTCCTGTATTTTCAGGACTTCATAGACCTTGTGGATTTTCTGCACAAATACGTTGTTCAGGTTCTAGGGGAGAGTCCTGAGGATTTGATGGCTTCAAACACTGCCTCACTCCTTCAGCATATAGATGCACTGTCTTCCCTGGTAAAATCTTACATTTGCGTCCATGGGCCCAACCAGGAGAATCCTACACGTGTGACTGGTGAGCATATCATCCAATGCGGAATCTATGTGTTTAGTAGGTTATAGAATATTTTACATGAAGACAAATGGATGAGATAGCCGATATAAGTTAATCCTGGTTAATTTGTTCATTTTTTTCGTAGTGCTGAAAGTTCACCAGTATCATTTCCTCCACTATCTGAAAAAAACGTTGGAAAAGCTTCAGTTCCAGGTGGCATCTGTGGATCTGACCTATGTTCCCAAGCCAATAAATTATATACAAGCCACCAATGTTCTTTATGACTTAAGGGATCTACTCCAAAGTCAAAGCATTTCAGGTGAAACCCTCCCAAACAGGTACTATATCTCCTATACCATTACCCTCTAAAGGACTTATTCATCAAGCTAAACAGGTGCAATTCTGGAGCAAACCAACTGCACCATAGTGGAAAAATAAAAATTCCAATTGACTTGAAACTGGGCTTTTGACCCACTGAATGCTAAGGAGTCTCCCTACACATTGTGAAGCAAATGCCCCATTTGAAATCGATGGGGATTTCCAGAATTTTCATTCCAACTGGTTTGCTCCAGATTTCCACCCACTCAGCTTGCTGAATAAGGTCTTAAGTATATGTATTTTCCCTCTTCTTTTTTGTAAAAAGTCATTATATCCCTTTCCTTATTAATTTACATTCTTTTGTTATTCCTGATATTGTTTCTAAACTTCCACATGTAGTCTGACCACCAGTTTTCCAGCTTTCACGGCACAGAGAACACTGTCCAGCCGTCTGCCCAAGTGCTTCCAGTATTTGTGCTGGC
This sequence comes from Rhinophrynus dorsalis, assembly GCA_037306005.1. Taxonomy (NCBI): domain Eukaryota; kingdom Metazoa; phylum Chordata; class Amphibia; order Anura; family Rhinophrynidae; genus Rhinophrynus; species Rhinophrynus dorsalis. The sequence continues at coordinate 317,642,867 of CM074722.1, forward strand.
TTCTGTTGTTTGCGATCAGCTCCTTCTCTGCCTTCTACCTGGCACTCTTAACCCTGGACATGACGAGAGAGAATGCCACCAGGTGGCTAGTTTCCATTCTGCTATCCCTTTGTCAGAGTCTCTTTGTCCTTCCACCACTTAAGGTACTTATCAGCAGCACACTCCAATCTGTGGAACTGGTTATCGTCACAGTCAGTAGTATAACCTACTGAACATCTCACATTCATTTCCACTGAGTGACTGTATCACATTAGTAACTGTCTTACATCCAGTTCCATCACGTGTATAAAAGCAAACTGGAGCAATTTTGGGTGAAGCCAACTACCAGACAGGGGACCAAAAAAATGCTAAGATTCTCCTTGATTTAAATAGAGCTTTTTAAGCCCTTGAGCGCTATGGAGGTCTCCAATGCATTGAAAAGTAATGAGCTGGAGAACTCTAGCATTGAAACTGGTTTGCATCACAATTGCTCCAGTTTCCTTTATACAAAAGATACTATGTTATATCAGGGACTATCACACAACAAATTCCAGCCAGATATTATCTCACATCATTGACAGTCTCATGGCCATTTTTACGCAATGACTGTCTTACAGTTAACTCCATACACTGCCAGTGTAAGCCAGTGTTAGTTAGTGGGGCATATGTTTAATGGAGCAGTAAACATTTTTATGGAAAAATATATATTGCAGGACTTTCCTTTGGAGTAAAACATTAATACAGTTTAAACTTTTGTTTTTTTACAAGTGGATAGATTTCAATTAGTTATTCTTTTGAATTTTGTGGGAATGCTGAGTCACTGACAAAATGGTCTGATACAGAATGTGAAAGAGACTGCTGAGCCATGTTGTCATTTTCAACTTTCAGGAAGTAATCACGCTGTCACTCGCTTCCAGACAATTTGAACTGTTAAAACCTTTCAATAAAACAACTAACAGTGGTGGGAGTATCTTTATTTTACTCAGCAGGAAAATCACTGTATAAGAGATTGGCAACCTGAGGCAGCGGGAAATGATGAGTTGTAGTCTGGCAGCAGCTGGAGGGTCTCACATTGGCCACCAAAGCCGTATAACATAAAGGTTTTCATTTAAAAAAAAGTTTACTGCTCCTTTAAAGACAAGAGACATTCTGAGGCAAACCAACTGTGCTATGGGGAAAAATGCATGTTTCAAATATGTCATTTACTTAAAGGAATAGTAATGTTTCATAACAAAAGCAGCTCTAATTAATCATCATAGTATTTGGACTTTAGAGAGTGTTATTTCAATACTGTCAGAGTTATAGTTCAAGAGTAATTCAATGACAAAGTATACCCCTCCCGCCCCTTTTACTGATGTAACACTGTTCAGCCAGAGCAGAAGGGAGGTGCCCAGGTAGACTGCAAAGAGACCAATCTTCAATTAAGATAAGGGAAAAACCTGAAAAACTTGTCAAGGGGGGCAGGGCTTTCATTGTTCTGATAGGAAGAAGATTGTCCCTTGCTGTTATCTGTCTGGTCTATGGACTGCATTCCACATCTGAGAAGAGATTGCTTACACTAGGTAAAAGGGGCGGGAGGGAGAAACTTTGCTTGTAAATATCTCTCAAACCATAAAGGTTTGAGAGATAAGACTTATATCGTCCTTCATGTTTTTTTAATACCTACAACATAAAATAAAGATAAAACAAAGTATTACTATCCCTTTAAATGGGGCTTTTAACTTTTTTCATGCTATAGAAATCTCCAGCGCATTCCAGGAGTTAAAAGCTCCCTTTTTAAGTCAATGGGAATGTTATTTTCTCTGTTTTTTTAGGCATATGACCCAATTTGTCTTACAGTGATAATCTCAAAAAACTGAGGCTGATGTACTAAAAATAACTATGGTACATATGGAAAAAACAAGTGGAACTATGGGGGACAAACAGAAATTCCCCAGATTTCAATTGATTGAAATGGGGCATTTAACCACTTCAGTGCTAAGGAGGTCTCCAACGCATAATGCATTGGAGACCTCTCTAGCATTGAAGGGGTTAAAAGTTTCACTTAAATAAATGGAAATCTTTATTTGTCCCCTATGGTGCTGTTGGCGTTCCCCCAGAATTACTTCAGTCATTCTTAATACATAAGCCTCAATATATCATATGCCAATGTCACATTGCTATAGCTGAACCATTCACTGTTTTATACTACAGGTTTTGGCACAAACTGTTTTCCAGTTCCGAGTGCTGAGAAGAAACAATATAGATGATGCAACAGAAGAGCAGCAATTGCATGGAATTCTCTCTCACTTTGGTTAGTATGCACTGGGCTATTATACACCGAAGAACAGCAACACATTACCAGTGATGTATTTAGGCTTTCTGCTGCCCTAGGCCCAACCAAGTGCATGCCTCTTGCCAAACACACTCACACTTTACCCAATCCCGTTTTCAGGTAATGCTCTTTCCCTTAATGGCCCAGATGCATGTATATCAAACTGGAAGCGGAAGGAATACTTTTTCTGAGGCTGTATGGGTTACTAATATCATCCAAATGGCTAAAAAGAGTGGGAAATGTAATTTCTGATAAAAGATCTTTTGAGTATATTCACTTTGGGAAAGCAGTACCTATGAGGAGCCTCAGTCATACAATTTTAATATTTTTATTAGATAAGGAATATAAGTAGAAAGTAGCAGTGCTGCCCCTGCCGATTGCTTCACTAGGCCTACTTGGCCTAAGCCGAAATACTCTTTCTACTCTCACTACTATTGACAGTGACGAATCCCAAACTTGAACTTGCTGCATGACTCTCAGATGCATTTTTTATTAATAACATCTACCAACAAGAGGTTTATATATAAACATGCAAAAATGTTACCACAGACTTCAAACTGTCACCCTACCATATTTATATCTTCATTAATCATTCACTGTCTCTCGCACAATTTAATTGACTCTGTAATGGAAAATTATAGGTAAACTTATCCCTAGATATAAGTGGCTTATTAGTTATCAGAAGGATTTACCGAGGTAGGAATCCTTTAAACGCCATTCACTTATTTCTATATATGCTATTTTTACTTGCATTTGGTCTCAAAGTCTAAGGCAAATTGTTTAAGTTTACAATCTGTCTGATAAAGGTCTATTTAAGTTTATTGCTTTTTGTGAAGAGATGTGATCTAAATAAAGACTTCAACAAAGATCACTACATACAGGAACTGTCAGATGTCATGCACTAAATATATAATAGATGTAATTAATGTGCTGCTTCAATGAGGCTGATGTACTAAGAGGAACTGAAGTAATTCTGGTGCAAACCAATTGCACCATAGAGAAGAAATAAATCCAAGTGGTTTAATGGGTCTTTTGAATTTGAACTCTATAGAGGTCTCCAATGCATTGTGTAGCACTGTGTTGCAGACCTATCTAGCATTTGAGGGGTTAAAAGCCTCATTTAAATCAATGAGAATTTGTAGCATTTTTAATGTTCCCTATTATGCAATTGATTTGACTCCAGTTCTTTTTTATACATCAACAAGTTAAAAGCCACGTATCCCTTAGGGCACAGATTAGTTGGCAGGAAAAATACAACAGTATTGCTATCCCTACAAAGAACGAATTATACAATTATTACAAAGTACAAGTTTGATACAATAGTATCAGTAATTTTGCACGAAATGCTGGGGGGGCCATACTTTTTCCTTTAACTATGCTCTTTCCTCACCCCAATCTACTCAATAATTGTAATAAAACATATCATTCCATAGCACCCCACAAACCCCTGTAATAAAACATATACAATAGCACCACAAAACAAATTCAACAGCACTAAGCTACAGCCCCCACAACCCTGTATAAATAGATCAATCTTTAGTCTTTAATCTTTAGACTACAGAGCAGTGTGCATGAAAAGCCTTCATGAGGCTTGCACAACAGTCAACAATTCATACAGGATGGAAAAAGTCATTCAGTGGGCTACATGGTTTTGTGGTCAATGCAGATAACAGACTCAAAGAGGGAGTAAAAAGCTGTAGGAGGGAAGAAGAATATGGTAGGATGGATTGAGGAAGAATATGGAAGGGAGTTGTAGGGAGGAAAAAAATAGAGGGTGGGATGGATGGAGGGACGGAGAGAGAAAGAAGATTGCTGTATAGAAGGAGGAGGAAGATGGAGGAAGGAATATAATAGAGGGAGAGAGAAAGAAGATGGAAACAAAAAGATGGTGGTGGTGATCAGAAAATGAAGAGAGAAATAAAATGGAGTGAGGAAGAAACTGGGGTGAAAGAAGTGGGAGGGAGGAAAGGAAGAATAGAAAGAAGAGGGATGGGTGAAGAAGATGAAAAGATGAAGAGAGGAAAAAGATGGAGGGAGGAACAAGATGGGCAGAAGAAGAAGATATAAGGAAGGGGGAGAAAAAGGTATAAGGAAGAAACTGGAGGAAGGGATGAAGAAGCTGAAGGGTGGGAGGAAGGGATAAGATGTAGGAATGGGGGAAGGAAGTAGCAGAAGGGAGAAGTGGGATGGAGAGAGATGATGAAGGGAGCTAGAAAGAAGCAATATGGAAGGGTAGAGGTAGAAGTTGGAGGGAAGGGTGGAGGAAGAAACTGGAGGGAGGGGTGGAGGAAGAAGCTGGAGGGAGGAAAAGAGCAAGGGAAATATACTCTGAAAAGCAGTCTATCTCTCTCTCTCTCACATGAACACACACTCAGGAAATCACAGTCAAGTTGGATGTAGTCACATATATGGTGAAATTATATGGAAACTAATGAGGCAGGACAAGCAATTTGGATTGGAGATGCATTAACTGTGGAGGGAAGAGACACACACACCATGGTGTGAAGACAAGTAAACATAACTAAATGTGAAGATACATTAACCTTGGTGTGAAGACACAAATACATTGATGTAAAGACACACAGACCTTGACTTGAAATCACAACACAAAAACACCTTGGAGTGAAGATATATACACACCTTAGTGTGAAGACACGCACATACGTTGATGTGAAGACACATACCTTGACATGAAGATGCACATACACAATGGAGTGAAGACACACAAAATGAAAGAAGACAAGCGCACTCACTTTACACACACACACCCTGGAGTAAATACACATACTCTTGTGTATATAACACTAATAAAAACTCTTTGAAACATTAGTCATTGGGTAGTTTATTACCTGTATGATGTAGCTGATTTGCTCCACAATTGCTTATCTTTTGCTTTTTACAGAAGTCCCTAAGGGCCTTACGTAGGTAACTAAATATATGCTATATACTACATCACAGGCGAGCTACAAAAATCAAGACTGCTATATATATTTGAATGCTAGAGAATCATACTAGGGACCTCTCTAGCTTTCAAGGGGTAGAATCCCTTTTTAAATCAATTTGGGGGAAATTTAATTTGTCCCCTATGGTGTCATTGGTATGCTCCAGAATTGCGTATATTTTGCTTTCTACATAAGTCCATACATGTTTTAAACTATTTTTACCTCTTGTCCATCTTAATTCAAGATAATGGCTGCTTTTACAGAAGAGAGAACAAATGAGTTACATCGCCTTTCCGTCATATTCATGAATTTACCTCTGAAGTCTAAATAGACCTTTTCATCATATGTTTATAGCCCTTTTATAAACACATGGGGGGAGATTTATAAAAGTGGAATTAATCAAAAAGAAGTGTTAAAATGGCTGTAAGATTGTAGCTGGTAGTTATAAAAGCAGGGCTTAAAAGTTGAAGTCCTTTGCTACTAGCCAGTCCTGAAAAGTTACTCGCCACTGCAAGCCAAAACATACCAACCAGGGCTGATTTTCTACTCGCCAGGGCTAAATTTTTACTCGCCATTGGCTAGTGGCGAGTGGAAATTTTGAGCCCTGATAAAAGTATTAAGAACAGTTTAGGAGGACATAACTCTGTGTAGTACTTTATTTTTTTCCTTGTAAATGGTGTAAGGAAGTTTGTAAAATGTGCAAAGCAAATTTATAAATTATGCTATTTGCGACAATTTTGTGACAGAATATATGCCAAATATTTAAAGGACATGTCTGACCTGTTCTTATTTTCACGGTAACCACAAATGGCTTCAATGCAGATAGGATGTTGATCTTGGGAAATATCTGATTGCCATTTGGAGGCAGGATGGAATTTTTTTACCCACTTGGGGCTTAATTGGAAATGGCTTCAGTAGGGTTTTTTGCCTTCCTCTGGGTCAACAGGAGTGATTTAGCATGGGCTAGACTTGATGGACGCATGTCTTTTTTCAGACTCATCGACTATGTTACTATTTTACTATGTTACTTTGAATACGTTATAAATACCAACACTATTAATAAGAAGCAAGGACATTTTAAGGATCTGTTCTCAAAAATGAACAAGAACACTTTTATAAATCCCCCCATGGTTCCCTCTTTCTAGTCTTCTTGTCTATATCCACCCCTTCTGTACTCCCAAAATGTATGCTACCCTTCATTTGTTCCCCAACTGCTCACTATTCCTAATCATTCCCTCCTAACTCCTACCTTCCAGTTTAATTTCAGCTACAAGGACTGGTTGATCGGTTTCATTTTGATTTTTACAGCAAGTCGCCCAGACTGGCAGCTCTCTGGCTGGAGGAACCCAGACAATCCATTGTACCAGGCCCCTGCTAATAAGAGTATCACCGGCCTAAAGACTCAGAGAATGATGGAAATGAGGCTTTACAAACTAATCCAGGAGATCATTGGTATATAAGTTTACTCATGACTGACTGTATCTGTCTCAGGCTCCTGCTCACAGTCCATACAGTAAAAAAAATTAAAATAAAGGCACATGGGATGATATTTCATTGTAGAAAATGTCATAAAAATAAAGCTTACTTATATAATCTGGGCAGAAAATCCTACTGGCCCCTGTGGATCAATTCTGAAACGACCGGTTATTCAAAATTAATCTTTCGTTAGTACTGGATACATTTCTATGGAGGCAGGCAAGCATGAATCTTTGTTGCTGACTCAAGGGGAGCTATGCTCTAAGGTGTGATAAAGAGATAATAAAGTAGAGATAACTTCTCCATTGATATCACTTCTGCAACGTCAGTGTTAGTCTATGGAGTTTATGCACTAAGATCTCTCCAATCTGAGAATTCTTAGTGCATATGCTCCATAGAATAACATAGACATTGTTACCAATGGAGAAGTTATCTCCACATTATCACCTCTTAAACACACCTTAGTACATCTCCTCCAAGGAGTTCAAACTCCTCAAACTGAAGGACTTCAGTGGTAGGAGTTTGGGTCCTTAAGTCCTGCAAAAATATCATGCCTGCCTCCATGGGCATAATATTGGATTCTAATGAAAGATTATATTTGGAGGACTACTCTAACAAGAACTGATTCACTGTGTTAATTAGGAATTTCGGCCCAGATTAAGATCAATTATGATTTATAATTAGGAGGGCTTAATGTTCCTATAAGGGCCATATGCTCAAAGAAAAAAGTGGGGTACTGCTGGGACAAACCAATTGCATTATAGGTGACAAATACAAATTCCCATTTATTTAAATGGCGGTTTAATCCCTTGAATGCTAGGGAGGTTGCAATTGCACTGCAAAATAATAGCATTCAAGGGGTTAAAGATCCCATATAAATCAATGGAAATATTTAGACACTTTAAGTGTTCCTGTTTGAGGTTGATATACTAAGAAGAAGTGGAGCAATTGTGGAGCAATACAACTGCAACACAGGGGACAATATAAACTCCTAGAATTCCCCTGAACTAAACGGGGCTGTTAATCTTCTGAATACCAGGGATGTCTCTGTTGCATCACCAGCATTACAGGGCTTTAAATACCCTTTTAAAACAATGACAATTTTGTTTTTTGTTTATTTATTTTCCCCAAAATTGCTGCATTGATTTTCCCCAAAATTGCTGCATTTCTTTGTGCATATGGCCTTAAGTCAGCGACGTCCATGTTATTTTACTCATGGACCACATTTGTGTGAGGGCCACATTGATTTTTACTGCTAACAACGGTGAATATTATTTGGAATTTTTTAGCAGCAATACAAAAGTCGAAAGAAAAAAAAACTTTATTTGTACAAATGCACAGTTATAGGCTTTGTGCTAGTCCCTGAATTGTGATCATGTTATTGAAAATGATGGCACTTGACTGATAGGGTGACCACACGTCCCGGAATGCCTGGGACTGTTCCTTATTGGGGGTCTATGTCCCACGTCCCGGGTCACCCCCCACCGGTACAACAAAGAGTCCCGGAATTAAGCAACACACGCAAGTCCAGCCAGCCAATGAAATGTATTTGCTATATGGTCCTCATTGGCTGGCTGGACTGGTACATGCGAGACAGCTGGGGTGAAGCAGGTATGCTGGTGCTGCAAGTGAGACCCATGGCTGAGGCTCCCGCTGGCACTGACCATCTTTCTGAGGCTGACACAGAGTAAGAGTTCCCACTTGGAACTCTTACTATGTTGGCCTCAGAAAAATGGTCAGCGCCGGCGGGAGCCTCAGCCACAGGACTAGGGTGACCACATGTCCCGGAATGGCAGAATGGAAATATGGTTACCCTATTGCCTGACCTATTCTTGAAGCTGGGGAAGGTGATTTGGTCCTAATATCACCACACAAAAGGTTATTCTAGCGCTCAGGGACTTTCTAAAAAAAATGTCAAAATAGAAGTATATAAATAGCTAAAAGTTATTATTGTTAATATTATTCAGTTGTACATAAAGGTGAAGACAAGATAAAAAATGATATATAACATAAAAAGAATAGAGAAGCAAAAAATAACAAGAACAAAATAATGGTTTGTGGCAATTGCATACACCATAAAACATCCTTTTAAATAAATAGTTCTTTTAAATGGGACTATCTCAGGGTGAATCCAAAAGATAAGCAGTGCACAATTTCTTATGGGCTCTTCAATGTATATTTTCCTTTTTCTTTTTTCATTCTGCTTCTGGGGTTCGCTGCCCTTTTCACACTAGTGGTTGCGTGAGGTTCAATAGCTGTAAAACAACAACAAGATAGGGGCGCAGGACCCTCGAAGAGCACAACCTGTAAAAATCCTTGTTTATAGCCCCAAGGTTAGAACTGCTTACCAGACCACTGATGGATCTAAGCATTCAGTGATCACCACTCCATGGGATGTTCTTACAATCAAAAATTTCATTGTTCAGGACTTAGAGGCATTTTGCACGGACCAGTCTTTGTTTTTAAATAAAGAAAAATAGATATAATTAACCACCACTTTTTGTGCCTATATTGTCACTTTCTCAAGGGTGCAGTTAGTAAAAAAAAATATATTTTCAGTAAAACCCATCAGTGGTCTGGTAAGTAGTTCTAAACTTGGGGCTATAAACAAGTATCGTTACAGATTGTGCTCTTAGAGGGCCCCGATCTTTTTGTTGATTAGCTCCTAAAAGCCTAATAGTTCATGTGTGATATATAATTAGGTACAATTGTTTGTTAAAAATATCATGTGGGCCACATCCTGGGGTCAGACAGGGTGGCAAACAGCATGTTGGATAACCATGCCTTAAGTAGTCAATCTATGATCATATTTCTGCTCTCCGTATTTACCATAGCTGGAATGTTTTGAGTTTATTTTTCATAATTTCTCCCAGGAGCAGGGACATTGCTAGGAACTGGCTGAGGGGGGGTAAAGCCTCAGGTCTTGTTGCCAGTTTGGGGCATGTAATGGGGCTAACTTCTCTAGTACTAATGGTGCATTTGGGCTGCAAAGTGCACTAATAATGCATTCGTTTGGTCCAAGCCAAAGATCCTCTGGGAACTCTGCCCAGAAGTCTCACAAATCATCTAACAGCCCATTCCTTTCTGACCCAATTCTTTGTCTTTTCAGTTAATGTGGTGTTCCTGATCATGATAATGATAATGGCCTATTCAGAGAAGAGTCCTAACGAGTTCAACTTAAACAGAGCCATTACAAACAGTTTTTCAAGCACATTCAACATTATTGGAAACATCCAGGACTTTTACAGCTGGTCACACGTCACACTACTGCCAAACCTCTACAGCCAGTACCCAGGTGTGTGTCTTGTACATGTTAGGATAGGTTGGTAAGGAGGTCTTCAATGCATTGGTTGGATTTCTAGCATCTAAGGGGGTTAACAGTATTCCGATATTGGCTGATAGGTGAGGCAACGTGCAGGAACACTGCCTGTAGTTATACAGTTATGATCATGGTTATAAACCTTCAGGCCCCTGATTGAAATTGGATGCTGCCCCCCCCCACTACCACCACCACCACACACATACACACATACATACACACACAGAGTGCCGACACAGACTGTATATAAGTTTGAATCATGCTCCAACACAAACCAATGTTGCAACTCTCCACAGGAAGATCTCAGACTGTCTTTACAGGATGGGAAAAGAGAGACCCCCCCCCCCCCCGTTGACTGTTAACCCTTTCTGTGCCAGAGGGGCATTGAGTTCACTCTCTGGTGCTCAAAAGGTTAATGAGTTAATGAAGAAAAGGGAAGGGGCTCATCAATACTATTCTATTTTAATGGCTAGAAGTAACTAAGTGTAATGATGTCAGAGACCACAGCCAATAGGCATTTAAGATAGGAAAACTTTGTAAAATGGAGGTTTATTCACAGAACAGGCTCCCAGCATATTTCAGAAAAGCAACTACGGAATGAGCATTCTTAAATGCTGTAAATAAGAGAGAGGGGTTAATTCATATATGAATCAGTCAGAGAAGAAATATGGTCTAAGTTGCAACTCCAGCCATCGACTGATGGGAATTGTAATGTCCAACAGCTAGAGAGACAAAGGTAGCCCACCACTGGTCTAAAATGTTAGACAAAGGAGCTGTAAACTTTTATTATGAAAAAAACATGTAAAGCTTTTTCTAAGAATACTTCCATTGCTTGGAGATCATTCTTTCCAACATTAGTACAGTACAAACTGTTTTAATGTCATGTGGTGGAAAGGTTTTATTGTATACTGTGAAAGAGAAGACTACAGTTCTCCAGATAATGTGATAGTAGCAGCTTCACCATATTGTATGAAACATGAAATCTTAATTTTCAAGAATAGGAAACACTCTACAACATATGCTTTTGTCTAATAAAACTTTACAGAGTCTTTAATCCTTTGAGAGCCAGAGGGGTACACAACGAATTGCAAAGCAATCCATTGCATACCCCTTTGGAACTCAAAGGATTAAGATGATCTAATGGCTGTAATCTACTATCAAGTGTTAACCCCCTCACTTACTGCAGCACAGATCACCATTCCCTCCTAGCAATACAGCAATCATCAACCACACATACAGACACACTCCCACTCCAGCAGTTCTCAGTTCCCAGCATATATTGCAGAACAAAGCAGACTACAGTTAAAGAGACAGTCAACCTCCTTTTTTAATTTCATTATTTTGCAAGTGCATAATATGTAATGTCAAATTGCCTATACTTTTTGCTATTTTTTAATAGCCACCCATTAGTTTTCAGTTATATGTCAGTTATATGCTCTGGGTGATTGTTTCCAGAGAGCTTTCAGTGAAGGTTTTTCTACATTATTTCACTGTCTTTTTCTCATAAAAAAAGTTCCAGGCAAAAAGCTCTCTGTAAACAAATTCAAATAGCTCCTTGACAGGGACAAAAGTGTAAAGATGGAAATAATAATAAAAAGTACAGGCAATTTCAAGTTATATATATATATATATATATATATATATACAGACTCAAGAAGTTTACTGTCACTTTAAAGCTGTTTTCACATACTTACCCCTTTGACTTGTTTTTGTGAGGTTTTTGAAGCTGCCATGCTTTAGGGAAGAATATAATTTTGGACTACAGACAGAGAGATAAAAATGAGCAATTGTGGAGCAAGCCAACTGCACTATAAGAGACAAATAAAAAAATTCCAAAGTACCAATGATTTAACCCTTTGCAATGCATTCAGTACCCCTCTGGCACTCAAAGGGTTAAATGGGGATGTTCAACTCCTTGGGGGAGATGCACTAAGGTTTGATGCTGTTGCAATGTGTGTCTGGCAAGCTTATTTGCAACCTCAATTGTTTACCATGATAATGTAACCCCTTAAGAACCATAGGAGTGTGCACAATACATTGCTGTGTTAGGAAGAGGCAATTCTGTGTCAACCATCCTATCAGGTTCCTGAGTCCCACAGGTGATGAACAGGTGAATTACCTACAGGTTCCACTGCGTGCTTTTCTAAATACAAATAGGAACAGGTTTAAGGAGTTAAGACACATGGCTCTAGTTTTGGGCTATAGCACAATCTTCAATGTGCAGGAGGGAGAAGGATCTCAGGCTGGAGCTGCAGGATCTTGGTTCACAGACCCTGAATTTACAAGCAGTATGGTGAGGAGAGGAAGGAACTTTACTGGCCAGTATTTGGGCTTGCTGCACACCAGACCTGGCACCTATGGATGCTACTTACATTCACAGATTTCAGACTTTAGTTGCTAGCAGCTTGAGCGAGTTTCTCCTGTGTAACTTTTTGGGCTGAGTGAACAAAAGGAGGGGGGAGCAGCACAGGGAACTGAGAGAAAAGGAAGTCACCTTCCCCGTTCCCTTATATACCTACCTACACTGCAACTAGAAGTGTTACTCTAATTAGAAGATCCCGCACACACACTTGGAGAAGCAGTGGATGTTTTGCCAAGCTGAATGCCTGCTTGGAGAAGAATCTGACACCAGAGGAGACCCCCTTGGCAACCACTTCTGAGGTTGATCAGAGGAGAGCCTCTGCTTGGGGAAGCAGTCGCCAAGGGGGTGGGTCTCCTCTGACAGTGGATGCTTCACCAAGCAGACACCCAGCTTGGCAGAGAATCCATTGCTTCACCAAGTGAGGTGGAGGTATATGGGGGAATGGAGAAGGTGCATCCCTTTTTCTCTCAGTTCCCTTTGCTGCTCCCCCCACCTATTGTTTGCTCAGCCCAGTAAGTCACACAGAGGAGGAACTCTCTCGAGCTGCTAGCAGTTAATGTTCTGGAAATGTCTGAAATCTATGGATGTAGGTAGCATTCCTAGGTGCCAGGTCTGGTGTGCAGCAAGCCCAAATACTGGCCAGTAAAGTTCCTTTCTCTGGTCTTTAAGGGGTTAAATTATCATGGTAAACAATTGAGGTTGCACAAAGGCTTCCCTTCTTTCCATGGATGTTTTAACCTTGTCATAATTAACCCCTTGTCTCTGTTAAGGTTCTCCAGCGCTTTTCTCTCTGGCTTCCCTATACAACACACAATTTTATTATATACATTGTTTAACAGTATAAACTACAACACATTCATTGTCCACTTGTTTTTAATGAAACTACATTTCCTATCTTACTTTGTCAGTTTATGTTGATGTCAGAGTTGCCCTTAATGGCAACCACAGGCAGAGTGTAGCTCTCAAGCTGTTGTTGGATTATTCCAGCTATCAGCCAAGGAGGGTAATTTATAGGTTTAGGATGATGGCAGTAATAGTTCAGCAACAGACTGCCCACGTGGTGATTTATACACTTCCAGCACTGCTGTACAGGAACAGATAAAAATCTGAATGAACGTTACATTTTAAATTAAATAAATATAAACAACAACATAAAAGTGTTGATAATAGTGCAATGCACATCCCTATGGCACTGAAAGGGTTAAGGGAGGGCAGCTGCTGTCTCTACTTTTTACCAGAGACAGCACTGTTCTCTTGCTCCATAGAGATCCCAACATTGCCAGCCTCAGGTATACAGTGTTGGGACTGTGAACTCCAACAGAAGAAGCAGCTATCTGAGCTTAGTGCATGTGGTGAACAGTCACATCAACATATAAACACACCCACATGAATACGACAATGGCTCATTATCCTACATTTCCATATGGACATTTTTCATTAACCTGCATTTCCATATGTAAATAGGCCATTGTCAGTGTGTTCAGTCATACTCCTAAACCTGTCGAGGGTATGGTGGATTGAAAGGGATATGATGGCAAAGACACATTAGTGCATACTGGTGATGTGCCTTTGACTCAGATCCAACTAGGGAGGTCTACAATGAATGGCAAAGCAATCAGAAGAAGACCTCTCTAGCATTTTCTAGTGTTCAAGATATTAAAAGTTTCCTTTAACCTCGTAAGGACCTATGACAGTTCTGGCACGTCATGGGTCCAACATTCTATAAGGATTTCAGGGCTCCCAGTGCATCTCCACGCCGTTTGGGGAGCCCTGAACCGGATCCAGCAAAAAAAAAATGGTCTGTGGTCCTAAAGTGATGGCCCTGTGCACGTACAACCGGTTCTTAAGGGGTTAAAACGTGGGATTATTCATTTGTCCTTCCTGGTGTATTTAAGCAATTATCTATGTTAGTCCTCTGGGAACAAAAACAGGTCATATTTTCATGTTATTCAGGATTGCTCACTGGTGGGTAATCAATAGCCATTTTCATTTCACTTCCTGTGGTTAATTAGGGACCTTAAAATATGATCCATTGATGTGTCCCGGGAACTGAAGCTGAGAGTCTCTGGTGTAGTTCATTTGTTCCAGAATTTTTCCTCTTTTTATTTGTACTTATGACCCTTTGGCCCAAATTTATAAAAGCAGTTATTCTGCAGTAAACCGACTGCACCATAAGGGGCAAATAAAAATCCCGTTAAATTAAATTGGCTTTTAACCCCTTGAAAACTAGAGAGGACTCCAATGCATTGCATTGGAGACCTCTCTGACATTCAAGGGGTTAAAAAGTGCCATTCAAGTGCATGGGAATTTAGGAATTTGTATTTGTCCCCCATGGTGCAGTTGGTCTAATCCAGAATAACTCCACTTTTCTGATATAAATGTGAGCCAATGTCTGTTATGTTCTGTTTTATTTAAGAACACCCGAGGTCCTAGGTGGAATTGTGAATGGAGGCCCCCATATATCATCTGGGTCCTCTTAAGTTTAGTGGTAGAAAAAGCATTAAGAGGACCCAGATGATATAGCATTCAGCTACTGTGTACTGATGAAGTAGCATTCAGCTACTGTGTACCCAGAACACAACCTCTCTTCTTTCAGACCATCTGATCCCTGAGTTAAATAGGTTCCTTTCTATAAAACTGGCACTGATTAGGCACCTTCAAACTGGAGGCCCCATCTGGGTACACCCATGCATTAAAATGCCCCTGTGCACTCTTTTGGCACTCAAAGGGTTAATTCTGACTCATTATCACATGTTGCTAGGATTCATCACAGATGGGAACTGCTTTCTCCTGGGAAGCCCTCGCATCCGTCAGGTGCGCAGAATTTTGGGCAGTGCAGGGGATCAGAGTCGATACAACTCAGAGGATACAGGCAGTTATGGAACAGGCTGGTCTCCTCTAAACAGCAGCAACACTGAGGATGACAAGTGGAAATACTACACAGAGAAGGAGTTGGGAGGATATCCCATCTGGACACAGCTGGGCTGGTATTCAGGAGGAGGATACGTGGTGGAACTAGGAATGAACAGAAGCTATGCATCCAGGTGTGGAGAGAGAATGGACACACACACACACACACACATGACCCAGGGAAGCTGACACCAAACCCAACAGGGGGATGTACTAATATGATTCTATGATATAACGTGCTAGAATCAGTTTATTAGTCCTTTTCATGCCTAACACCAAATTACTAAGTTATTTATACCAAAATGATCCTCTTAATGCTGCTTGAACCACCAAGGGATGGGTAGTGTGGGGGGTATATGGGAGTTTGGATCATTCCTTTCCTCTGCACCTTGTTTAATGCCATGTATATAACCAAGCATAAAGGAAAGTGCTTATCATTTCTGCATTTCCATGTGTATGTTAGAGGGGAGCTATTTGGGGCTTGCTGGCATCAGTCTGTATGTGCCAGTATGCTCTAAAGTAGTCATATGTTCTAGTGCATAACACTGAAAGGCAGGTGCAGGATTAGAGTCTAATGCCAAATGAGCTGTTCTGGTGAATTTGAACATCCCCCCCAAAACATGATATACTGTTAAAAGACATAGGACATAGTGGAGAGGCAGACACTGGGTAGAAGATGTATTACAGTGCAATGAGACATAGGGCAATAGGCTAAGATTCATAGCAAAGCACTGACAACCCCTCTCTATTCCTCCTCAGCATGCTTGACTGGCTGGAAATGAGCAAGTGGCTAGATGGCTACACTAAAGCAGTTTTCTTGGAGTTCAACGTGTATAATGCCAATGTAAACCTCTTCTGCGTGGCAACCTTCATCTTGGAGACCAACATGATTGGTAGAAAACTTTCTAGCAACAGATCCTCCATCCAAGCCACAGAGTCTTCATTTCTGAGGCTATTGTACTGTATTGCAAATAAAAAACTCCCAAAATTCCTGTTGATTTAAATAAGAATTTTAACCCCAAGGAAATGCACTGGAGACCCCAACAGCATTGTATGGGTTAAAAGTCCTATTTAAGTCAATGGGATTCATTGTTTTTCCTCATGGGGCAGATAAATGGTTATCACTAGGATTTTTCCACATCTCAGCGCAATGGCCTTATTACTCTCTCCTTACACTAAAGCCTTAAAGGGATAGTAATACTTAAAATGTAAAAAAAAATATGTTGTAGGGTTTATCCCCCTGAGTAAAACAAGAGTACTCCCACTGCTGAAAGGTGTTTTATTCAAAAGTTATTACAGTTCAAAGTTGAATTTCTTAGGTGCAATATCACAGTGGCCTGAAATTGTACAGTGGCGCTGTTGCTACACGATCCTATGGACAGCTCTGGTCAGTTGACCATAAATCTCCATAGGATGGTGTAGCAACAGCGCCACTGTACAATTTCAGACCACTGTGATATTGCACCTAAGAAATTCAACTTTGAGCTGTAATAACTTTTGAATAAAACACCTTTCAGCAGTGGGAGTACTCTTGTTTTACTCAGGGGGATAAACCCTACAACATTTTTTTTTTACATTTTAAGTATTACTATCCCTTTAAAGGGGAAATTTATTGTAGGAGAAAGTAGCTATTTGGTTTAACCCTTTGAGTGCAAGGCAATGTGTTCCGTACTCCTCTGGCACTCAAAGGGTTAACATATTGACTTACCTAGGTACAGTAGGTGTCCTTCAAACAGCAGTCAGGTATATCTGCCTATATATTGTTGGTATTACAGCTTTCATTTCCTTCATATATTAAGTTCAGACTCTAAATTACTCCTACTACTCACAATAAACTATGGGCTTCAATAGAAATGAATGACAAGTGTGGGTCAGTAGTCTTTAGTCTTCATCAGAATGTAAAGAGAAGCTTTAGGACCGGACTACAAGAGAAAACACATACAGCTCTAACCAGTATATAGTAACGATACACTGATGTTTGATATGCAACTACTAGATAGGTCCTCTTCTGTTCAATAAACTAAAAGACAATATTCCTAGTGAATATTTTTCCTATAATCCTAACCATAGGACTCCTACCTTACCTTCCCTTAACTTTTACTCTCCAAAAAATTTCTTTCCAACCCTTAACCCTCTGAGTGCCAGAGGGCTAGCCAACGCATTGAGAAGCAATGTTTGGATAAGCCTCTGGCGCTCAGAGGGTCAAGTGTTCCTCTTGTGCCGTACCTCTTTGTTTAAGTTTCTGCTCATTTTCTTTCCTTTCTTCTAGGAAATTTTATGACCTCCACAGACCTGCAGATTATGCGTCTTTATCAGACAACTGGTAACATCTTCACGTTGCAGTTTGTTAGCGAGATCATCTGCCTTATCATTGTATTGTACACTATTGTACAGCAGGTGGGTACAGCAACTTTCCATATTCATCCACGCTCATTTAGTTTCCTGTAAAATGATGTCATACTCACATTGACTCAGACCTACAAATGAATTTCTGAGCTCACTGGGACTTATTTATAAAGGCAAAGTTGAGCAACTATTTGGCAAACCAACTGCAAATTAGAGGGACAAATACAAATTATTGTTGTAAATTGAGTTTTTAACCCCTTAAATTGCTTAAACGAAACACACTTCAAGCTATAGGGACAAATAGATTGCCCCCCTCTTTTTGTTTGATTACAATTGTTATCTTGAGCAAAAATATTAGCAGATTTATATTTCTAATACAATTGCTTAGAACTTGGTACTAGACTTGTGCACGGGCAAAATTTTCGGTAAAATTCGAATTTGGACGAATTTTTTTTTTCTAATTCGGATGATCCTAATTTCAGACCGGGCCTATTCGATTCGGACGAAATTCTGATCCATTCCGAATTATTCGGCCGAATTTAACATGGGTTAAATTATAGCAGTGTGCCTCCGTGCACGCTGCTATCATTATTTGCAGACAGGGTGTGCATTTAGAAAAAGATCCATCCCAAAAACGGACATTGTTGTACATTGAAAGTCTGTGCATGTCACCTCTACTCTAGCATGGGATGCCAGTCACAATGCAAACGTCAAACATCGAAAACCCATGCCTGTCATTCAATTTAGCATGTTCGAACATCGAAACCCCATGCTTGTCCTTCAATATAGCATATGTTCGAACATCGAAACCTCATGCCTGTCATTCAATTTAGCATATGCTCGAAATCGAAAACCCATGCCTGTCACATCCTACTCAACATAAGTGGTTGACTCGAACATGGACAAACTACATGTCACATTCTATGTTAGTACATGGGTAAAGATTAAGGTTTCATTTTCTGGTACCAGCCTCCTACCCTACTGTCCCTCTTTAGTACCCAAATTCCTCTCTCTCGTTTTCCTATCCTGATTTCCCCTCATATCAGATAACTCTATGTGTATATACATTGTAGAGTTTCATACTACATCAAGAATAAACATCAATGATTGTAATGTGATAGATGTAATGTGTTAAAAAGAAAAATTGAGACATTCTGTTGTGAACAAACTGCAACACAGGAGAGAAATAAAAATAATGCTTGACATCTATACTGAAGAGGGGTCCACAGCATTGTCTTAGTATAGCAATATCACCGTTTTCCGTGAGTGTGCAATACAGGGCTCTACGGTAATTGCTGGGCATTTCCCAATGTCATAATCAGGGGATGATGGGAGTTGTATTCTAACTACTGTTAGGAAACACATAAGTGATGCACATTCATCTCCCACCTAGAAATTATTTACACACGAGGCAACTCCCCCAAGTAATACCTAGCCCCTTTCCAAGTGAAAGGACTTCCAGAAAGGCTTCAGATCTCTTAGTGACTCACCTGTTATTGCCAGTCAGCGGGACCCGGAGAGTAGGAGGGGGTGATGCTATGACTGCACGGCACGGTGCTCTTAGTTGGTCACTTGTCGCAATGTTGAAGCTCAGCCCGGCCAACACCTTCTGGGTGGAGACACCTCACAGCAATCCTGTTCAGGACACATCATGCACTGTTGTGCACTCATACTAGGGATCCCAAATGTTTAGACTCATTTTGTACAGGGGGCACCCTCCTGTATTTGCAAAACCTCTCTAGCAAATCTGGGACGGTAGACCTATTTACTCAAGTCTTGACTTTAGGTGGGCGATAAACAATACAAAATAGGCATAATGTTTCACTATCACATAATTCACGTCAGTGAAGCAGCCAGCAGGCATCGCCACTGAGTGAGCATAGGGCTGCCCGGCTGCTGACAGTCACACTGATGGGACACCCTGCAACACATAAATGGTGGAAGAGCACAAAATAAACATGCTATGGGACGGCAAATTGCCGCCCCTGTCAAAGTGCTGCCTGGGTCCATGGACCCACTGGGACCCATGTAAGGGCCGGCCCTGTATTCAACAAATACCTAATATTTTTTTATATTTTGCACAGGAACAAATATTATTTGCTCCTGCAGTGGCAATAACTCGAACTAATGCTGGCTGCCTACCTATGCCTAGCCTAATGCTACCTGCCTGCCTACACAACAACTGTACACTCTCTAATCTCTTCTCTCTCTGAGCTCCAACAACCCAATGAGGAAATGCAGGCTGTCTGTCTGTGTGACTGTGTCATTAGTCCAACCCCCATCATGAAACAAAGAAGGCTATTCGAATACAGACAAAAGAGGGAAGTAGTGCATGAAACGGAGAATGGAATTGGACTAGAGACATGGAGGGAAAATTATGGAGGGAAAGTAATTGAGCGCGCACAGGAAGTACAAAAAAGTCCTGGTCAAAAGTAGTCAAAACTTTTGGAAATGTGTCGATTGCCGAAACTTCCGAAAGTTTTGACGAATTTTGGACCTGGGCTGTTCGGAGTCGGATCATTTTTTCCGAATGACCCTTGAGTTTCGGATTGGCCGAATGTCTCCGAATTACCCCATTTTCGACGAAATCCAAATGTCTCCGAATGAATTCACACATGTCTACTTGGTACTTTTTTGACACAAAAAAATTCTGAGAGTTGTTTTATTACTAGTTTTGTGACTACTACTTTATATCAGCTCATGCAAGTGACAAAATTCCTTGGGAGGGCTATAAAAAGTGATACATGCAGGAGTTTGTAGCTGCTTTGTTTTTGTTGGTGATTTTCACCCATAATAATGAACACGCAAATCAGTCACAATAACTCTTTTCAGGGCTGTTAACCCTTTCTGTATGACAGCGCTCATTGTGAGAATGTAGTAAACCTGATTTTTCACTGAAATGTTTTTCTCTTTTAAAACACAGACCTTTATAGCTATAATTGTGTGGTTGGTCAGCCCACAATCGTCCTTTCCTTAACTGGTAACAATTTGGGTAATTTTTCTGCCAATTCATCCATATCCTATAACAATTATTGGTTAAAACAGCTCATTAGACACAAACAACAGCATCCTGAGGCAAGGAAATCAATAGCTTTACTGCCCTTACTGTAAAAAAACCCCTGCCTTTGTTTTAGTCGAAAGCACCTCTCCTCTAGTTTAAATGGATCACCTCTCATTCTCTGCTCAGCGCTTTGAGTAAATAATTCATTGGAGAGTTCTTTGTATTGACCTTGAATTTATTAGTTAATGGTAATCATATCACCCCTTAGACTTCTCTAATGTAAACAAACCCAGTTTGCCTTGTCTCTTTTTATAAAACAGATCTTCCAATCTCT
Source organism: Rhinophrynus dorsalis (assembly GCA_037306005.1). Lineage (NCBI taxonomy): Eukaryota > Metazoa > Chordata > Amphibia > Anura > Rhinophrynidae > Rhinophrynus > Rhinophrynus dorsalis. The sequence goes on from CM074722.1 coordinate 317,663,850, forward strand.
TTATCAGTTTTGTTGCACATCTCTGCACTTCAATTCAATAATTAATTTTTTAAGAACTGGTGCCCAAAACTGTTCTCATCTAGGATATGGAGTGCAGTTTTGGGTACAAATTCTAAAAAAACATTATTGAACTGGAAAAAGTTCAGAGACATGCAACAAAACTCTGAGTTATAAAGATTAACTAGCCAAACTGGGTTTGTTTACTTTAGAGAAGTCTAAGGGGTGATATGATTACCATTTACAAATATATTTATGGTCAATACAAAGAACTATCCAATGAATTATTTACACAAAGATCTGAGCAAAAACGAGAGGTCATCTATTAAGACTAGAGGAGAGGTGCTTCCAACTAAAACAAAAGCAGGGATTTTTTTACAGTAAGGGTGATAAAGCTATGGAGTTCCTTGCATCAGGATGTTGTGCTTGCAGATACTGTAACTGCCTTCAAAAAAGTAATGGATACCTATCTAGCACAGAACAATAGTGAGAATTATGACAGATGGCTTCAATGCAGATAGGTTGTTGGTTCAGGGAACTATGTGACTGCCATTTGAAGTCAGAAAGGGATTTTTTTACCCACTTTAATAGAAATGGCTTCAATGGTTTTTTTTTTGCCTTCTTCTGGATCAACAGGGGTGATCTGGCATGGGCTGGACTTTATGTATGCATTTTTTTCAACCTCATCAACGATGTTACTATGTTACATAACAATTTATTTTTGAACCACATTAGGCTCTAATCAGATTTATCTATAGTTTCTATTTACTCTCATATACTATCTGTAGTTCGTACTACCTCTCATATACTACCTGTAATATCTACTCTCATTTACCCAATGGGTCCTGCTCAATGCCCCATATCAAGATTTGTATTCATGGGCTATTCAGGATAATTATGCCCCAGGAGTACGTATCTATCTTTTTAATGTTGCTGCTTCCATTAGAGTGACACTAATAAAACTTATATTTGTTCTAACTTATTATTCAGCTTCCGTCAGGGCTATTTTGTCAGGCCCACCTGTGAGTGCTAATTCTGCTGGATTATGTGTTTTGCTATATTTCATTTCCCCTGTAGCACCTCAGGAAGTCTGTGTAATAGCTGTTAGGACGGTTGTAATTTAGAGTGTGTGTGCCAGGTACTACATAGGGGTAATTTCTGTGCTAGGGAACAGTGATGGAGACTTGGGATAGTATCATGTGAAGAGTAGAGTGTGGTCATGGGTGGGTCTAAGGGAGCCTTTGGTGTCATGCCTAGCGGCACCTGAGATGAGAAGTGGATGTTATTCTCACTGTCTGCTTTCTTGTACAGGGTTTGCATCTGAAAGCAGAGAAGTTGTCTTATTTCCGAAAGTCAAAGAACCTCTTGGATCTGAGTATTATAATGATCTGCTGCTGCATTTCTGCTTTGTATGTGAAGAAAATCTTCTTGCGCCGGAGAGATATAGACCGTTATCATCTTGACCACAGTCGGTGAGCATAAGCATCCCCCTCAGATTGGGCCGTGGGTATAAAAGTACCCCAATTCTGAAGTAAACCAAATGCACCATAGTGGACATGTAAAAATTCTTCAGGTTGTCATTGATTTAAATGGGACTGTTTAACCCTTTGATTGCAAGTGGCGCGCCCAACGCTTTGTCAAGTGACACGTTGGGTACCCCTCTGATCCTCAAAGGGTTAACTCTTTGACTATAAGAGAGGTTCACAATGCATTTTTAAATCTCTCTAGCAGTCAAGGGGTTAATATCTCCATTTAAATCAATTGGACTTTTTATTTGTCTCTTGTGATGTATTGGGCTTTCCCCAGAATTGCACTGCTGTACCTTTATACATATGGACCATTGTATCTGTCCTCCAATTGAAATCTTCATTCTCAATAACTGTATCAACTTTTCTTGTTCCCACTTTCATAACTTCCATTCTGTATTTGCTAAGTGTGTAATTCTCATTCTGAGAAAACAAAGTATCTCCTACTGCTGACTGATTTTTCATTCAAAAGTTATTACAGGTGAAACTTTTTAAAATAATAAACTGCACATTACTATTGTGTTCACAAGGGGGTGCTGTTCCTATCAGTTATTATGGATAGGCATAGTCTATGATTCAAGTTGCCCCTCGAGTTCATTATAGAAAAACTATTTATCTTAGGTAACAAATCAAATTTCTGATTGATTTATATGGGGCAATTAACCCCTGGGATGCTTTCTCGCTCTAGCATTCATGGGGTTAAAAGTCACATTTAAATCAATTGGAATTTTGATAATTTGGTTTTTATTAGTTTGTCCCCTATGGAACAGTTGGTTTGCATAGGAATGACTCCTCTTTGCTTTTATATATAAGGTCTACTGAATTACAAATACAGATTAATTAATGTGAAATGCTGACATAGAGCAATTAGCGCCCATTAATCTGACTTTCATATGACCTTACTGAGGCACTGCATGTGACACTTACATTCAGTAAGAATGTCTCATCCCGTAGATCAGGGCTGTCCAAGTTCAGTCCTCAAGGGACTTTAACAGGCCAGGATGTAAGGATTTCCCTGATAAGCACAGGTGAGTTAATCAACGGCTCATTTATTTTGACTGACCTGTGCTTAAGCTGGGAAATCCTTAAATCCTGGACTGTTGGTGGCCCTTGAGGAGTATACTTGGACAACGCTACCATATAGCATGAGTCTCCAATCTGTGTCTCATGAAGCCATTTCAAGTGGTTTACTGTCTGCTCATGGGATAAATTATTTTTCTTGTTTTGGAGGCAAGGGGGGAATTAAAATAGAAATAAAGAAGAGTAGGAGGAATAAAAAGAACTAATAAAAATTAGATAGCAAAAAGTAAAGTTTACTGGGGGATAAACAATAAGAAAGAGAGTCATAATCAGAAATTGTAGGAAATTGAGAAGGAGCAGGATGAGCATGGAGATGAGAGGAAGAGATTTGGAGAGAATGAGAGAGGGTGAGTGAGTGAGAGAGAAAGAGAAATAGACCTTATCAAAAGATAAAGAGAACTGGGAGAAAGAAGGTCATTAAACCTTGCTTAGAGAAAACAAGACTCTATGAAATATTTAATACTGGGGGAAAATAGAGACACAAAGACAAGGGATGGTGGGAGGGCAATGCAAATAATTCCCTCTAAGTGTAGTTTTTTTATTTATCTGATTTATTTTATGTAATAAAATGTTCACTTTTAATATATTTACACTACTTCTTTGACAAATAAGACATTCATAGTATATACTCCATATATAATTATGATTGCCATCTGTATTTGTTTCACTGCTCTCTGTGTTTAGGTCTATGGTGTGAGCTAATATTTACATTTGAAATGCTACACTTAGAGGAAATTATTTGTGCTATCCACCTCAATCCCTCGTCTTTTTGTTTATTTTGCATGTTGGACCATGAACCATCGATGGAAGTGTTACCCATGTAATTACATTTGAGGACAGCTGCAATAAAGAGGGGATATATAAATTTAAAGACTGAAATCTAGAGAAAGTTCTTCCCAGCCTATCCCATCCTTATAAGACATAAATAAGTTTACTTTTTGGTGGATCAGTGGAGTCACGCCTACCCCTTGTCTTATTGAATTTCCTAGCTAGGGTGTGCATGCTTTCCTCCGGCGGTGCGCTGCTGCATAAGTGAGCCACCGGGGACAGGATCTCTGCTCTATAAAGAGTCACGGAGCGCATCTTCAGCCCCAATCTACTATATAGACAGGAGAGAGAATGCCTGACACCCCGCAACCTCTGGCCTCAACTGGGACTGCCTGCCCTCGGAGGCTCATTAATGCAGGAGTGCACTGCCACAGGAAAGCGCACTGAGCGGCTATTGAGAGACATAAAATATTAGGATAAAAGGTTAAGATGGATAATGTCTTAAAAAAGGCTACTGATAGCTATTGTAACCTTTTCATTGATACATACAGGCTACTCAGCATCAGAATGTGTCAACATTTTTATGTGTCGACAGTGCAGCTTGGAATATTCTTTCACACATTTCAACACGGCAACAGGTTTAAAGAGCTGTTTGGTTGGCCGCCCAATAATGGCCCATATTCTTTTGTTCAAGAAATAGAGACATAACTGAGGGAAATAGCAAGTTAGAACATTACAACTAGGAATAGAGAGAGAGAGAGAGAACATGAAGGAAGAAAACATTGGAGGTACTGAAAACAGTCAGTAGAGTAAGCACTGGCTGGAACCGATAAAGATCTGAGAGGGCTATATGAGAGAGCTGGGGTAAAGACAGAATTGAGGAATAGAGAGAATGGAGGAAAAGTATGCAAGGAGAGCTAGGTGATACGAGAAAGAGGAACAAAAAGAAAATAGGGCTGAAGATGAATTTAGTAGGAGGGGTGGATATCAGAGAGAGAAAGGAGTAGACAATCTGCCGTGGGGCTGAAGCACTGGACGGGAAAAGAAGCTGGAAGAAATATAAAAAAATAAAACTGAAAGAGAATTTACTTGGAGAAGAAATATTGTTAAAGCTGAAAGCCCGTACAGTTGGAGAATGGAGATTGATATGTGAAAGTGCATTGGCAGGATGATAAAGGTGAGATGTTGTGCTATGTGTCAAACATCAGCAAAATGTTGGGAATCTCTACCCGATGTAATATGTGATCCATAAATGAGAATTTTTACTTTTAACGTTGGAGTTCCACTAACCATAACTTGTTACCTTTAGGCCATGGATGTTAAATTTTCTCTTTTCAGATTTGTTAGTTTATATGAGACTGCCACAATAGACTGCATCCATGGCTACAGTGTTGCATTTCTGGTTTCTCTGGTGACTGTAAAACTCTGGAGCCTTCTCAGCTTGAACCCAAATTTGCACCTGATCACAGTGACTTTGCAGAAAGCCTGGAGTGAAATTAGTGGCTTCCTCCTCACTATTTTAATCCTGCTGGTGGCTTATTCCATCACGGTGAGTAGCTGCCTCTCCTCTGCCTGCATCACTGATCAGGAGGAAGGCAAAGGCAAGATGTATCAACTGTCCACTGCACATTTGTCTTGCACACAACACAGTGGTGTTGATTCCATTTGATTCATTCATTGCATACAAACAGAAAGGTCAAACACCCTGCTGTATAATTTCCATTCCTCCCTTATCCAATTAGGTGCAAGGTGATTGAGAATTTGCACTAGAAGTGAAGCTTAAATGACAAGTAAAACATTTTATGAAAAAAACATATATGTTTTAGAACTTTTCTCTCTGTCTGTTTTCCTCTCCCTAGTGTATATTTCAATTTATTTCTGTCAGTTTCCTTTTCTCTCCTGTCTCATACTATGACTCAGCTCTCTCCTTTGGCAAGCATATTGTAATCCAATCAGACCTTCATCTGATGAATGTGACATGCTTAACTGCACATATGAGAGCCCTGAATTCACCAGTGGTGATAGAGCAGTTGTTGCAGCAGGCTGAGCATGCCCACGTTTGTGCTCAACCATCTGCTCTGCTAGTTAACATCTGTCTAAACTTTTACCCCGAAACAGGAGTGCCAATAGGTGATATGTTCTTAGACAACTGAACACTCAGACTGACATTTCAGATATCTACATTTAGACCAGTATTTGTGTTTACCAATGTATGTACTTGTTTGTTACGTACCAATGGAGCTATTTTCAATTTCAGTGCAACCTTCTGTTTGGATGGAGCATAAGCAATTACAAATCATTTTTTGAATCTGCGGTGACCATCATCAGCCTTATAATTGGCATTTTTGACTATGAGGAGGTAAGATCATTCTCATACGTCATAGCAAGTCAAGTGTATTAAATATATATATATATATATATATATATATATATATTTTTTTTTTTTTTATTTTTTTTTTTAAAGAAGCAAAGTCAAAGAACTTTTCCTCCCCAGAAATAAGTATAATCATATTAATCAAGCAATATTGTCTGCTGAGAGATTTTTTTTATTCAAAAGTTAATGCAGTTCAAACTGAGGAAAAAGGAGGGTTGTGGAAGTAGCAGAGGAAAATGACAGATAATGGCAGTGTGAAAAGGGGCAAAGAAAATGTCTGGAGGGCTGTATTAGCTATAAAGGAGAGAGCAATGGTATGGGAGTGTCAGGAAGCATAAGAGAGGATATTTGCTGTGGACATAAAAGAGTAGTCTTGGTATTGGTGTGGGAGATGCTGCATAAAAGAAAAGATGAGTTGAGATGCACTGATTATAAAGGAGAAGGAGGTGGTGGGATAAGTGGAGAGGGATTAGAAGAGACTAACAAGAGACATAGAAAAGATATAGCTGCAACCGGGAAAGATGAGAACAAAAAGACTTGGCAGAAAGGCAAGGGGTGACACAATAGAAAGGCAGGAGGGAAGGCACTGGGATCACAAATGTGCAGTATTTTCTGAACCTCTAGTACTGCAGAGTTGCTCCTCTATCCATGCATAAAAGGAGGGATCACATAAATTGTTAATTGTGTGCCACTCACAAAGTAAGTGAGAGCAGAGCACATACAGATGGTTAACATGGCAGTAAAATATTTTGATTTGTGCTAGGGAGTAGAATGCAACTAGAACAAGTAGCATATAGACAGACGTAGACTGGCTCCTCCCCTTGTTATAGACTTCCTCTCTGTGCTGCAGCACTCATTAAATTACAGTGCAAACTATGGCTGATCAAAGAGATTGACAAGGATAGCAGCTGGTCCAATTCAGAGGTTATGAGGCTTTAATGGCTGCCCTATGTATAAATCATTGTGGGCTGGGTAGAGGAGATCCACTGATATCCCCAACTGACCAAAGATAGTGCAGCCCATAGGGTGATCTCCAATACCCCAATTCTACAATCCACCCATACGTTTTGTTTTAGTACATGCCAGTGTACCCACTTCTCCATCATTAACACATTACTGCAAGAAAACCCCAACTGCCTTCCCCACCATAGCATAGACAGGAAAACTGAGTTATTGTAGAGTAATTACCTTGCTGGTACACGGTGAAGAGAAGTGAGATGCCCATACATGTAAGAGCTGACCTCCTCCTGGAACATTTTTAGAGTAGATATCTTAGTACATAGGTTGCACAGAGCATTCAGAATCACCTATATGTGTTCCGCTTGCCATTTCTTAGTTAAAGTGGAACTTTCAGCTTCATAAAATTGCAGCGCAATATATTACTAATATAGCAACAAGCAAAGGAATAGTTGTATTATGCTGAATAAATCCACATTATTGAAGTAATCCACCTTCTTCAGCAGGCAACCAGCAGACAACAGCACAGATATCTTAAAGATATATTTCATCTTATTCTGCGCTGTCTGTCCTGTGCATGGCCCGGATTGGTGGTGATGTTCGTTGGTTACCTCAAGGCAGCGTTTCTCAACTCCTGCCCTCAGGACCCACTAACAGGCCAGGACTTAGGGATTTCTCTACTAGAGTACAGGTGTGGTGATCAGAGGCTCATTCACATTGATTAACTCACCCGTGCTCTAACAAGGAAATTATCAACTCCTGGCCTGTTAGTGGGTCCTGAGGACAGGAGTTGAGAAACACTGCCTTAAGGTAAAGGAAGTTGTTGTCTGCTTAGGCACACAGAACTTCTCTTGTAAGCTCTGTGCCCTGGATGCCTGCCGAAGCAGGTGGATTACTTCAGTAACGTGGATTTATTCAGCATAATACAACTATTCCTTTGCCTATCACTATATTAGTAATGTATTGGGGGGCAATATTATGAATCTGAAAGTTCCGCTTTAATTTTGAAGACCAAGAAACGTCTTCATGTCACAATACATTGCACACAATTCAGCTCAAGGGATTAAAACTCTACTTTAAGAGATTTATTATTTAGACTTATTTAGTTTTCAGTTTATGCAAATATACTGTTCAGTAGGAAGTGGCAGTTGGAAGTGAGAGCAGTGTGGAATGCTGCTAGCATCTGGGTGGCATAGTGAGGGGAGGACTGAGCACCTCTGATCTACATAACTAATGTGACCAGAATGCCATTTCAATGTTTATTTGTTCCCTATGGTACAGTAGGTTTATTTAAGCATTGCTCTTCTATTGTCTTCATACACTTCCCTGGATGATTGGATAGTCTGGGTAACACCTAATGTAATGACTTAGACCTCTAAGTGACAAGTCTCTGTTCTACACTATCTGCAGGTTCTGACCCTCGACCCAATCCTAGGCTCTCTGCTTATCACCACCTGTGTTATTTTCCTAATATTTGTGGTTGTTAACATCCTCCTATCTGCCATGCTGATGGTATTCTCCCAGGAACGCAAGAATCCAACGGTAAGAAAGACCAAGTCTCCATTAAACACAGTGGACCCTATGTATAGTGCACCATTTTTGGAGTAAACCAACTATAACATAGATGACAAATAAAAATTCCTGAAATGCCTGTTGATTTAGAGAGATAGAAATGTTTACAATAAAAGTAGCTCCAATTAATCTTCACAGTATTACTGATGTTACACTGCTCACCTCAGAGCAGCAAGACTGTCCGGACAGATCGCAGAGAGGAACAATCTTCACTGAGCATAAGGAAAAACCTGTCAAGGGGGCAGGGTTTTCCTTATCCTCACAGTAAGAAGATTGTCCCTTGCTGCGACCTGTCCGGTCAAGACACCAGATTCCACATCTGAGGGGAGGCGGCTTACACAAGGTAAAATTGGCAGGAGAGGGGGATACTTTATCATTCAATTACTCTTGAACTACAACTCTGACAATATTGAAATAACAGTCTCCATGGCCCAAATACTATGAAGATTAATTGAAACTGCTGTTTTTGTGAAACATCACTATCCCTTTAACCCCTTAACGACCTAGGACACGGCAGGAATGTCATGGGTAAACTTCCCGTAAGGACTCATAATGGTCCTGGCATGTCATGGGTTAAATGACAGCAGCACACCTCAGTGCGCTCTTCTATCATGCTGCACAGGCTGAAACTGAGCGATCCAGGAGCACTCAGTTTCTTTCCTTCTCTGTTCTGCCGGTACACTTGATCACTAGTACAGCAGTCACATGTACCGGCTTTTTCATTCACAAAGGCAATGTGTTTTACACATTGCCTGTGTGACTGTTCCCTGCCTCTCTCTTCCTTACTATGAAAGTAAGGGAGAGATAAGCAGAGAGCAGACACACAAAGGAAGAAATAGAGTCCAGAGTTGGAGATATTAACCTCTTCAACGTTGGAGAATTGGGCAGGATAAATGAAGGTCATTTTTTGACCTGCTAACAGCAGCTTGTTGTTTTTTTAATAGATCTAAAACAGTAAATATTGTATTTACACACACTATTTAATAAAAACATCTACTGAAGTTTAAATAAACATGAATTGTAATATTACTGCTGTGGAGAAAAGAAATACACTTATACACATCATTACACAATCTTATTCAACAAAAAAGTGGAAACTGGGGAGAGAAAGAGGGATATGGGGATTTTCACCCCAGGGGGGCAGTACCCACTTAAAACTGCCCATTTAGTAGGTATAAATGGATGGTCATACCTTTCATGCAGTCTCCATAAAATTTTATCCATTGTAGCCAAATGATCACAAGAGAAAGAATAAAAATTGTGTATCTTTACATTTTTTTCCGTTTTCTTTAATTTTAATAAATTAAAGGGTTATGCATATAAGTGTGGTATCAAAAGAAAGCCCTACTTGTGTTTAAAAAACATTATATAAATTGTGTGGCTGGAATAAAAGATTTAGAGGGAAAACACTATTGAACAAAGACATAGTCAAAAAGGTCAGAATTGCTCCGGTCCTTAAAGGGATAGTAATGTTTCATAATAAAATTATCATAGTATTTGGACTTTGGAGAGTGTTATTTCAATTCTGTCAGAGTTGTAGTTCAAGAGTAATTCAATGACAAAGTATCCCCCTCCCGCCCCTTTTACTGTTGTAACACTCCTCAGCCAAAGCAGAAGGGAGGTTCCCAGGTAGATTGCAGAGAGGGACAATCTTCAATTAAGATAAGGGAAAAACCTGAAAAACTTGTCAAGGGGGGCAGGGCTTTCATTGTTCTCATAGGAAGAAGATTGTCCCCTTCTGTTATCTGTCTGGTCTTACAACCAGATCTCCATCTGAGAAGAGATGGCTTACACTAGGTAAAAGGGCAGGATGGGAAACTATGCTTGTGAATATCTCTTAAACCATAAAGGTTTGAGAGATAAGACATATCATTCTTCATGTTTTTTTAATGCCTACAAAATAAAATAAAGTTAAAATGAAGTATTACTATCCCTTTAAGTGCAATCTACCTCAGATTTTCCTGGTCCGTAAAGGGTTAAATAAGGCTTTTAAGCCCCTTGAAGGCTAGAAAGGTCTCCGGTGCATTGTGAAGCATTGTGTTTGACCACTTGGGCATTCAACAGATTAAAACTCCTATTTCAGTCAATGGGAATATTTATTTGTCCCCTGTGATACAGTTGGTTTGCCCCAAAACTGGATGCCTAATCCTTTATACATAAGGCTCAGTGAATCATTACTTCTGACGTTCTGCTTTTGAAAACTTAGTTCTGAATATGCTTTCCTTCTTCCACCCTCCAGCCTTACAAAGACAGGGAAATTGTGGAGCTGCTAGTGCTGAAACTCTCCGGGTTGCTTGGAGTTCGAAAGAAACCTAATGATTCTGAAGCATCAGCAGCAGATAAAGACAAGGGCACGTGACCTGTGATTAACAGATATATTTTCTGATTATTGTTACACTGTGGGTGATGCACTAAGGCAGGTGTAGTCAGTTGTTGTTCCTTCAGTTGCTGTTTGTATACGAATGATAGGCCCATATTTATAAAAGCAAACTGGAGTAAACCAGGTGTGTCAATTTTCAAGGGTCGTCATCAGACCAAGATTTAAAGGGGATCTATCACCCCTGTACATGGTGTAAATAGTTAGTTTATGTAGCGACTAGATGTTATAACGTTTTCATTTTTTAATAAAATTGTTAGTTTGCTGAAAATAAACTAGTAACGTTTGCTCTGTGCCCTAGTTCCAGACAGACTGCAGTTACCAGCTCTGTACCACAGTCTGTCACTCTTCCTCTGCTCCCCTCCCTTGATTCTGCCTCCTCTGAAGAAGGAGGATTTGTGAATCTAAGCTTGAGCGCTCTCATTGGACAGAGGTCGCAACAAATTACATTCAGAAATCCTCAGTTATCAGAGGCAGAGTGACAGACTGTGGTACAGAGCTGGTAACTGCAGTCTGTCCGGAAGTAGGACACAGGGCAATTGTTACTCGTTTATTTTCGGCAAACGAACAATTTTATTAAAAAATGAAAATGTTATAACATCTAGTCACTACATAAACTAATTATTTAGACCAACATGTATAGGGATGATAGATCACGTTTAACCCTTTGAGTGCCAGAGTGGTACGCAATGCATTGCTTTGCAATGTGTTGCGTACCACTCTGGAACTCAAAGGGTTAAGAATTTCCCTGATTAAATATAGGTAAATAGTAGCGCATTCATTTTGACTGTTGGTAGCTCTTGAGGACTGAACATAGACACCCCTTGAGTAAACCAACTGCACCATGTGGATTAAATAAAAAATCCTAAATCCCCATGCCCTTGAATAAAACTTTTTAACCCACTGAATGCTAGAGAGGAGCTCTCTAGCATTCAAGGGGTAAAAAGCCCAACTTAATTTAACAGGCATTTTTGTTGTCCCCTTGGTGTATTTGGTTTACTCCAGAATAACCCCAGTTTGCTTTTATAAATATGGGCCCTACTCCCCAACAGTTGCAGGCCCAATAATTTATTGTAACAAATCTCTCCATTTCCTATGTTCTTAGCGGTCTAAAACTATATGCATCGAGGTCCAAGGTGGTGTAGGTTATAAGGAAATCTCTACTTTTGCCACAGGTGGTTTATTCCAGACTACTGAGCAAATGATTGACATGTATACAAAATCAGGCTATTCTTAAGCTTATCACTATCCCATAAGTACAGGAAGGTAGTTTTAGGCCCATAGTATACAGCAGTTGTAAACAACTATGGTCCTCAAGAGCTAGCAACTGTGCACATTTTTCTGGATATGCCTGTTGGAGCACAGGTGGCTCAGTGACAATAACTAATCCACCTGAAATAAAGACGGATATCCTGAAACATTCAAGGTTGGTGGCTCTTGAGGTCCAGGTTTGGCTACTCGTGGCATGAGTCCATGCATTAAGATCATCCCAACATGAATATATGGCTCCATAAAATAATATAGAAATTGGAATGACTTCTGTCAACTCAGTGCTTATCCCCCTAGAGCCAACAATAGATAACCGGTGCATGATGATGACACCTACAGCATGCTAGGATTCAAAAGTATGAAAAAATATAAAAAAAATAAAATAAATACATTGTTTTTTTCCAGTCTCCTGTGCATTCATTAAGACAGTACTTATGCATGCTTTATCAACCTCTTTAGGACTAGAATGGTGTGCAAATCATTGCTGAGCCTCAAAGAGTTACAGCATGCATGGGTAGTCAACTGTGTGACATCCAGCTGTTGCTGGCAATAATTTTCATCATGCCCAACCAGCCATTAGCTGATTGGGCTTCATGGGAGTTGTAGTCTCCAACAGCTGGTGGTTCCACAACTGACTATCCCTGAATTAGAGGCAGTTCAACTCTTCTAAATGAACCCTAGTATAAGGAAAAGCCCCATAAAGTTACACTGAGGCACATCTAAAAATGAATTTAAGAGCAATTACAGGGACCCAAAAATAAGCATTCATTACTCACCATTAAGTTGTAAAAGCACATCATGTTAAACAGCTCTCCAAGGGGATTAAACCCCCATTTAAACCAATGGGAAGTTACACCCCTTTAACCTCATGAATATGGCCATGTGTAAGTAGTTCTTAATCCATCAGTGAGTCTTATATTTAGACATCTGACTTGGAATTATATTTTATTTTTTGTAAATTATCACATTTTTGAAATTGTGCAAACATTTTTAACTTATTTTCTTAATTGTACCCTCCAGGTTAACAACCTCAGTTGCATCTGTGATGCATACTAGTAAAGTAAATGGATGCCTCCATAAGCAAAGAGGAGTAAGCATCACTAATTATCCACAGGGGGAAATTACCTTACAAATATTATCTTTCATTATCTTAAATGTTAATGCATCAACTAAGCTTCTAAAACAAAATATTTTTTTTTTCCTTTTGTATTTGATAATGGTTACGAAAAATTAGATTGTACAGTGATAAGAATTTGTTGGGTCTTTATAAATAAACTAGCTGAAAAGCCCGTTTACATGGGCCACAGTGCCACCGCTGCAGTCATGCGCAGTAGAGATTGTCCGCACCCCGGCTGATACCGAGCATGGTCCCAGGAAGGTGCGCAGAGAGGACTCCGGGCAGTCTCTACTACGGATGACTGCAGCACACGCAGCCATCTCTACTGCGCATGACGGCTTCTGACAAACATCCTTAGCTAATTATTATATAGGATGAGAACAGATGAAATGTATAACCTCAGGTCATCACCAACAGTAATACTACATCTACTTACTTCATATTGCCTTTGATTTTTTCCCAGTGTTACTTTCTAAGGTGATACCAGTATTCCAGGTTCTCAAAAACAACAACTCCCCTATATGTGCACAGACACATGCTCTATTTTCCTTATGTGAACAGAGACAAAGCTTTAGCACCCCAAATATGAGATATGCCTGGCAATGTTGTGCAGATTTCTATGCCAGAGGTGGACAATCTTTGGTCCTCCCTCTGTTGTTGAACTTTAACTCCTATCATCCTCAGTCACCCACTGATAAGCTGAGGATGATGAGAATAACAGTCAAGGGCCAAAGGCTGTCCACCCTTAGTCTGTGAAAATGCAACTGATTTTGTGTGCAAAATCTGAAAAAATATGTATTATTATTGTATTTTTTTTGTAAACTTCTCTCTGAAAATCCCAGGTTTGCCCCTACTTTCTATGTTTGTGCTAATCTCAGATGAAGTCTCTTTTCACAGAGATCGGGGGAGGTGCACTAAGGGTCAGTACCACTGACATGTTTTTATCAATGAGTGGCAAGCATATCACCTTACTTATAGACACACATATCATATTCACTAAGAATTAGGCATGCACGGGGAGGGGGATCATAAGCATTAAAGATGTTGAAATTTCAGCCCCAAGAACAGCAGCAGTCCTCACTCAACCCTCTGAGTGCCATTGGGGTAAGAAACACATTGCAGAACAGTGCATTACTCTCTCCTCTGGTACTCACAGGGTAATGAGTGCCTCAATGATCTTAACAAATATCTGAATTAAATTGTACAATTTACATACAAGCAATGTAATTTAGGCCTTCTTCTCTATATATGCATACAAGGAGTTAAAATAAACTTTAAATGTGGCATTACAGTAAATTGCTTTGCCATATCTTAAACTGCACAAATGCCCACCACTGTATGATTAGCTTTGCTATGAACTACATTCGCCACAATCACTCATATCTTGCCGTGCCCTCGCTTTATCCAGACCGCAGACATGCAACCTGGCTAAAAGTTCTGATTATCCACTTGGGTGCTTTAGGTCTCCAACTGAGATCTCTGTAGTATGCAAGGTGTTAAATATTGGACTGTTTTAACAGAGCAGTGTGAAATGTATATAACTGATTCACATTACTCACATCACCAGACAAAATGTACAAGGTCAACGGTGCTGATCCATTTAGCACTGCTGTTCTTGCTCAGTGTGTGTCTGGTGATGTGAGTGGATGTGAACAGAAGTGACTTTGCCAATCAGCACTGCTGGCCTTACACATTACACACAGACATACTGTATATATCTATCTGATCTGCTCTGCTCTCACTTTAACTATATGGTCATCAAAATCTCATTAGACCATATATACTGTATACTTATATAGGTACTCAGCCTGGGCCTCCAGAGCAAGACAGCTCTCATCAACAGCTATAAATGAAGAAATGTAGTTTATTCCATCACCCATCGTACAGAACGTTTTTGGTCCACCAAAAGACCTTGATCCCTGGGCAACGGACTGCAGTGAGTCAAAGAGTATATATATATATATATATATATATATATATATATATATATATATGATAGAAATATATACATACATGCAAAGTGCTGTAAGATTGTCAAATCTTGGCATCCTAGCATCAGAGCAAGCACCAGTTGCTGACATAGGGTTGCTAAGCAACCTGTGTTGCATCACCAAACACCAACCTCCCATGATTCTCCTAGATTCTCCTGCTGTCTGAAGGCAGCAGAAGAAGTCACATAAAAGAAGTATATCACATAGTTGAATTAACATGATGCTATATCCAAACCAATGTCCAAACAAAAGTAAATGAATGCATTCGAAACAGTGATACAGCGTATAGTTCAATACAGGCAAAAATCCATCCAAGACCCCGAATAAATGATCAGATCTCTAGATGTAGTATAAATGCACCACTCTCCAAAATTCAAATTATAATGTAGTATTAAGCCATTATGGATGAATGAGTGCAGACAAAACCTTAAAAGCTCCGCATCGCAGCCTATAAAAACATGTAATGATTGCCAAAGGAAGGTCCAGGCAATATAGAATTTAGAGCACCAGATCTCAGCATTAGTAATAATCCACATTTCAGGGCAGCATGCAATAGGCATACAGACTGCTTGTTGTTCCAGACTGATATACTCAGATATCTCACATGTAGACCACACTCTTTCAGTTGAATCATAGAGTGAAAGCACAACCCAATCCATAACACTTTGGCAAGAAGGTTATCTAAAGTACCTGGGTGTAATTTCTACAAATTTATTGTGAAGATGCCATAATAATAATATGGATTAAATGTGCCAAAGAGCAGCATTGCATTAATGTTTAACCATAATGCAGATAAAAGAAGCAACATCACAATGCAAATAGTGTCCAGTAATAGATAATATCAACCATCAATTCTGAGCATAAACAGTTCATAATTTGCGAATGGTGGCATTTCAAAGAACAAGCAAGTATGTGATGTAGTAGCAGCACAAATAATGTCCTGTCAAGAAATAGTAAAGTACTGCTTTAATTGTGAAAAAGTAATCACAAAGCACCAAACATGGAGTTTCCATTCACAATATATACAAAGTAATTGATTCAAGTACCCCTTGAATTAGTCAGAGGGGACCACCATCTAAGAGTGCTACACAATGGGATCACCATATAATAGTTATACATGGTGCTATAAAGGTTCCTGATGGAAAGTATAAGATTCAAAGAGGATATTGATTTATGTCCATGAGTGGCTTTTGACAGTGTCATTCCTTTCAAAACAGTGATTTGATGGTGAATGTCATATGTGTTGCTGTACCATGGAAAGTGAAGCCTGTAAACATTTAGAGGAAAAATAAGTTGTAATTCATGGTTTACTCCATTAGGGTGAAACCTGTTTAATTTATAGATTAGTCTAGCCTCTTTTTGCAATAGTACTTGACACCTGTTGACTCCTCTCCTGTGGTTATGTACGAAATGTTTGGGCATAAATTTGGAATCAGAGATAATGTGTCCTAATTGTCCAAAAAATCTAGCCAGCCACAGGTTGCTTGCCACTTTTATTTAGCTTCCAAAGTACCTTATACAGCTTTGTGAATGTCAGATTTATGATTATCAGCTCCTTTATCATAGCTGATGTGTTTCCCACATAACATAATCCACAAGGGCATCTTATCAAGCATACCACAAATTTACTTTCACAATTCAAACAGTCCTTAATTATTTTCATGTCAGTATGAGTATATACGCTGCCTGTGATGATGTTTGGACAATTGATACAGACCTCACAGTTAACACTTATAGGACGTCCTAAACAATGCCTTGCTTTGACATATTTCATGAATGGGTCTGACTGAACCAGAGAATCAAGCAAATGTTTTACCCCTACAAAAATAAAAAATGAGCCCCTGAAATTGAGTACACAATCTAGAGTCACCTGCCAATATATGCCACTTCATCTGTATGGACTTCCTAATTTCAAGGGACGAAGTGGTGTAGCTTATTTGAATACAATAGAGTTTATGCTTATTGAGACTCAAATCAGCTTGATAAGAGAATAAAAGGGATTGTCTATAAAGTAGGCTAGCTTTACCAATAATGAACAATTTTAGGGTCATATCCTGTTTCTATAAATCTTCCACATTGGCATCAGTTGTTCTAATAACTCTGATAATATTATAAACCATGATTCAGGGGAGCTGGATAATGGCTGCTAATATGTAGCAATATCAGTGGTTTTACTGAAAATTCTATTCTTAAGTTGTCCATTCTCACTGTACATTGTTATATACAGTTATATATGTGCATCATATGTGCATCATAAGAAAGTGGAAAATGTATGGATGAATCTATCCTGTTGAGTGACCACCTCAACTGAGTATCCCCACCATGCCATAACAGAAAGATATCAATGTATCTTTTGAAAAACAAAATATTATTGGAAAATTCCTCTATGAAAAAAACGTGTAACTGCTCATAATGATCCATAAAAATACAAGCATATGAGGGGGCCATGTTCTATCCCATAGGAGTCCAATGTAGCTCAGATAAAATATATTTTCAAACTTGTAATAGTTTTTGTTTAAGATAATATCAGTCAGCAGTGATATGTAATTAATAGGTGGACCCATATGCTTCTCATCAAAGAGCAAGGAACAGCATCCTTTCCTGATGAATTAGGGATGCTAGTGTACAGACACATCAAGAGTAACCAGCAACACATCATTAACAATGGTTCCTGGAAGTTTCCAAATCAAATCCATAGAATCATGTTCATAGCAGTGGGTCATTCTAAATAGGCAAGAAGGTGTAGTTTATTGGGTCAACATTTTTGGTCCAGGTCTGTCAAAACAAGTCCAATACAAAACAAGTGACTTATAAATCCTCATGCACAAAACCAAGAGCTAAATCCTATCGATGTCACCATTCTGCAATTGGCGAGTCAGACTACAAGAAAATGCATTGTGCTGCTGGCACCACATGGACCTGGAGGAGGGGGAGATGGTGAGAAGGAAGTGTGTGTGAGAATTGGCTATGAGGATGCAGGGGGCCTTATTCAGCTGGTGCTTCATTAGAGTTGGCCATGAGGACACTGAAGGGCTTCGGATTTTGCACATGCCACATATTTTTTTTCAAGCTGTTAAATTTAGCAGATAGAAATATGTCAAGTTTAACTGTGCTCACTGCAGAGGTTGTGTTTACTGTTCTTCACTTAGAAAATCAACAAAACATGTAATATGGCCAGGGGTGCCCAAACTTATGTTGATTTTCTAAGTGAAAAGAAGTTCACACAATATCTGCCGTGAACAAAAATAAAACAGAAAATGTGGTATGTGCAAAAGGTTATGAAATGCGTTAAAGGGATAGTAATACTTCGTTTTATCTCTCAAACCTTTATGGTTTGAGAGCTATTCACAAGCAAAGTTTCCCCTTCCTCCCCTTTTACCTAGTGTAAGCCATCTCTTCTCAGATGTGGAATCCAGTCCATAGACCGGACAGATAACAGCAGGGAACAATCTTCTTCCTATGAGAACAACGAAAGCCCTGCCCCCCCCTTGACAAGTTGTTCAGGTTTTTCCCTTATCTTAATTGAAGATGTCCCTCTCTGCAATCTACCTGGGCACCTCCCTTCTGCTCTAGCTGAGCAGTGTTACATCAGTAAAAGGAGGGGGAGGGGGAAACTTTGTCATTGAATTACTCTTGAACTGCAGCTCTGACAGAATTGAAATAACTCTCTCCAAAGTCCAAATACTATGATGATTAATTAGAGCTGCTTTTATGATGAAACATTTCTATTCCTTCAAGCTTTTAGGATTGATGTATTTTTATTGTATGTTTTTATTTAGATATTAAAGCCTTTAACAACTGGACCAAAAGTTACTATATTATTTGCTATATTTTTATACTAAGTATATAATCAGGGCTCAAAATTTCCACTCGCCACTAGCCAATGGCGAGTGAAAATTCAGCTCTGGCGAGTAGAAACTCAGCCCTGGTGGGTATGTTTTGGCTTGCAGTGGTGAGTAACTTTTCAGGTCTGGCTAGTAGCAAAGGACTTAAAATTATAAGCCCTGATATAATGATACTATAGTTATCGGTCCATTGCTTTGTGTATACGGATACATTTCATTTGAATATTCGTTACACTGATTCACATGTTTGGGACACTGTATTTTCACCCTTTTCTGTTAGAGGATCTCATGGGGAGATTCTGAAACAAAAACCCTATGGTGTTCATGTGGAAGCTGATCTAAGATAACCACTAGGAGTCCTGTATACCTGGGATAGTTTGTTAACACCTGGGTTTTACACAGCTTTGAGAATTATCACAAACTAGTTGAAGAGCCCGTTACACGGGCCACAGTGCCACTGGCAGCCGGTCGCGGGGCAGTCATGTGCAGTAGAGACTGCCCGCGCCGCGGCTGATACAGAGCGCGGCGGCAGTGGCAGTCTCTACTGCGAATGACTGCAGCACGTGCAGCAGTCTCTACTGCGTATGACTGCGGCGTTACGCACATTTTAGCAAATTATTGTATAGGATGATGCCTGTTATCATTGTGAGGAATGAGATGGTCAATAAAAGAACATGTGAATGGGAACACTGAGTGGATGGGAACACTGAGTGGAGCAGTTTAAATTTCCCCCATATGTGAAAAGGCTTGCTTAGCACATACCAGACAATAAATTAATTATTGTAAGGATTTTGGGGATTTATACTCAGCGACACTATGGAATATAAAGCAATATTAAGGTTATAGGACATTATGTTGTATTATTTTGCAAACAGTTCTGTAATATCAGATCATTTGCGTTTATTTTCATGCGCTACATGAGAAAATCATCATCCCATTGCCATTCATTTTATTGTTTAACCTAAATTGCTATTCTTAACAATTTATTATTACTTTAAAGTACTTTTCTGTCGACTTTGATAAAAGTATAAAACATGCGCATAAATGTTATGCATTTTTATGGTATACATATTTATACACACTGTAACATATATATAATTTGTATTGGGAAATATAATTTAGCATTATCACTTTTTCTTGCACATTATATTTGCACTATTGAGATTGAGCATAATAGTTCCCCCTTTCTTATTAATCATCATTTCATATTCAGCCATATCATGAATGGTATTGATTTAGGGGAGTAGTTCAATATAGTAGTTTTTTTCATTATTAGTAAACACTGGGGTGCCACAGGGTTCAGTCCTGGGCCCAATGCTTTTTAACTTGTTTATTAATGATCTAGAAGTGGGAATTGAAAGCAATGTCTCAAACTTTGCTGATGACACTAAGCTGAGTAAAGAAATACATACAGAGCTGCCTTGTCTTGGCTCAGCAGAAGGATTTAGATAAATTAAATGAATGGGCAGAAAAGCGTCAAGTGATATTTGATGTAGATAAATGTGAGGTTATGTATTTGAGCTGTACACACAAACAAGCTACATACATACTAAATGGGAAACAACCTGGGAAATGCTCATTAGAGAAAGAATTAGGAGTACCGATAGCCTTCACAGCAGTGTGCAGTCACAGCTGCTGCAAGAGTAAATAGGGTATATATACCCCTGCATAAAAAGGGGTATAGATGCATGCAGATATATCTAAGGGATAATATGATTACCATTTACAAGTATATTCAAGGTCAATACAAAGAACTTTCCAATTACTTATTTACTCAAAGAGCTGAGCTAAGAACAAGCGGTCATACATTAAGACTGGTGGAAAGGCGCTTTAAACTAAAACAAAGACAGGGTTTTTTTTACAGTAAAGGTGGTAAAGCTATGGAATTCTTTTCCTCGGAATGCTGTGCTTGTAGATACTATAACTGCTTTAAAAAAAGAAATGGATATTTATCTAGCATAGACCAATATTGAGAATTATGACAGATAGGTTGCTGGAAGAAAGTGGAATGGCTCATTGATTGACAGGTTTAGAAAGTCCACAAACCAGGCCCAACGAGGCCAGAATTAAGGATGACTAGAGCTTTCTCTATTGTAGAAATAACCATGGGAATGAGGGGAATAAGCATAAACACATAGGATAGATGAAAGTTCCAGGAATGCCAGTGATGGAGCTAGCCTAATGGAAAAAAATAAAATAACCTAAAAGTCTAAGAGAGAATTGCCACTGCACTTCCACCCTCTTCACAGAGCATATGAATTTGAGTAGGGTGGGGGTGTTGAGCTGGAGGAGGAGGTCTCCACCCAAAGACCCTATCTTATTGAATTGACCTGCCTCCTGGAGGAGGGATCTTAACCCCATGGTTCATGTGTTTCATTTTGGTCTCAAGAGAAAAACCTGTTTAACCAGTGTGCCATCATTTCTTTTCAAGAGATTACCGGTTCACGTTGCTTGACCTCCAGGCACTTTTTTCAATTTCTTCAACTTAGAAGCTTCCTCCATACTCCTACAATAAAATCAGGCACCAAAACCCCTTTGACTCCCTATAATCAAGTGCCTGGCTCTGTGGATATCATATGAAACATTTACAGTACATGCTTCTTCACTGAAAAGGGGAAGGATCCCTCTTATATGAACGCCTGGGCAAAATATTTGGAACACACCATCACCTCCACTTGGAATGAGACCCGAGAGAGTTCCTCAAAGTTGTCTCTGTACTGCACATAAAGAACAGGTGTATAAAGCCATTTATCTCTATTAATTGACACCGTCCAAACTTCATAAAATGAGCAGGGTCTCTTTTGAGCTTTGCTGGAAACATAATTAACAGAAGGCACATATAGGAATTGCTGGTAGATTTGCCCGATTATCACTTCCATGTTATTTGGTTGGTTAGGAATTAATTGCAACATGTCTGGACTGTATCTCTCTCTGGTTTACCACCACAAGAGATATTCAGGTTGAATCAATTTGCACAATTAATTGCACTTATTATTACCCCAATATAGTAGATGAATACAGTTCCATAATGAAAAGAAAAAAAAAAAAAAATGGATCTCCATTAGGTACCTTTGTTTGGTTCAAATGATTGTAGATTAGAACACCTCCGGTTCTCCATCTACGTGTCGCTAGTCTTCCCTAGATAGGTCTATAGTATGGATCTCCAAACTTGAGGAAGACAGGTAGGCAAGTGAAACTTGTGTTCACAAACTTAATCCTTAAGAGATCTAGTAGTACAACCTATGTAGATTTTTGAACAGGGACATTTTAACATGAAAACAACTCCCTTTGTTTTAATTGGTATCTTTTGTTTGGGTTGACAGTCACTGTGTATTCATTTATTCTATAATTTGGGATTTTTATATATAAATCTAGGATATTCTTGCAATAGTTCCTTAATTTTAATATCTTCTTCTAAAATATGCCAATGTTTTAATATTTACTGATTCATTTATGCTGTCAAAGATGTATATTTACTTATAAAACTCACTCTTGTTTTATTGCTTGTATTAATTCTCTTATTTTTATCAGGATATAACATTTTACATCTAGCTGTGTTATTTAATACTTTTTAAGCAATAAATATATATATTTTAACTGTATAACCTCTCTGACTAAATCACTTTGTCACTTCTTCTGCACGCTTTTGATATTCTCTATCCTAATTGAGGGGTTGCCTATACATTGTTGAACAGAATGCCGGCCGGCTCCAAAAGGGACTGACAGCGCAGGCGCACAGACGTCACTATGACAAGATGTCCGTGCTTACTGCTACTGCCAGCCTCCGAAAAACTCGAAAATCTTTGAAACCAGGTAATATTTCTCGCGATTAGCGCTACTAAGCAGCTAGTCGCCAGATGAAGACTTAATTAATGTAAAGTTTTTGCGGAGTGGTAGTTCCCCTTTAAAGATTTTTGGAAATTAAAAAAAAAAAAAAAAAAAAAAAAAGACATAGACCCATTTTAAGTTTTCAAAAGCTTTCTTGAAGAAAAACCAAAGACAATAGGGAGTACATCAAGGAATCATACAAAAATAGACAAATGTACATTGCAGCCCAATCAAGTATGAAGAACATTGCATAAAGCATATACATTAGCATAGCTGTTGATGTTGTTACAGCATGCAAAATGAAAAGTAATATTAGCATCACATAAGTGTGACAGGCCTGTGCATTGGAATATATAAATGATAACAGGTAGCAGAGCTATGCTGTAGCTCCCAGCAATGGAAACATAGAGGAGAGGAAGAAGAAAGTAAGAGCAAGATGTAGAAGAGAAATGAAGGAGGGGAGAAGAAGAAAAGAAAAAAGGGGGGGAAGGAAGGGAGAATGTGGTCCAGCATACCATGTCCAGAGGATTTCTAGTTGCCAGTGAAATTCAGGGTTGTTTGTTGTGTATACTTTACTTTCCTTCCACAATTCCTGGGCCATCCCCCTCTTGCCAACTACCCTCTCTTCCATTCCCCTCTTTTAAAACTGACTTGTAAAGAAAAATGTATCCACTGCATCTGGGTCACCGCCCCAAGTAGCGATATGGACCCTTAATAGGGAGATGTGAAGTCTCACACTGCTCGCCCATTTGTGGACTGTGGGGGGGTGTATATCTTTCCAGTGACGGAGAATAAGAGACTTGCAGTGAGAAGCATCGCAAATAATAAGCATTTCTTAAAGAATGGTAGATGTGGGAGATTTAAATAGAAGAGGGTTTGCCATATATCCCTAGATAGAGACACATCTAGGCTGTTCGAAATTAAAGCCAGGCAGTCTGTCTAGAAGGGTCTAATTTTTGAGCAGGTCCACCATATATGTGTGGCAGCGACAACAATTAGAGCTAACAGAAGGGTAGAATGTGTGGAGTTTAGATGGTGCCAAATACCATCTACAGACAAAATTTAAAGTGCAATTCTAGAATGGAGGATGAAATAGACACCGATGTGGCCGCCCGCCAAATAACTTTCCAGTTCTCTATAGACTGTGTGCAATCCAACTCTTGTTGCGTAAGGTGCAATAGGTCCTGGGAGTCACAGGAAGATTTGTGGATGGATTCTTGCTGGGCGATATCAATTAATTGTTGCAAGATTTAAGCCACATGTTTTTTCTTACGGGTAACGGAGTACACATTTATGGGTGGCCCATACAGATAGAGGGGAAGTGACCCCATCAACATTCTCTGTGATATAGTAGTCTAATACTTCAGTGATATGGTCAACAGCTTCCTTCTGTTGCAATAAAGTACCATCCAGACGCCAAGTGGGGGAGTGAGGGTGCCTTTGGGCATCTGTAAATCTAATCTTTTAGGGGAATGGTCAGACCACGTAATGTTATCTATTGTCGCTAAGAGATCAATATAATCGTGAGAGATGAAAAAATAGTCTATCCTGTAATATAGAGCATGTGGGTTAGAGAAGAACATGTAGTCCTTGTGGTCAGGATGACATACCTGCCAAGTGCATGTGATTCTGGAGAGTGCTATGAATGGACTGAATAAGAGATCTAGAATGTGAGGAGTGACTGTAAGAGCAGCCTATAGATGGTTGGAGAGGTACATTAAGGTTCCCTACTACCAACACTCCTTCCCTAAACGCGTCCAGTTTGTCTAGTGCATAAGTGGGCCCTGTGCTGAATTAGGGGCATATAAGCAAGCAAAAGTGTACAATTGAGAATCAATGAATCCCTTCACAAAAACAAAGGGTCCCTGAGGATCACGGATAGAAGAGGAGAGAATAAAAAGGTATCCGTCTATGGAATAGAATCGCTACTCCTAGCTTCTTCTGGGAGGAAGAACCCAGAAACACCTGTGAGTAAAATCAATTAGTAAGCGCCATTTCTCTAGAGTGTTTAAAATGAGCCTCCTGAACAAAGACAATGTCGCCTTTCAGGCGATGAAACTCGTGAAGAACCATTGATCGCTTCGCCGGAGAGTTCAACCCCCTCACATTATATGTCAGAAGAGCTAGGGAGGCTTTAGAAGTCGGTGCAATTAGAGTCCCAATATCAGCAGAAGTCATCAGAGGTGTGCTCAAAATACAAACCCATCCTCCGGGCATGGTAAAGCCAGAAACACTCGGGGGGGGTGAGAATGAAGGGCAAGAAAGAGAACAGCAAGGAAAAGACAGAGAAGATAGCTAGAAAGGAAGTAAAAGGCTCACGCACGGATTAGAAGGCAAAATCATCGCCCACAGTCCAAACGATAAGAACAAAATTAGCCCAAGAAGGGCGAGAGTGATGTATACAAAAGAAATAACAAT
Source organism: Rhinophrynus dorsalis (assembly GCA_037306005.1). NCBI lineage: Eukaryota > Metazoa > Chordata > Amphibia > Anura > Rhinophrynidae > Rhinophrynus > Rhinophrynus dorsalis. The sequence continues at coordinate 317,688,969 of CM074722.1, forward strand.
TATCATGGAAATATGAGTTTAAAGAAACAAATGAAACTACAGGAATGAAGTTAGCTTGTGAAACACAACCAACATTATTGATAAATAAGACTGTCTAAATAAATTGGAGGAAAAGAGGATTTTAGTCTTACCTGTTAAATCCTTTTCTCTTAGTCCATACAGGTTACTGGTAACTTTAGGTAGGCGATCCGCTCCTTTAAGTAGGCAGGAACAATTCTAGAAGTGAATGCAGGGGGTGGAGACTACCTTCCCTACGTGGCTGCAGCTAGCCAATCAGCTCCAGTAAGATATGAGACACTATTGACTAGATAGTGAAGGGAAAGAAGACTCCTGTGAACATGATCTTGAAGGACCCCTATGGTCTGCCACAGGAGAGCCAAGCATGGTCCCTTGACAGGGTGGGAGACCAGTAACCTGTATGGACCAAGAGAAAAGGATTTAACAGGTAAGACTAAAATCCTCTTTTCTCTGTCGTCTAATACAGGTTACTGGTAACTTTGGGATGTCCAACCACTGAGTTTCCCAGAGGCGGGAAGTAAGGCAAAGACCAGGCGCAGAGCCCCCAAAGTCATATGAACCATCAGATCAGAGATAGCCCAACAAAACAACTGAAGTGTCAACGAACACGAAACAGGGGTAACAACACCCCAGCTGTTACACAGCACACTGAACTAGAGCCAACGGGGCTCAAAAGTGAAGGAAGCACCAAGAACCAAAGAAGATCCTAGACAGGCATGACTACCTCCAGGATTTTTCTCCCTAAGCTGGCATCAGCCGATGCCAGCACATCAACACGGTAGTGCTTCGAAAACGCGTGCACAGGTGACCAAGTGGCAGCCTTGCACAACTGATCAGCTGAGGCCTGATTCTTGTAAGCCCAAGAAGCCCCAATAGATCTTGTAAAATGAGCAGTGACCCAAAAGGGGACAGGCGTCTTCCTTAGCTCATAAGTCTTACGAATAGTGGAATTAATCCAAGACACAATGGTCATTTTGGATGCAGGTCTCCCTGCCCTGTGGCCCTCAGGAGTGATGAACAGCACGTTAGACTGTCAAACGGACTCATAAAACTTGAAAAAACGCACCACGTCTAACAAGTGGAGCTCCCTCTTCTTGTCAGAGGTAGGGTCAGGGCAGAAATAAGGCACCACAGTCTCCTGATTAAAGTGGAACTCAGAAACCACCTCTGGGAGAAACTCCTGAGAAGTGTGAAGCACCGACTTGTCTTTGTGAAACACCAGAAAGGGTGGCCTACAAGACAGAGAATCCAACTCTGCTACACGGCGAACTGACACTATCGCCAGGAGAAAGGCCATTTTCCATGTCAGCAGGCGTAGAGGAATAGTAGCCAAGGCCTCAAAGGGAGGGAGCTGATGGACGCCCAAAATCAAGTTAAGATCCAACTGAGGAGCGGGAGACTTGAAAACAGACGAGTATGAGCAACGCCCTGGAAGAAAACCTTGACATCCGGAAGAATAGCAATGCGCCTCTGAAAGAAAACAGAGAGAGCTGAAGTCTGAACCTTAAGGGAACTCAAACTGAGACCCTTATGCACAGCATCCTGTAGAAAGGCCAGGACTGTAGGAATATCAAAATCCTGAGACAGGTCCCTGTCAGCACACCAAGAGAGAAAGGTCGACCAGACACAATGGTAGGCCTGAGAAGAAACAGGTTTGCGGGCACTAAGCATAGTAGCCACCACACCAGAAAAAAACAAAACAAAAAAAAAACACCTTTCTTCCTCAGTATTGAGAATTAAATTTCCAAGCCGTTAAGAACAGACGATGAACATCCTCCTTACACAAGTAACCCTGCAGAAGAAGATCTGGGCAGCAAGGGAGCCGGAATGGCTCCGGCACTGACAGATCTGGAAGCTCCAGAAACCAAGACTGCCGAGGCCAGTACGGAGCAATCAGAATGACTGGACAGCGCTCCAGTCTCAGTTCCCTTAACACCCTGTGCAACATGGGGATGGAAGGAAGGATGTAAGCCAGAGGAAATAACCAAGGAATGGACATGGCATCCACCGCTAGAGCTAGAGGATCACTCCAGAGAGAGCAGAACATCAGAACCTTCTGGTTGAGTCGTCGCAATCAGGTCGTTGCAAGGAAGACCCCACTTCTGAACAATGAGGGTGAACACCTCTGGGTGCAGTTCCCACTCTCCGCTGTCCACCATGTGCCGACTGAGTCTGCCATGTTGTCTACGCCAGGAATGTGCACCGCGGATATGGCAGGAACGTGTTCTTCTGCCCAGGACAAAACAGCCTTGACCTCTAACCAAGCGGCGAGACTTCTTGTTCCACCCTGCTTGTTGATGTAGGCCACTGCCGTGGCGTTGTCGGACTGGACCCGGACTGGGCAGTCCTCCAGCTGGCGTGTCCAGTGGCAAAGGGCATGAAATATCGCCCTAAGCTCCAACACGTTGATGGGAAGGAGAGATTCCTCCGGAGACCACTGTCCCTGAGCATTCAGGTGACCCAGAACCGCTCCCCAGCCGGATAGGCTGGCATCCATCGTCACTATGGTCCAGAAGGACACCTGGAAGGGCTTCCCCTTCAGCAGATTGGAGAGGTTGAGCCACCACGACAGACTCAGTTCCACATGAAGAGGGAAGGATACTGACATCTTCAGGAGGTCCAGCTGACCCCTGCTCACCTGGATCACAAACCTCTGGAGTTCCCTGGTGTGAGCCATGGCAAATGGGACTGCTTCTGTGGTGGAAATGAACTTCACCACTAGAGAGGACAGCTTCTTGGCTGGAACTGGATTGTGAGCCAGAACAGCCGAGACCCTGTGGGCAATCTGGTGAGCCACCTCGTCCGTGAGAAACACCATGCTCTGCTGAGTGTCACAGAGAAGGCCCAGGAAGACCAGACGCTGGGATGGAAAAAGATCTGACTTGTCCATGTTGAGGATCCACCCATGATGGGTGAGTGCATGAATGCAGTCCCGAACTTGCTGATGAAGAAGGTCCTCAGAAGGGGCTTTCAGAAGCAAGTCGTCCATGTATGTAGTGACTCTGATGCCGACCCGATGGAGGACGGATACTTAGGCTCCCAGGACACGATTGAAGATTTGAGGAGCTATAGTCAGACCAAAAGGGAAGAGCTGAAAACTGAAAATGCTCTTGGTCACAGGCAAATCTGAGATACTGCCAGTTCTCTGGATGAATAGGAGATGTGTAAATACGTGTCCTGAAAATCCAGAGAGGCAAGGAGTTCCCCCGGGGACATAGCAGCAATCACCGTCCCTAGGGAATCCTGGTGATAATAAGTCTTGATCACAAAGGTATTGAGATCCTTCAAATCCAAAATGGGACAACAGCCGCCATCCTTCTTGGGGACCACAAAGAGGTTTGATTAAAAACCATACCTCTGTCCTGAACTGGAACAGGTTCCAGAACATCCTTGTTCAGAAGAGCCTGGATAGCGCCATCAAACATACTGTGTTTCTCTATGCCCTGGGGTATACGAGAGGGGAAAAACCGAAAGGGAGCAAGAGAGGCGAAAGGGATCCTGTAGCCTTCTGCCACCACCTGCAAAACCCACAGGTCCAACACTGAATCCTCCCAGACGCTGTGGTAGTGACGCAGATGGCCACCCACAACCGAGTGGTGACCTGGGTTCAGCGAATCATGGTGAAGAATTCTTGGAAGAGACCTTAGGCTTCCATTGTTGTTTGGGCTTGGAGGAGGAACGCGGAGCTGAGGGAACCGACTTATTCGCCAGACGTGTCTCAGTCTGGAAGGGACGAAAAAGTCGATTACGCTTGATAGGCATCTTCTTCCTGGGGACCCCTAGGCACAAGGGTCCTCTTGCCCCCTATGGCCTCACTAATCAGATCCTTAAGATCTGGCCCAAACAAAGAGGTGCCTTGAAAAAGCAATGAGAGCAAAGCTTTTTTGGAAGCAGTGTCAGCAGACCAGACCTTGAGCCAAAGAGCTTGTCTGGCAACCACAGACATAGTGCAAATCCTAGATACCAAACGCATGGCATCAAACAAGGCAGCAGAAACATAGTGCTGGGCCTCAGAAATGTTGGCAAGAAGCAGCAACATATCCAAAGTAGGAGCACCCTGATGGACAGCCAGGGTGAACTGTTCAGTCCAAACCGCAATGATCCAGTTCACCCATACCGCAGCAAACACTGGACTCATGGCAGTACCAGCTGTGGCAAAAATAGACTTGAGGGAGACCTCAAGTTTCTTGACAGTCCAGTCTTTTAGAGGACACATCAGCAACTGGCAAGGCAACGGACTTAGATAGACTGAAGACAGGTGTATCCACCATAGGGGGATGAACCCACTGAGCAAGAGCCGCCTCAGAGAAGGGGTAAAGCTTGGCAAATTTCTTGGAAACAGAAGGTTTCCTGTCCGGAGATGTCCACTCATCAGACACAAGGCAGTCAAGAGTGGAGTTAGGTGGAAAACAAGTATGGGGCCTCTTAGGCTCCTGAAATATATCAGAGGGATCCGAGGAAACCACTTGAACCAAGGGAATGTTTAGGGTGGTTAAGACTGCCCTGATCAGGCCCTCAGCTGAGGGGTCAGGATCAGCCTCAAAGGGGTCCCCAGAAAACTGAGAGGAGACCACAGCAGAACATTCCTCAACGTCTGAATCCACCAACAGTTCCTTCTCAGAGGAATCTGATACATCAGGTACTCCCTGCGGTTTTGACAAGGAAAATCTGACAGAAGTAGGGGTCTGCCAGGAGTGGAAGACCCCCTGTAACTGGGATGGAAAGAGTTGCAATGTAGACCGGAGGTCTCTAGTAGCAGCCTTGAATTCTAGCACCCAAACTGGCTCTAATGCATGGCTGGAGGTCCCTGGGGGAGACACCGATACAGCAGAACATGCTGAGCAGAAATTACCTGAGATTTCTCTAGGTAACCCTGAATGACCTGAGGAGCAATGTGCAATAGGGGACACAGAGACCCTAGCGTCCTTTGTCTTAGGCCTGGCCCCAAGCTCTAATGGACTAGACATTCTCACAGTGTCAAAAAGTATAAGGAATCACCCAAATACAGTGTGTAAGATTAAATGTTTACCCCAGATATCACTAAAATGCACCTATCTGGCAGGCAAAGGGTTAATCTGCAGGGAAAGAAGGAGAGTCCAAGCCCTGCATAGGATACTCATTCAGGAAAAGCACAAAATGGCTACTGAGGCAGAAGCCAATCAGAACCAAGCGCGCAAAGCAAGCGCTCATGGGAAATGTAGTTTTCCCAGAAAAAGTACCCCAACAGTGCCCGAAGTCCCCTGAGCCCCCCAACACACACCAAATAATATAGAAAGGGCAGACAAACAAAATGAGCCATCTCTGAAGTTGTTACGATGAGAGGTTGCAGAGATATGTCCAAAACTGTACAGCCCCAAAGAAGTGAATGGAGCAATGGCGTCTATGCGGTAAAAGCGCGCAAACACAAATTTAGAAAAGTTGAAACTGAGAAGTAAATGTGCAGTAGACATTACTAAAACATGTCACTAGACCCAACAAACACTGAACCCGGTAGGGAAAGTGACAACAACCCCCAAAAAGATGCAAATTCAGCAGCTAAAGGGTTAAGTTACTACAGAAACTTGCTCCAAAACACCCAACAGACATACAGATAAACCCAATGAGTGCAGGAGTGTGCAACAGGAACTCCAAAGGAAAACCCCTGTGTGGAAAGGCACTGTGGGACATGTGGACCTGCAGCACTCAAAGGCATGCTCACCTGTCCTGCAGATCTTCTGTCTTCAGAAGAAGCCTCAGTGGGCCACAAAAAGCACCTGGATACTGAGCTAGTCAAATCTACGGGCATTGTCAGTTGTGGTAATCCACCTAATGGTGGTATTCCATTTCTAACAGAAAAATAAAAAATTTGCTAAAACTATAGCAAAACTGTTCTCTTGCCTGTGTCTTCATCCAAGGAACAAATCTTACTGGAGCTGATTGGCTAGCTGCAGCCAAGGAGGTAAGGTAGGCTCCACCCCCTGCATTCACTTCTAGAATTGTTCCTGCCTACTTAATGTGGCGAATCGCCTACCAAAACTTACCAGTAACCTGTACTGGATGACAGAGAAATCTTGATATGGGGAACAGTTATAAATTTTTAGAGGGATAAGCATCTGCAGGATGTATATTTTATATATATATATATATATATATTTATACATGAATAAAATAGAAGTCTAAGGACAACTCACGCAGCCCCAGATACACAGGGGAGCACTTGCACTGATATAGTCTCCAAAATGTTCCTGTGGGTATTAAAGATTGAGGACCCAACATCCCCACCACTCCAGAACCCCAGAGAAGAGGGTGTGGGGTAATTCAGTCCCGGAACAGAGCTTGTAAAGAGAAGACATGAAATGCATGCATGAGCTAAACCTAAGTACATACCAAGGAGACCTAGGTACATGTGTCTCATGGGATCCAGTGTATAAGGAGGCATAGCACTCTCGGGTATTTGAGCACGAATAGCGGAAAACAACATATAACCATTAACAAATAAAAGAGCATGTCAAACGTTTAGCAAATGTTAGCAGGGCACCTCTTCATAAGGGTGCAAATTTAAAAAAATGACATCTTTTTGTTTCTGTCATGTGCATTACCAGGACTAACAGGGGGTCTATTCCCATACATAGTAGCTACTACATATCAGGAGAGGGCAATCGGTGGCAATTCTCTATCTCATATACCAATGAATCCCTTATCCCCATGTAGTAGGTCCGGTTTAAAGTACTGGGTGAGCAGAATAAAGAGAGGTGTCTCATTAGGATTAACCCAGTGGTAAATGAAGGGGGTCAGTCAAAATATCTTCAATTGGAGTACAAACATACCCACAAGATGGACCGTGAAGTCAGATAATAGCTTACGAGAGATAAGGTTGCAAACTAACAAAAAATCCCCCTGTCCCTAAGGTGAACGCTGGTCCCCCTCTCGCCATCTGCCACCACTGTATTGCAAGAGAGTACAAGTAGGACGCAATCAAGAGTGACGAGAGGAAGGCCAAGAAATGCCACAATCCCCATTAAGAACTTGCTTCCTTTGGGAAATGTAACAACCCATCATAAATCCCGAACACAAAAACTAGTCAAAAACATACTGAAGACTTAATAAAATAGAGGGTCACAAAAGGACCCAGTACATAAACCTGAGAGGCAGTTCTACAGTGTGATGTCACGTGTATAGTTCAAGTCCCAAGTCGGTGTAGGGTGTAGGGAACTCTTAGGAGAAAATCAGGAACAATGTATGAAAAGTCACCCTACGGCAATAGGCTTTGCCATCTGGGTCAGGGAAATCGGGATTGCCTTAGAAGATGTTTCCAGGGGGAAGCAGGTGGTCCGCAATCCATATCTACAAGATCTTCTTCCAGGCCAGGAAAAGCACCATCTGGTATCTGTAGGCTGAGCGCAGAATTAAATGCGTGGATGTCACCCTTGTACCTCAGGATATGAGTGGTGCCATTTAGGGAGACTAGCAAAGACATAGGAAATCCCCACCGATATCTTATTTGTCGAGCTTTGCATTTGCAAGTTATGAGCTTCATGTCTCTTCTCCACTGGATCGTGGTGGGTGAGAGGTCTTGATAAATAGAAATATTATGTCCCTCAAAAGAGATGAATGGAGATCCCCTTGCGGCTTTGTAAACTTCGTCCCGGTCTGGATATGACTGGAATCTCTTGGAGACTCAGGTCTTTTGGGTCGAAGTGCTTAGTGTGCACGACCAACAAGAAACAGATGTTCTGGTGGGGCTTTAGTTACAAATATAAAGAAGTGGTGCAAGAAATCGGGTAAGGCAGCAATGTCAATAGCGTCGAAGACTCCTCTGAGGCGTAGGTTGTTGAGCCTGTTTCAATTTTTTAAGTTGTCCACTTTGAGTGGCAGATCCGTTTGGTTCTGGTGCAGTAAACGAAGCGATTTGGAGGAGTCAGACATGTACGCAAATAAGTGTGACACACTCTCCTCCAAGGCCTCAAGTCTCCCGGCAATGTGTGTTAGTTCCCTTCTGACCTCGAGAATTTCTTCCTTGAGAAATGCTTTCAAGTTTGAGAGGAGATTAGAGATTTCGCTTTTTGTGGAAGGAGTGTCATCTTCTTCCAAAGGTAAGGTCGACTGGGAAGCAGAAGAACGAGCAAACTCTGTCATCAGGAGTGCATCATCGGGGAGACCTGTTACAATACGGTCCGCCATTTTAATGCCTTTGTGCCCGGGTTGGGTATGTTTCTTGTTTGGAAAAAAGTGTTCAGCAAGGTAGATTTCTTCAAAGGTCTCCCTCGGACCATATTCTACATTCAGTCTACCACTGGAGCGGGATTTCCACAGGTTGTGACAGTGATGAAAGCGTTCTTTATCAGTCTTGCAGACAGGAGCTCACAGGTTATGCAGCCATTCGAGTCGGCAGCTAAACCACGCCCCCCCCATGTCTATGTCTTTTATACCATCAGCCTGACTCCAGCACCTTCGAATATCACTCATATTGGGTCTCACCTGCCTACCTGTCTTCTTCAAGTTTGGAGGTTCATACGATGGACCTACCAAGGTGAAGAGTGGCAACATGTAGATGGAGAACTGGTGGGGTTTCACTCCACAAACATTTGGACCTTAACAAAAGTACATAGTGAAGATGATGTTGTGATGAAGCAGCAAGATCCATTTTTGCTTTTTCTACATTATGGAACTATATTCATCTACTATATTGGTGTAATAAGTGAAATTAATTGTGCAAATTGATTTGACCAAAGTATCTTTTGTAGTGTTACAACAGAGAGTGAGATACTATATTTTGTCAGTGCGTGTGGTCTGGAGTCATATATAAGCATAACTTTTGCTCCAACAAAATTTTATTTAAAGGTGTCTGGACTGACCTATTGACTCCAACTCTGAATCCTTACTCCTAGCCAAACCCATTTTATTTACTCCCGCCCAGGATAGGTTTATACATGACTGTGTGCTAGCCACTAGCAGAGCAATTGCTGAAGCCTTGGCTGATTTATACTTTAGATTTTGATGCTCTGATGAAGAATCCACCTCTTCATCTCCTGCCTAGTTTAACCTGTTATACTTCTTTGGTGTTATCTGCTATGCCTTGACTCTCCCCACCCCCCCGTCTCCTTCCCCTTATTACTCATTCAGTAAACATAAAGTTGGCGAGGGGAGCCCCATTTAATGCAATTAGAATTTTTATATATACCTTATGGTAGTAGGTTTGCACCAGAACTGCACATCATTAGGTTCCTGCCTACAGCCCAAAGTTCTCAGTACAAACTGTGTGCATACTTTGGTGTGGTACATTCAGAACAGAAGCTCAGAAATAAGAAGTCTTTCACATACACAAAATGTATCCCTAACAAGCAAGGGTCCAGATCAGTACAACTGACACGTTTAGAGGACATAACCATACATATAAGCCTTTGAGTGTCAGAGAGTGAGCAATACATGGCAGAGAAATCCTTTGCAGATCCCTCTGCTACTCCACATTTGATTGTGCTATTTAATATCTCTGTATGTCTATTCCCTACTGTAAAGCACTGTGGAATTTGTGGCACTATATATATATATATATATATATATATATATATATATATATAAATAATAATATTCATAAGGGTCAGGGGTTTTTTTACTGTTCAGAATGGCCCTGCCCAAGTGTGCATTTTAGTTCAAGGGCAGTGCAGAAAAAGGCACCGTGAAGTTTTATTATGTATAAGATCTGTTCTATTTTTCCTGTCAAGTAAACAAAAAGGTACTCACGCTGCAGAGATATGCTTTATTCAAAAGTTATAGCCATACTAACTATCACAGAGTGAGAGAGCAGTTACTATCCCATACTATGAAGAACTGTATTAAGTAATTCATTTTTACTATAGTATGCAGTAGATTAGTTGTCTGGTCACCATGAGAACAACAAATTATATTAAACAATTTAAACATGAATACCTTTGGAACAAAGCATCTCCCAGCAGCGGGTATACGTTTGCTTTACTAAGTAGAAAAAAACTATACAAGCCATATTATCCTATATAATAATTCGCTAAATCGTGTGTAATGCCGTGACATGCGCAGTAGACACTGCTGCAGTCATGCGCAGTAGAGACTGCCCGCGCCGTGGCTGATACAGAGCTGGGCGCTTCGAAGGAGCGTCCAGCTCTGTATCAGCCGTGGCACGGGCAGTCTCCACTGCGCGTGAGTGCCCCGCGACCGGGTGGCAGTGGCACTGTGGCCCATGTAACAGGCTGTTCAACTAGTTTCCATGTGAAAGACTCATTACTGTAAAAAGATGAAAAAAATTAAGTCATAATAATTTATGCAAAGTAAGAGCTAAAAAGCAGAATTTATTCATGTAGTCAGGAAAGGCCACAACCTTAGAGAAGTGCAAACATGAACAAGGCTATTAAGTATTCAATGTTATTTACAAAGGTAAGAGTGAATAGCTCATCGAAAGTCAAAGATAAATCATCTGTTAGAATTTTCAGACCCATGCAAAATGTGAGAGGGCTTCATGTTTTATTGGACAGTGCTGGATAACAAAAATCAGGAGTGACCCATCAGTACCAGTTTCTAGATGTTCAAGTGCATTTAGTTAAAAGTTCATCAACATATGCTTGTTATATGTTTTATTAACCAACTTGGAATTTCCTGCACAGCACAATTCAATTGCATCCGATACCCTAGTAACTTAGAAAGTGTGTTGTAGTACATGGTATTCCACACTCAGACAGGACTCATGCCCAGGAAAGAGCAGTTTTGTATGATTCACAGGGAGTGTTTAAATTACAAGTTAGAAATGTTCCCATTGTGAAAGAAAGTCAAGATGGTCGGACTTCTTAGAGAGAAAAAAAAAATGCTCTTGTCCTTAAGTCTTCTTTTTAAGCTCCTCAAATCTGCGTGACAGGTCATCAAAGTCAATATCTTCAGAAGTTGATGTGTTGGCACCTGCTGAGGTGGCTGGCAGGGTGTCTGGAACAGATGGTAACTCAGGAAGAACAAAGTTATCAGAGGCCTTTGTTCGCGGTTTGGCAACAGGTGGCAAGTTATTCCCTAGAGAGGGGTAGAACAAGAAACGTATCTCACGCCATGCATTTCATTATATTCTTATTTATTTCATCATCTTTAGCCTCAAGTACTTACCTGCTGGAGGTGGAACATTTGCATGCGGTCCAAAATTTTCAATCTGTTACAAGACAAAAGCAGTTAGCAAATATGGACACATTACCTGATCTAATTTACTAGCCAAATCTTGCGACATACCTTTATCAACGACCACAAAAGAATCACTACCTCTTACGCCTCAACCAATTATAAACTAGTACAAAATAGTTTCCATTCAGTATATAAACATTTGAATTCCTTATTATTCATATAGTCCTTTTTCTTTTCACTCTTTTCATTTTTGTATTAGTTTCACCCAAGGGAGAAAGAGAGAGTCTCTCAGTAATCAAATAATTAAGAATAGCAGGTGAAGTGCCAATATACACTTACATTGAAGTTTGTGTATTGGCTTCAATAGTATTCCTCCTTACTGACTGGAAAATATTGTATAAATAATTAAAATAGAATGGTTAAGGGACCAGGGGTGGTGGATCTTTTGTGTGGCTTTTTGAACTGTGGGTGGCAGATTGCATCTACAGCTGTAAATCTGTTTTCTTTTGGTGTGTGTTGAAAATATAATTCAAAGTTAAATTGTTTTGCTTTATTAAGGTTTAACCAATCTCAGACTAATTGGGATATTTCTTCTAGAACAGACGTGCCAAACATGAAACCCAATGGGACAAAAATGTGCTGCTTGTGGGCAGAGTGTGACCTGCAGGCTGGTAGTGGTAGGCCTTCCATAGACAGAACCCTTTTAAGCACACTGCAATTCAGCAACAAGGGATAAAAAGCCCCATTTAGAGCAATGGGATTCCTTTTTGGTCGCTAAAGTACTGAATGCCAGAGAGGTGTCATGTAACACACCTGAAATAGGGAACAACACTGGTTGGGTGTTACACAGCCGCCAGTTTGGCCATAACTAAACAGAATGTGGACACTCACTTTTTTACTTCAAGAGGATTTTGCAACAATTCATTTTGCCTATAGCTTTCCTAAGGAACTTAGATAAAGATTTATACACTGTGATAATGATTTTATTTGGAGGGTTTTTTTTTGTACTAGTTTACTCCAGTTATTTAAAGGGGGGGGTGATATCCACTAGGATATTCTCTTGATAAATACCCCAGTGTGATCTTTTCTAAATAAACAGCAGTTGACTGAAACTTGTAAAATGATGATTGTACAGTCTCTGTATTTTAGAACACGTACGAATATTATACATATATATACACACACACACACACACACACACACACACACACACACACACACACACACACACACACACACACACACACACACACACACACACACACACACACACACACACACACACACACACACCCCCCCCCTAGAAGCCACTCCTAACTATCTAGGTAGGATTTCTTCATAAAAGGATGTCCATTTAGGTCTTCCTCTAAACCACACTTCTTCACAACAATAGAATTCAGACCTAAAAGACTCATAAGGGTCACTATTCTCTATCAGGTTATAATGTGAAACAGCTAATAGTAGCCTACAATATATCAAATGCCAATAAAAGGAGAGATTGTATGTAGCTGGAAAAACCCACTTATCTGTGACAAGAGGAAAAAGCAGCTGACACGTAGTCAAAAATCACACAATGTCTGACGAGTGCCAGAGAGAGCAGTGCTTGTATCCAAACTGTTGGCATCTTGTGTGTCACCACCCAGAGTCATAGTACACCCCCTATCTGAGCAGATGCAGGAGGTTTCACCAAACCTCAATGCTGCTTACTAGCTCTGACCCCCTCAACCCATATTCTGATGCACTATGCAGCTAAGATTAGGGAGAATGAACTGAGCACTCAGGTGAGCACATGTGCACTGATACACAGCTCCAGACAGCATTAGAGCAGAAAGTCTGAGCTGATAAGCATCAGTGGAGACCACTCAGGTAGTGGGCATGGATGGAGAATAATGAAAGCAACAAACAATAAAGATTATTTTAATTTGACACAGAGAGGATTGGTAGATCCTCTCTATGGATCACATAGGCGACTGGCAAATACTATGGCCACCTCCGGGAATGTTGCTCTTCAGTATTGAATCATCACTAGAGCTGGCCAACTAGATTTAATCCCACAGTAAACTAACCTGCCTTTCAACATAGTATATACAGTGATGCATCAATACTGAAGTGTGCTGCAGAAAACTAACTTAAAAACAAAACAAAAATGTTGATAATCTCAATTTGCTACACTCAGCATCAATCATTCTCTGGTCTCCATCACAACATGTACAAGCAGTGTTCCCTCCTACTTTGTCTTTATGCAGTGCATAGGCTGCTGCTTGACTTCAGGAGAAGGAGCAGTCCTTGATTGTGCTGTGGCCTAGCCAGTCCCATTTAATAAAAGCAGGGAGCTGGTTATGAGAAGGAAGAAACATACTTCAATGTGTGAGATAAATGGGTTAGTTTGTGCTTATACCCCCTACCAAGTGAGACCTTCTAGAAATATATCTCTCCCCACTTTTGCTTTCTTTCTTACACTCTTTATTGTACCCCTTCTCATATCTCCCTCACATTATGCCTCATTTAATTATCTCACCCTCCTGCTGTCACACTACCTTAATATTCATTCTCCCTTTCTCACCTCATATTCATTCTCTTAATTTAAGCTCTCCATTTAAAGCGGAACTTTCAGATAATAGCAAGTCGCCATGCATTCATTAAATGCATGGCGACTAGCTTAAAAATAGATGTCTTACTGTAAAAAAATAGATGTGTCTAAAGGAATCTGTCCCGTTTGGAGACCGGAAACCAGGCTAGAGCGCAGACATCTTGTCTTTGCGCCTGCTCTGTCAGTCCCGGTCTCCATTGAGTAGACTGCTTTGCACCATATGGTCACCAGAAGGGACTGACGGAGCTCAGACTGCACTAACCTGCCCGTCAGTCCCGAAACAGGATGGATTCCTTTAGACACATCTATTTTTTTATGGTAAAACATCTATTTTCAAGCTAGTCGCCATGCATTTAATGAATGCATGGCGACTTGCTATTATCTGAAAGTTCCGCTTTAACCCCCCCAATAGTTCTACATTCTTTTCATCTTTCACTCTCTCTCTCTCCCCTTTATAATTCACTAATATTGACTCTAGGGGGCATGTAAGAAGGTCAAATAGGGTTATCCTGGGGCAAAATACTTAATAAATTATCTATGCGCATGGTAGACAGGTCTCAAATGCATTGCTTCACAATGTTAGAACTCTAGCATCCAAGGAGTTAGAAGTCCTGTCAAATCAATGTGAACATTTTTGTTAAAATGATAGTAATAGATGAAAATAAACAGTGTATTAATACTAGCCAATTTGTAGTTCATGAGTAATTTAATTTAACTATAATATAGCCCCCTCCCTCCCCTTTACTTCAGATGTGGAATCTGATCATAGGACCGGACAGCGCACAGCGATAGACAATCTTCAGGCAGCACGTATAAGGAAAACCCTGCCCCCTTGATGAAGGAGGGCAGGATTTTCCTTAAGCTTACTGAAGATTGTCCCTCGCTGCGCCCATCCGTACCAGCATGAGAAGAATCGTGACGTAGGTGAAAGGGGCAGGAGGGAGATATTAAATTAGTCATGAATTACAAATGGACTACAAATTATGCACATTAATCAGAGTGCTGTTTCTTTGCATCTGTTACTATTGCTTTAAACACAGAAACACAAGGCAGCACAGTTTCAAGAGCACACAGAAACAAACGTGTGCACCTACCTTGTGTACCTACCTGTGTAAGCACTTGTATGTATACTATGTTATTTGTGCATCTACAGGCTTGGTCACCTTTACCTGGATGGCCAAGCCTGTAGCAGCTATGGTCTGGTACCCTCCCAGGCAGACTCCCACTTTTAAAACATAAAATAGAATTGAATCATTTAATTTAATTTGTCTAATCTCCCAGCACTCAGATGATTCTTCTCCCATTGTTCTCCTTTCCACTAATGCTACTAACCAGCTTAATAACTTACAGTTTCATATGTGGGTGGCATGTTTGGGATAGGCGGTGGCATTCCACCCACTGCAGGAGGATTCAGATTGCCAAAAGGCTGGTAGATTCCCACAGCTGCACCATTGACGGTGTCCTATAGTAATGTAAGAAGAATGTCAGGCCAGAATCCATTAAAGTGGACCTATCACCTTGAATTTTTTCTTATATATTTGAAAACGTCATTTAAAACTGCCTATGTGCCATGTTAACCAAAATTCCAGCAGATGTATAGTTTAGGAGATATTTTTGGGAAGTATAAGTGAAAATCTCCTGGTGCAGCACAGAGCTTAATTAGAATATGGAATGTTACTGAAAAATGTCATTAGCATATATAACACGTCACTGAAAAGCTTAATTAGCATATGAAACATTACATGTAGCGCAATTAGCATACATTAGCATATGGTGACAAACATGATTATTTTCTTAACTGTACACCTGCAAGTCTTCTGGCAAACATGCCACATAGGCAGTTCTTAATGCAGTTTTCAAATATGCAAACTTGAATCAAGGTTAAAGGTTCAATTTAATAGTAAAGCTTTATTATTATTACTTTATTTCATCTTATACATATGTTTGTCTTTTTGTGGAAGGTTTTAGAAGCATTCTTAAAAAAAACACTGATGTTAACTGATGTTATTATATGCTCTTCCAGTTCGATTTACTGGTCGACCAACCAGAAGGCTCATACAGAGGTACAAAATACACCTCTGCTTCATTCACCAGATCACGCCCTTCAGTATTTATAGACATGGATCCTATGAAAGGGGAGGCGAGGAGGAAAAGCAAACCAATTTCACATCACTTAGAGTATCAGAGATAATATCAGTAAACAAAGTAACAAGATTTTAATTTCTCTTGAGATACATGCTCACTTCATCAGATACATACCGGCCCAACAGGAGCAGGGTAAGAAAATGGAATAGTGGGTGTTGGCATTGGCATACCACCAACTACTGGTAATGGTACTCCGAATCCTCCACCTCCGCCCCCACCTCCACCACCTTTCTTCATATCGTCTATAAATCCAACATCTATTAAATCAGCCTCTACTCCAGTCGGGACCTCGGCCTTAAAAGTACAGAAGAAGAACATCTAGGGTCAGAATTACAACAGAGCAGAGACAGAGATTTGCAACTTGTCTTACAGTGACAAAGTAAAACATCTCACATCTTCAATATTACAATGCTTACACAAAAAGTAAAAGACAAGCAATTCTGGAGCAAACCAACTGCATCACAGGGGACAAAAAGATTCACGCTGACTTATAAGAGCCTTTAAACCTTTGAATGCTAGAAGAGATCTCCAACTCAGGGCAAAGGTGTTAAAACCCCCACTGAAATCTATTAGCTTTGTGACTTTTTCCTCTTTCTGCAGCTGGTTTGTTCATGAATTGCTTCTCTTCTGTGCCTAAGGCCATTTCACAATTTAAAAAATAGCAATGCTAAATATATCTTCAGCAGAGCCGAGATCGCAAAATATAAAAATAACTACTTCACTGGAACGATCTACAAAGTGTGCCTGCAAACCAGGCACACTTTGTAGACCATTCCAATGAAGTAGTTATTTTTATATCTTGTAATCTCGGCTCTGCTGAAGAGCCGCCGGCCGGTCTGTGGACCAGATTCCAAATCTGTCAGCTAGAGTGCTGATGTCAGTCGGAGGAAACTTTAGTTGCGAATATCTCTCAAACCATAAAGGTTTGAGAGATAAGTCTGATATCGTTTTTAATGTTTTTTTAATGGCTACAATATAAAATAAAATTGAAGTATTACTATCACTTTAAATTGAAGTTATGGTCACAAACATATTTGTTCAACGGAGGTAAATAAAAAGTACATTATACAGAATTTTATTTTTTAATTAAGCAGACAGAACTTGAGACTACTTAACCTTTTAAAGACCAGAGGAGTGCGTAACACATTGCAGAGCAATGGGTTGCAAATCCTTCTGGTCCTTAACCCTTGGAGTTCCAGAGGGGTATGCAACTCATTGCCATGCTTTACATACCTCTCTGGCAGTCAAAGGGTTAAACTTTTGAGTGTCAGTGCTTTGTAAAGCAATGTGTTGGATTCTCCTCTGGCATTCAAAGGGTTACCCTGTCCAGATTACCATGTGCAGTGGATGGAGTTTTTATCCCATACTTATTCCTGTACCTGCCATGTCCGTCTTCATGGATATGACATCCAGCACTGATTGAAGATGTTATTCTCTTGAACAAAGACACGAACAAAATTCATAGGGGCCATTAGTATTTTCTGGTCATAGTAAGATATGATGGAATTATTAGGAGGGGCTGCTTCTCCTTTACTGACATTTATTTAAAGCAGCTGCTTGATATCTCCACTATTCCTTCCCTTCAGCAGATGGGGTGGGGTTACTGACAAATTCTCCATTATCACTGATGTAATGGTCGTCTCCATGATTGGTTTGTGGCCGACCTTTCAAATGTTGGTTATGTTTTTTCATCCCGGCCAAGGTTAAGAAACAACCCTTTTAACTCATGTGTGAATGTGAACCAGTGGCCTACTGTTACATATTCCTGTTTCCTGATGAAATCTTAGCCCCATCTTCCATGCTTTCCCCATTGTCCGGTTATTGTGCACATGGGCTGTTCTTTCAACTTTAATCCCTGCATCTGGCTACATTTTAATATTCCTAGTAACCCTATGTTTCACTGGTGCCACTAAATTAGGGGAGGGCAACCTGAGGCCCTCCAGCTGTTGTGGTCTAGAATTCTCATCTTCCCACGCCAGGCACTGGGTTGCCCATCCCCTAATATAGAATGCAGGTCACATTGAGAATGTTTTTAAAGGGATAGTAATACTTAAAATGTAAAAAAAAAAAAAAAAAAAAAAAAAAAAATGGAGATTTATGGTCCCGGGACCAGAGCTGTCCATAGGATGGTGCAGCAACAGCACCACTGTACAATTTCAGGCCACTGTGATATTGCACCTAAAAAAATTCAACTTTGAAAATTAATAGCTTTTGAATGAAACACCTTTCAGCAGTGGGAGTACCCTTGTTTTACTCAGGGGGATAAGCCCTACAACATATATATTTTTTTTTTTTTTTTTTTACATTTTAAGTATTACTATCCCTTTAACTCATGTTTAGTCACTGTACTTTTAAATCTCTCTCAGCTGTACAGTATCTATGATTAAGGAGACCATACTTTCAATATACAGCAGAAAACTTAAGAACATTTTATTCATCAATGCTGCACATGCACCAGTCCACCCCTGCAGACTGAATTTTTAATAAATACCCTGCAAAGTGTGATCACAGCTACAAAACATGCTCTCTTTAACCCTCTGAGTTTCAGAGAGGTACGCAACGCGTTGCAAAGCAATGCGTTGTGTATCCCTCTGGCACTCAAAGGTTAAAAACAAAATAAAAACACGGTTTTTAGTAAACTTTATTTACATCACCTGCAGGATTTTTCTCATTAAAGCAGAACTACCACCCTTAAAAAATGTTGTATCAAATAATCCCCCATCTGGCGACTAGCTGCTCAGTAGCGCTAGTCACCAGAATTCTTACCCGTTCATGAGAATGAGCCTCTACTCCAGGACTGACAGGCAGGATGGAGAGCAGACATCTTTCCATAGTGACGTCCGTGCCTGCTCTGTCAGTCCTAAATGGCTCTGGGAGGCATTGCCAGAAGCCGTTCAGCTCCAAAAGGGACTGACAGCGCAGGCGCATGGATGTCACTAGGGAAAGATGTCCGAGCTCCGTCTTGCCTGTCAGTCCCGTAGTAGAGGATCATTCTCATGAACGGGTAGGAATTCTGGCAACTAGCGCTACTGAGCAGCTAGTTGCCAGATGGGGGATTATTTGAGACAACATTTTTTAAGGGTGGCAGTTCTGCTTTAATTAATTGTGCATTATATTGGCTCTTTCAAAATAGTCATGCACACAAACACACAGCAGCCAAAGCTTTATTAACTGCAAACTCCAGTTACATAGATATCACCATTTTCACCCCTGACAAGCTTCCCATATAAGCAGCCTGGACTTATCCAACTTGGTAATTCTGCATTGTTTTGATCAGAATGTGTGACTGAACAACCTTTGTGATTCAGTACCACTTGACCTGAGGAAGAGAGTCGATCTTCTGAAAGCTTGGAATAAAAGAGCCATTACAAAATTAAAGGGATAGTATTGTCAAAAAATAAATATACCTCTGATTGTTTTTGTTTTTTTTGTTTTTTTATAATGAATAGTAAGTTCTGATAATTCTTTACCATCAGGTTCAGCATAAAAATCAAGTTAAAAGATTCCCTCTCCTGCCCCTTTCCAGGATGTCATGCAGATTTCCCGCAGATCTGAAGGCCGCATGGGCGGATTGCAACGAGGGGCAATATTGTGTCAGCATTAGGGAAAAACCTGACCTCCTTTGTTGGGGGGGGGGGGGGGGACACCAGGGTTTTCCTTACACTGACACAATATTTCCCTCATTGCAATCCATCTGGTCAAGCAACTGGCTTTCAGATCTGAGAGGCGTCCGCATGACGTCCTAAAAAGTGGCGGGAGAGGGAAACTTTTAATTTTTAAGCCAAACATTACAGTAAAGGATTATCAGAACATACTATTCAGTATAGAAAATTCAACTGAACAGTCGGAGTTTAATTTTTTGACAATACTATCCCTTTAACACACACACAGTTATATCCATGACAGGGAGCTCTCGAAATTTGTTTCCAGAGAGCTTTCTTTCTGGGACTCTGAACAATGGAAAAAGACAATGGAAAGTCTTCCCTCTACAACACATAAAACACTCAGAACTACATACAGTGCAACAATATATAAATATATATGTTTCCAAAGTCCCCAGATTAAAGCTCTCTGAAACAGACATCCAGGGAGCTTCATTTCTAGGACATAAAGTGTAAACAAAATAATATTAATTGTCTAAGGAGAAAGAACGTGAAGGCTCTGCACCTCTGATGCAGTCTGTTGATAAACGTGCTCCAATGTGTGGATGTCTGAAAAGTGATTACTATCTTATATTTTCACCTGTGTTTTTTCGATGCACTTACCATAACCACAGAATCTGGTTCATATGGGACATTATAATTCTTGGCGATCTCAATCAGGTATCTCTCCACTAGGATTTTGGGAGGTGCTTCTACACTCAGCTTATGCATTAGCTGTGGGAAAATGACAGGTTATAGGGTTTGTTTGTTTTTTCTGTTAATAAATTCTTTATCTGAAGACTCAGGTGCATTTTTACTAGACTCCAGTGCTTACCCAAACCTCTCCCTCCTTTTTTTGCTTATAAAACTGTTAATATATTTCTCCTACCCGGTCATTGACTGTTCCAATCTGGTTATTCCTGCAGAGTTTGCCATATTCTTTGCTGTACTTTGCACAAAGCTGATCAGCCACCTAAGAAAAGAATGAGGAAATTAAATAACTGAGGCCGGAGAAGATCAAGGGGACCAACAACTGCACACGCATATACAAGGCATACACAATACAGTTTCAATCAGAATATCTATAATGAAATTTGGGAAATTGAAGGGGAGGGACACGAGCGCATCATAAGAGCACGCAAAACAAAATTAATTGTGCATGATTTTTCTCAGAGATACTGTGCTTACTTCAAAAGAGCTTACTATAGATCACTTAAAAATGGGAGTGGTCTTAAAAAGAAGTGAGACAGTGTAAATGTTCATGTGTTTAGTCCTCATGTTAATTACACCTTATCTTTCCTCTTTGTGCTCTACTCATGAACCTAAAATGAAGCATATCACTAAAGTTTCTTTTAGTGCACTATATATTTAAATTGTGATTGTTTCTTATATGCATCTAAAGGTCTCTATTCCACTCACTATCTTAAGCTCAGTGACTTCAGTTTGTAGACGTGGGGCTGCCCAGATTAAGGTGGAGACTGCTTCACCCAGGCCAGGATCCAGTTCTCTACAAAAAAAAAAAGAAACAAAGTCAATCACAAGGCACTTGCTGGCTCATCTAACCACTAGCAATACCAGAATCTACACTTTGCTTCCATTGTTTGCTCCTAACAAGCACAATGTTTATCCCTCAGTCCATCATGTAGACTCACTTCATAGACTGTATTAATCCAAATCGTGCCAGGAGTAAGTCACAATACAACTCCAGGATCTCCATGGCCTCCACCAAATAATCTTCGCGAATGATATGTTCCACTCGAATTCGCGCTCGCTCATCTTTCCCCGTGGACAAGTAATCAGCAATTTCCTTTCTGGCCTTCTGTGCCAACTCAGCTGGAGGGAAAAAACATTAGCTGGAATTTGTGCCACAGTAGCACTGCCTGAACATGAACAGAGACATAGGCACATTTATCAGAAATTCAGGGACATAGCAAAGGCCTTTTCTGACTCCTGTGACTCTCACACCTCACTTACAAAATGGCACACGACACTTCAGAAGTAAATAATCAGTGTTATTGGAAGTGACATCACAGAAGTGCAAAGCACACCTCAGTAATATAAAGGGAACAATTACAGTCAGGTTGAAGGTACTGGTAATCTTTGTCAGTAAGAAGCAATATTTATCAAGCACCCAAGGCCCTTAAAAGATGATGAGCCTTCAAAAAATGGCATTTTGCAAGCAAGAATATTATCAAAAGAGTATTTTGGTAGCTAAATGTGCCTCAGGGACTGTAAAAGCACCTCTTGCATTATATAGCTCTCTCACAAGTCTTACTTATGACCCTCTAACACAGAAGTTACTCACTTTTCTTCTTCTCCAGCAGCTTCAGTCGATTGATCACAAGTCTCAGATTGACCCGGAGCCGCTCAGACTTAAACCCTGAGCCCAACATGGTGTTTCTTCTCTGCAAATACTAAAGAAGGAAATAATTAAACTTGGGACCTTACATATAAATGCAAAATGATTAAAAGACCTATGAAAAGGAATTTTTACTCTACAATGAGTGACAGACAAAGCCACAAAGAAAGTGAGTGATAGGCACAGAGCCAACCAGCGAGGCTCTCCAATGGATGACAAAGCAAAAATGGTTTAATAATTAAAAGGGACATCACCACCTTAAAAAAAAAAAAAAAAAAGTGGTGATTTTCAAAGAGCTTTCAAAATTATCTATATGCTGTATTATCTATTTTATATTATATAAACTACTTAGAGATGTATAGATTGTGTTAATTAATTCATGCCATGCAGGCACTTCCTGTCTTAGCACTACATTAATTCCCTCAACACTTCCCACCTTCCCTAGAGTGGAAAGGGTTATTGTCAGTAAGTGGGACTGGTAATGTACAAAGACAAAGTGCCAGCACATTATGCCTTAAACTCATTTTCTAAAATTAAAAAACAGCCAATTTAACATATATACTATTGAAAGCTTTTTCAAAATCACCAAAGTTGTTTTTAAGTGACTATCACAGAATTATTTAAAGCAGAACGTTCATCAACATTACATGTAGCCCCAAATCTTTAGTATGTTAGCGATATACATAGAAATACTTGTCATTTGCAGTATAAATCCGGCATAAGTAAGAGAGAACATTTTCGACAGACAGGCACCAGCTATGATCTTGCTGTAGGCGCTCTCTGCACCTGCTCTGTCAGTTCCTTCT
The DNA here is from genome assembly GCA_037306005.1 of Rhinophrynus dorsalis. Classification (NCBI taxonomy): domain Eukaryota; kingdom Metazoa; phylum Chordata; class Amphibia; order Anura; family Rhinophrynidae; genus Rhinophrynus; species Rhinophrynus dorsalis. The sequence continues at coordinate 317,711,637 of CM074722.1, forward strand.
GGTGCCTTTCTGAACAAAGGCATTCAACTCGCCAATGGTGTAGTTGAAGGGGACGGACAGTGCAGACTGAGAGATGCCGTCTCTGCAAGATGTCTGCATTGTTCCCCGCTGCTGCCTGCTGAAAACGTTCTCTCTCTTACTTATGCCGGACTTATACTGCATGAGAAGTAAATAATTACATTTCCTCGCCATGTATCACATAGGTAATGGGTTACATAGATATAAAGTCTAGAAGCGGAGCAGACTGCCTATTAGCTATAAGGACATTTAACACTTCAGAGGCAGACAAAACTATAAAGAACCTCTGGAGGAAGGCAGCATTATTAGAAGCCAGTGAACATGTATTTTATATAAATATTCATACGCACAATTTAGAAGCCAGAGATACATTTTTTTTTTTAGATGTCTGGGCTGCTAGGATTTTTCAGAAACCCCAAAATGAGTGTAATGCACTAGTAAGCATTTCAATCACAGCAATTTCTATATCCTCCCCCCTACAATCCACTTTCACCTATTAAAAAGATACTACATTAAAACTATTTTATTGATGAAAGCACAAAATATCAGACTGAATACACAAAGACATCTAATTGGAAGTATGTTAGCAATGGGAAACATCACGACTTAACAGCATTCAGCTGCTTAGTTATACAGTTCCACTTATTTTGTTGTGGGCATAACATAACCCCTTGGAGAAGCCCCTTTTAAAGCGGAAATATCACATATATATATATAAAAGTCCCCCCACCAATTAAATTTTACTATAGCAGTAAGCATATAAATCATTTTATAATCCTTATTAAGTCCGGAATTGGAGACTCACCGCCAGACGGCAGCACAGACATCATGCCGAAGATTGATCTGTGCGTCTCTGTCTCTACTGTGTGGAACAATGCAACTCCCCCTTAGATTACTTGCCAATCAGTGAGGAGACAGGGATAGACAGCACAGGTGCACAGATGCCTCTTCAGCAAGCTGCTTGCACTGTCGCCTGGTGGCGAATCTCCCAAGAACTTATATTTCTAAATAATGCCAGACTTAAAGGGATAGTAATGTTTCATAATAAAAGCAGCTCTAATTAATCATCATAGTATTTGGACTTTGGAGAGTGTTATTTCAATTCTGTCAGACTTGTAGTTCAAGAGTAATTCAGTGACAAAGAATCCCCCCCCCCTTTTACTGATGTAACACTGCTCAGCCAGATCAGAAGGGAGGTGCCCAGGTAGACTGCAGAGAGGGACAATCTTCAATTAAGATAAGGGAAAAAACCTGAAAACTTGTCAAGGGGGGCAGGGCTTTCATTGTTCTCATAGGAAGAAGATTATCCCCTTCTGTTATCTGTCTGGTCTATGGACTGCATTCCACATCTGAGAAGAGATGGCTTTCACTAGGTAAAATGAGCGGGAGGGTAACTTTGATGGTGAATATCTCTCAAACCATAAAGGTTTGAGAGATAAGACTTATATCGTTCTTCATGTTTTTTTTTAATGCCTACAAAATAAAATAAAGATACAATGAAGTATTAATATCCCTTTAATAAGGATTAGAAAAGAATGTGTATGCATACCACAATAGTAAAAGTTAATTGGGAGCACATATATATATGTGATAGTTTCACTTTATCCCTTAGAATGCCAAGCTTGGAAATGTGTACCTGCAAAACCATGCCGATATCCCAGGTATTGACTGCTTACACCAACATGTTCACTTTTGATAGGGCACTCGTTGCCTTTCTTAATATGTGCATCCTCCACCTGGTATTCTCTGAACATCCAGGTAGAGCGAGAAGCAGGAGGCCCACTCACATAACTGAAGATATCAACAATGACATGTGGGGTTGCCTGTTCCTCAAACGTCCGGGTCAAATTGGAGAAACACTGGGTCAAGGATGCAAATGCTAAGGAAGGCAAGGAGTGCTTTTGGTCATCTACACAATACAATAATGTAAGTGATCAAGAGTAGGAGGAGGGCATCAGGGGGTCCTGATGACCCCCTATGAAGTCTGAATACAAATAGATAAAAGTGTGTGCACAACGGGAGTATCCAACTCAATGCTCTGCAATGCATTGGACACCCCTATGGCATGAACACTGTCTGCTTCCCCAGCCTGGTTCCAATGCACTGTAGAAGTTTCAGATGCCCACATACTCTGCTTCCCCCAGCCTGGTTCCATGGCCCACTGGTAGCCAGGGACCCCCGCATACACTGCACACTCTGATGTGCATCGACTGACAGTCACAGATTACCACATACACTGCCTGACCTCCAAGCCTGATTCCATTGTCCCTTAGTACTCACAGATGCCCACATACACTGTCTGACAACTCTCCCACCCAGCCTGCTTCCACTGGCAGTCACAGATCACTAGAACACAGTTTGACCCCCTTACCCCAAGCCTTGATCCACTGCCCATGTAATTCACAGACTCCCACATACACTCTCTGCCCTCTCAGTCTTCTTCAACTGGTAGCCATAGCATTCCACATACACTTCCCCGTCCTTGTTCCACTAGTAGTCATGCTCCTGGCACTCACTATGGTATGTCAAACCATACCACTGGGGTCCCATTTTCCTTAGAATGGCAGTATGTATTGAATACTCAAGGAAATTCCCTGGTGTTGAACCATTTTTGTATCTTTGAAGTGACCAATAAAAAATAAATACATAAATAAAAATTATATCATATATATACACACACGTGTGTGTGTGTGTGTGTGTGTGTGTAGGTTTTTCCTGTAGCACCCTTTTCTGGAAAAGGTTGTGCATACTAACCTAGAGGTAAAAAAGATGCCTAGGCTGGTTATCGACTTCAGAAATTTTAAATTTTTGTTTTTTCTTATAACCACTTTAATATAAGCAGGTCAGATTTGAATAATGTATGAGAAATGTTAGATTGTAGTTGGAGTAGTTTTGTGCTTCTGGCACCACCTAAAGTATGGCAGCTCATACCAACAGGGTGTAATTTTCCTTGGACGAGCAGCAGCCAATGATTGGAGTCAGAAATGCCATGGTTTTTCAAAGCTATCTGTATCTTTGCAAAGGGATAGCTATACTTTTCCTACAGAGGTGCATACTGGAAATGTTTGTGCATAACAGCTTAGTAGTAAAAATGGCAATGACCCTTCAGTAGATGCATGTGAATGTCTCTTTTCCAAAATGTTATACCTCACCTACCTTTTCTGCATATCTGTAATGATTACAATCATTATAGTGCCTGCAAGTGTGGGTTACTGTTCCCGGCATCAACATACTGAATGTTAGCCCACACAAATGGGGCACAATATTTTCAGGCTGGTAGCAGGTACTGAATTCAGTACGAAATTCCATGGTTTTAAAACATTTTAGTATCTGAAGTGGTGGAAATTTTCAGTTTTTTTATTTCGATTTTATCTGTCCCTATAGCACCACATTATGGAAATATTTATGCACAACAACCCATTATTTGACATGGGTGAATGTCTACTTTCCAAAATGGTGTGAGTTGCATACATTTCCTTCATATATCTAATAATCATGACCATTTTAGTACAGGAAGTAATTTTTAAAAAAGAAAAGGAGGTAGGTGTAGTTTTGGGCATCTGGCACCCAATACAGCATGTTAACTTATACCAATGGAGTGGAATTGTTTCCACACAAGAGCAGTAACTAACAAATATAGTAGAAAATTCCATAGTCTGACATTTCAGTACATTTGAAGGGGTGTAAATGTAAAAGAAAATTGCTATTTCTGACTTTAGCTCCACCTTCTGAAAACATTTGTTAGACAAGTGGTAGAAATGCAAGCCACTCCTAAATTTGATGAGGTTGATTATCTTCTTCACAACATTGTATGTTTAATCTAACTTTTCCTCGTTTCTGTAGTTGTCACAATATTTAGTACAGACAAGTCAGGTTTGAAAAAACATGTAAGAAGTTATAGCTTTGTGTTTCTGGCACCTCTCTACAGTATCTCAACTTGTAGCAGTGGGGTACCAGTTTTCAGAATAGAATTTAAGGAACACAGTAGAAAATTCCATAGCTGTCTACAATCTCAGAACATTTGAAGGGGTGTAACTGTAAAAAAAAAAAAAAATTACTATTTTTTTTTTTTTTTTTCTTTCAAATCCCAGGGTGAACGGTCACAATCTTGGGGTGAAAGTGTCCAGTGCTATCTAATATATATTGCGCTCATTAATTGATTATTTAGTCTTTAAATTGGTGCCACTTTTACCAGGAAGGCAGAGGTCCTGCATGACTTCTATGTGTTCATATAGTGAAATATTGCTGTATATTAATAGCTCTTAGAGAATGATAAGAGCACCTCTCGATTACAGCGGACAGGGGCATATCACAGAGAATCTAGATTATGTGAATTTTAACCCTTTGATCGTCAGAGGGGCGTACTCATCTGACACTCATAGGGTTAATATTTACAAGCTCTCAGAGTCAGCTCATTTCGAAAGTTCCCAGGTATGAAAATTAACGACACATGAGGTTTTCAAACGCATTTCTCATTAATACCGAAACTTCCAGAGATACTATACCTATCAGTGGGAGCAGCACTTCCACGGGCCAAGGTAATGACGTTCCAAAGGCGATAACAGGTCACAACGTTTCAATCAGTAATCAGTACCACAGACTATTCCTGCACAGCAGATCTTTCCTTGACTGCAAACCGGCGATCAGTACAACGTTTGCGTTACAAAACCCCCATTCAACTCCGACTTTTTCCAAACCCGGAAGGCTCTTTGTTTTGTAGTGACGTCACACGTTTAGACTGTCATAAAATAAGCCAGTGCTCTGTCTAGAGGAAGAACCGGGACCTATTTCCTGACGCCAAAACATGAGTTGGGGCGCCATTTTATTATAGCCTAAGGTTGCCGCAAACGTCTTTCCTGTTACAATAAAACAACTATATAGGCATATTTTTACACGTTTAGACATATATAATACGGATGTGTCTAGATATAAAGATAGCTGTACTTATACACAGATGTAATGTGCACTTTGGCGCATTTGTGCCCACTTTATCGTAGCCAAACAATGGCAAAGCAAGTTCTAGGTACAATTAACTGCAAAGGGGTGTGGCGACAGCAGAATAGATCACGAGGTGCGATGTCATGGGAAATGTTACCAATATTCAGTCTTGTGACGCCGTATCAGTCACTTATGTCATTAAAAGGTGTTCCTGTATGTGTGACGGTAAATAAGTGGATTAATTCTGCTCTTGCTTGGGTTTTTCTGGGTCTAAACACGTACCTAATTGAATTAGTCTTCAATGCTGAAAGAAAACCTCCTAGCTCCAAATTTCCTTTAGCTATTGATGGACAAATAAATACAACAGTGATGTTATTTATCACCAGAAATGTAAATGATTGGGTTCTTTTTGAAAGGCGTTCCCTTTATCTGTTTTAAGATGTGTACTCAATATTTGAATTGTTTTCTGTGCAAGGTTTAAGTTTCCAGTAAGTCTAAAGGTATTGTCACTGGTTGGGCTTTTTCCGGATTATCAGATTCAGCTTGGAGTGGACTATCTACATAAGAGGTGGTGATGTCCCTGTTTCGAATATTGTCTATTATTACTATTGTCTCCAAGTACAGTTTTGCTTGGCTCCACCCTGGTGTCCCACTGTTTAGGGGATCAGACTCTGTGATATAATATAATGTGTGTGTACAGTATAGCTACACAGGAGTAAAACTCTCAATAATGTTAGTTTAGACTTCAGTATATATATATTTGCCTGTGTAAATGAAATGCTTCCTAAAACAAAACCGTACCCCCCCCCCTTGGCCTTTTAAAATGTTGGAAGGTATGGTGTAACGTGAGGTCCTCCAGCTGCTACCAAACTATAACACCCATAACCCTGTGCTAGCCGCTGGAGGAGTATGACAGGAGTTGTTTCATGACAAAAGCTCGAGATCCTGGGCCTCATATTGCCCAGCCCACTACAATAAATGGCAAGTATATTTATACTAGTGTAAAAGCCCGTGTACACGGGCCAAGGTCCGGGTGATGTTAACTCTTTTTGCGTACCCCTCTGGCACTCAAAGGTTTGAGAGGGCGGTCCTGCTCTGCGTCCTTCCGCCAACAGTCATGCACTGTAGAGACTGCCCAAAAGCACAGAATGCTCCCAGCAAAGAACTCCCAGCATTCTGTGCTCCCAACATTCTGTGCTTACGGGCAGTCTTTAGTTCACATGACGGCTTCTGACAAACATTATAGCGAATTATTATATAGGATATTGTCTGGATGAATTGCTCTGTCAGTATGGATAAGCTTTGGACTAAAGCTCCCATAATCTTATGATACCTTCTGGTTGAGTATGATGGGAATTGTAGCTCATACCATAGTGTGTGAGAGGCTCTGAGGATGAACAAAAAGCACGTTACTTGTTCTATGGCTAGTTACCTCTCAGAAGCAACATGGGGTATTGATGGTCGTTCTTCCCCCTTCGCTTAAACCAAATATAAGACACAGAGAATGGTGGTAAGGCCGCAGCATTTATATTACTACCAATGACATAACCACAACTCTCTGCCCTACCAGCCAGAGAGTGTACTTTAAATAAATAAACAATTCTTGCTCCGCCCTACCAGTTAGAAGCAATATTCCATAACACCCAAAATTTATTTCTTTTTATTTAATATCCTCCACAGCCAACCCTTGCATAACAAGGGTTGGCCACACACACAGAAAACAAAACTGACTCAATCATATCTTGTAAACCAAGGTTAACCCCTTAAGGACCGGCCTCGCACGCGGCCGTCACTTAAGGGCCACGGACCATATTTTTTTAAATCCGATTCCGGACTCCCCGAACGCTGTGCAGCCGCTCAGGGAGCCTGGAATTCCATGACGGTCCAGGACCGTCATGGGTCCTTATGGGAAAACAAGCCATGATGGTCCTCGCCCGAGGTGTCGCTTAAGGGCCACGGACCATATTTTTTAAATCCAATTCTGGACTCCCCGAACGGTGTGCAGCCGCTCAGGGAGCCTGGAATTCCATGACGGTCCTGGACCGTCATGGGTCCTTAAGGGAAAACAAGCCATGATGGTCCTGGACCGTCATAGGTCCTTAAGGGGTTAAAAACGTCTAAACCAGAATCTGATAAGTGAATACCATCAGATCTGTAAATGCGGGCTCCACCATTCTCTAGGTCAACATTCCTATACAAAAATTCCCCCCAGCTCTTCAAAAACTTTAGACAAAAATCTGTTGATTTTCCTCTTTGTTCTTTCTAACGGTCTCGGTTGTGTGTGACTCAACCAACACCATCTTGGAATAATCTCCAAAAAGCATTCTACAACATTTGGAAATCACTCCAAAATTTGTGTGAGTAGACTCTTCATGAGAAAAAACAGCTCAACAGATTTAATCCCACCTATATCATTACCACCCAAACGCAAAATAATATCTGGATAAGTAAAGTGAAACAAACAATATTCAAATTCTGCTATAGCCTGCTTACATTGCAGTCCCTATTTTCCATGCCACCAGATCCTGCATGCAGATGGATGAAAGCATAGATTTTCTTGGTATGTACGTACCATAGCTCTCCTCCAAGCCCAGAAAACAAAAGAGTACCCAACTATCCGGATCTCCAGATGTCAAGAACCTATAAAATAAACAGTTGTTAACCATTTTAAACCTTAGGTAGCCACTGCGGCCTAACATAAATTTTGTAACTGTCTGAACTCCATCTACCTATTCTTTTGATGACCTTGCACTCCTAACCTCTGTAGCAGCTCCAATTCTAAAAGAATGTGAAGAAAAATTCATACCTTTCAAACCCAAATTCTCTACACACTTAGAACCCTATTAAATTGAAACTTAGACACTGAAGAACCATCGTTATGAACAAAAAAGCTGCCTATCACATTACCTCTGACCACCATATAATTCCTAACATTAGTAACTGGACAAATAACCTTACCTGGCAGACTCTTCAAACTAAACCAACAACCTTTCCCTTCTTGATCAGTCTTGGATTTTGCTATAAAAACAAATAAATCATCCTGTTGCAATTTAATGTGTTTCCGTTTCAAAACGCTCTGACCCTACTTATTTTTTACTACCATCTCCCCAATCCTAAATGCACCAAAAAATGACATCATAAACATAGCCTTAATAATGTGATTTCAAAAGCAGAGCAACAGATAATGCTAAAATAGCCCATATCCTTTCTAACATATCAAAAGAAATGGAATGCCTAACATCAACAGTCCAAAAACTCTTCATATATCCCTTCATCACCTGACGCACTGAGAAAAATGTATTTGATCCTCTTCTACCTAAGAGTTTAAAGAAAAAATTGAGCCCTGCTAAACACCTACTTATTGCTGGGCCTGGCATCTTACTGTCAATCAACCTAGCTATAAAATAACATATTCTCAGAATAAAATATAGGATCTTGCTCAGCCTCTGATGCCCAAGGAAACCAATGGTTCCAGGAAACCATATAACTTGACCACGTAGCTGAAGACACAGAATTTTGAATAAACTGAGCTGATACTCCTAAATTAACTCCCATAGGTTCTGTGGACATGGGGTTCCTTGCTGATCTGTGCTGGGATCCGCCTCAAAGAATCTGCCAAGCTGAAGCAGAGACAAACAATCAGCCAATGTATTCTTATGACCTGGAATGTGCTTCATGTGTAGCCAAATATTGAAGGATAAGCACGTTCTCATTAAAAATCATAATAATGAAACAACTTGAGAATATTTTGCCGACAAGTGGTTGACCAACTGAACCACACTCATGTTGTTACAAAACATAGTAATCCTTCTATATGCGAATTGTGAACCCCAAATCTCCAGTGCTACAATGAAAGGGAAAAGTTCCAACAATGTTAAATTCTTAGTGAAACCTAAGGAAACTCAAGTGTCTGGCCATTTCTCTGTACTCCAAAAACCTGACCAATAAGCACCGTAGCCCAGTGATCCAGATGCGTTAGTATATAGGTTAATTTCTGTACTTAAAACGAAATTCTATTGAAAGATAGTCCTCCAATTATAAATGTGCAAACATTTTTGCCACACTGCCAAATCAGCCCTCAAACTGATAGAAATCTTAATATGGCGATTAGGAGTTAAAACCAGCAGTTGCTGCTGAAAGCATGCAGGAAAAAATCCTACCCATTGGCATTACCCTGGACACAAAAGACCGCAAATCAAGAACAGACTGTAGACACTTCAATGTCACTTTCTTGCTGCATTTTATCCAATCGATCTGCTGTCTTAGCCTCAAGATCTTTTCCTCTGGCAAACAGAAGTCCAAGGCTTGAGAGTCAATGGTGATCCCCAAAAATGTGATCTCAGTCGATGGCAAAACAGTTTTTTCCATGGGCCAAAGGGATCCCAAACTCCTCAGCTACTGAACTAAACGTGTTCAACAATTCTAAGCAAATCTGACTATCCCTTGGGCCTACAAAAAGAAAATCGTCTAGGTAGTGCATTAAAGAGGAACTACCACCTCTTAAACAATTTAACTTCAATAATGCCCCACCTGACGACTAGCAGCTTAGTAGTACTAGTTGCCAGAATTATTACCTTATTCAAAAGAAATATGCATTCTTACTGGGCTGACAGCAGCACAGAGTGCGGACATCTTGCCATAGTGACATCCACGCGCCTGCGCTGTCAGTCCCAGCCTGGTCTAGGAGGCATTGCTAGGAGCCGGCCGACTCCAAAAGGGACTGACAGTGCAGGCGCGCAGAAGTCACTATGTCAAGATGTCCGCGCTCCGTGCTGCTGTCAGCCCAGTAAGAATGCATATTTCTTTTGAATAAGGTAATAATTCTGGTGACTAGCGCTACTAAGCTGCTAGTCTCCATATGGGGAGTTATTGAAGTTAAAATGTTTAAGAGGTGGTAGTTCCACTTCAAAGTCTTCTGATTAGACTTAATCTTCACTACCCAGTCAACAAAATGTGCAAAGGTTTCAAAGTACACATAAGATAATGCCTATAGGGAGGCATTTATCAAAATACAAGAAATCCCCAAACTGAAAACCTAAAGAACCAAAACTTTTTGGATGAATCGGCAGCAATCTAAAGGCAGATTTGATATCAACCTTTGCCAACAATGCTTCTTGACCACATCTCCTATCCATAACCAAAGCTTCCTCAAATGACGCGTATGACACAGAGCATAGCTTCTCATCTATTCGGTCATTTAATGAAGCACTGGGAGGAAAGGAGAGGTCCTCCCAGGCTGAGTACATGTATATACTTATTTATTAAGGGACGTGCACCAGCCAGTTTATTTGTTGTGTGTGTATATATATTTATTCAAATGTGTGCCACTGCCTGCTTTTGACTATACTTAACTGTACTATTGTTCTTATGACAGTGAGCATCATTTTATTTGACTTATTCTTATTGGATGTAAACCTTTGCTGTAGTTAGTTTTTTGCCATTTACTGTGTTTACAGTGTACTTTCATCATTACACGGGGTATTTTGTTCTTTGGCAATAAGTGTTTTTTTGGTTTGCATTGAATATATCACTGTAATATGGACAGTGATAATACCTCTTTCACTACTGATTTGGTTTCTACAGAATCTGGCCATACCCTGTTTGTTGATGGTCTGGATTTAGCCTTAGTTCCTGATAAACCTCTTGACATATTTAATGTTCTACTATGCCTTAAGAAAAAAGAGAGAGACCTTTTATTTATATGCAGTTACATTAACCCACTACTTCAAAGAGAAACTGATACCAAGAGGTTTTAGAATTAAAAACCAGCCCAAAATTGGATGGGGTAACCAGAAATTCTGTACCAAAATGTGAAATTCTTGATAAGTGTTCTTTGGATTTGATGTTGTTGGTCATTGACCAAGTTACCAAAGAAATTTATAAAATTAAAGCTGATATTAAAATTACGGAGAACAAGCATAAAGACACCTTCAATATTGATAAGTGTAAGGATATGTGCGAAAGGCTGGAACGTGGAGTCATTTAGTATAAGGAAAATGTAGCCTCAATTAAAATGGAAAAACTTAAGCAAGTCCAAATTGACTATAAAGAAAAAAAGAGTATATGCTTGGCCTTTCGGATAGACGCCCTTTCGCCTCCAGGAGAGTAGGTTCAACACCTAATAGGAGTGGGATTGAAACCACTAGAGATTCTAGTTCTTCAGCATATTCAGGGGATACTGATAGTAATGTTGGTGAACCTTTTTTAGGCAGAGGCACAAGGAGACCAAAGTCCAGGCAACAAAAAGAGAAAAATTAGGAGGGAAGAAAGAAAACATCATAGACGCCTCCCCTCAAATGACTTTACGTCAGAGAACAAAGTAGCTATATACAATTTGTCAAACAGAGTACTTTCCCCTGACGAGATGTCAGTATTAAGTAAAGGCCTGAGCTTTGTTCCCACTTCTAAACAAAACAGTTTTAAATGAATCTATTTAAGCTTCACAAGCAACTTAAGTTAAAATACTTCTTTTGCCTTGAACCTGATGTGTCTACTACTTTAAGTACTTTTAAGAAAAAGAGCACTTTCGAACCGGTCTGCAATAACCCACATATCACAGCCTTTATGAATTTGGCCACTAGTGAAACACACTGACATGTCACTAGTAATCTAGTATTGACCACATAATACAACTAGGTGTCAATAATAGATGTCTTTCTTTAGAGATCAAAATTTTTCTTACCCTACAATATCCTAGAGTTCCTATACTCTACTGCATCCCTAAGAAAAATAAATCCCTCAAAAATCCACCGAGAAGGCCAATAATTTCTGCTTGTGGGTCTCTAAGTCACCCTATTTCTCAATATCTGGATTTTTATCTGCAAACATATACTAAAAAGTTTGAAAGTTACATCAGGGACTCTGCGGATTTTATTTGCAGTTTGCCATCTAGCACTGAGGATGACACATTTTTTGTTAACTTAGATGTCACTAGTCTTTATACCAGCATCCCCCATGAAAAGGGGAAAGAGGCAGTTTCTGCAGTGATTAGCAGTGATAGAAGCTACGAGGGTTCACCACTTGATTATTTGCTGTTACTTGTGGATGTCATCTTAAAGAAGAACTATTTCAAATTTGAAAACTCTTTTTATTTGCAACTCCAGGGGACAGCTATGGGGTCCAATATGGTGCCATAGTATGCTTCTATTTTTCATACAATACTATGCATTAACGGACATTTTCTCTGTGACACGATACTCTGAGCGGATTGTTTTTTTCAAACAATTTATCAATGATATTTTTCTATTGTGGAATAATAGTTCTGATCAATTGAGGGAGCTTGTAGACTACCTCAATAGTCTGGACTCCACCGTAAGATTTACGCTATCTTTTGATAAAAAGAAAATAAACTTCCTTGATGTGGCAGTGTATAGAGATAATGGGCAAATTTCTGCAAAGATCTATCAAAAAATCATTGACAGAAACACGCTGATAGTCACCATCCTGTGCCACTTAAACGTGGCCTCCCTTATTCCCAAATGCTACGGGTTGTGCGCATCAGTTCTGACACGGAAGAATGTGAAAAAAGCATTTTGTATGACAAGCAAATTCTTAGAGACGGGATATGATCCTAAAGAGGTTTAAACCACTTCTCAAAAAGCTATCAAGCTAGACAGAAATTAGTTGTTAATCCCTAAATTCACTAACTGAAAAGCAGCAAAGGTTTTGTATCCAAACCCTGCATAAAAAAATCTGTTTTGAAAAACTGGCACATTGTAAGGTGGTGACTCTAAATTAGGCCGACTAATTCAAAGTCCCCCACTCTTCTGTTACAGAAGAGGTAGAAATTTGGGGGGATATATAGAAAAATGATGGAGGCTTTCTGCATGTAAGCTGGAGCGGTCTCTGGCCCATGAGACCGCTCCAGCTTACTATGAGAGATCCTCCATCATCGGAGGAGGCTGGATAGAGGGAGGGGAGTAGAGGCAGAGTGACAGACTGCGCTACAGAGCTGGTAACCGCAGTCTGTCTGGATGTAGGGAACAGGATAATGTTTACATGTTGAATTTCGGCCAATTAATTATTTTAAAAAGGAAATCAATACAGTATTCCACCTAGTCGCTCTATATAACCTAACTTTTAAGACAAAGTTGTATAGGGGTGATAGATCGCCTTTAATTGCCTCTTTCAGGATTACAAAAAACATGTACATAAAGCACAACCTGGAAATACAAATTTATACTGCACTAATTCAAACCAAACAATGACACTTACAACTAGCCAGCTGTCATATCAAATACTAACTACCAACCGGGAAAATAACAATAAACTCTGGAATTGTAAATCTCTCAGACGATGAGCTTTCTCCACCAGAGATATTGGTTCTAGCCAAGGGATTATCATTCTGTCCAAACACGAAACTGGAACATATACAACTCTGCTCAGACCTGGAGGCATTTTTCAGGAGACTGCAACTAAAAGAATATTTCCACAATAAGGACAACACCATAATGATTTTGGATTACAAGCCCCCCAAAAACACCAAACACTTTACTCCATCAACAGGAAGTAACCCCAAACCAGATAACCGCACAGAAAGTTTCTCCACTTTAGAACTGCATCCTACATAACAAAGCAACAGAGAGCCAACACATACAACCTATCACCATTAGAGAGAAGTGCAGTAAGGGATCTAAGCACCAACCATAGAATCACCATTAAAGTGATAGTAATACTTGAAACCATATAAATTTAATTAAGTAGATATTAAAAAAATTCATTAATTGTGCCATTTTCAATCTCCCAATCCTATGGTTTGGGAGATATAAGTCTGCAAAGTTCCCCCTTCCCTCCCCTTGTGCTGACGTCGGCTTTCAAACTTAGAGATGGAGATTGCAGTCCATAGACCGTCTTGCGGCTCTTCAGCAGAGCCGTGATTGCAGCAGTTACAAAGAAATACTTCATTTAAACGGTCTACAATGTGTGCTTGCAAACCAGGCACACGCTGTATATGTTTTCAAATATTACTATCACCTTAAACTTACAGATAAAGGAGGAGCAGTGGAGATCCTGAACACTCAGGACGACATAAAAGTGGGAAACAGACAACTATCTGACACCAATTACTACACAAAACTAAGTGAAAACCCCACCAATATATATATAGATAGAGATATACATATATCTATCTATCTATATGTATCTATATGTGTATACACAAGTCAACTCCAAAATCTCATTAGAACATTCCCAAAAGACTCCCAACCAGAACTGAGAAACGTATGCCATCAACCCTGTTGTGGGGACTTTCTATATGCTTCCAAAAATCCACAAACCAGGAAACCCAGGACACACTGACTTGAGCAGATTTTGGGCCTGTGGCAAACAGCTTACTACCTCTTCTCATTAACACTAATAGTTTTATACAAGGCACCACAGACTTCCTTAACAAAACCAACTAAATCAAGGATTTACCTACTGAGACAATTCTAGCTCCCATGGATGTGACGGTGAACCACATTACAAAGCACAAATAGTTTCTGAAGCTTCAGATTTCTATTTGGCTGCAGTGCAAATGATTACCTTCTTACCCTAAGCCTGGTATGCAGAAATGATTCCAGAAGGAAAAAATAGCATTTCTTTACATTTCCACCCTTTCAAATATACTGAAATCTGTGAAAACTATGGAATTTCCAACTGTATTAATTAGCTAGTGCTACACCAACAACCTCTGATTTTTCAAACACTTTCTCAAACATGATTTGCCTGTATGAAAATGGTAACTTGTCATACCTGGTCCCGTCAGCCGGCCAACAATCGGTCGGGTCACGCATGCGCGCTCCGTGTTTCTCGGGCATTTCTGGGTTGCGGCGGTGCGGGACAGCCTGACGTCGCGCGTACGTAGGCCTATATAGTTGCGGAAAGCCCGGAGCTTAGTGCTCAATTATTTGAGTTCCCCTGCATCTCTAGTCTCGGGGGGTTTTGTTTTCCTGGCGTTTCCAGTCCCTCCAGTGTTCTAGTCTCTCATGTAGCCTTCTGTCCTAGCCCCTGGCTATTTGTTTTCTTTTGGGCTAGTCTTTCCCCTTAGTCTCCAGGTCTGCTGGCCTGTTTCTTCAGTCCTTCCAGCTTGTTTCTTTTTTCCCTTCTGTCCTCGGTCCTGCGTTTTCAGGGTTTTTGGGGAATCTCTGGGCGCTTCAACCCTTAGCAGTCTTGTGTTCTCTTTCTCTCTCTCTCTCTCTCCAGCTTGGCTGGTTCAATTCATCTTCTTATTTAAATTATATCTAGCAGCCTGCTACCCTCTGTGCTTATCTTGCCCAGAGAAGTTTTCAGGCTGCTTACATTCTTCTTTACACAAATACAGAAGTGAAGAAAAGGTAGAGAAACCATACTATTTTGGAAAGAAGATAACCTGTTGCATTGAATGAGGGATCCCTTGCCTTTCTACCCTTAAGTTAGTGTGTACAACTATTTCCAGAATGTAGTGCTATAGGGAAAAAAAAAACCAAAAAAAAAATTATTTTTTTTTACACATCAGTCACTTCAAAGATACTAAAATGGTTCAACATCATGGAATTTCCTAGGCTCACCTCCTGTCAGCCTAATAAAAATGGTACCCCACTGGTGTGGGATGACATACCATATTGGGTGCAAGGTACTGGACGTCCCTGTGGCACTCACAGGCTTCGTTTAAAAAAAAAAAAAAAAAAAAAAGTCAGATCTCGTGGGAGGACATCAGAAGCCCTCCCCCAGTTATTGATCTCCCAGACAACCGTGCTGGGAGATCAGTATGGAGTAGCAGGAGAGCAAGAAGCTTTCCTGCTCTTCTGTCATACCCCATGTAGGAGTGAATAATATAAGGCAAAGCTTTCTAACTGCACCGCTAACCTTGTCACCAGTGACGTTAGAAGGCTCCCCCGATCCTGCCAACTCCTACCTGGAAATTCGGGTAGGAGAGAAGGGGAAGAAGAAGCTGTGCTTCTCCTGTGTACATTTTGATCTCCCAGCATGATATTGGGGGGGCACCAGGAGAGAGATTGCTGGGCATTTTTTAAAATAAATATTAGAAAATTATATTTTTACTCAAATTTCATATTATAAAAATAGTATACCTCACATCATGTGAAGGGTGCTAATGATCCATAACGATATACAGAACTTTACCAAAAGACAAATATTGGATCATGTATAAAGCACTCAAGTTTTTCCCCTTCTCCATAAACAATGTATCATACATAAAGTAAGTCTATAAAAGGATGATCAAAGTAAGATACTGTATCCAAAGATGATATAAATTTCTCAGTCGCTGGTGTCATAACAATTACTTAAATGAGGCAATCATAGTAGCAGTCCAGTATTAAGGCAGTTTGTGAACCGTTCTCAAGTCGTTAATAGTGTTGCTTCAGTGAGAGAGGCTTAGCATAGCTTAAGCAGTGAAGGGGTTAATAAAGCTGAAGCAAGTCACATCAGGACATAGATCAAATAGATGTTGTTCCTTGATTCATACCTGTCCAAATAGATGCAATGTCAACTTACCGAGTGCAATCTTCATAAGTACCTGTATATGCCTCCTCCCTGCTCCCCGTTCAGACACTCTTTACTCTTTGCACAAATACACTTACCTCATAACCTGAACCTGCTGACAGTACTTTAGTGACTCTTATTCACTTCATGAGAGGGACACATATCCTCAATAGCATATAGTCCTCATATTCATTAGTAATGAACCCCAAGCTTCTGAAGGATAATGCTGTAGAGGCGGAGCTGAACCACATTCACTGGCGTGACATCAGGTGCCAGGAAGTGGGCTCCTGTTCTTATGCTCTTTCAATTGATAATGAGGTGGTTTGTGTTTCACGCTTCGAACGCATGAGGTTGTCGACGTGACAACATGCAGAGGATAAAAAACCATAAGCAATTACTTTATATATTGTGTATCTGTGTGTATATATGGTTTGTGACTGACTGAATAGGCTATTTATCATGGTGCCTGTGATTTTGCCTCCATTTGCATTACCGGTCTTGTCCCCACTGATGGATGAGCGGCGGCATGGATGGTCGCTGCCTGACTGCTGACCACTCTGTTAAGGGCACGCATCACTGATGTCGTCCTCGCTATTTTGTACCTTCAACACTATTTGGCCGATTGATGTCCCGCCTTCTCTGTTGGCCTTATATGCGTCCTTTAGACTAAGCTTCAGTGCCCTTTCGTTGGGTACCAGTGCGTTTCTTATAGTATTCACTCTGTTGTGAGCCTTGCTTGGCTGCTGATTCCGCTCCGTGTATGACCCTTGGCTCTGTCTGACTACTCGATCCATGCTTGAACCTTGGCTTGGTCTGACTACCCGCTCAGTTAATTAACCTTGGCCTGCCTTGACTACCCACTCGGTGTATGTACCTAGGCTTGTCTGACTACCCGATCCATGTATGACCTTGGCCTTGTCTGACTCCGCTCTGTGTATGTACCTTGGGCCTGACTGACTCTCTCCTTGCAAGTACTTGGGCCTGGTCTCTACCTCTCCGTGTTGCCTCGGGTTAGTCCGCTGCCTTTTCGGCCTTGCCAGCACTATAGGTTTTACCGTGGGTAATTGCCTTGGACCCTAGCATTTCTAGGGAAACACTTATCTGCTTGGGACCCTAGTGTTCTAGGGTATAGCTTATCTGATGTGGACTTAGCGTCCTAGGGTAGCGTTACTACCTCCTAGCCACCGTCTCTCCATCTCGGGTTGGCTGCAAGAACCATAGGCTAGGTTCATTCCCATTTTGCAGTACCGGGTTCCAGTAGTGCAGGCTAGGTTCAGTGGTCAGCTCCTGGGTAGTGGACTGTAGCACTGTGCTCACGCCTGACCCTGGGAAGGGTTGGGGAAGTGCTTATCTGTATATATTTTATTCAGGGAGGCATCTCAATAGCGATGTCCTCCTGCACACTGACAGTCACATCAGAATCCTTCTGCACTTCTTTCACCACACCTTGTACCTGCACTTATAATACTCCTCCTAGTGTCTCTGTTTGTCAATATGAATTCAGCCTAGATTGTAAGCTCCTTGGGGCAGGGTCCTTTTCCTAGTGTATGATTCCCTTGCTGCACTTTCCCTCACAAATAATGTAATGATTGTACTTAACCTTAATGCTCTTAACCCCAGTTCTGTCGTTTTTGTATTGTATTATTTCAACTTCTGTTAAGCGCTGTGTACATGTATGGCGCTATATAAATAAAGATACATACATTAATAAAATGCTGTTGATCTTACTGTCTGAGTCATTATTTGTCTGAGCCACAGTGACACTATTTTGATCATGTTCACCTCTGCTAAGCTGGGGCAGTCTGAAAAATTAAAGACTTCTCACCCTGTTCCTCCCAAAGAGGATAGACCTGCCCAAAAGGCTAAGGTATGTGCTGGCTGTGATACCAAGTCATCCCCAGCAGATTCATCTAAACTTTGTGGAGAATGTTTAAAGACGGTGGCCTGTAATGAAGTTCCAGCACAATTTACAGACTTCCTGTCATGGATGCTATCATCCATGCAGGAAACTTTTTCCGTCATGCAGGATTCTGCCAGAAAATGACAGAGACAGGCATATTCTGATAATGGTCCTTCTCATATCAAGATAAAGAAGATGAGTGCAGTATAATGAAAATTGAAATGGCCATATTCTCTACAGAAGAAGGGAAGTTCATTGAAGCAACAGGCAGTTTTAGTCTAGAGGAGTTTGAAGGCCTAATTAGATCAATGAGGAAAACATTAGGCCTCCAAGAAACACAGAAAGATATGGATGTCATGGATAAAGCTTTTCTGGGGCACAAGAAAGTTGCATTAAATTTACTATCCATAGCCCCTTACAGGATATTATTAAATTAGAACAACAGAAGAATGGGGGTGCCAAACGGGCTATGATTCAAAATATACCACATCAATCAACTCACATTTAGATGATGGCTGGCTTTGAACTCCACAGCCAGCAGACTCGTAAGCAGGAGTAATACCCACCCTGCTTCTGACTCACCAAGACACCGGAACTCTTCCTTCCGCATATAGTGATGTAAAAAGTATATCCAAAAACCAGCCAAATGACCTGTTTAAAATATAAAACTCATTTTTTTTTTAAAAACAATATTTCAGCTCTATCGAACTGCAGGAGGGTTTTAAGAAAGGGTTAAAGCCAGCATACATAAAAGTGCAACTATCGGAGGTATAAGCGGTTCTAGCTACTCCCTTTCAGGAGAATTTCATGGTAAAGAAATATATATATTGAAGCTAATACAAAATTTAAACCAACTATCAGAGAGGTAGTTACTGCATGGCAGCTCAGCTTTAAGTTACATATGTAGTTATATATATATATATTGTCTTATAGCTCGGGCAACAGTATGACTGGAGAAGTAGTATCTGGGCTAAACTTTTAATGTTTTTGCTGTTGGTCCTATGATTTGGGAAGCAGAGTCAATATCTATTTGTTATGCTGTGGAAAGACACAGAAAAACAAATATTGGTGATTAAATTTAATCTTTTTGTGTACCTTGGGCAGGTGGTGGAATATGGGAAATACTGAACACCCATGTTTAGTGAGGCCAAGGAGTAGCACTAGTATAGGAATCCAAATTTCTCCTAGTTTATGAGCAAAAGCCCTAACCCTATCGGGAAATAGATTAAAATGAAACTGTCATCTCTTTCCTTTATGCTCCCATATGCAGCAATGTTTTTATTTCTTTTTTTTAAATCTGTTTTTTAATATAATTACTCAGTTCAGTTGTGACGTCAGTGTGGAGCTGGCCTTCAGTATAAGCTGTACTGCAGGCATCTAATTGCAATGCTGACTGTCCCCCTGTGGCATGGTAAGCCTGCTCACCACCTTCCAATATTTAGATGAAGTGTATCTAAAGAGCTGCCTGCACCAAACAGCGAAATGAAGGAACAAGCCAGATAACAAATACACATCAAAAAGCAACATCATGCAGTTAGGAGTGGAGAATGTTGCTTTTTACTGTGTATTCGTTGTCTGACTTGTTACTTCATGTTGCTGTTGCCTGCAGGCAGGTTTTTAGACACACTGACAGGCCTTTTTATTATCCGAAGGAGGAGCGAGCCTCAAAGACAAGAGGCATGCCCTTAAATGCTGATGGACAGGGAGAACGCTGCTAATCAAGTTCTAAGTAGTCAAAATGGCTGCACTCTTCCTTGTCTATTAGCTCCAAACTAAGGTATATCTAGGATGTATGGAAAGATTTATAGTCCATTTAGATTACCACATATATTTGCAAATATTTGGGGGAGGAGTTATGTTAGATGACAGTTCCACTTTAAAGTTTTCTACAAATGCAGTGCCTCTGTCTGCAAATGTTGCAACTTTGTTGATATGTCAAAGATATTTATTTGCTGAGTAGATGTGACTAAATGTAGCATTACTAGTCATATCAATTGTAACTCTGAATATGGTCTGTATCTATTTACGTGTAGAATATGTGAGATTCAGTATTTAGCTTGCACCATCCATCCCCTTAAAAACAGAATAAAGAAACACTTAAATCAAATTCAGAATAAACAAAAAGATTCTGCTATTGAGAAGCATGTACTTGAAGTTCATCAAGGAGATATAGGTTGATTCTGCTTTTGGGGAATTGAAGGGGTTAGATTACCATGGAGAGGAGGTGACATGGTAAGAAATATACTTTCTGGATTTTCCATCTGAAAACCAGAGTATCTCAAGGATTAAACTCAGAGTGGGATATCAGTCATATTTTTTTATATAGTTTATTGTTCTCCTCTGATGGATTGTGTCAAAGAGTTCCTGTTTTGATTGTACATGATATGAATCCAGATTAAAACTGTATGTTAAGGAATTTGGTGCTGCTTTTTTCGCACAATTTTTTTATTTGCTTATTTATGAATTATTTGTTTACTAATTATCATTATTAGTTTGCGGACTTGATTACTTTATTAAAGTTGTATGTTTTCCCTGTCCACTCAGGTTCTTTATCCTTGAGGAATTTTTGTTTTTTGTTGAATATTATGATTGTCATGATTTCCATCAGAAATGGGTGGTGCTAAACCTGTCTTTTTCCATGGGCTATATGACCTTATCTGGGAATCCCTTCCTTTACAAGAGTGAAGTCTCCATTTCCACTCCCTCAGTTCTACACATCTCAGGCTTGGATAATGTATGAGACCCAGTGCTGGTGAGCCCAGCATCAGTGGAGGACTCCAGGTATCTAATAAGGACAGCTCTTCAAGTGAATGACACTAGATCCTTCTTGGACATGCAGGAGCTGTGAGAATGACGTGAATCATCTGTCCTGTTAGCTTAACTTCGGAAATCTGCACCAGAGGTAGTAACAGATATGGTAGATTATATAGTACCAAGGGATTACTATGCAATCCACTGCCGCTGCCAGCAGATCTCCCACCATAAACAAGCTGTTGGAAATTGGTGTGGAATGTGGAAACCATCCGTCCCACTTTTTGTTGTCCCCAGTGATCTGAGATCGCCCAGACTATCACTAGTGTCATCTACCAATCACTGGAAGCTGTCTTTGTTCCATAGAGACCAAAGCTCTTCCCAAGGTTTCTTTCCTGGAATTGAAGATGGCTGACATGAATAATACAAGTTTTTCTGCACAATGAAAGTCCCACAATCGCTAGTTATGTCACATAGTCAGATTGACCTGAAGGGAAAGGTCATCCAAGAGACTTGTCCAAGTATAACAAGCTTTGTGGCTTCCTTTCAAGGCCAATGCACATACCAGTCAGATCAGACTACAGACCTTTCCCGACTCATGAATACCATATTTGCTCCACTATATGGCAACATTTTTTTCATGTAATTTAGCATTAAAAAAGTTCTGTCTTTTTTTTTTTAAGTTCTCCTATATTGGGGCTGCCTGCTGGATTGGTGGAAGATCCAGTTCAGCAAGCAACTCAGTTTATTGGCCTCTCTCCTTCCCTCTACCTGATACAGTTCCAACTGCAGCCTTGTAGAAGTGCTGTCTGGCAGTGACATTTTTGAATTTGCTTCTCGCCTCCTTCCAAATCGCATATCCCACTTCATTTGCAAAGAGGCAGGCTGTATATTGAAATTGGTCAACCGCCGGGCCACACTGCACTTCTACCAGACTGCAGCTGGAATATTACAATGTAAGGTAAAAGAGGATTTTAGTCTTACCTGTTAAATCCTTTTCTCTTAGTCCATACAGGTTACTGGTAACTCTGGGAGACGTAAGTCCCTTTAAGTAGGCAGGAACATTCTCTAAATGTATGCAGGAGGGTGGAGCCTCCCTTCCCACTCAGGCTGCAGCCCAGCTAGCCTCCACCAGAATTGTTTCAGAACTAACTAGACCAGAAGTAGAAAGGAAGAAGACTCCTGTGAGCATGCCACAAAGGACTCCCACATACTGCCATAGGAGAGCCAAGCATGGTCTCTTGACAGGGTAGGAGACCAGTAACCTGTATGGACTAAGAGAAACGGATTTAACAGGTAAGACTAAAATCCTCTTTTCTCTGTCGTCCAATACAGGTTACTGGTAAGTCTGGGATGTCCAACCATTGAGTTTCCCAGAGGCAGGAAGAAGGCAAGGACCAGGCGCAAGGCCCCCAAAGTCACCAGGACCTCTATGAACCAACCGGTCAGAGATCCCAACAAAACAGAAGTGCAACGGACACCAAACGGGGGTAAAAAACACCCCAGGAACTGTAACACAGCACACTGAACTAGAGCCAACGGGTCTCAACAGTAAGGAAGCACTAAGAACCTGAGAAGAAGACCCTAGACAGGCAAAACTGCCTCCAGGACCTTTCTCCCGAAGCTGGCATCAGCCGAAGCCAGCACAACCACACTGTAGTGCTTAGAAAAAGGTGTGCACAGAGGACCAAGCGGACGCCCTGCACAACTGATCAGCAGATGCTTGATTCTTATAGGCCCAAGAGGCCCCAATGGACCTGGTGGAATGAGCCGTGACCCGAAAGGGAACATGTGTCGTCCTCAATTCATAAGACCTACAAATAGTGGACTTGATCCATGACGCAATAGTCACTTTGGATGCAGATCTTCCTGCCCTAGGACCCTCAGGAATGACGAACAGAGCGTCGGACTTCCTGATAGATTCAGTGCGATGGACATAAACTGTAGACAACGCACCACATCCAACAAGTGGAGATACCTTTCCTTGTCAGAGGAGGGGTTAGGGCAGAAAGAGGGCACCACAAGCTCCTGATTGATGTGAAACTCGGAGACTACTTTAGGTAAGAACTCCTTAGAGGTGCGAAACACCGCTTTACCCTTATGAAACACCAGATAAGGTGGTTTACAAGAAAGAGCTTGCAACCCCGCCACTCGGCGGACTGACACAATCGCCAGAAGGAAAGCCATCTTCCACGTCAAGAGACGTGAAGGAACAATAGCCAAAGACTCAAAGGGAGGACGTTGGAGAACTACCAAAACCAAATTAAGGTCCCACTGAGGAGCCGGACTCCAAAAGGCAGGACGCACATGAGCAACGCCCTGGAAGAAACTTTGACATCAGGAAGCACAGCAATGCACTCCTGGAAAGACAGAAAGTGCCGAAGTCTGAACCTTAAGAGAACACAGACTGAGTCCCTGAGACAGAATGCATGTCAACATACCAAGACCCAAATGTCGACCAGACACAGTGGTAGATCTTGGAAGAAACATGCTTACGGGCACTACGCATAGTAGACACCACAGCAGAAGAAAACCCTTTCTTCCATAAAATAAAGGATTCAACCTACAGGCCATCAAATTGAGCCGATGAATGTCTGCTTTCACAGATAACCCTGTAGAAGAAGAGCTGGACGAGAGGGGAGCTGAAATGGCTCCACCACAGATAGGACCAGAAACTCCGGCTACCAGGATTGACGATGCCAATCCGGAGCAGTCAGAAGTACTGGACAACGTACCAATTTCAATTTCTGTAACACCCTTATTAACATAGGGAGAGGAGGAAAGATGTAGGCCGGAAAGAATGTTTTCATGGTTTGTTTTGACTCACAGACACAGAGTTAAGATAAAAACACAACTTTATTGAAAAAATAATAAAGAACCCTCACAGGTCCTGAACATCACACATATGTTACAGGCACACGACAGGTTCAAGTAGCATAGTATACAATGACACAATGTATAGGCTCTACCGGCCTTACCAAAATACCGGGTAAGGCAGCCTAGAGGATGGCACAACGGGACCTAGGAGGCTCTACCGGCCTTGCAATATACCGGGCAAGGCAGCCTAGAGGATAGCACAATAGGACTGAGGAGGCTCTACCGGCCTTGCCAATATACCGGGCAAGGCAGCCTAGAGGATGGCACAAGGACTAAAGGAGCTCTACTGGCCTTGCCAATATACCGGGCAAGGCAGCCCAGAACCTGACACAATAGAACTGAGGAGGCTCTACCGGCCTTACCAATATACCGGGTAAGGCAGCCTATGGCAGAATAGACACGGTGTAGCGGAGGCCCTACCGGTGCTATAACGGAGGCAGCACTAGCAACCGGTGTAGAGTGGAGCAAACCAGATTATGCAGCTGCAACCAAGGAAATCCCAGAATGACTGCATGGTGAGGAGAATGGATTATCTGAAACTACTGTTCTTCCTTATGAAGAGCCCCAATAGTCATAGGTAGTGGTATAGTTTCAAAAGTAATCTGAGCTGATTCTAGTGGTCTGCCTTCAATGGCAAGAGGCGATTCCCTTTCGTACTGTCACGGTTTGTTTTGACTCACAGACACAGAGTTAAGATAAAAACACAGCTTTATTGAAAAGATAATAAGAACTCTCACAGGTCCTGAACATCACACATATGTTACAGACACACGACAGGTTCAAGTAGCATAGTATACAATGATACAATGTATAGGCTCTACCGGCCTTACCAAAATACCAGGTAAGGCAGCCTAGAGGATGGCACAACGGGACCTAGGAGACTCTACTGGCCTTGCCAATATACCGGGCAAGGCAGCCTAGAGGATAGCACAACAGGACTGAGGAGGCTCTACCGGCCTTGCCAATATACCAGGCAAGGCAGCCTAGAGGATGGCACAAGGACTAAAGGAGCTCTACCGGTCTTGCCAATATACCGGACAAGGCAGCCCAGAACCTGACACAATAGAACTGAGGAGGCTCTACCGGCCTTACTGATATACCGGGTAAGGCAGCCTATGGCAGAATAGATACGGTGTAGCGGAGGCCCTACCGGTGCTATAACGGAGGCAGCAAGCAACCGGTGTAGGAGTGGAGCAAACCAGTACCGCGTACTGGACCAACACAGAGGCCCTACCGGTGCTATAACAGAGGCAGCATTAGCAACCGGTGTAGAGTGGAGCAAACCAGTACCAGGTACTGGACAAACAGTGCAAACTCGGAGGCCAGAAGCCTGAAATCAGCAGTGCCAACCTAGGAAGGCACCAGAAGTCAGAATGTTTCCGAGGCGACCAGAGTCAAGCAGAATGCAGCCAAATCGGGATTCAGGAACGTCAGCCAGGCCAGGTCAGGATACTGGAGCAGAAACGTCAGCCAAACCGGGTCGGATACGGAAGCAGGAACGTCAGCCAGGCCGGATCAGTACACAGGAACGACTCTGGAGAGTAGACAGGCTATCCGGTCGGTACACAGGTGCAGGAACAGGAGAGAAGTCAGGCAGGCCAAAGAGGTACACAGGAATCCATAGGCAGGCGTAGCACTGGCATAGAAACACCACGAAAGGGCATTACAAGGGTGTAGGAGCCCAGTCTATATAGGCAATACTGGGCGAACTAATCACAGGCAACCAATGGAAAGCACCCATTGCTAACTGACAAGAAAAGCCAGCAATCACGGGCACCGTGATAAATGTCCAGGAATGGGCATTGCATCGGCAGTCAGAGCTAGAGAGTCTCTCCACCGGGAGCAGAACGTCGGAACCCTCCTGTTGTGCCTGGTTGCCAACAGATCCACTAGGGGTACCCCCCCATGTCTGAGTTAGGAGTTGAAACACCTCCGGATGTAGTTCCCACTCTCCGCTGTCGACTGTTTGACGACTGAGGAAGTCTGCCATGACATTGTCTACGCCTGGAATGAGCACTGCGGAAATGACAGGAACATGAACCTCTGCCCAGGACAGAATGGCCTTGACCTCTAACCAAGCGGCGAGACTTCTTGTCCCGCCCTGTCTGGTGATGTAAGCCACCGCAGTGGCGTTGTCGGATTCACTCGGACTGGACAGTCCTCCAGTTGAGACTCCCAATGGCGTAGAGCATGAAATATTGCTCGAAGTTCCAGAACATTGATGGGAAGAAGAGACTCCTCCAGGGACCACTTCCCCTGAGCACTGAAGCGACCCAGAACAGCTCCCCAGCCCAAGAGGCTGGCATCCGTTGTGACCTTGGTCCAGTAGGGAACCGGAAGGATCTCCCGTTCAGGAGACTGGAAAGGTCCCAACACCACTCCAAGCTCACTCGACATGAGGAGGAATAGAGATCAATAGCTTCTGATGATCTGGTCAGTCCCTGCATGACTGTATCACAAATCCTTGAAGTTCCCTGGTGTGTGTGCCATGGCAAATGGAACCGCCTCTATCGTGGAGATGAACTTCCCCACCAGAGAAGACTACTTCGGAACCGGGATCCGATCGCGGATAGGATCATTGAGACTCTTTGAGCAATGTGATTGGCTACCTCGTCCGGTAGAAACACCCTGCACTGCTGAGTATCGAACAGAAGACCCAGGAAGACCAGTTGCTGGGACGGAACAAGGTCCGACTTTTCCAAGCTCACAATACAACCGTGATGTGTAAGAATTCGAATGCAGGTCTGGACCTGCTGATGAAGAAGGTCCACAGAGGATGCTTTCAAAAGCAAGTCGTCCAAGTCTGGAGTCACTCTGCCGTCCCGATGGAGGACGGATACCAAGGCCCCCAGACCCCGTTGGAAAACCTGGGGGGGGCTGTTGACAAACCAAATTGAAGGGCTGAGAACTGAAAATGACCTCTGGCACAGGCAAACCTCAGATACTGACTGCTCTCTAGATGGATTGGGATGTGCAAATACGCATCCTGAAGGTCCAGAGAAGCAAGGAACTCCACCGGAGATCACTGTGCGCAGAGACTCCTGACAATAGTGAGTCTTCACTACAAAGGAATTGAGATCTTTCAGATCCGAAATAGGGCGGCATCCGCCGTCCTTCTTGGTCACCACAAAGAGATTTGAATAAAATTCTGAACCCCTGTCTGAAGGAGGTACTGGCTCCAGGACATCCTTGTCCAGAAGAGCCTGAATAGCGTCTTCGAACAGACGGCTTCTCTCGACTTCCTGAGGAGAACGAAAAAGATGGAAGGGAAAAGAAAGGAATCTTGTATCCCTCTGACACCACCTGTAAAACCCATGGGTCCGACACTGAATCCTCCCAAATCCCGCGGAAGGGGCGGAGACCACCACCCATAGCGGGATGCGGACCCGGGTTCGGCGAGTCATGCCGAAGCAGTCTTTGAAGACTTGGGCTTGGATGCAGCCTTGGGATTCCATTGCTGTTTGGGCTTGGAGGAGGGACGTGGAGCTGATGGAACCGCCGGTTCGTTGTACGTGTCTCCGATTGAAAGGAACGAAAGGACTGGTTACGCTTAGCTGGCAACTTCTTTCTTAAAGACCAAGGGCAGAAGAGTACTCTACCCCCTGTGGCCTCCCTAATTAGTTCCTTAAGTTCAGATCCAAATAAGGAAGTACCCTGGAAAGGCAAAGAAAGCAAACCTTTCTTGGAAGCTGTGTCAGCAGACCAAATCTTTAGCCAAAGTGCACGCCTAGCCACCACAGATGTAGTGGAGGCCCTTTCCATCATGCGGACGGCATCAAATGCAGCAGCAGCAGAAACATAGTGATGAACTTCAGAGATATTAGCCAGAAGACGCAATTTCTCCGAAGTAGGCGCATCCTGATGGACCGCCGTAGTGAGTTGTTCAGTCCAGACTGCAATAGCCCGGTTAACCCACGAAACAGCAAAGGCTGGACGCATAGCAGTGCCAATAGAAGCGAAAATGGACTTGAGGGAAACTTCAATTTTCTTGACAGTCCGATCTAGCAACGCAGAAGCATCAGACACAGGTAATGCAGTAGATTTAGACAGTCTAGGTATGGGTGCGTCCACCTTAGGGGGATGAACCCATTTAGCCATTTCTGTTTCAGAAAAGGGATAAAGTTTAGCAAACTTTCTAGACACTGAAGAGGACTTGTCTGGATTTTTCCATGCGTCAGAACCAAACGGTCAAGACTTGGGTTAGGAGGAAAATAAGTAAGGGGCTTTGCAGGCACCTGAAAAACATCAGAGGGAACCTCCTGAACCGATGGAATGCTGAGAGTGGACAATATAGCCCTGATCAGGCCCTCGGTAGAGGTTTCAGGATCAGCTTCAAATGGGTCCCCAAAGAGACCTGGAAGATTCCAAAATAGTACCAACCTCAACTTCCGAATCTTGCAACAATTCTTCCTTAGAAGAATCTGACACATCAGGTGCTCCCTGCAGTTGAGACAGGGAGGATCTGATAGTAGAGGGGGGTCTGCCATAATTTAAGTGCCCCCTGTATCTGGGATGTAAAGAGCTGTAAAGTGGACCTAAGGACTCTAGTTGCAGCCTTAAACTCTTGCACCCAAGCTGGCTCAATAGCATGGCTGGAAGGCCCTGGGTTGCTGCCAGGAACTTCAGAACTTCCTGGGCAGACATGACCAGAGAACACTCTAGATAGCCCTGTGTGACAGGAAGAGCAATGCGCAATGGGGGAAACTGATACCCCAGCTTCCTTAGTCTTAGGTCTAGCCCCTAGCTCCTATGGTATAGACATTCTCACATTGTCAAAATAACCAACTGTACAATGAATCACCCAATTGTAGTGTGTAAGATTAATATTTCACCCCAGAAATGCTAAATATAGACTTTTCTGGCAGGCGAAGGGTTAATCTGCAGAAGAGAAAAGGAGGGTCCAAGCCCTGTGGAGGATACTCATTGAGAAAAGTTCCAAAATGGCTGCCGCGACGGGAACCAATCAGAAATTAGGAGCGAATCAAGCTCTCATGGGAAATGTAGTTTTTCCCAAAAAGTACCCCAAAACAGTGCCCGAAGCCCCCCAACATACTTGAACTATAAACCGGATGATAGAGCAAGGGTAGACAATTAAAATGAGCCCTCTCTGAAGTTGCTGTGTGAAGCGGTTGCAGAGATACGTCCCAAACAGTGTTGTCCCATAGAAAGTAAGTGGAGCAATGGCGTCTATGCGGTAAAGCGCGCCTTAATGGCGCAGTACACAATTTTAATAAAAGTTAAACTACAAGTTAAAAACATGAAAAACATACAGGTAATATGTATGCATACTGAGAAAACACTAACCCAGTAAGGAAAGTGTCAGAAAAACCCACAAAACATGTCAAACCAGCAGACAAAGGGTTAAGTTACCACATAAACCTGCTCCAAATACCCAACAGACATACACATATATACCCAATGAGTGCCGGAGCACGCAATGAGAACTCCCAAATACAAGCCCAGCGACGGGGCACTGTGGGACAAGTGGACCTGCAGCACTCAAAGGGTAGCTCCCCTCTCCTGCAGATCTTCTGTCTTCAGGTTACCATGTAGTAAGAATTACCTCAGTGGGTAATCCATGGGGAAGCACTTGTACCCAAGATTTTACCCCTTCAGGGTTTAAGGTCCACCAAAAAGCACCTGGACACTGAGCTAGCCGCTTTGAAAGGGCATTTGTCAGTCATGGTAACCCACCTAATGGTGGTATTCCATATCTGACAGAAAAATAAAAAAGAAACTAAAACTAACGATGAGATGTTCTCCACCTGGTGTGTTCACACCTAGGAACAAACAATTCTGGTGGAGGCTAGCTGGGCTGCAGCCTGAGTGGGAAGGGAAGCTCCACCCCCTGCATACATTTAGAGAATGTTCCTGCCTACTTAAAGGGACTTATGCCTCCCAGAGTTACCAGTAACCTGTATTGGACGACAGAGAAAAAGAGTTATGGATGAGATAAATGAACAAAGGGAAGGAGAGATGAGGATAAGAAGAGATGAACTGATGAATTGATGGACATGAGAGTAAGATTAGATGAATGGAGGGAGATTCAGGTGAGATGAGATGAATTTAATGAAGAGGGGGAGGGGAGATGAGGATGGAGATAAAAGGAGAGAGATGAGCATTGTGATGAAGAGAATGAGATTAATGAAGGTGGGAGCCCCAGTAGAACTCAGTCTGTAGATTAACATCTATTCCTCCTCATTCCACTAATGCCTTCTTTGTACATTTCCCTCACTACATAAATGGCTCCTTTGGACATTGTTGTTTGGACAGTCTCCAAAGGAGCCATTAGTGGGCACAATGTACAATGCCCTGAGTCATCATGGTGAAATATTTCATTGCAACTGACACCACCTATCACAGTAACCCATCATGAAATAAAAAACAACCTACTTCCTTTCACAAATTCTTTTAGCCGCACTCACCAAACACATCCTGTATGTTGGGGGGAAAAAACACATTTGCCCCTTTATAAGCACAATCCTTAAATATCTGACTCATTACACTCCATGACATTTGCACTTATCTTCTCACGGACACAAGTACAAGTTTACACTCCATGCCATTTGCACTTGCCTTCTCACTCACAAAAGTACAAGTTACAGTCCCCTTTAAGGGGACAAAAAGAAAAAGCTTAAAACCTTACTTTATAATTGCATTACAAAGCGTTGGATACCTCTCTCCCCCTCAAAGGGTTAAAGCGTCTCAAGTTTCATTGCTCACTCAACATATGTCAGGAATACAAAACACAGAGTAAAAAACAAACAAACAAACAAACACGCAAGTATCCACCAACATTACACACACCCTGACAACATGCAAGGACGTCGTAGACATGTATTCATGAGTCCATTACCAATCTTCAGGCCCGAATAGGAACAGAACAGACAATGCAAGGTACCTATATAATAACAAGCTTTCATTAACGCAGCAAAACTATCAAACATTACATAACCTGAAATCCAATGGGCAACACTGTGCAATATTTGCTAGTTATAAGTAAAAAGGAAAAAAGAGAGGAATTTAGGAAAAAGTATTACAGTTGGTCAGTTACCATACCTTGATACATTATTTGGCTATGTCAAAGAAAATGAAAATAGAGTTAAAGAGTCTCTTAGAGTGAGGTGAGGATAGTATGAGGAGGAAGAATACAGACTGACTGGAGACAGTAGTTAGAGCATATAATAGTGTAACTAGTCTTATCAAACACTGTTTTAGTGATATAAATGATAATCAAGTAAGGTAATGGCCACTTACACACAGAGGCTTTAAATAAAGCACTGCATTCCACATCTGAGAAGAGATGGCTTACACTAGGTAAAAGGGGCGGGAGGGGGAAACTTTGCTTGTGAATATCTCTTAAACCATAAAGGTTTGAGAAATAAGACTTATATCGTTCTTCATGTTTTTTTTAATGCCTACAAAATAAAATAAAGATAAAACAAAGTATTACTACCCCTTTAAATGTGTATACTCTGTACACTGTCCTTAGTGAATTATCTATATACATTTTGGAAGTATTATTACTTGAAATCAGTGTGATTCATGCTAACAGAATATAGTGTATGAAACAAACGGATTCCTCAGAAAGTTTGGGTCTGTCTCAACAGCTATTAATGTGTATATCCAAAGTGTTCTTCCTTCTGATTCAAAGTCTTTCAGCATCCTCCTTCATACTGTGTTCCTGTAGATGGAGGTGTCTCAGGCCTCACACATGGATGGCAGTGGTGAGCTCAACACGTTATAGCACTCATTCTTGCCTTAATATGGATATAGTATTGCCTGATTGACTTGCCCTAATTTATAACTAGTTATTAACTGTTGTTAAAGTTAATGTCTCTGTCTATTCAGGTAGATGGAGAAGTTTGATATTTTCAATATTTTCTGTCTTATTGGATGTTTATATAGCACGCAAATGTTAAGATGGAAAATACTGACAATATCAAACTTCTCCATCTACCTGAACAGACAGAAACATTACCTTTAACAGCAGTCATCAGCCTGAGTTAATACAACTGTAACACACCTCTGCCCACTGTTCCACAGACAGTTTGTACAGACCATTACATCAAGAACACTTAAAGCAAATAGCACACAGTCTTGAAGTTGAGGTGAACCACCCTGCCTCTGCCTACTATAAACATAATTTCTCTGTCATCCAGTATAACTCACAGGTACCATGAGGAGGAGACAGCTACTCCCAGTGGGTTTGAATAATTCTGGAAGAAGCGCAGGGTTTGAGCCTCCCCCTCCTCCATATCAGGTTACCTTAGCCACTCCCTGCCAGATAGATTTGTTCCAAGATCCTGGTTTGAAGGCTGAGAACAGTTCTGCTTAGTTTTATTGTATTATTTTTTCTTAGATATGGGGTGTCCAAAATCCCCCATTAGGTGGATTACCATTACTAGCTTCCCCTGGAGGATTGCCCAGTTAGCAGGTGCTGTTGTGAACCCTGTGCAGCCCTGGGAGAGAACCATGCAGCCCATGTCTCTCCCAATGGTAACCTGAAGAAAGAAGACCTGCAAAAAAGGTGAGCAACCCTTTGAGTGCCATGGTCCATTTGTCCCACAGTTCCCCTCTGCACAGGGGTCTTTCTGGAGTTACTTATAACTCCTGCACTCATGTTGGGTAATGATCTGTCTGTCTCTGGGTCTTTGGAATTTTTTGGGGGCTGTTTTGTGGTAATTAACCCCATCCCTGCCATGCTTATTGGATTAAGGGACTTAATTCTCATTTTTTCCCTTGGATTCAAGAGTTTATAATATTTATTAAGTGTTTTATGACTTTTTAGTCCCTTTTACCGGTTTTCCATTTATCTGAATGCCATGCCTTTAAGGGTGCACTTTACTGTATAGCTGCAATTGTTCCATTGTCTTCGAAGGGACAGGCTGCTTTGCGACGTATCTCTGCAACCACTTCATGTACCGAGTTGAGAGAGGGCTAATTCTTATTGTCTCCCTTTGACCTGTACTCTGGTTCACCTCTGCTTTGTCTTGGGGGTCCCTGGGGGGTTTGGGTTCTGTTTTTGGGATACCTTCATGAGAGAAACTACATTTCCCATGACGCCCATTTTGCTGGCTTTTTCTCTGATTATGGACGCCATTTTCTTTCTCTCTTCAGCTGAGTATCCTACGCAGGGCTTGGATTCCTTTTCTCTCCTCCTCAAGTTAAATCTTTGCCTGCCAGATAAGTACATTTTAGGCTTTTTGGGTTGATTTTCTTAATCTAGGTGACAGTATTTGGGTTCCCTATTACTGTAAGACACTTCTCCTGTTAGGATGGTGGATCAAAAGGGACATGGGGCTAGGCCTAAGGCTAAGGACTCAGGGGCTTCTTTGACCCCCCTTGCTTACTATTCCTCATGTAAGCAGGGCTTCCCAGAGAGTACTCAGGTCACTTACGTCCCTCATGTGCTGTGGCCCCTGCTTCTCGACCAGGGCCCTCCAGCCATGAACAAGAGCCAGATTGGGTCAAGGACAAAAGTCCTCTACGGCACAGTTTCCTTTCTCTCTTCAAGGGGTTCTTCAGTCTGTTCGACAGTTTGAAGGTCATTGGTGCTTGCAATTATTGTTTCTCTTATTTCACCTTACGCTGGGTCTGTCAGCTGGGTTGATCAATGACATTCGCTGATCACTGGAGTTTCTGTATTACATAATTTTTTTATCTGTACTTTTTGACATAATTTTGTAACTTTTTTTGCTGTCAACAGTGGTTGTCTAATAAAAATGGTTTATGAAAAAAAAAAGCTGTGGGGAAGGGGTCATGGGATAGTGTAAGGGCTAGGATTTTATTTAGCTTTATTGGTAATGTTAGATTTAGTGTAGCACCAGGCCCTTTCGGTAGAGGAACCTATATTAGATTTGAACAGAACAAGGTAATACTGGGACTGGTTCCTGAATTCCTGCTTAAAGAAATATCTAAATTTCATCTGGCACAAATTATTGTATGCCATCCTTCCACCCAAGCCTAGAGAAAGGAGACAAACCAGAGTGGGCCCATCTGGACCTCATCAGATGCCTCAGAATTTACATTGACAGAACCTATATGATACAAAAATCAAACAGACCTTTTCAGCATCCCTTCGGGCTGCAGAAAAGAGGAGATGGTATTCAGAGCTTCAGTCAGTCGTTGTATTGTGTTGGGGGTCACAAAAAGCCTACCAGACAAAGAATCTTCAGGTACCACAAGATCTGAAGGCACACTCCTCAAGGCCAATATCAACCTATTGGGCAGCTGAGTCAGCTATCTCATCAGAATAAATCTGCAAAGTGGCATTGTGGCCATCGGTCTCCACTTTCACCAACACTATAGGCTACATGTCAGATTCGATAATGCCACAATTTTTAGGTAAATAGTCCTTCGATCACTGTTAACTGTTTTTAATAAATGGCCAAACTGAATTTGATACTCTTGAATTTTAATTTTGAATCTGATCCCCTCCTTGATTGATGAGTATATTTTTAGTGTATTACCCTTGAGTGACTGCTGCCATGATTGATAAGAAGCAGGAACAATTATTTTGGATATTATCTTCCTGGGCTGCAATCATGGCAGCATTCATCTAGTTCCTACTCTGTTCTTCTTTTTCTTTATACAGGGCTAATAACAGAGATTACAGGAGCAGTAGGGGAGGAGAATTTTATAACCGTGGCAAAAGTTTCCTGCCCTATATGTTTTAACACTTTAGTGAATGCTGTCATGGTTGCTATCCAGGAAACCAAAATAATGGTAAGCTGATATATTTTTTGCCTTATTCAGTTACACAAAAGTGCCAGTAAGTCATTAAATAACTGAGAAAGTTATTGGTAATGCCCTACCCATCAGCAATATCCTCTAAAACAAAAATTAGGGTGACCACATGATCCGGATTGCCCAGGACAGTCCCATGTCCTAGGCAGCCCCAGCTGAGACAATACAAAGTCCTAGAATGAAAACTTCTGAGCACACACTAGAAAGAGAACTACCCATTGCTTACTGTGATTGAAAGTGATATCTCTGCTGGGCTACAAAAATGGCTTCCAGACAGACCTCTAAGCACAAGAGAAAGGGAGAACTGAGCCTTGATCCTGAATCTAACAGGAGCTATGCTACTCTAAGGCTTTAGGTGTGATGTACATTCTGTTGTACATTATCTTGTACCAACCACAGGCATCACTTTCTGTCACAGAGGTCAATGGGCAGATATCCCTCTAGTGTCTAGAAATATGTGTGCTCTGGAAAAATAGCTGTTTGCACACTCTCTAGCGACCCCATCTTGCATAGTTGCATTAGAGCTGAGGACAAGTACTCTGCTGCTCTCATCACCACACTGTCCCTGAATGGCAGAATGGAAACGTGGTCACCCTATTGTCCCTGTTTGGACATTTGAAATTGTGGGCAGTATTGATAATAACCGTTGCTATCACCACAGGACCTCCAACTTTGCTCACTGACCATGGAAATCGTAACTCTTACATTGTAGTGTGCACCTGATCCTTAATGACATGAACAGAAAAATATACATATTTCAGAGCTATAACGAAATCAAAGCAGCTCAGCAGTAGGGGTGGGCGAAAAGTGATACAAATTTCCCGCATGACTTTTCGCGAAAAATGGGCGATTTTTAATTTTTTTTGCGAACGTTTTCTCTTTTCCCCAATACAAAATTTTTCTCCTTTTCGCCTATTCCAGCAAATTTTTTTGCCTATTCCAACACATTATTCTCCTATTCTAATACATTTTTTGCATAGTCAAACACATTTTTTGCTTATTCAACACATTTTTCTCCTATTCCAACACATTTTTTCCTATTCCAACATATTTTTTTCCTATGTTTAATATGGTGGAACATTTCCCAGCACAATATTACTTCTTCTAACGTCTGTAGTGGAGAAAAAAGTAGCTGGAAGTCAAATCTGTGAGTCCTTGAAAAATGTATTAGCATGCAGAGTGCATTTGTCCTTTGCCCACAACACCTACTTCCTGCTTAAGTGACACTGGCAAGTATTCATGATGATATCTTGATTAAAATAAATAAAATACAACTTACAGTTTGGCAGATGTGTATGGTAGTGGTGGTGGGGGACTGGCGTGGTGTAATTGGTGGGACCTTGACAAACTGCATCCACCCCGGGAGGAGAGGGATTATTATAATTTATTGCGCATGGTGCAGCAGTGATTACTGCAGTCAGTTTTTGCACTCACACTTTATTCCCACGTCCCTGCATTCCTCCACCTTTCCCCCACTTGCTTGTGAATTTGTTAGCCATTACTCAACTACTGTGTGTGTTTTTACTCTCTACAGTACACAACTGATGGTGTGTGATATCTTGCCTTGGCCCTCAACAAAATTCTCAATGTCGTTTGCTGTCGGTCAAGTCTGCCCCAGTCACAGAGCTCCCAATCAGCTAATATATTTATTTGAGAGACATACAAATGTGAGGAGCACCCACCAAGCAAGAACAAGGTAAAGTGCCTTGAGCAGCACTGAGAGGCTACCATGCCTTGAGCAAAACACTTTATTTTGCTCTTTCTCAATGTGTGTTTCACATTTTTGTTTTTCTAATATATTTATGTTTAATTATTTATATTTTTTATATTTATTTATTTTATTTAAGTGGTCCACCACATCTCATCACAGTTAGTCCCAAAAAAGACATATATAACTAAAAAACAAAATAAACACCTTCTTTCCCCAGACTTCCCCAGCACAATAAACAATAGACAATAAAAGTCAAATCAGCAAGCAATTTGAACCCCCGATGCCTGTCATGACAGTCAGTAACACAAAATTTTGGATCAAGCTCCTTCCTCCCTTCTTCTCCCCATTGTGCCCCCTACTACAGAAAATAAATGTCCTACGTAAATGACTTCCTAAAACTAAGCTTCAATTCCCCTTTATTTGCCCAAACCCCCCCCTCTGCAACTTCGAGGGTTCCAACCCCTCAAATCTCATAAACATTCCTCTTTCTTCACCCTCCTTTCTCCCCTTCTCCTGTGCTCTGTTGAACACCCACTCCATTGTTAACAAGACAACCCCCAGCCACGATTGTTTCTGTGAGCAATCACTGCAGTTGTTTCCTTTCACATAAACTTGGTTTTCTGCACTGGACACAGCTGTGGAGGCTGCACTCTCTTATGGAGGGTTCTGTTTCTCACACACCCCTTGTTCTACTGGTCAGGTGGGGGGGAAGGTCTCCTTCTCTCCTCCCGCTGCCGCTTCCAGACCCTCCGAATCCCACCATCTGTACACTTTTCTTCGTTTGAAGTACATGCAATCCAGCTCTATTACCCTCTTTCTATGTGTGTGGCTGTAATATACAGGCCACCTGCTAACTCTTCTTCAAACTTTCTCTCAGATTTCGAATCCTGGCTCTCCTTCTTTCTCTCCACTGACAATGCTGTCCTTATTCTAGATTTTAACTGTCTTATTGATGACCCGTCTGTCCCCTGGGCTTCGTGTCTTCTAGACCTAACCTCTTCCCTTGATTTCCAGCAATGGACTGACTGTGCCACTGCCTTGATGTTTTCTTTGCTAAGAGCCTGGATCTTTCCTCTTTCACAGTTTCCCCATTCCCTCTATCAGACAACCATCTTATATCCTTCTCTCTCTCCGACTCTGCCCCTTCCCCCATCCCTCCCCCCAACACCACCTGGGGAGAGAGCCACCGAATACGTCCGCACGTATCCTTAATGTCCCATATGAGCTGCCTAGATTTACAGGAAGTCAAATCATTACCTCCTGCATACAGCATTACAGTGTCTGGCTCTCCCCACCTGGCCCTTGCGTCCGTAAACCGTTGCAAAATGCCTGTCCAGAGGAGGCCATGTGTGCCAAGCCACCTCAGCCTGATGCACTCCGGCGATAAGCCCAGATTCCTCCCCTTCTCTGTGAGCACAGAATGCTTTCTAGCCCAAAACATAAATCAGAGCCAAGCCTGAAGTGGGACTCTAGCTGCACCTGTCAAGACAAATACCACAAACAACAACGTGTTAGTTTACAACTATCAAGCTTGAAAAAATGCATGCATATTCATTCACACTGCAAACGTCAAGCAAAGAATAAATATATATAATTTTTTTTTTTCTCCTTTCCTCCTTTTTATGGCCTAACATAGGGCTTGCATGCTCCAGAACACCATCTTCCTGTTCTTTTTACTTGTTCCACTGTCAGGCCCCTAATGGCTGCTTCTGTAGCGGTTCCTATTCTGAATGAATGCGTTCCATAGTGCTTTGGGTCAAGACCAAGCACCCTCAATGATTAATGAAACACTGCTTTGAAATGAAATAGTGACAGAGGGGAACCATCCAAATGCTGCAGAAAAGGCCCCTCTCCCTGGAGCCTGACCATTAGAAACTGGAGCACAGTGCGTAAGGGGCAACTGCTATCTTCACTGGCCCTGTGTTACGGTTTTCTGACACTCAGACCAGGATGTAACGTAAAACACAGTTTATTGAAATAAAAATGAACAACACTGCCCCTAGGGGCTAGTAAAGGTAAGAACAGGCAATATGAACAGAGGATGGAGTAAACTACAAACAGTAGTGCATAGAGGGTTAAGTGGAGCAACTGGTAAGGCTCAGGCTAGATTGGCCAACGCCCAGGAGATATGTAGCAGTTTATGGTAACAGTCTTTAAATGTAGATCAGGAACTCAGGAAAAGCGCTGTAACACTCTTGAAGCATAAACAGGATGAGCCCCTGTTGCTCTAAGCTGAGCCCGTACCACCACAGTGGGCTTATGAGGATTGCTACTGCCAATTTGATGTAACCAGAATAGGAATCGCCCTGAATAAGTATCGAGTAACCCTGCGTCTGCCCTTGGGAGGCCACAGTAGAACGGAATTGCCCAAGCTATGAAGAGCCGATGCACAGAGTAGTGCAGTTGGGATAAAGCACTTTGAGCGAATGAGGTACTGCCCAGACACCCACACGGTGTCACCCAGAATCCTTGTTGCAAGAGCGAATGGACTACCAGTGTCAACCAGCGTGATCACGATGCTCACCGGGCATCGAACAAGCGGAGCTCTGCAAGGACTGGTATAGCGTAAAGCGGAGGCTCAAATGTGTAAAGGCTCAGAGAATCACCGGAGCTTGGCAATGTATCAAATGGCACGTAATTGGAGGCTACCGGCAGTGCAAGGGTTAATCTGGTACATTTGAAAAGAGCAATGCTCAACGAGAACAAGGCAGGCAACCTCGGCTGCAGCGTAATGAGCGAGGAAACTGAGAACAGTCAGAATGTCGCCAGCGCAACCGGAGTACACAGGAGCAGCAACCGGACAGGAGCAGTAACTGGACAGGAACATTAGCCGGAACTGGATGACTGAGTCGCAGGAACACCACCGGAGAATGGAACAATCACGGAGCAGGATCAGGAGCCAGAACCGGGTCGGATCACGGAGCGGAGTCGTCAGCCAGTGCCGGGTCGGATCACGATGCAGGGTCGTCAGCCAGAGCCGGGTCAGATCACGATGCAGGGTCGTCAGCCAGAGCCGGGTCAGATCACGGTGCAGGGTCGTCAGCCAGAGCCGGGTCAGATCACGGTGCAGGGTCGTCGGCCAGAGCCGGGTCAGATCACGATGCAGGGTAGTCAGCCAGAGCCGGGTCAGATCACGGTGCAGGGTCGTCAGCCAGAGCCGGGTCAGATCACGATGCAGGGTTGTCAGCCAGACCCGGGTCAGATCACGGTGCAGGAACAGAAGGAGAGTCAGACTAGCCGGGTCAGTACACAGGAGACACTGGAGATCAATAACAAGGCGCAGCAACACAACACCACGAAAGGGCAATTGACAAGTGCCCAAGCCTCAGTATATAAAGGCACATCCTGGGCGGGCCAATCAGACTCCTCCAATGCAAATGTATACATACTGAGATTGACAGGGAATCACGGGGACCGTGATAGTACCCCCCTCTCAAAGACCCCCTCCCCTGCCAGAGGGTCTAGGTTTACGGGAATATTTAGAGTGAAAGTTGTGCATCAGTCGTGGATCATGAAGATCCTTATGATCAACCCAAGACCGCTCCTCAGGCCCATAACCTTTCCAGTGGACCAAATATTGCAACTTGCCTCTAAATCTACTGGAGTCAGTTATGCTCTGAATTTCGTAATCCTCTTGGCCTTGTACATTCACCGGCCCAGGAACCACCGGAGTGGTAGTATAACGGTTGCACACCAAGGGCTTAAGAAGGGACACATGAAACACATTATGAATACGCATAGCCCTGGGGAGCTCCAATGCGTATGCCACGGGGTTGACCTTGCGAATGATCTTAAAGAGACCGATGAACCGGGGAGCCAGTTTGTTTGAAGGTACTTGCAGGTTAAGATTCCTGGAGGAGAGCCATACCCTGTCCCCAACCTGGTAGGAGGCCGCTGGTAGGCGTCTGCGATTAGCATGCCGCTGATGTCTCAGGAAGGACTGACTGAGGGACCGTTGTACCTGTGCCCAAGTGGAACGGAGCTGCTCCATGTTCTCATCCAGAGCCGGAATCTGTTGGGACTGAAATGAGTCTGGGAGTAGGCAGGGTTGGAACCCATAATTAACTAGGAACGGAGAACTCCCAGACAATGAATTAACCGCACAGTTCCTGGCGAACTCCGCCCATGGCAACAGGTCGGATCAGTTATCATGATGATCAGTCACAAAGCAGCGCAAATACTGCTCAAGTCCCTGATTGGTACGCTCAGCGGCCCCAATGGTCTTGGGGTGGTAGGCAGAGGAAAATGACAATTGAATGCCCATCTGGCCACAGAATGCCCTCCAGAATCTAGACACAAACTGGCTTCCCCGATCAGACACTATCACACTAGGAACCCCGTGCAAGCGGAATACCTCCCTGGCGAAAATTACTGCCAATTCCTGGGCCGATGGGAGACCAGAGAGGGGCACGAAATGAGCAATTTTGGAGAACCTATCTACCTCCATCAGAATGAAAGTGTAGCCCTTAGACAAAGGCAGCTCTCCCAAGAAATCGATAGATATATGGGACCAAGGACGGTCGCCATTGGGTACTGGCTGGAGTAACCCCACGGGGAGATGTCTGGGAGTTTTAGCACGGGCACAGGTAGCACAGGCAGCGGTAAATGCGAAGCAATCTGCTCGCAGAGAAGGCCACCAGAATGTTCGTGCCAATGACCAAACCAACTGATCCCTGCCAATGTGCCCGGCCGCCTTAGATGAGTGATAGGTCTCGAGTAACTGGGTGCAAAATGGTTCGTCCACAAAACATCTGCCAACTGGGGTTTCAGGAGGTGCCCGTGCTTGTGAAGCCATGATTTGCTCCCCCAGTGGTGAAGTGATGTTGGTACGAATAGTGGCCAGGATCTTATCTGGCTGAATTATAGGCACTGGCGCTTCATCCCTCTCAATATCTGTGCAGAATTGTCTGGAAAGTGCATCTGCTCTAATATTTTTGGACCCCGGCAAGTAGGAGACGATGAAATTAAATCTTGACAAGAAGAGAGCCCAACGAGCCTGGCGAGAAGACAGCCTTTTCGCCTCAGACAAGTAAATTAGATTTTTATGGTCAGTGAGAATTAAGACAGGGGTCCTAGTGCCTTCCAGGAGATGTCGCCATTCTTTCAAAGCCAAGATGATAGCCAATAATTCCCTATCACCAATTTCATAATGGCTTTGGGCACTAGACAGTTTTTTGGAAAAAAATCCGCATGGTCTCAGGTTACCTCCCTCCCTGGGTCGTTGGGAGAGAACTGCCCCTACCCCAACCTCGGAGGCATCAACTTCCAGGGTAAAAGGCAGAGTAGGATTAGGATGGCACAGAATAGGGGCAGATGCGAATGCCTGCTTGAGAGTAACGAAGGCCTGTTCAGCTACCTCAGACCATTGAGAGGGATTTGCGCCCTTATGCGTTAAGTCAGAGAGAGGTTTAGTAATCGTAGAAAAGTTCTGAATGAATTTTCTGTAATAGTTGGCAAAGCCCAGGAATCTTTGAATAGCTTTTAACCCCTTGGGTCGTGGCCATTTAAGGACTGCAGCCAACTTCTCTTGGTCCATAGCTATGCCATCTTTAGAAATCACGAAACCCAAAAAGGGTACTTGAGAAGAGTGAAATTCACATTTTTCGAGTTTACAGAACAATTTGTTCTTGCGTAATCGAAGCAATACCTCAGAAACATCCAGGATATGCTGGGATAAATTAGCTGAGTGGATCAAAATATCGTCCAGATATACCACTACACAGGACTGTAACATATCGCGGAAGATATCGTTGATGAACTCTTGGAATACGGCAGGTGCATTACATAATCCAAATGGCATGACTAGGTATTCGTAGTGCCCTGACCTTGTATTGAAGGCTGTCTTCCACTCATCACCGGCCTTGATCCTTATTAAATTGTAGGCAGCTCGTAAATCGAGTTTAGTGAAAATAGAGGAGCCTTTCAGCCTATCAAATAACTCTGTGATGAGTGGAATGGGGTATGCATTTTTGGACATGATCTTATTGAGCCCACGGTAATCAATACAAGGTCGCAACTCGCCATTTTTCTTTTTCACAAAAAAGAACCCTGCCCCTGCTGGAGAGGATGATTTGCGAATAATCCCTCTTTTGAGAGCATCCTCAATGTATTCCTCCATTGCCTTAGTCTCATCACATGACAATGGGTACGTCCTACCCCTCGGTGGAACCACTCCCTGGGGCAAATCAATAGCGCAGTCACATAGCCGATGCTGCGGCAGAGCGCTAGCCTCCCCTTTACTGAAAACGTTGCTGAACTTGCTGTATTCAGTTGGCACAGAAGGGGAGGTACACATAATCTTAACGGGCCGAGATAGACAGTGATTAGTGTAGTATTCTGACCATGCCTTGACTTCACATGTCTGCCAGTCAAACTGGGGATTGTGCACTGTCAACCAAGGGAACCCCAGAATGACCGCATGATGGGGTGAACGAATAATCTGGAAACGAACTTCCTCCTTATGGAGGGCCCCCACCGTCATAGTAAGGAGAGTAGTCTCCATTGTGATGAGTGCTGGTTCAAGAGGTCTGCCATCAATAGCCTCAATGGCTAGCGGAGTATCTCTTTCAGACAGAGAAATATTATGTCTTTCAGCAAATGCCTGGTCCATGAAATAGCCAGCAGCACCAGAATCTACCAGGGCTAGTGCTTCCACAACCTGGTCGCCTAGCAGAAAACTCACAGGTATAGTGGGTTTCAAGGAGCAAGGATCTGAGGACGACTGTACACCACCTAGGGCCTGTCCCCCAGGGTACCCTAGGTGCGTGCGTTTCCCGGCCTCACCGGACAGGTGCGCAACAAATGCCCACTTTTGCCACAATACAGGCTTAATCCTTGTCTTTTACGATACGCCCTCTCCTCCTTAGTCAGCCTAGTAAAACCAGTCTGCATAGGTTCCCCAGTATCAGGTACACGGACCGGAGGAATGGGAGGAGAGGGTGGGTTAAACAGTCTCTCATGCCCATGGATTTTGGAAGTTGCCCTCTTAGTCAAGTGCCTCTCGCGCATACGAGTATCAATGAGTATCACATATTCGATGTACTCATCCAGATCGGTAGGTTCCTCCCTGGCAGCAGTTTCATCTTTGATAGCATCCGAGAGCCCTTGGGCAAATGCTGCCAGGAGTGCCTCATTATTCCATGCCACCTCTGCAGCTAGAATCCGAAATTCTATAGCATATTCGGCTGCAGTCTGATTGCCCATTTGCATTGACAACAGTTTTTTGGCCGCGGACGTAGCTCGCCCAGGTACCTCAAAGACTCTACGGAACTGTTTAACAAATTCTTTAAAGCACAAAGTGCAAGGCTTAGCCTGTTCCCATAACGGATTTGCCCATGCCAGGGCTTTGCCAGTTAATAGGGATACCATGAACCCCACCTTGCTACGGTCACTCGGAAAGGCATGAGGTGTAAGTTCGAGGAAGATCTCTAGCTGATTAAGGAAACCCCTGCACAGTGTGGGTTCACCATCGTATCTTACTGGTAACGGCACCGCCACCGTTAGACTTTTCTGCGGAACCAAGCATTGACCAGAACTAGTCTCCGGTGTCATGACTGGGGGGACCACCGGATTTTGATTCGGCTTATCAAGATGTACCGTACGTTCAAGCAAGGTCTGCATGGCCAATGCCAACTGATCTAAGCGTTGCTCGTGAGTATCCATCCTCCAGTGGAGGTTCTGTATATTACTGTCACTCTTCCCGTCTGAGG
The DNA here is from genome assembly GCA_037306005.1 of Rhinophrynus dorsalis. Lineage (NCBI taxonomy): Eukaryota > Metazoa > Chordata > Amphibia > Anura > Rhinophrynidae > Rhinophrynus > Rhinophrynus dorsalis. The sequence continues at coordinate 317,755,750 of CM074722.1, forward strand.
TCATGGCCCTTTCGTACTGTTACGGTTTTCTGACACTCAGACCAGGATGTAACGTAAAACACAGTTTATTGAAATAAAAATGAACAACACTGCCCCTAGGGGCTAGTAAAGGTAAGAACAGGCAATATGAACAGAGGATGGAGTAAACTACAAACAGTAGTGCATAGAGGGTTAAGTGGAGCAACTGGTAAGGCTCAGGCTAGATTGGCCAACGCCCAGGAGATATATAGCAGTTTATGGTAACAGTCTTTAAATGTAGATCAGGAACTCAGGAAAAGCGCTGTAACACTCTTGAAGCATAAACAGGATGAGCCCCTGTTGCTCTAAGCTGAGCCCGTACCACCACAGTGGGCTTATGAGGATTGCTACTGCCAATCTGATGTAACCAGAATAGGAATCGCCCTGAATAAGTATCGAGTAACCCTGCGTCTGCCACGGAAATATGCCAGCCCTTGGGAGGCCACAGTAGAACGGAATTGCCCAAGCTATGAAGAGCCGATGCACAGAGTAGTGCAGTTGGGATAAAGCACTTTGAGCGAATGAGGTACTGTCCAGACACCCACACGGTGTCACCCAGAATCCTTGTTGCAAGAGCGAATGAACTACCAGTGTCAACCAGCGTGATCACGATGCTCACCAGGCATCGAACAAGCGGAGCTCTGCAAGGACTGGTATAGCGTAAAGCGGAGGCTCAAATGTGTAAAGGCTCAGAGAATCACCGGAGCTTGGCAATGTATCAAATGGCACGTAATCGGAGGCTACCGGCAGTGCAAGGGTTAATATGGTACATTTGAAAAGAGCAATGCTCAACGAGAACAAGGCAGGCAAACTCGGCTGCAGCATAATGAGCGAGGAAACTGAGAACAGTCAGAATGTCGCCAGCACGACCGGAGTACACAGGAGCAGCAACCGGACAGGAGCAGTAACCGGACAGGAACAGTAGCCGGAACCGGATGACTGAGTCGCAGGAACACCACCGGAGAGTGGAACAATCACGGAGCAGGATCAGGAGCCAGAACCGGGTCGGATCACGGAGCGGAGTCATCAGCCAGTGCCGGGTCGGATCACGATGCAGGGTCGTCAGCCAGAGCCGGGTCAGATCACGATGCAGGGTCGTCAGCCAGAGCCGGGTCAGATCACGGTGCAGGGTCGTCAGCCAGAGCCGGGTCAGATCACGATGCAGGGTCGTTAGCCAGAGCCGGGTCAGATCACGGTGCAGGGTCGTCAGCCAGAGCCGGGTCAGATCACGATGCAGGGTCGTCAGCCAGAGCCGGGTCAGATCACGGTGCAGGAACAGAAGGACAGTCAGACTAGCCGGGTCGGTACACAGGAGACACTGGAGATCAATAACAAGGCGCAGCAACACAACACCACGAAAGGGCAATGGACAAGTGCCCAAGCCTCAGTATATAAAGGCACATCCTGGGCGGGCCAATCAGACTCCTCCAATGCAAATGTATACATACTGAGATTGACAGGGAATCACGGGGACCGTGATACCCTGAGCAGTACCCACTGTCCCTTGCCCTCCTGGTCAGTCTTTGACTTTGCCAGGCAACACCTCACTACCCCTTCCCCGCATTCTACTTGAGATGACTGCAACCCTGTATGCCTAGCCTTCTTAGATGGCACTATGAGTTCCCCAATGCGAAAAGCCCCATGGAAAGCCATGCAAAAGGCTACTGTAAAAATCTGTACCTCATACTCATTGGCGCAGACCCGTGGCAACACCCCCTGCAGCGCCTGGTGCCTGTTCATGTCGACAGGTCGCAGGCCATCTTTATGTGGCTGCTGCCTATCCCAGCCCTTCAGGATAAAACCGACCACAAATGTGGCCGCAAGGTCCTCCACTTCATTAAGTGTGAAATGGAATGACAGTGCTGCCAGATTTGTGGACAAAGATGCCTTAGACACCCTTGCTAACCTCAATTCCAACAAGAACTGTAACATTTGTAACCTAGGTGGCAAAACCTTTATCTTTGAACGTTGAACAAACTCACCCCATTGATGCCAAGCTCTGGTATACGCTGCCCAAGTTTTGGAAGCCAGTGATCTCCACACCAGATAATCTAGAAGGTTGCTCCCAACTGCCAGAGGTTAGATGGACATGCAAGACCGTTAGGTTGGGCATGCCGTGCTAGTCTAAAGAATTCTTCCCACTTTTCCCTGGGTAGCTCATTCGCAATGCTATTATCAACACCAGGCACATGCCTAGCCCTAAATAGAACATTATTGCGCAAGCATAGCAACACTAGGTAGTGCAGCAGGCCAAGAACTGGGGGTGATGAGGATGTAAGTAAGTTAATGGCGTAGACCACACTCATGTTATCTGTCCAAAATAGGACAGGCCTGTTTGCCAGCTCCGTCTGCCAAAGCTCTATAGCTACCACAATAGGGAAAAGTTCAAGAAACACCAACTTTTTTGTTAGACCGTTGTCCGCCCAAGCAGGGGGCCGTCTGTTCGCACACCATTTTCGCCGCAGGTAAGCCCCAAAGCCTACGCCCCCCCGCTGCGTAAGTGTACAGTTGGACCTCTTGATTAGACTGTGCCTTTGACACCCACAGCCTAGTCCCACTGAAGTCAGTCAAAAACCACGCCCATACCTTAAGATCCTCTTTCAGACTCCTGGCTAACCTGATCTTAAAATGCGCCTTCCTTACTCCAGCTGTTCCTGCTGAAGTCTACGGCTGAAAACCCGGCCCATAAGAATAACCCTGCATACAAAATTAAGCAACCCCGGCAGTGACTGCGTGTCCTTCAAGGTGATCTTGTCCCTGGCCAGTGCGCTTGCAACCTGCTCCCGTGCCTTATGCAACTTGTCCCTAGGTAGCCTCACTTCCTGTGCCATGCTATCAATCTCTATGCCAAGGAACGTCAAGCATGTGGTTGGGCCTACTACTGTTTTTTCCTTTGCTGTGGGTACTCCTAAATCTGCAAACACAGTAAATGCCATGTCCAGCAATTGCCTGCACCTGGGTGAAGAAGGGGGGCCAATGAACATGAAGTCATTGCGATAGTGGGATATGTCTGTTGCGCCTCCCTCCTTTGATATTGCCCAGTGCAGGAGAGTACTGAATGCTTCAAAGTAGGCACAAGGGATAGAACAGCCCATTGGTAAGCACTTATCAACGTAAAATTGGCCCTCCCACTTCAAACCCATGAGCCAGAAGTTGTGAGGGTTAATAGGTAACAAATGAAAAACAGATTCAACATCTATCTTGGCCATGAGGGAAACCTGGGCCAGAAGCCTTGACAATAGATAGAGAGTTGTCAAAGGTTTGGTACTGCACGCTACAATTCTCCTTGCCAATAGCGCCATTAACCAACGCTCCCTCAGGGAAAGAAAGATGCCAAATGAGCCTGAACTTGCCCTTCTCTTTCTTGGGGACCACCCCCATTGGCAAGACACTAATTGCGGGATGGGTGGGGACTTGAATGGGCCAGCTATCCTGCCTACCTGCAGCTCCTTGTTCAACTTATCCCTCACCACGCTTGGAAAATCATAAGCAGAGTGTTGATTCCTAACATGCCTCCCCAGACTTAAATGTTTGTTAACTGGGATTTGAAAACCTTTGCCAAACCCCCATAACAAAAAATTCTGCTCTGCCCTTGTCCGAGTAGGTGGCCAGCTTCCTACTTAGACTGTGAAACTGTATGGGAGAGCTGGCCTTTTCCATCCCCACCACGAAAAGGAAGTGCCCTTGGGCAAAACATGTGCCTGCTTAGTGCAGTCCACTGCAGGATGTCCCCTGCCACAGACTGAGCAATTGTGTTTGTACCTGCAAGAGAAACCCCTCTGGCACTTCCTTTCCTTCTAGGCAAAGCAGGGGCACCTCTACCTCCCCCACCAGTGGTACCTGTCCATGGCCAGTAAGTATCTTTGGACCTAGGGTTTCCCCTTTCGTATGTAAATATTCTTGCCCAAGTGTCCATGTCTCTATGGCCAAAAGTTAGCTAGCTTCTTCCTGAACACACACGATCATAGTCCCCCCCCATAAGTGGTCTGTGTATCAACTATAAGGTCCATATATCGGAGGATGTTAGTATGCTGAGAAGGGAATTGGTTGGCGAACAAACTGGCATAAACCAAGAAACCCTTAAACCATTCTGCCAAAGTTCTTGATCTTGCCAGAGATCCTCTCTTGTCCCCCATTCTGCCCTCCTCTTTAGCTTCTACCGCTTCCCTGGACAGCATGAAAACATCCACAAATCTCCCCTCCCTGATTCGCCTGCACACCTTGGATTCCAAGTGATCAAAGAGGGATGAAATAACACATGGCATTCTGCCACCCGTTTTCACCTCCTTGTTTTCCCCAGCTATTGGCCGCCCGGCCTTATGTCTCCTAGGTGTACGTTTCCCCCTAGTTCTAGACCCCACAGCATGTTTCAAATATTTAACAATTTTAAACATTCTTCCTTTTTCTGAATCTGAGGTGGACACGCCTGTGTCCGACTGTCACGGCCGGACTGGCCGCCTTGAGTCAGGGGGAGCAACTCGTTCCCAGACCCCTAGGTTCGGGGGTGAGTTCCGCAATTCGCTAGAGAAAGGATGTGCCAATCCACCCGCGGTCGCGCAGGAGGCAAGCCAAAGGTGGAGAGGCCGTGAGAAAGCCACCGAGGAGCGGGAGGCCCACCTTGATCTATGAAGGAAGGGGCGAATGGGGGACCACACGGCAGTGGAGACCCAAGAAGCCCTGCCTCAAGAGAAATAGGAAAACCGACAGTCTGCCACCAAGGACTGGAAGCTAGGGAAGCAACGGAGACACACTATGGCTGGCCCCTGTGGGAGGATCCAGAATGCCTGGTCCACATGAGAGGGATGAACTCCACCAGTCCCACTACCCCGGACGCCGGGGATACAAGAGGGGAACCGGGAACCAGCAACGCGGCAACTGAGCCCCGAGACAGACTAGCTACCCCTGACCCCCCTAGGGGAGGTAGCCACCCAAATTCCCAAAGGCCCAGAGATACCAGTGTTCCCGCAAAAAGGGTTACCAAGAACCTTGGCCAGTGAGGAGGGAAACACTGGTTGGAAGCCACACTCCCTGCCAATCCTCCAAGGAAGAATATTCCCCAAGGGGAAGGCAGGAAGACATGCTAACTCCTCCCCAAGAACCAGCCGAAACCGCCTACCCAGAGTGGGTCAGGAGGCAGAATCAGTGTCTCCCGGAGAGGAGATGAGCAGGGGATCCCTTCCCCAGCTCTCCCTGGCGGCCGTCGGCAGAACACCACGACAAGGGAGGAACCGAACAACGGGGGAATGCGCAGCAACAGGGCACCAACCTACCCCCAACCTCAGCCCAAGAATATCTGGGCCAGGGAGGAGAGAGCGTCCGAGATGGCCTCCCCGAGCGGCTCCCAACCTCTAACGCTCCGGCCGCTCCCGACGCGGATGGAGAAGCCGTCAGAGAGTGCCGGAGGAGGCGGTGACCCAGACCGGCCGAGAGGAAGCACCAGGCCGAGAGCAGGGAAGGGACAAAGCAGGACGAGGCAGCGAGGCAACCGGGGCGAAAAAGGAAAGGAGACAGCCAGGGAAGGAGGCTCAGGAGCAGCGAACCCGGAGCAGAGCCCGCGAGACTGGAACAGCAGGAGGACAGACGAAACCAACCAACAAGGAACAGGCCACGCCAACTAAACAGGCTCAATAATCGGGCGCCCGAGCTAAGGGCTGGATGCCCTAAAAACTGAAGTCAGCCAATGAGGGAACCGGCGGGAGGAGGTAAGAGGTCAAGTCCCAAGGCAAAGACCGGTAAGAAACGTCAATCCGCCAGGGGCTGACACTACCCCCCTCCGCCAGAAGAGCCCTCCGGGCGACCAGGTTTGTCTGGATGAGTTCTATGAAAGTCTCTGACTAATGCGGGAGCATGCACATCTCTAGCTGGGATCCAGGATCGCTCCTCAGGACCAAAGCCCTTCCAGTCAATGAGATATTGGAGAGAACGTCTGATCCTCCTAGAGTCTAGGATTTGATTGACCTCATATTCGGGTTCACCATGGAGTAAAATAGGCAGAGGTGGTGCTTCGGTCACAGAGAACCGATTCGTAATTACTTTCTTCAAGAGTGAGACGTGAAATTTATTAGGGATTCGCCAAGTAGGAGGTAAGTCCAACTGGAAGGTTACAGGGGTAATTTGTTTAGTAATTTTATAAGGCCCCACAAAACGAGGACCCAATTTGAAAGAAGGCATACGCAAGTGCAGATTCCTGGTAGATAACCATACTTCGTCTCCAACATGTAGCACAGGAGCAGGAGACCGGCGTTTGTCAGCGGCACGTTTGTACCCTTCCACCGATTTCCGGAGCTGGGAACGGACAGATGTCCATAGGTGATATAAGTCCTCCACCCTCTTATCAGCAGCCGGAACACCCTGAGGAGAACCCAAGGGTAGGGCACGTGGATTGTATCCGAGGGCCGCAAAAAATGGGGAACATTGAAGAGAACTATGAAGGCGGTTGTTGAAGGAGAATTCTGCAAAAGGTAGGAGGTCCACCCAGTCAGACTGTGTAGGATTGACATATTGGTGAATGAACAACTCCAATGACTGATTCGTGCGCTCAGTTTGTCTATTAGACTGCGGATGGTAAGCAGTCGAAAAATGTAGAGTGATGCCCAGCCTAGAACAAAAGGCCTTCCAAAAACGGGAAACAAACTGGGAGCCTCTGTCAGAAACGATATGGGCCGGAACACCATGAAGGCGAAAAATTTCTTTAATGAAGACATCCACCAATATCTTAGCTGCAGGAATCTTTTCTAAGGGTAGAAAATGAGCCATTCTGTAAAAACGGTCCACCACCACCAATATAACCGTCATGCCTTTAGAAGTTGGAAGATCCACAATGAAGTCCATTGCCAAATGAGACCAAGGAGTAGTAGGAATCGGCAGAGGACATAAATAGCCTGAGGGTCTGTGATGAGGAGACTTATTACGGGCACAGTTGGCACACGCAGCAATGTAATCAGTAACGTCGTCCCGGAGAGAAGGCCACCAAAACTGCCTGGAGATGAGGTCACAAGTTTTTTGAACCCCAGGATGTCCGGAGACCTTCGCTTCATGAGACCACTGTAATATATGGAGCCGGAATTGCGGTGGGACAAACAAGGTGTTCCTAGGTTGAGAAGGAGCTAGAGGGCCTTGCAGGCGCTGAATCTGTTCCAAAATGTCCGAAGAGAGGGCGGCAATGATCTTGTTAGCAGGAATGATGGGTTCAGGATCAGATGGAGGACCTGGATCAAACGGTCTGGACAGGCATCCGCCTTATTCTTGGAACCTGGCCGATAGGTAATGATGAAGTTGAACCTAGTAAAAAATAATGCCCACCTGGCTTGACGAGGGTTCAACCTCTTAGCAGATTCCAAAAACTGTAGGTTCTTGTGATCCGTCCAAATTATAACTGGTAGAGAACATCCCTCCAATAAATGCCTCCATTCCTCTAGCGCCATCTTGATAGCCAGTAATTCCCGGTTACCTATGTCATAGTTTTGTTCAGCACTTGAGAAACGTTTGGAAAAATAGGAGCATGGATGGAGGCTCGAAGAAGTGGAATCCCTTTGAGATAATACGGCCCCAGCACCCAGTTCAGACGCATCCACTTCCAAAAAAAATTGAGCTATCGGGTCCGGGAAATGAAGGATAGGGGCCGTAGTGAAGGCAATTTTTAGAGTCTCAAAAGCCTTTAATGCATTTGGAGGCCAATTCGTAGGATCAGCTGTGGCCTTAGTCAAAGACGTAATCGGAGCGATGATCTTAGAAAAGTCTTTAATGAACTTTCTGTAGTAATTAGCGAATCCTACAAAGCGTTGGATAGCCTTGACATCATAAGGAACGGGCCAGTTAGTGACTGCCATGACCTTGGCAGGGTCCATCTCTAATCCGGATTCAGATATAATGTATCCGAGAAACTGAAGGCGAGGGCGCTCAAATTCACATTTCTCAAAGTTGACAAATAATAAGTTTTCTCGGAGACGCTGAAGAACAGACCGGACCCTTGTCGGTGGTGTTCTGCCGACGGCCGCCAGGGAGAGCTCCTTGATTCCAGTCCGTCTCATAGGCCAGGGTACGAAATTCGATGGCATACTGACTAACGGATCTGGAACCCTGGCGGATCTCAAGCAATGATTTTTCAGCGGAGGCTCTTCTGCCTGGAATATCAAACACCGTTCTAAAGGTTCTCAGAAAGGCATCCGTATCCCTTAGTAGAGGGGAATCTTGTTCCACTAAAGGCGATGCCCATTCCAGGGCTTTTTCCGACAGAAGAGATATAATGAATGATACTCTTGCGGCATGGGAATTGAACCCCTGGGGATTAGTGTTAAAGTGCAAGAGGCATTGATTGAGAAACCCTCTGCAATTCTCCGCCCTTCCGTCGAATCTCTCTGGTAATGGAAGCCTAGGAGGTTTATCCCTATCAGGGAGGCTACTGGCTTCCACTTTGGAACTGGATACAGATGCCGAAGGTGTAGTCGCCCCGGCCGTAGCAGTCATGCCTCTTAACATCTCCAAAACTGCATCCATTTTTTGTTCCAGTTTCTGCAGGTGGCTCTCATGGGAAGAAAGGACTTGTTCCTGATGTTCTTGTCTTGCCATTATTCTGGCTAAATCGGTGGGGTCCATGTTGCCTTAGGCCCGATTATTCTGTCACGGCCGGACTGGCCGCCTTGAGTCAGGGGGAGCAACTCGTTCCCAGACCCCTAGGTTCGGGGGTGAGTTCCGCAATTCGCTAGAGAAAGGATGTGCCAATCCACCCGCGGTCGCGCAGGAGGCAAGCCGAAGGTGGAGAGGCCGTGAGAAAGCCACCGAGGAGCGGGAGGCCCACCTTGATCTATGAAGGAAGGGGCGAATGGGGGACCACACGGCAGTGGAGACCCAAGAAGCCCTGCCTCAAGAGAAATAGGAAAACCGACAGTCTGCCACCAAGGACTGGAAGCTAGGGAAGCAACGGAGACACACTATGGCTGGCCCCTGTGGGAGGATCCAGAATGCCCGGTCCACATGAGAGGGATGAACTCCACCAGTCCCACTACCCCGGACGCCGGGGATACAAGAGGGGAACCGGGAACCAGCAACGCGGCAACTGAGCCCCGAGACAGACTAGCTACCCCTGACCCCCCTAAGGGAGGTAGCCACCCAAATTCCCAAAGGCCCAGAGATACCAGTGTTCCCGCAAAAAGGGTTACCAAGAACCTTGGCCAGTGAGGAGGGAAACACTGGTCGGAAGCCACACTCCCTGCCAATCCTCCAAGGAAGAATATTCCCCAAGGGGAAGGCAGGAAGACACGCTAACTCCTCCCCAAGAACCAGCCGAAACCGCCTACCCAGAGTGGGTCAGGAGGCAGAATCAGTGTCTCCCGGAGAGGAGATGAGCAGGGGATCCCTTCCCCAGCTCTCCCTGGCGGCCATCGGCAGAACACCACCGACAAGGGAGGAACCGAACAACGGGGGAATGCGCAACAACAGGGCACCAACCTACCCCCAACCTCAGCCCAAGAATATCTGGGCCAGGGAGGAGAGAGCGTCCGAGATGGCCTCCCCGAGCGGCTCCCAACCTCTAACGCTCCGGCCGCTCCCGACGCGGATGGAGAAGCCGTCAGAGAGTGCCGGAGGAGGCGGTGACCCAGACCGGCCGAGAGGAAGCACCAGGCCGAGAGCAGGGAAGGGACAAAGCAGGACGAGGCAGCGAGGCAACCGGGGCGAAAAAGGAAAGGAGACAGCCAGGGAAGGAGGCTCAGGAGCAGCGAACCCGGAGCAGAGCCCGCGAGACCGGAACAGCAGGAGGACAGACGAAACCAACCAACAAGGAACAGGCCACACCAACTAAACAGGCTCAATAATCGGGCGCCCGAGCTAAGGGCTGGATACCCTAAAAACTGAAGTCAGCCAATGAGGGAACCGGCGGGAGGAGGTAAGAGGTCAAGTCCCAAGGCAAAGACCGGTAAGAAACGCCAATCCGCCAGGGGCTGACACCGACTCAGCGGAAGATGAATCTCAATTTGAAGATCCTTCCCCAGGGTTTCGCCGTCCACCTGGCACAAGCGATGTCTCGACCGGAAGCTTCTAAATTTGTATTCAGCCTGGATACTGGATGAGCCTGGATGAGCCAGGCTAGGCTGTGTGATGGAGGGGGATATAAGAGGGGATGCTGGAGAATGGGGGGCCAGCGGAGCAGAGTTGGAAAGGGGCAGAGGTGATGTGAGGGGGGACAGTTGTAGAATCGGCACATGAGTAGGCTGTGGGATAGAGTTTGTAGAAAGCAAAAGGGGGGAGGGCGATGATTCCGTGCTAGGTGTCGAATTGAGAGGAGTAGATGAGGTACTTAGGTGCAGGTGGGAACTTCGCTTAGGCAGCCTCTTTCCTGCTCTCCGGAGGATGTGGGCAAAGACGCTGTCCTCGCAGTCATGTAAACGTTGTGGCCTATGGATACATCTCCTGGCTTCCATCCTGAAGGTATGAAGTCCTGCAGAGGATAAAAAAAAAGATTAATGGCTGCTGTGTGATTGTAGGCCACTTTTATACCCCCCGCACCCGCCTTTTACCTGAGGGAGGTGAAGATGGCCACCCCCCAGGTCTTCCCGCTAGTCTGCACTGGCCAGCCCACATCTATTGTCCGGGGCTAGCCTGTGCAGTGAAGGGGGGCCACCAGGAAAGGGGAGGGCGGCACGCCTTGTTTGGTTTTGGGTGGACAAGCCACCCGCCGCCATTATATGTTACCACACATTTTCAACACCTCTCTCTCAACAGGCACCTTCCCTTCTTCTTTCAAAAAGGCACAAATTAAACCCCTGCTCAAGAAGACTACCTCAACCCCTCCTGTCTCTCTAACTCTCAAGCTGCTTCATGGCTCTCCTCCTATCTCTCACAACTTTCCTGTTTTGTGTCCTCTGGTAATTACACCTCCACAGTCCCTCTGTCTGTGGGGTGCCTTAAAGCTCCGTTCTGGGTCCGCTGCTTTTCTCACTGTACACCCTTTCACTGGGTGAACTTATTAGTTAATTTGGCTTCAAGTACCATATATATGCTGATGATACCCAAATTTACATCTCCACTCCTGATCTTTCACCTCAAATTCAACTACAAATTTCTTGGCCATTTCCTCCTGGATGGCACACCGTCAACTGAAGAGAGAAACATGTCCAAAACTGAACTGCTCATTTTCCCACCAAGACCTTGCCCAACACCTAGCTTCACCATTACAGTTGATGGAACTGATATTGATCCGGTCAGCTCAGCACACTGCCTTGGGGCCATATTTGATTCCTCTCTTTCCTTCTCCCTTCACATTAACTACGTGGCTAGATCATCTCGCTTCTTTCGCCGCAACATTGCTAAAATCCGCCCGTTCCTTTCCCAACAATGTACCAAAACTCTTATACATGCCTTCATTCTTTCCCGCTTAGACTATTGCAATATCCTACTAACTGGCCTCCCTGCAACTCATCTTTCACCTGTGCAATCTGTTTTAAATTCAGCTGCACAAATCATCACACTCTCCCCAAAAACTGAACCTGCTCACATAATTCTTAGACATCTGTCATGGCTCCCTGTTCAGCAGCACATAAATTACAAAGTCCTTCTTCTTACCTTTAATGCTTTCCACACTGCTACCTCTCCTTACATCTCTTCCCTCATCTCCTCTTATGTTCCTGGCCATCTCCTTTGCTCAGCACACAACGCACTTCTTGTTGCACCCTCCACACCCCCTCTGCCTCTCCCGTCTCAAACCTTTCTTCCTTTCTGCTCCATACCTGTGGAACTCCATACCCATCTCCCTACGTCTTGAAAACTCCCCCTCTGTCTTTAAATCTACCCTGAAATCTTAACTTTTGGAGCACTAGAACCATGTACTACTTTTGGCCAAACTCAACACTTGTAATCTCAGCACTTGACACCGTCTTGCCCTGTTGTCTGTCTCCTTTCACCCATTTAGACTGTAAGCTCCTTAGGGCTGGGACCTGTCTCCTATTGTTTTTATGAATGTGGCACTTATTTTATCCCCTCTTATTTATTGTAACATACGTCTATTGTGAGGCGCTGCGTACACTGTGTGGCGCCATATAAATATATACATACATGCATCTTCTTTAGCTCAAAAAAAGCTGCTCTCACAAACACATAATGGCATGCTGTGAGAGACTGACAGCCTTTTATATGCATAGTTGGAAACTTTTATAAAACCCTCACCTGGAAATCTGAAGCCCGGGGGGGGGTAGATTGCATTAACCCTTTGAGTGGCAGAGGGGTCACAACCGCAAAGCATTGCAGTGCGTACCCGTTTTGCACTCAATGGGTTAAATGAAAAATTTGACTACACTTATCCACTCCACTCCTCATGTGAAGCAGGTAGGTAAGCAAGCAATCTTATCTCCCTACTGACATCTGCCCCGTGTATTAATTGGCTGGCTGAGGTCACTTTCCTCGGATGCAGGCCTCAGCCTTCCGACATGAGCTATTCTGTTGGGTTTTTTCTTTTCTTTTGATTGTACAGATGCTTGGGAACTTGCCGTTTCATCCGGAGACAGTGCCCTAAATTTGGAGTCTCCGGGTGAAACCCGGCAAGTTCCCAGGTATGTTTATATGGCTGTAGAAAACTTTCGTGATCTGGAGAAATTTTTTTCTAGTCATTGATTTAAATGCAATGAGCTAGGCGGAAAAAAAATGCACTTTTCGCAGGAAATTTTTCCCCAAGCAGAAAGTGCCATTTTTCACCGATTTCAGTTTGAGGTGAAAATTTTCGCACATCCCTCAGCAGAATGTATTTGTCATATGTATCCACCCCCATTTAAAGGTGAGGTTTGGTCATCCTACCATGAAGGTTTAAACAAGCTCATGTTCTGTGCTTCAGTTTGTAAGAAAAGGAAAAAATACGCATCTTCAGACTCAATGTACACGACATCTAGGACTGATTGATGATGTTACATTTCTTGAATGAAAGCACAAGATCAAAATGCATAGAGGCTAGCAGGCTTTTCCAGACATACTAAATTGAGAGCGTTGTAATTGGGACGATATAATCAAAAGGCAATATTTATACTTTAAATTAGCCTTTTTTAACCCTTTAAATTGTAGACGTGTGTGTGTCTTTCACATTCTGATAGAATATTAAGTATATTTCTCTGCTGCCGTTATTTGCAACTTTACTGAATTAGTACTTTTCTGTTTCTTTCTGTCAATTCGTTCTCGGTGACATGCCTATAGGTGCTATTTTCGACCCTTGTACGGTAAACACAAACACACAACTAAACATCCTTGACCACCCTAAAAATGGTGGACGTAAAAGACAGCGTCACGCCTCTCACCCTGGACTCTCCTCCCTCAAGTTCAGTTGCTATGGAAACCCCTGGTGCTTCTAATGTGGCGATGCCTGGCGCAGACCTTGATGTCGGGATCGCGCTTCTTATACCCCTAAGTGTTCCCGCAGCGCGTTCTCGTTCAGTCGCCATCTTGGTGTCTGTCTGTCCGTCCGGGGCCGGGACACACCCGGATGCCGGTGCCGGACCGGGAGCTCCGGGATCATCATGTATGTAAGTGCAGTGACTGTTCACCATGTGATGTACATGTACATCTTTCCTATGACTTCTGCCATTGTCTTTATTGAAACCTGTGCATTTATTATGAAGATTAGATATATACACTTTTATATCTGTTTTCCTCTTGTATGCACATGTATCGATTGCATGATGTGCGTACGATATTTTGTAATTTACACGAATGTGGAGAGCAGAATGCATCTTGTGTTGTATCTTTAACACCTCGGTCTCTAACCATTTTCATATCAATAACATTTATTGTGTGAGGGTTTATGCTGTCTGACCTTAGTGCAGAGGTACACAAGTGGGATGTATATAGCCTCTCAATGCAGCATTTTTTTTGTTCCTGGTTTTGTTAGATTCACATCGCTGACATAATAATAAATACATCAGAATGGCACACTGCTTTTGCCCAACGCATCACCCACACCCTGGTGCTCGAAGGGTTAAACGCAAATGTGAAGCAATTCTGGGGTTTATAACTACACAATAAAATAATATATATTTTAGATGCTTTTTAAATAGGTCTAACTTATAGCATCATTCCAAAGGGCTAAAAGCCCATTTTAAATCCAATTCAAATGATTGTTAAATATGGTACAGTTGTATTTCCATCAGACTGTTCACGTTTTTATCTTTACATCTATGCCCCGCTGGTGTACCACTGCAACGGTGCAACCAACTCAAAGATAGCAGTAGAATTTAAAAGGATGGTATTAATATTGAAATATTATTGCAGGGCTTATCCTGCTGAGTGGATCAAGGGTATGGACACTGCTGAGTTGTTTTATTCAGAAGCATATTGTGTTCAAACATGTATTATTCCCAATGCAGCACTTGAGTGGCCTGAAATCCTATGGAGGAGCTGTTGCTACAGCAGTCTATTGGCAGCTATTGCTAGTGACAATAATCCTCCATATGCTTCTGTAGCAAATGTGCCCCTAAGATTTCAGACCATGGAGGTGCTGAATAGAAAAATAAAAAAAGTCTGAGCTGCAATAACTTTTGAATAAAACATAGGTCAACAGTGAACATACCCTTGTTTGCTCAGTAGTTTAAACATCACAATAAATATATATGTGCGTGTTTCAGTATTACACAATACTGTCCCTTTTTGAATGGGAATTAAACCCTATAAACGGGTGTCTTAGTTTAACCCTTTAAGTGCTAGAGGGGTACACAATGCATTGCTTTACAATGTGTTGTGTACTCCTCTGGAACTGAAAGGGTTAATACTTTTACTCACCTGTTTTTCATACAGCAGTCAGATATATCTGTCTATATACATTTTTGGTTTATATCTGCAGTTTGCTGTATATAGCGATTCCTGGAGTTGCATGTCACACTTCACAGCTAACAATGTGCTACAGTAGACCTGAATTGATTGATATGGGGCACTTGTCTTTAACACACTGCAAACAGAAACCATTAGCAATGGATTAAAATGTAGACTGAATGGGTGTGGGTTGGTTGGTGGAATACGTGAAAGCCTAGGCAAGTGGATCTAATACATATAGAGCCACTTATCCTTGGTGTATAGTTGCCTTGAGAGGAACAATAACACCTAAAATGAAATGGATTGATACAACACTTTATAGATCATGTATTTAAAGCTAGCATATGTAAAATTAACTATTCATGTTGCCTTTCTAAAATATAATCCTATAATTGTTTTTATGCATGTGTAATCTGTCATATTCAGTGAGCATTTATTTAATTTTGTGTGCTGTTTTCCTTGAGACAGCTGACCTACTGTGAATTAGTTCATTGTGACTAGTGCCCATTATTCTTATATTCAGTGTAAAGGAAAATTTCAAGGGTTATAAATAATTCAACATGAGATAGTTGTTCCAAATTATAGATTGATTATTAATCAAAAGATAATATAATTACAGAAGTACAGGAGAAAAACCAGCAAGTAATGTACATACATACTTACAAGCAATTTTATAATGAGAGGTCCCCCTCCCTCTCTAGAGACCCCCTCTTGTACCCTCTAGAGTTAATCCACCCTTGTTGTCGTTCAATCAGTGGTCTCGGCGGTCTTGGCCTTATCTTGTCCGCACAGCTGTCCATCATTGAAAGGCTACAGTAAAGGCCTCTATTGTGTATTGTAGCAAGAGCTTACCAAACTGACCTTGCAAACTAACTTTATTTTTTCTACTAATTTAAAACGTATATTTTACTAGTGGAGCAAAAACACTCATGCATATGTACTGCTTTAAAGGTACAGTACACTTATTAGGAAAAGATTATAGGTTATAGCTTTTTCCCCAACATTTCTCACCCTTTTGATAATTAATTATCATATAATATCTATATATATTTCCTTTGTGTGTCCTGATTATCTAGCTAATTATCCTGCCTACCTGGAAATGACCCCCTAGACAGTCCATACTTCACAAGGTACACAGTTAAGCCACATAGATTGTGGGATGACAGGCATCCTTTCCTGACTGCCTATACATTGATAATTTCCTCTAAGCATTCACACATCTTTATTTGGACACACATCACACACACACACATACACTATCTATCTATGTGGATACAGCAGCAGCCAGAGATGTACCCCTGCTGCCCTAGGTCCGAAAGGACATCTGGCTATAGGCTGCTGAGATACATCTGTGGGACCTCTTCCGGGATGACGTCCTCCACCTGGCTTTCAAAATAGCTGAAGGGTCTGTAGAAAAGGCAGGTAGTTGAGCTGAGCTGTCAGACCATCATCTCCGAAGCAGATGTATCCCTCCAAAGGAATGGAACTGTCCATTCATGTACTGCAACGAGAAACACAAAGCATTAGTAACTTAAAGGGATAGTAATGTTTCATAATAAAAGCAGCTCTAATTAATCATCATAGTATTTGGACTTTGGAGAGTGTTATTTCAGTTCTGTCAGAGTTTGGAGTAATTCAATGACAAAGTGTCCTCCTCCCACCCCTTTTACTGATATAACACTTTTCAGCCAGAGCAGAAGGGAGGTGTCCAGGTAGACTGCAGAGAGGGACAATCTTCAATTAAGATAAGGGAAAAACCTGAAAAGCTTGTCAAGGGGGTAGGGCTTTAATTGTTTTCATTGTAAGAAGACTGTCCCCTGCTGTTATCTGTCTGGTCTTACAGCCAGATTCCCCATCTGAGAAGAGATGGCTTACACTAGGAAAAAGGGGCGGGAGGGGAAACTTTGCTTGTGAATATCTCTTAAACCATAAAGGTTTGAGAGATAAGACTTCTATCATTCTTCATATTTTTTAATGCCTACAAAATAAAATAAAGTTAAAACGAAGTATTACTATCCCTTTAAGACCAATTATTCATTTACTGCAACGAGAAACACAATGCATCAGTAATTTAAAACCAATTAAACCTAGTAAAACCAATCCTATCACTACTACTATAGGCTAGGGTTGCACCGATACTGGTATCGGTGCCTATACCAGCATTTGCGCGAGTACTTGTACTCGCGCAAATGCGGCCGATGCCAGCACCGATACCCTGTGTCAGGGTCGGTGCTGCAGAGAGGGAGCCCGGGGAGCTGCTCACAATGCTCCCCGGTCACCTCTCTCCTTCTTGCAGCGTCGGAGCGTTGCCGCGGGTTACCATGGCAACTCTCCGACGCTGACCTCTGCCGGGGCTCGCGAGAGAACAGTGAGCACCTGGCAGAGGACAGTAAGGGAGGCAAGATGGGGCAGCTGGTGGTGAAAGAGGCAGAGAGGGGGGCCAAGAAAGGAGCAAAAGGAGGAAGGATCAGGAGAGAGTGAGAGAGGCAAAAGGGTGAGTCAAGGAGAAGGAGGGGGATCAAAAGGGAGAGAAAAAGCAAAGGCAAAAGAAGGGTGCTCAAGAGGGGTAAAATGAAGCAAAAGGTAGGAATCAAGATGGGGAGAGAGAGTCAAAAGGGGAGAATCAAGAGGTGGTGTGTGTGTGTGTGTGTGTATGTATGTATGTATGTGTGTATATATATATATATATATATATATATATATATATATATATATATATATATATATATATATATATATATATATATATATATATATAATATAATATTTCAAGTACTCACCAATACCAGTACTTTTTTTTGCAGTCATTTGCCAGTTTTCCAAGTACCTAAAGCATATAGGTACTTAGAAAACTGGCAAATGACTGCAAAAAAAAGGTATCGGTAATTGGTATCGGTGAGTACTTGAAAAAAGTATCGGTTCTCGTACTCGGTCTTAAAAAATTGGTATCGGTGCATCTCTACTATAGGCTTTAAAAGATCTGAGAGCGTATTGTGAAACCATGTTCCAATAGACCCCAACAAGAAAAAAAGGATTCCATCCCTCTTTAGATACGTCTCTAGCTTTATGTTGTAGTTCTTTTACCTTATTCAAATGTGCCTCAATGGGGTCACGAGAATCCTCAACCCATGTACAACACTCTTGTCTTATAATAGCACAAGTCCCACCCTCTATGGCTAGCAGATAATCTAGGGCCATCCTATTCTGAAGAGCTACCTTTCTGACTTGGGCTAATTCTTCATTAAGGGCATGGATAGAACTTGTGGTTTCATTAATTATTCCATCCATGATACTAGCATATTTATTTAACTTATTTGCTAGCTCAATTCCCCAACCTGTCCAGGCTGGGAACCACATCCAAGCTTTATCTGCAGTTGTAAATAATTCACATACCCAGCAGTCAGTAATATTTAACTGTTTGGCAGTTTGTTGGTGCAGAAGCCAGACAGAATTTTTCAGCTTTTCACCTTTAACCTGTGCATGGAGGAATAGAGCAAAAAGAAGCAGGAGAGACAGTACATGCATCCTAGCGGTTTATTAATCCTCTTCATCCCCTTCTGCCCTACCCTTCTTGGTGCTAATTTACGTCACCCACCTGGAAGTCCACTTTTTTTACAGTGAGAGGTGTGTATCCAGTTTGGCTTGCCTTCCACCTTGACTGAGGTGGGGATGATTAGTAGCACCTGGAATGGGCCATCGAACCGGGGCTCCAGATGTTTCCGCACGTATCTTCTTATCACCACCCAGTCTCCAGGTTGCAGGTGATGGGTTCCGGTTGTCTCTCCAGGATCTGATAAAAGAAGAAAAAAAACCTCTCCATGCAAATCAGTCAGTTGCTTGCGCAACTGAATAACATAGTCCGATAAAGAAGCATACTGTCCATGCAGTTCTTGTGGAAAGAAAAGGCCTGTCAGTGGTGGTCTGCCAAACAGAATTTCAAATGGTGAAAGGCCATGCTTTTCCTTTGGGGTATGTCTTATTGCAAGAAGAGGTAGTGGTAATGCTTGTACCCAAGTGAGATTAGCCTGCTTACAGATCTTAGCTATTTTGTTTTTCAACACACCATTTGCTCTCTCTACCTTCCCAGATGATTGTGGGTGCTAAGGAGTATGTAGATGCTGGTTAATTTGTAACCCTTTCAGTATTTCTGCAAACACTTGTCCAGTAAAGTGGATCCCTCTGTCAGATTCCACTGTCTCAGGTAAACCATATCTACACACAATTTCAGAAATTATCTTTTTCGCTGTCACACCTGCAGTTGCCTTGGCAACAGGCCATGCCTCTACCCATGAGGAAAACATATCCACACATACCAACACATACTCGTAGACGCCACGTTTGGGTAACTGGATGTAGTCTATTTGTAGTCTTTGGAATGGGTAGTCAGGCTTTACAAGGTGTTTCATCTCTACCTTTGTCAGTTTACCTGGGTTGTATTTGGCACAATCATGCATTTCTTACACCATTCTGTTGCAAATTGTGAGAAGCCTGGTGCAAACCAAAATTTGCCAACACTCGCAATCGTTCCCCCTTTGGAAACATGAGAAGGGAGATGGTATAAGTTAGCTAGGATAGGATATAGAACTGGGGGTGCACACAATCGACCATCCTCATCTTTCCAACACCCCTGCTCTGACTTACAGCCTGCATCAGTCCACTTTCTGTGTGTGCATCTACCAAATCAATCACACTAAAGCAGGATGCATCCGGAGGGATTTCACCTAGTATAGTGTGAGGATGTGGCACAAGTGGGGCATCTACTTGAATAATTTGTTTACTGCTCGCAAATCATGAACCAGGCGAAACTGGCCAGGTTTCCCAGGCTTAGCCACCGGATAAAGGGGGGTATTCACTGGTGACTTTGTGGGAACCAGAATCCCCTGATTCACAAAAGCTTTAATCTGGTCTCTAACACCATTCATTTGTTTCACGCTCTAGGGGATACTGAGGAATCCTGGGTAGCTTAGCGTCTGGTCTGAGCTTGATGACCACCGGGTCTGCTTGTTTGATCAGGCCCACTGGATCACCCTTTTGAGCCCAAACAGTCTGGGGAACGTCCTTCAGGTCAGGTGGAATGTAATGCTCCGAAAGAGTTCGAACTGCCATCAGGGGGACCAGACTCTCCAAAGTGTTGAGATCCTCTGATCCTACTGATGTAGTTAATATTGGTCCATCCTCCGTGTACTGAATATTTGCCTTTAGTTTCATCAGTGCATCCCTTCCCGGCAAATTGCAGGGAACAGTATCACAGGGGTTTCCTCAGTCTCCCTCAACTTGATGGTATTACCCATTAGTCCTACAGCATCAATTTGTCCAGAAATTTTTTTATTTTGGGGCTTCTGATCTCTTGAGAACACTGCGGGCAGCACCAGTGTCCACCAAACACTCCAGAGAATGACATGGCATCTCAGAGAGGGTCAGACGGACAAAGGCATCACCCCCCCCCCCCCCCCCCCCCCGCTCTCAGAGATGATAGGTAGCACTGGAAGCCCTGTTTGTCAATAGTTCTCCTGTTTCTCCCACTTTGGGGCTGTGCAGTCCCTGGCAAAGTGGCCTAGTTTATCACAGTTGTAACATCTCACTTTTCTAGGCTCCCCTTTGTTCCCTTTGCTGAACTGTCTCCCTTGAGGTTTCCCAGGGGCATTGACTAGCATTACTCTCTGGGTTCTCTTTTCCTGCACCTCCTGTATACTCCTTTGGATTGAGCTCGCTAAGCTCATTAGTGCTGGAACTGACTTATCACGCCAATCCGAATGAGCAGAAACCAATTTATCTATTCAGTCCAGACACCAATGTAGCAGTGAACATCTTTCCCATTCCCTGATCATCAAGATTACCTCCTGCCTCTTCTACAACCTGCCTAAATCTTTCAAAATAATCTTCCACTGGTTCCTTAACCTTTTGCTGGATATTTGTCACCCAGATCCAGGATTGAGAAGGGAATATCTCCTTGATTTTATCCTTGATTTGGTTAACACATTCCAATGCCTTCTGGGGGGTATTCTCTTGCTCTGATGGGTCTAGGGGCAGGGTGAGCTTGGTGCAGATTGCAGCAGTGTCTATTTGTCCTGCTACAACTCTTATTATCTGCAACAAATCTCTCCATGTGGGGTTGTAACTGACCGCAGTATTGTACAGTTCACTTGCAAACCCATATGGATTACTCATTGGCTTAGGGACTGATGAGAGAAAACCCTTTAATTCCCCAGGTGTCCATGGGACATTCTGGGTAATATGCCTGTCTGCCTGACCATTTGTACCTGGAATGAACTGCTGTCTAACTGGGTATGCTGAGACTGGGGGGGGGAACGGTGTGCTGAAGCCTGAGGTGAACGAAACTCCTCACCCATACTACTTACCTTTTCTGAGTTGATTTTAGGGGTGATTAGGATTTCACCTTCTATTCCACATAAGACCCTCCCTCCCCTTGGGTCTGCTATATCCTGCCATGAGGTAGTAGGAGACACAAATGGCGGGGCAGTAGCCCCAACTGGGGATTCAATATACTGAGGGGGTGGAGGAAGACGTAAGTCTCCTGCGGGGTACGGTGCAGTGGGGGTCTTGGGCTTGGCCCCCATATCTACAGGGGCCTCCTGAGTATTGGAATCAGGAAGTCCCGCAGTATCTCCGGTGGGTTCCACCAGGGATATAGCTAGCTTCTCTATCACCTCTGCTTCCCCTTCTCCTTCTAGCTCAGACTGTTTCTTCCCCCCTGCTCTGTTCCTGCTTTCTCTGTCTTAGTTTCTAGAACAAAAATACCTCTGGCCTTCTGCTGTCTGCAATCCACCTACTCCATGCTGCTTTCTCATTTGGCTCTGTTAATTGTTGTTTACAATTTTGGTAGAGGGATGTCCAGTGGGGTAACACAAAGGTTCCCCCTTTGGGAATTCCACAATCTAATCCCCTAGTCAGCTTACCCCATTTAGACAAATGCTTGCTGACCCAAAACCATATCTCTTATTCATCTCCTCCCAGAGGAGTTTCTGGACGTCCATTACTATGCTGTGGCACATAGCCACCTTTTGCTAGAGTTGTTTCCCATAGCCCGGCTATGATGGAGGGGACTCTTACCCTTCTCTCTCAATTCCTAGCAGGCTTATGGTTCGGGCTGTCAGGGAAATTCACACACTACAAATCCCCGCTTCTGATCCCTCCAGATTTTCCAGCAGAGCCAAATGACACCCAGCAGGAGTACTGTAGCAAGAAGTACCTGGCCTCTAGTATCATCTAAGTCAAACCACGCTGGGGGGGATATGTTTACCAGTAGTCTGAGTATAATTATTCATGGGGGGGAGACAGATCTGCTAGAGTCTGGGACAGGCCCTTTAGCATGGGAGAGTTTAGGTTCAAACCAGCATAACACAAGGCTGTACAGACACAAGCCAAGAGGTGATCAGAGCTCAGGTCGCTCTCGTTCTCTGGGAGTAGCCCAGTACCCAATCGTAGCAGTGGACTGAAGCTGAATTAAATCAACGATGTCCAAAGGCCGAGCACAGGGGGTACCCAAAGACTTGCACTGACAATCCAAGGCTAAACCAGTTCAGAACCCTGTATCTACCCTCACTCCTTCTGTGTTTTGTCCCTTAGCTCATGCAGATCAGGGTTAGTAACAGTTTTACTTGACAAACTCAGAAGATAGAAAACATAAGTGTCTGAGGGCGATAGGGCCCTCTTTCTCTAGCATACAGCTGCCCCCACCTGCTATCTTCTCATCAAGAGAGAGAAGGTGCGTCTTGAGGCAACCCACGCATTTGCCGTAAAGGACCTCTTTCACATTGATATGGTGGGTTTAAAACCACCAATATCCCATTTACTCACACATTCATACAAAAGATTTTAAACATATACACAACTGTATCAGGTTCTTGAGAGTTTGTACTTACAGAAGAAGACAGAGGAACTATGGAACAGAGAAGAGGGGAAACAACTGAGAGACACAAAGGATCTCACCTATTAGTAGCCGGCAGTAGCTGGTCCCCTATTCTCCCAGTCCAAGAGTCTGCATCCGTCTGCTCCTGTTTTCAAACTCCCGGGTTTTGGCACCAGAAATGTAAAGGAAAATTTCAAGGGTTATAAATAATTCAACATGAGACAGTTGTTCCAAATTATAGATTGGTTATTATTCAAAAGATAATCTAATTACAGCAGTACAGGAGAAAAACCAGCAAGTAATGTACATACATACTTACAAGCAATTCTGTAATGAGTGCACCCCCCCTCCCTCTCTAGAGACCCCCTCTTGTACCCTCGAGTTAATCCACCCTCGTCGTCCAATCGGCGGTCTTGGCCTTATCTTGTCCGCACAGCTGTCCATCCTTGAAAGGCTACAGTAAAGGCCTCTATTTTGTATTGTAGCAAGAGCTTACCAAACTGACCTTGCAAACTAACTCTATTTTTTCTACTAATTTAAAACTTATATTTTCCTAGTGGAGCAAAAACACTCATGCATATGTACTGCTTTAAAGGTACAGTATACTTATTAGGAAAAGATTATAGGTTCTAGCTTTTTCCCCAACATCAGAAAGGATGTTATCTCATCCCATTCACTGAAAATACTGACCAGTCCTACTTGGATCCCTGGGAAATGCAGGAATGGCTGCTTCCACAGAGTATAACATTTTAGGCCTCTGAAAACAAATTGAGATGCTAGCTTGAAGTACAGGATATGTATGTGTGTAAAATCCATGGCCGGATTTATAAATAGGCAGACGAGACACGTGCCTAGGGCGCCACATTTGTAGGGGAGCCTGGCAATGGCCCTGTCACGCCCACTGGCCCTTCCACCAGCCCATTTTGGAATTGTGCCTCCAGAAACAATGCAGTGCAGTTCCTCCGAGGGTCGGGCGCTTCATTTCAGTGCCATTGCGCCATCCCAAGTGAGTCTTATGCACAGCTTCCATCCCTCGGCCGCATTGCGCAAGTAACGGCGAGAAAGTCAAGACTGAACCATGCATACGAACGCACGCAGCCTACACTGTAATATTTCCTCCTTAATTCGCCCCCATTGGTAATAGCAGCAGTAGCATACTGGGGGGGGGGGGTCCGCCCCGGGTTGCAGGCATTAGAGGGGTGCAGGACCTTGCCCTTAGTTCCAAAGCAGCAGCAGTACCGGCCGGCAGCTGCTTCCTGGAAGGAAGAATTCGGAAGTCAGTGCTGCCCCTTGTGTGTGTTCGTGGCGCCCGTTTTGACTGAAGGAGCTGGAGTCGGAGAGATGCCTTATGCTCTCATAGGACTGGACCAGTCACCTACCTGGTTTGTCACAAGGGGGAGCGGGAGCACCGCAGTGACCCAGGCACGCAACGCTTAACAATGGAGTCAGATATCGCTATTGTGCACTAAAAGACAAGTTGCTGGCTTGCTACTGCATAAGTGTATGTGTATCTCCTGTAGATATTACTGTCTAACAAGATCTGAATGTGGTTGCAGCAGAAGGTTATGGACAAAATTATCTGCGTTACATTGGGCTATCAACCCCTTGAACTTCTAGAGAGGTCTACAATGCAAAGCAATGCTTTAGAGCCTATCTAGGATTCAAGAGGTGAAAAGCTCTGTTTAACCCTTTGAGCGCCAGAGGGGTGTCCAGCGCATTGCTGGATACCATGGCACTCAAAGGGTTAAACCAGTGATAATTTGTATCCCACAAATCACCTATGTGCAGCAGATTTGCTCCAGCATTCTTCATTATGTGCTTTCTGCTCACAACTATGGGTGTTGTGCAGAAATGTTTATCTGGAAATGGTGGACTGTTTTGCCTCCTGTGATGCACAACTCATACACAGACACTCACACACACAGACACTCAGGCTTACACACACACACACACACACACACACACACACACACACACACACACACACACACACACACACACACACACACACACACACACACACACACACACACACACACACACACACACACACACACACACATACACACATACATACATACATACATACATACATACATACATACATACATACATACATACATACATACATACATACACAGACAGACAGACAGACAGACACAAATACACATGCGCACTTTTGCAATGCTCATGGGAACCCACATTACTTTTAACAGAAGTGTGGCCCTCATGCTAAAGTAATTGCTGTCCCCTGTGTTACACTGTTGTTCATTTGGCCAGAATTGCTCACTTTCCTTTCCACATAAAGCCCAATGGGCCACATCAGGAAAGATAAAGTGACACCAGCTGCACCAGAAATGAACATTCCCCATACTGTCTTTGATTGAAAAGGGGATTTCAACCTCATGAATGCTAGAGAGGTCTTCGACACGTTGAGAAGCAATGTGTTGGAGGCATCTCTTACACTCAAAGGGTTAAACATCCCATTAAAATGCAATGAGAATTTGCAGCAAAACTGAACAGAGAGACAAGACGACTGTTGAGGGTTAACTTTTACAAGAAATGTCTCAAATCAAATAAATTGTTCTTTGCAGATGTGCACTAGCATCCTAGAAGTTATCATGTCAATGTGTAAAATGGCAAAATAAAATATATACCCCATTACCTTCTTAGCCCATTGGCAATGGGTTAAGAAGATAATTAGGTATATTTTGTTTTGCCTTTTTGCACACTGACAAATGCTAACTTCAAGGATGCTAGTGCAAAGCACAACTGATTTGAGACATTTCTTGTAAAAGTTAACCCTTTGAGAACCAGAGTGGCAAGCAATGCATTGCATACCCCGCTGGCACGAATAGTTAATAAAATAACGTAACATTTATCAGTAATACCCATTCCAGTAGACACACCCACAGTGACACTCGCTAAATAAAAGTGTCCCTCTTTGGTCATTTGAAATGTTAGGAGGTATGCTTCTTTCTGCTCATCTGGTAATACAGGGGTGGACACACCCTGGCCTCAGGCTCCCCCAGCAGTTTGTGTTTTAAGGATCTCGTCAATTAACCCCTTAACGACCGGCAGATCGGCACAGTGAGTTAAGGACCACGGAGCTTTTTTTTTTTGTTCTTCCAGTTCCGGACTCCCCGAACGGCGTGCAGTTACTGGGGGAGCCCGGAACTCCATGACAGTCATAGTACGTCATGGGTCGTTCAGTCAAATTGACCCATGACGTACTATGACTGTCAAGGGTTGTTAAGGGGTTAAACACAAATGAATGTCGTTGCCTCCAACGGATTCTTCAGAATGACAGAACCACTGATTGATTCTCCTGTGTTTGTGTATAGGTCATATTTGGCTGTTATGTTTACTCACTTGCTGGCTTGGGTAACCAAACGAGATAGGGGATTAGGTTGGTACAGGATTGAGAGAGAATATTTTGGAGATATCGACCCTGCACTCCTATGGTGGATCAGTTCCTCTCGTTTTGAGAAGGTTGGTATTGTTAGTAATTTGGTTAAGAATATTGTTGGGATCGTGGCTGGGGTTAAAGACAGGTGGAAAAGGGATAGCTATATTTCGATGGCGAGTCCAATTGAGGTCCTATCTGTATATTTAGAAGATCTGAACATTCTGGGGTGGAAATGTGTAGGAATAAACTTAATTTCAGATTTATTTGATGGAGGTAATCTTAGCCCTTTTGTAACACTCTGTAATAGATTCGGATTGTCCTCTGGTGAGGAATTTAAGTATATTAGAATCAGGAGTTATTTAAGGGCTAATCCGCCCTTGGTGGCGGATGTATGGGATAATTTGCCAAATATTCAAGTTTCAGTTAATTTGAGTTCAAAGATTTTGCAGTTATTTGCTAATCTGGATCCGGTTGGGAAATCTAATGCAATTAGGAAATGGGAAGAAGATTTGAGCTTTGAATTTCCTCCACAGGTTTGGTTTAAGGCATGGCAACTCACGAGGAAGGCGGTGCACTGTATTGGACTTCAGGAGCAGTATTATAAACTTCTTCAGCGATGTTATATGGTTCCTGCCCGGTTGGCTAAGTTTCATACCCATAATTTGAATAGGTGTTGGAGATGCCTGGAGGAGGATGGGACCCATGTGCATATTTGGTGGAGTTGTAGGAAGCTGGATGCTGTGAAAAAAGCAGTGGAGTTGATGGTTTCAGGTATTTTGGGGGTGGTGACGCATATTTCTCCTCAATTTTTTCTTTTCCATATTGATTCCCCAGGGGCAAACAAGTATTTTAAGTACTTGTTTGTTAATGTAGTCATGGCTGTAAAGTTCTGTTTAGCAAGGCACTGGAAGTCTTTGGAGCCACCAGTATGGGCGGAAGTTTTGGGTCAGCTGCGATATCAAAGGGATGCGGAGATTTCCTACTATGATAGGATTAAAGTGGGAGAGAAGTTAGGTAGTGGGATGAGAGAGATGTGGAATAAATGTCAATTTTCTTAATCCTCTGCGAGTTGATCTGTTATCTGCTAAGGTTGGGTGGAAATAAGTGGTAACTCCTGTATTGCTCACCTCCACAAATGAAAGGTTGGGATTGGATGTCATGTTTGATTGATGTTTTTTTTAATGATGTATGTATTTGTATTTGGAAAATAAAATTAAAAAAAAAAAAAAAAAAAAAAAGAATAACATAGGAACTGGAGAAGTGATAAACTTCAGAAGTTATCTCCACTTTATTACCAGTTCATCACCGCTTAGTGAATCTCCCCCCAGATCTTCTTCCCTGCGTGCTTGTGAGAAGAGCTAGACCCTCTGGCAAACAGCAATTTAAAACTGAACTCTACAGCTCTTTAAGATGTCCATTCAGGGCAGGGTTAATCAGCTGTAGAGCTGCAGATGGACTAGCTTTTGTAATTTTCTTGTTGGGAAATAGATTTGGGGAATCCCCAGTGCATTTGGGCCCATATTCAGTAAGTTAAGAGGTTCAATTCTGGAGTACACCAACTGTTAATAAGCATTTCCCAAATTCACATTGATTTAAATTGGACTTTTAACCCCTTGAATTCTATAGTGGTCTCCAACACATTGTAAATAAAAAAAAATGCACTGGAGACCTCTATAGCATTTATGGGGGTAAAACTAACATAAATAATTGGGAATATTAATGTCTCCTCTATGGTTCATTTGGTTTGCTGCAGAATTGCACTTCTGTGGCTTATGTTTCCCTGCTGTGAGCTTGGTGTGTATTATCAGACCTGTAAAAATACAGTATTGTTCACATTGCATTATGTAGGATGTTTTGCTCTGTACTGGCATTAATTAAATAATACTGTGTAGTGTGGATGTCATATGGAAAGGCGGGTGCCTGGATTATGGGGTGGACATCCTACGGATACGATTGTGCTTATCTGAAGTGTGGGTGGCATGTGCATAGGGGGTAAATAATCCCCTGTGGGTGCAAATCTGGTGAATAACGTGTGCCGGTCTGATTGCTGAATGTTATGGTTATATGTGTGTGTCTGATTCATGAATGGTTATCCCACAGTGGCCCAGTATTTTGTTTATTTACTTTTAGCTATTTTGATCAAAATTGGTTGCATTCCAGCAATTTTTAATATATTTTTTTCTTTGGGTGTGCTTACCAAAACCTGGACTGGAATTGTACTTTTTGGAAGTTTTAACCAACGTCTATTGATTTAAGCAGCCGTCCCACCCCCAGGTGCAATGTTCATTGTTTTAGGACACTATATAATATCTGTCACAGAGTCTCTCTCTCTCCATCAATGAGTGAAGCTGGCAAAGATTCAGCTCTCAGGATAAAGTAAATTAAGGTTGGTAAATGAGTAAAGCAGGAAAGATTCAGCTCATAGCACAAATCATATTAAGGTTAGGACTTGCCTATAATGGGGTACCTTTGAGAGGTTCCAAGCTTAAGATACTTGGATCATACTATATGAGACTTAACTTTGTCATTTACACAAATTAAATATCTCCAGCACCCACATGCAAAGAGGCCCTCACATTACTGATCATTGTGTCAGCATTTAGACCCTTATATTGCAATTGCTTTGCTCCAAAATTGCTCCAGTTCTTCTTAATGTCAGAATACTTTTAAAGTTAGAAAACAAAACAATATTTTACATGTTTACTCTGAAGAATAAATCTTAAAATGGTTTTGGCCACAAAAGAGGGTGTGGTTAAATGAGGGGTGTGGATGGGGTGTGGCCAAGGCGGGGCTAAGGGCTCCATAGGGTGCTGGGCCTAGGGGTGCTTGAGATGTAAATCCGGCCCTGGTAAAATCCTAGGTATTCCTCTGTAATTCCTTGATTTAGGAGATGTCAGTCAGTTCTGGATTCAGTGACATTTCATACGCTAATAAAGCTTTTGTGCAGTACCAGGAAATGTTCAGTTTTGCTTTGCTCAGATATAAATGTGAATATCTCATAAACTATACATCTGCTGGACTTTTGGTTAACATGATATGTAGGTAGTTTTTAATGCAGTTTTCAAATGTGCAACCTTGAATTAAGGTAAATATTCCACTTTAAATGGATAGTAATGTCACCATATAAAGTAATATTTAATCATTATAATTTCATATAATGCACAGTTCTGTTTTAATGTTCTTATTGTTGCATAGTACTTATAATTTGAGTTGAAAGTTTCCCTCTCCCACCCCTTTTCCCTACATCAGTCATATTTATCTCAGATCTGAAAGCCGGTCCAGATGGATCACAACTAGGGACAATATCAGCATAAGTCAGTGGTTCTCAATCTTTTTTTGTTCGGGGCACCCCTAACACACAATCTACAACATTCGGGGCACCCCTAACATATTTAATGTACTTTGTCAAGGGCATAAGAAGGGTACAATATAAATATACAGTTATTATTAGGTTTAATATTCATAATAACAAAACTAAATCTGTTGTGCATAACCATTTCTATAAATTTTTATTTAAAAGTCCATTTTTGTCAGTCTTCATAGAAAACATGGGGCACCCTAAGTTGATGTCCGTGGCACACTAAAGTGCCACGGCACCCTGGTTGAGAATTACTGGCATAAGTAAAACCCTGCTCCCCTTCGTCAAGGAGTGCATGATTTTTTCTTATACAGACACATACACACAATATTGTCCCTCATTGTGATTGGTTTGGTAAATTGACCGGCTTTCAGATCTGAGGGAACTATGACTGGCTGAGGGAAAAGGGGCGGGAGGAGGAAACTTTCAACTTGAGGACACTGACATTTCTACCCCTTTAACGAGAGGGTGTTTTTTTCTTTGCCATCGAAAATATTGTCTCGTTTATCCTGCGTCACTGTCAGTCACGCCACAGGAAGGAGTTCTGTAAATCCTCCCTACTGCTACCTCTTTGAACTTTCTTCTTTCCCCAGCCTGTCTCAGTGGATAGATGGTTGGAGCAGCTCCTGTCAAAATCACTGCAGGGGCATCACTGTCCTATTCATACACACATATAAAAATGTAATTTAATTTGACTATCTCTCAAGCAGCTTAAAGGGATAGTAATGTTTCCTAATAAAAGCAGCTCTAATTAATCATCATAGTATTTGGACCTTGGAGAGTGTTATTTCAAGAGTGTAGTTCAAGAGTAATTAAATAACAAAGTATCCCCCTCTTGCCCCTTTTACTGATGTAACACTGCTCACCTCAGAGCAGAAGGGAGGTGCCCAGGTAGATTGCAGAGAGGGACAATCTTCAATTAAGATAAGGGAAAATCCTGAAAAACTTGTCAAGGGGGCAGGGCTTTCATTGTTTTCATAGGAAGACGATTGTTCCCTGCTGTTATCTGTCTGGTCTATGGACTGCATTCCACATCTGAGAAGAGATACCTTACACTAGGTAAAAGGGGCGGGAGGGGGATCTTTGCTTGTGAATATCTCATAAACCATAAAGGTTTGAGAGATAACTTACATCATTCTTCATGCTTTTTTAATGCCTACAAAATAAAATAAAGATAAAACGAAGTATTACTATCCCTTTAAAGCCAAAACACACCCACTAAACTTTAGAAACCCTCACCTGCCACCTCCACCCTCCCACAACGTGTCTCTGGCATTAGCTGCCTCTGTATTTTCCAGCTGCCAAGCTAACACTGTCACCTCCACCGTCAGGCAACACCACAACCTGAATCCGGTAGTACCCGCCTCTGTATGCTTGGCATCTGGCCCACTTAGAAATCAACCAATTACTTCATTATATTTTCCTCTTCAACTCCCAAAACACAAACCCTTACA
Source organism: Rhinophrynus dorsalis (assembly GCA_037306005.1). NCBI lineage: Eukaryota > Metazoa > Chordata > Amphibia > Anura > Rhinophrynidae > Rhinophrynus > Rhinophrynus dorsalis. The sequence goes on from CM074722.1 coordinate 317,786,640, forward strand.
TGCCGCTTTTACACTGTTGCTATCTCCAGCCTCAACACTGCAACCTGCACTGACATGACTACTACCTTTGTACTTTCCAGCCACCCCTCCCGTAAACCCAGAACTGTCACTTGCACTATTCTTCAAGTCCCAACACACAATGCACCCATTACACTGTATACTTGCTGCCTACGTGACTCAATTACTTCAACACTCACACATACATGCCTTTTAAATGTTAATAAAATTTGTTGCCCATTTTTACCAGTAACCATAACCTCAAAATAAAATTGTACACCGAGAACACGTTTCTATTGATAGTAGTTCTGTAATTTTTTTTCTTTTATATATTATATAAACCCATTGCTTAGTGAACACTCTTGTCTGTGTGAAGCCTTGTTTCCAGCTGCATGTCATTGTCACTGAGCTGCATGCCTTGCTTTTTGTCTACACCCCACTGTTTATGTTGGCACCTTGTAATCCATCTTCCCCTCTGATCATCAGAAGAGTGAATGCAGCACAGCATAGAGGGTCTGTGTGGGAGTGAGCCAGGTCCCAGGAGGGCAGAAGATGTCCCGGAGGAAACAGACAACTCCAAATAAAGTACATTGTGAGTAATCATTTGTATTTATTAGTCTGAATTTTGATGATCCTTAAATATATAAAGCACTAAAGAAAATAATTTCGAATACTGGCAAGTATTTATCAAACAAATTGAGGGTGGTGGGATTGTGAATGAAGGTTTTATATCTGGTAAATGTTAATCATTGGTAAAAGATGAACATATTACAAATTAAAATTGGACTGCAAAAGTTGTCTAAAATTTTGTTTTAAAGGCTAACGAACACGCCCTGATAACGACAACCACCAATTTACCTACTATGTTACTTGCCTGTGTTAGAGAGAACCTCTTCAATCAGTAATGTCATGTTCATGGTGGGAGACATGACCGTTGCGCTCGCCCTCTCCTTCCCCTTTCCACTTATACACCTGTGTGTGTAGATAGTTGTTTTTTTTTTTTTTTTTGGTACACTGAGGCAGGCAAAGTGAATGAGCCTACTTAACACTTTAAGTACCAGAGGGGTGCATAATACAGTGTGCAGAGTCTGAGGTCCTGCCAGCAACTGTCTTGTCTGTCTCAATGTTCATGACATCCAAGACTGATTTGAACATGTTCTCTTAACCCCTTAAGGATGGCCGATTGTGCAAGCGGCCACCACGTAAGGACCATGGACTAGTTTGTGTTTTCCCCTGCACCCGTTTCAGGGCTCCCTAAATGGCAGGCAGCCGCACGGGGAGCCCTGAATTCCATGACGGTCATGGCACGTCATGGGTCCTTAACGCAAATCTACCCATGAAGTGCCAGGACCGTCAAGGGTCATTAAGGGGTTAAACAAAAGTACAACATTCGTAGGGGCCATTAGGATTTTATTACAAGATCAGGCATTCATTTTATGCATTACCCTTTATTTACTAAACCCTCAGCAGCAAAGGGGAAAACAATAAGGAAAAACAAACTTGATAGTCTTTTTGACCAATCGGTGCTCATACTTTCCTTTTTAAACTGTCTTGTAATTGTTATAACTTGACACTATTTTCTGCTCCCTCAGATAAGTGTTACAATGTGTATGCTTGTGCCTTTTTGTAACTACTGTCTTTTTGTATCTTTTCCTAACCTGATACATTTTAGTGGTGCAGATGTTTTCTTTGTTATTACACTGTCCCCCACAATTTTAATCCAGAGTATGGGGCAAATAATTTAATTATTTTCAGTAGATTTAGAAATCAAGACCTGTGGTATTTTTCTAGCTTTTTCCCTGAAAGATGTTATTTACCCTTGTAATACATTGCATACCCCTCTGACACTTAAAGAGCTAACATGTATTGGTATATTTGGGTATACACTACAAGCAGATGGTGCATGGTGTTGCCTGTTCGAATGGGCATGCCATGCATTTCGGGAACCCACTGTACTGCTGCAGTGGCTTTTAGCAGGAGTCGGTGGGGGCCGGTGCCTCCTGCCCGCTCTTGTGAAAATCTCCTCCCATGGTTCATGACTTGTGGACGATCTTCACCCTACTGCGGGGTGGGAAAGACAGTAAACCATAAACAGAAGAATTTTTATATATATAAATATACAGTATATCCATTAATTTGTGTATTTATACCATGGATAAACCTCAGATTACAAAAACTAATATCCCACAGTCTTTCAAAACAGAGCAAACCTAATTACAAAAAAAAAAATGTACTGCTGATCCAGCAATTATTCTGTAATTAGGAACATTTCCAGGTTCATAAAGGGGAACTATCACCCGTATTCAAGTTTGGCTCATAATTAACTTCATATAGCGATAAGCTTGAATAGTTGTTTTTTCAGTTTCTTATAAAATTATTGCTATGGCTAAGTGTAAAGTTTTAAAAATCTTCCAGGGCCTTACTTCCGGACAGACTGCAGGTAACATCTCTGCTCCGCAGTCTGTCAAACTTCCTCTGCTTCCCTCCCCACATAGCATCTCGATCCATACTCCTCCGATGATGGAGGATTTCTCCATGTAAGCTGGAGCTCTCTCTTATTCTTAGCTTCTAGCTGTCTTATAACTGTTCAATCCTTGGCTTTAGAAGCAAAGTTAATTTAGTCAGCAACTGTTTCAATGTCCAGTCACCTTAAAAATAGTATCAGATATTTAGTTATGTAGATCAACACAACAGGTCTTTTACTCTTAGTAGAGTGAACATGGTTATATCTGGAAGGACAAAATCACCAACTAGAGTTTTATTTTGCCCGGTTTTCCCAAACTATGTTTTATATAATGTTTGCAAACTTTTATAAACGTAGGACAACAAAATATCTGTTGTGACAGTTGCTTACAACTTTTGATCTCTTTTCGTAAACCTCACCTCCCCCAGTATCCTCTTCTGTGCTTGCTTGTCGAGTCTGATGGCTTATGCAATCTACAGGTACAGACACTAATACTAATTCTTATTCCTCCAGAGGGGCAATGATCTTAAAAGGATTCTTCACTGGGAGCCCACTGGATATATCCTTAAGGCAGTAGATTGGTCTAGGGAATCTAATTTCAAAATGTTTTATTTCAAACCTATCACTCATATTTCTTGAATGTTGTTAATCAGCTTGCAAATGTGAGCCTCTTGTCTACTAATAAAATGTGAAGATTTTCTTAACTTTTGTGAAGGAAAGTCAGAATTTTATTAAAGACCTCAGAGGGGAATATTATCCCTCCCTATATTAACCACCCCCTACATCATTTTGTTTCTGTATTCTTCACACTTTGAATACGTTCAGTATCAACAAGCAACAGGAGACAGAATTTAGAGTTGGTTCATTTGCTGCACTGTGTTATGGACTTTAAGGAGAGAGGAATATCTCACAATAAATGAAGATTCGATCATCCCTTACACTTAGTAATAAAGTTCTCCACTGTTGACAATGTTCATATTGGTCTAGTTGATGTGTAATTATATTATATTATAAAGTTCAGATGGAGCGTGATGAGGGACAATCTTTTATCAGCATAAGAAAAAAACAAAAACTGTCCTCCCCTGTCAGTGAGGAGGGGTGGCAGGATTTTCCTTACACGGATAGACAGAAGATTGTCCCTTGTTGCAATCTGTCTGGCCAAGCAGCCGGGTTTCATATCTGAGAAAAGGGGTGGGAGGGGGAAACTTTTATAATATAATTACACATCAAGTAGACTATTAGGAATATGCAGAGGAGAGAGAGAGATACTCTTATACAGCACCAAACCCACCTATGTTCGATAGACCTCTGGGATGAACTGGTTGTGTGTGTTCCTTGGTGGGGGAAAAGCAAATAAATAAAACAATAAAATATAACTGTTATTGAACCCTCATAAAATCAGCAAGCAAATTTTTAAAATAAATGGGCAGTCTAGTTGTGTTACCTACTGTTTATAGAAAGTATTTCAACAGAATTAAGCCATTATGCTCATGGCATTTGAGAATGACTCTTGTTAGTCTTCCAAGTCAGTTATTAGGTGTTCACCATAACGGAGTATGGAGACTATGAGCAGTGTGATCCTAATAAGTGATATAGTAAGTGCTTGTGGTAATCTGTTTGAAGCTTAACTGTGCCCATAGGGATTCACTAGTCAGTTAGGTCTCTGACATCATCAAGAATCCCTGGCTCCAGCGATCCAGTATTACTTATATGATGTACCTGGCTGCTTCTGATTCAGTTGCACTTACTGAGCCCATCCAGATCAATCCTGCTATTTACAATTATCACGATTGCCTGGCTCTAGCGATCCTGTGTTGCTATGCCTGACCACTTCTAATTCAGTTTTCTCTGTCGTCCAATACAGGTTACTGGTAACTTTGGGTAGGCGATCCGCCATTTTAATTAGGCAGGAACAATTCTAGAATTGAATACGGGGGTGGAGCCAACCTTGCCTCCTTGGCTGCAGCTATCCAACCAGCTCCAGTAAGATTTGTTCCTTGGTGAAGACACAGGCAAGAGAACAGTTCTGCTATAGCTTTAGCTAATTTTTTATTTTTCTGTTAGAAATGGAATACCAACATTAGGTGGATTACCATAACTGACAATGCCCTTAAATGTGGCTAGCTCAGTATCCAGGTGCTTTTTGTGGACCTTAAGCCCTGGGGTTAACATCTTGGGTTCTTGTTCTTTCCCCAGGAGTTGCCCACCGAGGCTTCTTCTTAATACATGGTAGTCTGAAGACAGAAGATCTGTAGGAAAGGTGAGCAACCCTTTGAGTGCTGCAGGTCCACGTGTCCCACAGTGCCCCTCCACAGGGGTTTTCCTTTGGCGTTCCTATTGCATACTCCTGCACTCATTGGGTTTATCTGTATGTTTGTTGGGTGTTTTGGAGCAAGTTTATGTGGTAATGTAACCCTTTAGCTGCTAGTTTTGCATTTTTTGGGGGGTTATTGGCACTTTTCCTGCTGGGTATGAGTACTGATTGGTTAAGGATATCCGTAAGTATCAACTTTTGTTTTTCTTGTTTTTAAACAAGTTTTCTCTTTGCAGCTGATGGGGCAGTAAAGAAGGGGAAACTCATATTTGCCTCCTTGTCTTTGATAAAATCCTGACTTTCCTTCATGAAAGTTAAGAAAATCTTCAAATTTTCTAGCCAAAGAAAGAAGAGTGGGGTTATTAAGAAGTTAATTTTGTCTTGTATTCTTCAGTATATTTGACATGCTAGGATTGTATATGCACATACCTAATATCAGCTATTTCCTTTCACTTCTTTAATCTTGGTGAGATGAGTGGTCCGTGTGTGTGTCCGTCCGTGTGTGTGTCCGTCCGTGTGTGTGTCCGTCCGTGTGTGTGTCCGTCCGTGTGTGTGTCCGTCCGTGTGTGTGTCCGTCCGTGTGTGTGTCCGTCCGTGTGTGTGTCCGTCCGTGTGTGTGTCCGTCCGTGTGTGTGTCCGTCCGTGTGTGTGTCCGTCCGTGTGTGTGTCCGTCCGTGTGTGTGTCCGTCCGTGTGTGTGTCCGTCCGTGTGTGTGTCCGTCCGTGTGTGTGTCCGTCCGTGTGTGTGTCCGTCCGTGTGTGTGTCCGTCCGTGTGTGTCCGTCCGTGTGTGTCCGTCCGTGTGTGTCCGTCCGTGTGTGTCCGTCCGTGTGTGTCCGTCCGTGTGTGTCCGTCCGTGTGTGTCCGTCCGTGTGTGTCCGTCCGTGTGTGTCCGTCCGTGTGTGTCCGTCCGTGTGTGTCCGTGTGTGTCTGTGTCCGTGTGTGTCTGTGTCCGTGTGTGTGTGTGCGTGTGTGTGCGTGTGTGCGTGTGTGCGTGCGCGTCCGTGTGTGTGTGCGCGTCCGTGTGTGTGTGCGCGTCCGTGTGTGTGTGCGCGTCCGTGTGTGTGTGCGCGTCCGTGTGTGTGTGCGCGTCCGTGTGTGTGTGTGTGCGTCCGTGTGTGTGTGTGTGTGTGCGTCCGTGTGTGTGTGTGTGTGTGCGTCCGTGTGTGTGTGTGTGTGTGTGTGCGTCCGTGTGTGTGTGTGTGCGTCCGTGTGTGTGTGTGTGCGTCCGTGTGTGTGTGTGTGCGTCCGTGTGTGTGTGTGTGCGTCCGTGTGTGTGTGTGTGCGTCCGTGTGTGTGTGTGTGCGTCCGTGTGTGCGTGTGTGCGTCCGTGTGTGTGTGTGCGTCCGTGTGTGTGTGTGCGTCCGTGTGTGTGTGTGCGTCCGTGTGTGTGTGTGTGCGTGCGTGCGTGCGTGCGTCCGTGTCCGTGCGTCCGTGCGTCCGTGTCCGTGCGTCCGTGTCCGTGCGTGCGTGTCCGTGCGTGCGTGTCCGTGCGTGCGTGTCCGTGCGTGCGCGCGCGTCCGTGTGTGCGCGCGCGTCCGTGTGTGCGCGCGTCCGTGTGTCCGTGCGTGTGTCCGTGCGTGCGTGTCCGTGCGTGCGTGCGTGTCCGTGTGCGCGCGCGTCCGTGTGTGCGCGCGTCCGTGTGTCCGTGCGTGTGTCCGTGCGTGCGTGTGTCCGTGCGTGCGTGTGTCCGTGCGTGTGTCCGTGCGTGTCCGTCCGTCCGTGTGTGCGTGAGTGTGTCCGTGCCCGTGCGTGCGTGCCCGTGCGTGCGTGCGTGTGTGCGTGCGTGTGTCCGTGCGTGCGTGTGTCCGTGCGTGCGTGTGTCCGTGCGTGCGTGTGCCCGTGCGTGCGTGTGTCCGTGCGTGCGTGTGCCCGTGCGTGCGTGTGCCCGTGCGTGCGTGTGTCCGTGCGTGCGTGTGCCCGTGCGTGTGCCTCCGTGCGTGCGTGTGCCTCCGTGCGTGCGTGTGCCTCCGTGCGTGCGTGTGCCTCCGTGCGTGCGTGTGCGTCCGTGCGTGCGTGTGCGTCCGTGCGTGCGTGTGTGTCCGTGCGTGTGTGTCCGTGCGTGTGTGTCCGTGCGTGTGTGTCCGTGCGTGTGTGTCCGTGCGTGCGTGCGTGCGTGTCCGTCCGTGCGTGCGTGTGTGTCCGTGCGTGTCCGTCCGTCCGTCCGTGCGTGTCCGTCCGTCCGTGCGTGTGTGTCCGTCCGTCCGTGCGTGCGTGTCCGTCCGTGGGTGCGTCCGTGGGTGCGTGCGCGTCCGTCCGTCCGTGCGTGCGTGTGTCCGTGCGCGTGTCTCCGTGTGTCCGTGCACGTGTGTCCGTGTCTCTGTGTGTCCGTGCGCGTGTCTCTGTGTGTCCGTGCGCGTGTCTCTGTGTGTCCGTGCGCGTGTCTGTGTCCGTGCGCGTGTCTGTGTCCGTGCGCGTGTCTCTGTGTGTCCGTGCGCGTGTCTCTGTGTGTCCGTGCGCGTGTCTCTGTGTGTCCGTGCGCGTGTCTCTGTGTGTCCGTGCGCGTGTCTGTGTCCGTGCGCGTGTCTGTGTCCGTGCGCGTGTCTGTGTCCGTGCGCGTGTCTGTGTCCGTGCGCGTGTCTGTGTCCGTGCGCGTGTCTGTGTCCGTGCGCGTGTGTCCGTGCGCGCGTGTCTCTGTGTGTCCGTGCGCGCATGTCTCTGTGTGTCCGTGCGCGCGTGTCTCTGTGTGTCCGTGCGCGCGTGTCTCTGTGTGTCCGTGCGCGCGTGTCTCTGTGTGTCCGTGCGCGCGTGTCTGTGTGTCCGTGCGCGCGTGTCTCTGTGTGTCCGTGCGCGTGTCTCTGTGTGTCCGTGCGCGTGTCTCTGTGTGTCCGTGCGCGTGTCTCTGTGTGTCCGTGCGCGTGTCTCTGTGTGTCCGTGCGCGTGTCTCTGTGTGTCCGTGCGCGTGTCTCTGTGCGCGTGTCTCTGTGCGCGTGTCTCTGTGCGCGTGTCTCTGTGCGCGTGTCTCTGTGCGCGTGTCTCTGTGCGCGTGTCTCTGTGCGCGTGTCTCTTGTGTGTCCGTGCGCGTGTCTCTTGTGTGTCCGTGCGCGTGTCTCTTGTGTGTCCGTGCGCGTGTCTCTTGTGTGTCCGTGCGCGTGTCTCTTGTGTGTCCGTGCGCGTGTCTCTTGTGTGTCCGTGCGCGTGTCTCTTGTGTGTCCGTGCGCGTGTCTCTTGTGTGTCCGTGCGCGTGTCTCTTGTGGGTCCGTGCGCGTGTCTCTTGTGTGTCCGTGCGCGTGTCTCTTGTGTGTCCGTGCGCGTGTCTCTTGTGTGTCCGTGCGCGTGTCTCTGTGTGTCCGTGCGCGCGTGTCTCTGTGTGTCCGTGCGCGCGCGTCTCTGTGTGTCCGTGCGCGCGTCTCTGTGTGTCCGTGCGCGCGTCTCTGTGTGTCCGTGCGCGTGTCTCTGTGTGTCCGTGCGCGTGTCTCTGTGTGTCCGTGCGCGTGTCTCTGTGCGCGTGTCTCTGTGCGCGTGTCTCTGTGCGCGTGTCTCTGTGCGCGTGTCTCTGTGCGCGTGTCTCTGTGTGTCCGTGCGCGTGTCTCTGTGTGTCCGTGCGCGCGTGTCTCTGTGTGTCCGTGCGCGCGTGTCTCTGTGTGTCCGTGCGCGCGTGTCTCTGTGTGTCCGTGCGCGCGTGTCTGTGTGTCCGTGCGCGCGTGTCTCTGTGTGTCCGTGCGCGTGTCTCTGTGTGTCCGTGCGCGTGTCTCTGTGTGTCCGTGCGCGTGTCTCTGTGCGCGTGTCTCTTGTGTGTCCGTGCGCGTGTCTCTTGTGTGTCCGTGCGCGTGTCTCTTGTGTGTCCGTGCGCGTGTCTCTTGTGGGTCCGTGCGCGTGTCTCTTGTGGGTCCGTGCGCGTGTCTCTTGTGGGTCCGTGCGCGTGTCTCTTGTGGGTCCGTGCGCGTGTCTCTTGTGTGTCCGTGCGCGTGTCTCTGTGTGTCCGTGCGCGTGTGTCCGTGTGTGTGTGTATATTTTCTCTTCAGTTATAATGCAGGCACAGAAGATTGTAGCAGGGGCAGTCTATTGTTTGAACTAAACTCTCGTCATTCTCAGCCCTTTGCTGGTGGGGGATGATTGTAGTCTCCAACAGCTGTAGATCCATAGTCTGATGACCCCTGAACTAAATGAGAATTTTTATTTTTGTTTCTAATTTTGCAGCTGGTTTATTTGAGAATTACTCCATATTTTCCTGTGTTCTTAAGGCCCTTAGAGTTCTTACGATCGTTTACAGATCCTTAATGATACAGAAACATGTAAGGTTCTTACATGCTGCAGGTATTGGATTCGCAACCTTGAAACGACTTACAAAGTGTTTTCTATATTGATAATATAAAAGGTAAAATCCGTTTTCTTTTCAAATTTAATGTTTTATAATTATATTGCACTTTGATTCATTTACGGGTTTAAGGAGACAGCAAAAGACAATCAAATCTAAAGCATTGGAGACTTAACCTTTGAGTTTTAAATGCCCATTAAAGCAAAAGGAGTATTATCTAAATTGAGTAATGTGTCAGTTATTGGGGGGGTGTATGAACAGACTCTGTTAGGAACGAGCAGGGCCTTTTCAAGGGACTTGTTCAGTCCTTCAAAGCAGCAACAAGTGTCTTCATAGTCTGTTCACTTGTGTTGTAACATGGCCACCAGCTTACAGGTGGCAGAGGCTTCTTTAGCAGAGGATATAGGTTTCATATTGTTTCTACACTTAAGAGTTCCATTCTTTTGCAATGATCACTGATTCTACAGATTCCATTAAAGGAGAAGTGAACTAAAAATTATAGGGCTTTTCTTCTTGTATAAAACAAGGTCACATCACTGTTGGTGCATTCCTTACTTAAAAGGTTAGTAATGTCTATATATTAAAAAAGGTTGTATTGTAGTTATTAGACGATGAAACTAAACAACCCCAGTCCCATCTCTCAAACCATTATGGTTTGATAGAAATAGAAGGCTAAAGTTCCCCCCTTCCTCCGCTTTCCCTGATATCATTTGTAAGTTGACGGCAGGATATCCTGTCCCAGGACAAGCAAGCGGTTCTTCAGCAGAGCCGCAATAGCACAATGTAAAAAGAAATGCTTCATTGGAACGGTCTACAAAGTGTGTTGCAAACCAGGCACACTTTGTAGACTAGTGAATACACAAAATATATACCTGCACAGATGTCCACAATAAACAAGTAGATCTTAAAAAATAAGTCCCCAAAAAGATTAGGATGAAAATATGAGTAATACTCCCTCAGTAGGATAAATTACCACTACTGACCATGATAATAAGAATAAAACAGTACCTTAGAAAAGGATGGATGAAAAGTTTAATGGGTGGATGAAGATTGAATGGGGAAGATGGAGGAATCGATGAATAATGAAGAGATGAGGTCTATGAAAATGAAATGTATCTGTCCTGATGCTGCTAAAAACAGTAGTGGCCTTGTCCACGTATACTCACAGAATCTCTAAAATGGGTAAAAGTGCAAAACAGAAAAATGGTAGAGACAATAAAACTTATCTAAGTGTAGTAGTTTATTCAACATAAAACAAGTAAAAAAATGTGTGACAGTGCACTCACATATTGCCCGCTTGGTCTTTGTGCGTATAATAGGGTCTCAACCTCTGGTAGCCAATGTGCTGTGCTTGCCTCATCCTCTCTCTTGGTCCTGATGCTTGATACTTCACTGCGTGATACAATCCCTTGATGTCCAATGGCTGTGTCTGAGTAGTCCGTGTTGGCTGCTGAGGATGATCATCCTTAAGATGATAAAGGGATAATCACAGTAATGGTCTCCTATATTAATTGAGAGGACAAACACACAGAAATGTCTAAGGAAGCAGCAATGCTCCACATGTATAGGCAAACGCCGTGGGATGTTGTGAAAGTCAGTGACTTGGTAAGGAAGGCGGTCCTCACAGGGGGCATGGGATGGACCCAACTAAGAAAGAGTGCTATGACCCGCCACGTATCGTGGAGCTCTGACTCCACTTCCCCTGCATAGCGCTATTACACCTCTGTTGAAGTGCCACCTTTTGTCGGCCGACTCTACTCTCCTACTGTCCACTTTAGAGCTGACATCAGGGAAAGCGGAGGGAGGGTGGAATTTTAGCCTTCTATATCTCTCAAACCATAAAGGTTTGAGAGATGGGACTGGGGTAGTTTAGTTTAATTTTCTAATAGCTGCAATATGACCATTTTTAATATATAGACATTATAACCCTTTAAAAGTTAATGCAGTGTAAACTTCTTTTTTTTTTTTTTTTTTTTACATTAAACTACAATTTTGTATTGTGGTAATCAGTTGGGGTGTGTTTTATCTCTTAACCCTTTGAGTGACAGAGTGCTTTGCAATGTATTCTGTACCACTCTGGCACTTAAAGGGTTAATATGCAAAACCATATCCAGAGTAAAGCACTCACATAGAATGTAATCTAAAACCGATTTGCCTTTAAAACTCTAATTCACACTGGTGCTAGTAGCTTGATCTAGAAACAAAAAAAAAAAACCTCACACTGTAATAACTTTTGGGAGTACTTGCGCGTACTCAACAGTAAATGCACTATAACTGATTTGTGCCCCCTTCACTTTCATAAGAAAATTAAAAATGTACTGCATCTTTTATATTTGGAAGCGAGTGTTGCTAAACCGGAGGCAAGAGCAATTCAGATGTGGGCAGAAATTCTCCTCTTTACCATTCTACATGAGGGTTTGTGTGTGCAGGCGTGCACATATACGCATTAATAAAACCCCTGCCTCAGTATGGTATATCTGGTAGACTAGCAATGGAAAGTGGTGGAAGAAATGTATTTCGAGTGACCGTGCATTTTTATACATCTCCCCAATGTACAAATGCAGAGAACGTTAGCAGTTAATCTCAGTCATTGTCATTCAAAATGAAATGTGTTTGTGCTAGATCATATGTTTAAATGTTCGCATGAGTCTTATACATACACACTATGCTTAAGAAAAAAAAATGCAACACTTCTATAATTATATATAAAAATATGACAGTACTGTGATGGTGGTGGACAAATTAGAGGCAAAATGTTGTCCAGTACGTTGTCCAATACAAAATTCTTTAGCTATGCCCACGATTTATGCTCTCAATCTGTTGAGGTTCAAAGAAGGGGGTTTTGTTTTGTTTTGTTTACTATGTGCAAATAGTGACATTTGTTTGCACCACTTGTATACATCTCTAAAATTGTATCTGATGAGTGGTTGTGGCAAAATGTATCACTTTTTTCCTCTGCACAGAATGTCAAGTTATTGATTTTTAGTGCAGCAGCACAACTGTCATTGTAGGGAGTGCTCATAGACCCAAGCATAACTATAAAGTCAGATTAAATCAGAGAGTTGCATCTGGCCCATGGGTCAAACTTTGTGTCTCTCCTAGTGACATAAATCACTCCCAATTTATGTCTATGAAGCTTTCTTTTAAACTTGGAAACCCTTTAGCACAGTGGTTTCCAACCCCCTTCTTTCCAACCTGTAACAGGTCATGTCGTTAGGATTTTCGTGGTTGGGCAACATTGATTTAGTTAAAGCAGAACGATCATGCTTACAAAAGTTATCCCCAGTTAGTAGCTTGTAAATCATAGTAACACCATAATAACGTTTCTTAAGTAGCTGCACGAGTTGGAATCATAACATAGTACGAAACTTTCATCAATAAGACAGTGCAGACATCCTGTGCTGTCCATCCCTGTCATCAGAATAAGAAAAGATAGTAGAGAAATCTGGCTCTTTTAACACAGACAAAATTAATCTCCCTTGTTCCCAGTCCATCTATAACTGTCAAATCATAGGAGATAAGAGAGCCAATATTACCAGCTGGTTCTTAAAGGTGTATTCCTTTTGAGGAGGAAGATGTTTGGCCACCTCTACCAAAGTAGACACTGCTGTTACTCATTTAGCTACGTGTAACACCATCCCTATGGAGGATGGCTCTTCATTAAGACATCCTATGGAAAGGAGGATGAAAAGTGCCATTAGATAGCAGTATTCTTTAATTGGACAAAATGTCAAAGCTGCTACAGCCATGGCGTATGTTTCAAGAACCATGTACATTAGGCTCCCAAGCCTTGGAGAGAAAATCAAATATTCAGTATCAAGAAGCTGGTCCTGGCACCAAAGCTGTCCATAGGATGGTGTAGCAACAGCATCACTGTACAATTTCAGGCCACTGTGATATTGCACCTAAAAAAAAAAAAAATCAACTTTGAGCTTTTAATAACTCTTGAATAAAACACCTTTCAGCAGTGGGGGTAACCTTGTTTTACTCGGGGGATAAACCCTTCATCATTCCCTTTTTTTTTTTTTTTTTTTTAACTTTTTAAGTATTACTATCCCTTTAAAGAAGGGGCCATCATCAAGGAAGCTAAAGTTATGTTCTTCCTATTCTTTTAAATTCTGTTTAATAGGTCCCCACTCCTGCCCCTTTCAGTTACGTTATGGAAGATCTGAAAGCCGGTCCAGATGGATCAAAACCAGGGACAATATTGTGTCAGCATAAGGAAAACACTACCCCGCTTTGTTAAAGTATGTGGGGGTTTCCATATACTGACAGACACAATATAGTCTTTCATCACAATCTGTCCGTTCTAGTGAAATAGCTTTCGGATCTGAGGGATCCCTGTCTGACGTAATTGGAGGGGGGAACCTTTTAAATTGAATTTATAGAAGAATATAAACCCTTAGCGACCGGCGGTCCTGGGACGTTTCCGTCACATAAGGACCGCATTGAACCAAGTCGACGCGCCGGTACACGTGACCTGTTGCGTGTATCGGCGCGTCACTTTGGGGCCTGTTAGAGATCGCTCCGATCTTGGAGCAGTCCATTTCAGGCCCCATTTTTACTTACAGCGCTCCCAGTAGAGCGCTGTAAGTAGAAAGTACGTGACATACTATGACCGTCATCGGTCCTTAAGTATTTCAAGGACCGTGACGGTCATAGTACAGCACATGTCGTTAAGGGGTTAAAATATGCTGTGAATTATAGCAAATTTCTGTGAACAATCATATGCAGAGTTGTGTGTTTTTGTTTTTTTTGGGGGGGGTGTTGTTTTTTTGGACACTACTATCTCTTCACAGCTGAGACCAGATCCTATGATAAGCCTTGGACAAAACGGGCTTGTTGAGACAGGAACATACCATAAGATGACAGATAAGTGTGTTGTCTTGACTAGCTCCTGAGGATGTCCAGCTGTAACTCCCTCATGTGGAACTGTGCACAGTGAACAGCTTCTAGGGCAGAGACCAGATGACCTAGGACTTTCATGCAATCCCTTAATGTCACTGAAGGTCAAGATATTGCTTGAATAACATGAAGAGGCAGAGCCTGGATCTTGTTCTCCAGTAGAAATACTCTCCCTTGCAGAGTATCGAATCTCATACCCAGTAAGTACAGAGCATGAGAAGGTACCAGAGAGTACTGAGGTTGAACACCCAACCATGTTGCTCCAGGATAAAGACAGTCTTTAATTTGTGAGCTGAGTATGGCTTCTGAAGGTGCCTTGAGCAGGAGGTAGTCTAAGTGAGGGGTCAGGGATATCCCTTGAGCATGGATGTGGGCTGCTGATGTAGCCATGACCTCCGTAAAGATCCTTGGAGCAGATTCTAGTTCGAAGGGGACGTAGATGAACTGGTAATGACTGTCCTGGAAAGCAGTGTCGAAATTGCTGGTGGTCTGAATGAATCAGTATGTGCAGATAGGTGTCCTGAGGGTCCGGGGAGGAAAAATATCCTGGATACATGCCAGATATGACTGAAAATCCCATCTTGATGCACGGAGCTAGTACGTATAGGTTTTGATACTTCAAGTAGTGTAGAGTGGGCCTTAGGGTTTTGAACTGTAGATCCCTCGGACTGGCAGGAGTAAAGAAAGCCATTCATCTTTTTTTTTTTTTTTTTTTTCCCTTAAGGAGCATAGCTAATGATCTTACCTAGGTCTGTCCCAAAATATTGTCTTCCTACAAAAGGAAGAGACACCAAAGACTCTTGGGAAGATTGGACAGCCAGTCAAATTTTGAACCACTGGGTATGATACGTGACTACAGAGAGAGCGATAGCCTTTCTGGAAAACTTTGCATTAAAGGCCAGTTCAATAAGGTATGCTTTGACCTCCATGATATTGTCTAGCATAACCAGCAGCTCCTCTGGCCAGTTATTAGTTTTGAGACAACTCTGACTCTTTGTAGGTGAAAATGGTGCAGAGATTTGTCCTCTTAAAGATTCGCCATGCATTCCTATGGAACAAATATTGCCACGGCACAGGCTCCCATTCTTAAAGGGTCAACGTACCAAAAATGATAAAGCTAAATGGTACATTACCAGAAAATGATGATGGAACCAAGCCTAACCATAAAAAATAGGAAGCTTACAGTGCAGAAAGAATAAAAAAAAAGAAAAAAAGTCATAGTACTAAAAGCAACCACCTTTGCAAGCATGGAAAACATTGGAAAAAAAAAAGTGAAATGTAAAGGATTGAGTGGGTATAGTGGATACCAAGTATGAACAATGGCAGAGCAATAAGGACCACATCACTGACAGGGTTAACTTGCCAATCTTCTGTCTGTCTGACATCCATCATATCAATACAGAACTTCAGAGAAGTTCATTAATGAGCTATAGACTTGCAATGAAGTCAACCTCCACAGGGAAATGTCCAGAAATACACCTGTAAACTGGGCAATCCAGTTCCAGAAAAGTCAGTGAATGGAAGCCCTCCTAATGGGAGTTAATACAGCCTTATATCTAAGGAAAAACTAAAATCAAAGAGAACAGTTCTAGCTTGCCTTTTTCCAGAGGCTAGGTCACTTGAAACTGATGGTCAGGGGAAAGAAGGAAGTGTCTGCTTCTCTCTGCCTCAAAGGCCCTGCCTTTTTTTTTTTTTGAAGTGACCTGCACTCTGGAGGAGGGTACATTTCCCCCTTGGCTACAGTATTCCATAGTGGACATAAGAGAGATTAAATGTAATGTGTTTTGCGTATTTTGAAAACCTACTCCTGCTTACATTTTGTAAATAATAGTGGCAAGAGCAGAATATATTTTTATTAAATGAGCTCTTTCTTTGGTATGTTACATTTTAATTATGTGATATGATTGTCTCACAAGGAGAGGATACAGTTATTCAGGGTTTTTTTTCCTCCTAAAGCCAAGGGTGGAGAAAAAATAAAAAAGGCTTTCGAGCTAGAACAAAAATTTTAGTAGACAGCAAGGAGTTTTTCGAGCCATTTGGGAGATGCATATACGTAGATATATGTAAATACTCACAAACATTTAGTAGACATTAGTGGCATTTTAAAATCCTGGCTTCCCAGCTGGCTTTTTAAAATCTCTTTAAATTAACTACAATTTGTAGACGTGTGATGTAACATTGTTTGTATCCTCCCTAAAGCTCATCCACATTTCCATTTATACAAATTATAAACTGAAATTCCTGTGTATTTAGATTTAAAAAAAAAAAAAAAAAAAAAGGCTGATCTAGTTCTGCAGGGAGAAGTGTTACTGGCAAAGAGATTATAATTATTGGCCTGTGGTCATGTCATTACAGTTTTGTCATTTTCCTTGTAGGGGAGCAAGTGTTTGCTGGATTGGAGCAGCAGGCCCGTCAAGCAATGATGAAAAACGAGATGGTGAAAAATGAATTGTGTGATTCAGGACAGAATGACAGGAGCAGCAGTAAGTG
The DNA here is from genome assembly GCA_037306005.1 of Rhinophrynus dorsalis. Classification (NCBI taxonomy): domain Eukaryota; kingdom Metazoa; phylum Chordata; class Amphibia; order Anura; family Rhinophrynidae; genus Rhinophrynus; species Rhinophrynus dorsalis. The sequence goes on from CM074722.1 coordinate 317,803,066, forward strand.
AGAGAGTGTGGGTGGGGAGGGCTATGAATCAACTGAAGTACATGGTACTAATTCCTATTGTACAGCTTCTGTTTTGTTGAATTGATTTTGATGCAGAGAAACAAGTGCAAACTTTGCTGAGGCGTATGAATAAATCTTTATGGGACAAACTAACCTGTGGGACAAAAAAAAGTCAAAATGTAATTTTGAGTTAGTGATAGTAATGTTTCAGGAAAAAAAACAGCTTTGATCCTCATAGTATTTGGGCCATGGAGAGTGTTATTTCAATACTGTCAGAGTTGTAGTTCAAGAGTAATTGAATGATAGAGAATCCCCTCCCACCCCTTTTCCCTAGTGTAAGCCGCATCCCCTCAGATGTGGAATCTAGTCTCTTAGCCAGACAGGTCTTGGCAAGGGACAATCTTCTTTCTTACTGTGAGCTTAAGGAAAACCTTGCCCCCCTTGACAGGTTTTTTTCTTATGCTCATTGAAGATTTTCCCTTGCTGTGATCCATCCGGGCAGTCTTGCTGCTCTGAGGTGCAATAAAAAGGGTCGGGAGGATGATATTTTATCATTCAATTACTCTTGAACTACAACTCGGACGTATTTAAGTAATGATCTCCATGGCCCAAGTACTATGAAGGTTAGTCAGAGCTGCTTTTTTTGTGAACCATTACTATCCCTTTAAATGGGGCTTGTGATCCCTGAATAGCAGAGAAGTCTCCAACATTTAAGGAGTTGAGCGTCATTTAAATTTTGTTTTAATTGCTTACTATGGTGCCATTATAGTGCCAAAAATTGTTCCACTTTAATGTATACATATTCCTCAGCTTTATTTTGGAGCATGGAGCCTATTTTGAGGGCAAGAGACCTTTAAAAAAAAAAAAAAAAAAAAAAATCGTAAAGTTCAGTGACTTCCTCCAGACATCACCAAAATGTGGTTCCCGTCTCAGTAAAAAAATATCTGCAGCTTTACCTATGGTTGCAGAATAATTGTGAATTGCTTCTTGTTACCTCACACAGAAAGACATGAGCCCTGCTGTAGTCCAACTAGCCGCTGGTGACTGGAAAGGTAGGAATGACCATTGTAATGCCAGCAACTCTGTGATAATTGTCGCGTTGTGTTGGTTACTTTTCTCCAGGTGACAGCGATGCAGAGGACACAACCATTGATGATTTGTCCTCCCATACTTCAGAGGAAGACCAGACTGAGAAAGAAGGGGATAATGAGCCAGGGGTCAGCAGAACAAGGAAAGGGAAGAAAAGAGCAGGAAATGTGGTGGGTGGTGTGCGTGGAATGTAGAAAGTGGGAGAGGGCAAGAACAAGGCCTAGTAAGTTGGGCAATAAGCTGATCTTCTAGGAGTAATTCTGGTTAAAACCAGTTGCACCATAGGTAACAAAAATTTAAAATTGATTTTAAATGGGGGCTTTAACCTCTCCAACACATTGCTTTTATAATACATTTGAGACATTTTAGCATTTTAAGTTGTTTAAAATATCATTTAAATCGATAGGTTTTATTATCCTCTGTAGTGCAGTTGGCTTGATACAGAATTACGACAGAGAACTGCATGAAAGGATAAAGCAATGGTATTGCTCAAATCGCCATGGAGAATGCAACATATTTTGCAATATGTACTAGTAATAGTCTTTGCAAGGGTATGTGGGAGACACTTTAATTGTTGGCGTAATGCTGCTAGGTGTGGGGAGCAGAAGATGTACTCGGACCTCAGCAAGAAGAACCCCACTCAGCCTTCCTTAACCCTTTGAGTGCCATAGGGATGTACAACACAATACATGGCACATCCTTGTGCCAGTCAGATGGTTAGAGGAAGGCAGCTGCTGTCTCTGCTCTCCAGTAGAGACAGCAACCTGTCATCTGGCTCCATAGAAGCTATTTGAAGAGTCTGCTATCTCAGTGTGTGTGTATATATATGTATATATCTATATATAGCGTGTATGTATGCAATAAAACTCACATTAATTTTTGTTTAAACCTCAGTACGTGTGTTTATAAATTATGTAAATAAAATACTTTCGTCTTGCTTTGTCACTTATTCAGGTACACAAAGAGGTGTCAGTAGGTTATGATATAACCTAAAAATTCTTGGTAATTCTCCAACCACCAGCCATGCCCTAAGCAACACCCACTAAAACAAGTGTGTTCTTCTTTGGCCATTTGAAATGTTGGGATGCATAATTTGGTGACGTTGGGACTGTGCACTTTAACAACATCGCTAGCTATTGGAGTGCATGTGGAGAATAGCCTCATTAATATATAAACAAACCCACAGGAGTACAGCACTAGAACTTTAAGTTGCATTTCAATATGTAAATGAGCCAGTATTCCTTATTCTTTAAGGAATAAGAATGGGAGAGTCGTGGCATCAGTGTGACTTAAAGGGATAGTAATACTTCATTTTAACTTTATTTTATTTTGTAGGCATTAAAAAAACATGTAGAATGATATAAGTCTTATCTCTCAAACCTTTATGGTTTAAGAGATATTCACAAGCAAAGTTTCCCCCTCCCGTCCCTTTTTCCTAGTGTAAGCCATCTCTTTTCAGATGTGAATCTGGTTGTAAGACCAGACAGATAACAGAAAGGGACACTTTTCTTTGTATGAAAACAATGAAAGCCCTTCCCCCCCCCCCCCCTTGACAAGTTTTTCAGGTTTTTCCCTTATCTTAATTGAAGATTGTCCCTCTCTGCAGTCTACCTGGGCACCTCCCTTCTGATTTGGCTGAAGAGGGGGGGGGATACTTTGATTGTGAATATCTCTTAAACCATAAAGGTTTGAGAGATAAGACTTATCGTTCTTCATGTTTTTTTAATGCCTACAAAATAAAATAAAGATAAAACTAAGTATTACTATCCCTTTAAGACATTTGATTAGCATTACTTTTGCTGTTTTTCTCCTGCTTTTCTGATGATGCATCTTTCTTTGTTTCTGTAGGATACTGTAGATCAGAACAGTTCCTCAGATTCAGGTTTGTTCAGTTGTCCATTGTGTCAGCAGGATTGTGAAAGTCAGGAGCAACTAATCACTCATGTATATCAGGTTGGTAATCCATCTAGCATGTCTGTATTATGTCTTCTGCTATTGTATTTTATCTGCCACTGTTAGTCTAAAGGTTTGTTCAGATGGCTAACATCTCAGCCAAAATGGTGGAAGGGAGGGGGAGAAAAAGCATGATTTGCGTTGCATGGAGGATTATTGCAGAGATTACATGTGGAAATGAGTTGCTAGGAAAGTATTTGCATGTGTTCAGTTTTCTCATAAGAGGCATTGCAATGAAAGCAATGAGTTGCATACACCTTTGGTCCTTAAAGGAATAGTAATGTCTGCATATAAAGTTAAAAGGATAGTAATACTTTATGGTGGCTATAATATTGTAGGTATTAAATTAATGCATCTTTTTTACCATAACTTTGCTAGCTTAAGAGTAATCTTGATGTAAAATTTACCCCTTTTAGATATGTCCCTTCTGTATCTGTCAGACTTGGATTTGGGTCTGTGGACTGGACGGCTCTGGAGCACCGAAATAGCAGTGCATGCAAAGGAAATCTTCATGACAACGTTCAACTGCCTCAAACCAGGAATACTTTGTAGACAGTTGTCATAAAGATTTCCTATGCACTGCTATTTCTGTGCTCCAGACGAGCCGTCCAGTCCGCAGACCCGAATCCAAGTCTGACAGAGCAGTGACATACCTAAAAGGCGTGGAAGGGGTAAACTTTAAATCACGATTAACAAAGTTATGGCAAAAATACAAAAGTGGATTTGTTTATTTAATACCTACAATATTATAGCCACCATAAAGGAAGTATTACAATCACTTTAAGAGGGTATTCATTATACTATTTATAACTAACTGTACATTTGTAAATGTCCATAACATTGTATTCTTTGTGTAACTTTATTTTAAAGTTTCCAACTCCCGCCTCTCTTCCTTCCGTCATGCAGTCCCTCCTAAGAGCAGAAGGCCGGTCCGGAGGGATCGTAACAAGGGACAATATTGTGTCAACATGAGATAAGCCCTGCTTCCCTTTGTCAAGGAGGGCAGGGTTTTTCTTATACTGATAGACACAATATTGTCCCTTGTTGCAATCTGTCCAGTCAAGCAACTGGCTTTCACATCTGAGGAGCCTCTGCGTGACATAGGGAAAAGGGGCGGTAGGGGGAAACTTTAAAACAAAATTACACGAAGGATACTTTATGGACATTTGCAAAGTTACAGTTCATTATAAAAAAAAAAAAAAGTGTATAACAAATACTCTATCTTCGCTTCATATGCAGACATTGCTATCTCTTTAAAGGGTTAAGTTTATGTGAAACCACATACTACAGACAAGTGTGTGTTTGGCAGGAGATGTGTTACAGCTTTGATTTTTAATGTGTACGACTTCTTTTCAGCATACAGCTGTAGTTGTGAGTGCTAAAAGCTATTTATGCCCTGTGTGTGGCCGAGCACTCAGTTCTCCAGGTTCCCTGGGCCGGCATCTGTTGATTCATTCAGAGGATCAGCTATCAAACTGTGCTGTGTGTGGAGCCCAATTCTCCAGTCATGCCACTTTTAACAGGTGAGATCAGTTCCTCCATAGACTGATAAACACAAAAAGAGAAGGACACTCATTGTGTAATAAATACCAATCCAATAAAATCCCTTCACCTTAGCCCCAGGGTACTCACAATTTTAAACTCTGTTAACAATGTAGAGTAGGGGGCAGATGGAGAGTTCTCACGGTCTCCACTCAGTGTGTATTATGGCTCAGCTGCTCTCCAAAAATACGGAAAAGGAAATCCTAGCTTCTTGATCCCTCAGATGACAACCAATACAAAAGAGCAAATGGGGGTGCATAGAAGCATCTAAAAACAAATATTCTATAATAAAAGGTAAAAGTCATGACTTGCATGTATCCTCGTATTGGCTTTCAGAATCCACAGCCGATAAGGACTTGCAAGAGCAACAACCCGACCGCCTGCTAGGGCAGAGGCGTCCAGTTTATTTTTTTTAGTCGTGAGCCGCATGATCAGGAGGCCATAAGTGTGAGGGCCGCATTATATATTTTTTATTGACAATGATGGGGATTTATAGCCTGTAAGCTACTCAAAAATATGGATTTCTCTGTTGTCCAATATAGCTTACAGGTGCCATGAGGAGGCGACAGCTCCTCTTAGTAGGTAGGCTGGAACAATTCTTCAAAGAAGTGCAGGGGTGAAGCCTCCCTGTCCTCCATAGCAGGCTACTTAGCCACTCCCCTCTCTGGTTAAGATTTGTTCCTCGTTCTGGTAGGAAGGCTGAGAATAGTTCTGCTTAGTTTTAGTTATCTTTTTTTTTTTTTCTTTAGATTTCGGGTTTCAAAATTCCCCCATTAGGCGGGTTACCATTACTGGATTGGCCAGTTTGCAGGAGCTGGTTTTGGACCTTTCCAACCCTGGGAGAGAACCATGTTAACCCATGTCTCTCTCTCCAGAAATAGTCTCTCTGAGGCTATTGCAATGGTAATCTGAAGAAAGAAGACCTGCAAAAAAAGTGAGAAAGCCTTTGCGTGCCATGGTACACTTGTCCCACAGTTCCCTTTTGCACAAGGGTTTCCTTGGAGTTCATTGTAACTCCTGCACTCATGTTTGGTATTATTCATTGCTGTTCTGGGGAACATTGGAGAGTTTTGTGGTGGTTTATGGTAATTAACCCCTTCCCTGCCAGCCTTGGTTAGTTGGGGGGACTTTATTCTCACTTTTTATTTGTTTATTTCATGTTTCCTGGTGTTCTATGTGTGTTTCTACACTATTTTAGGCACTTTTCATTTTACACGTTAATTCTGAATTCCGCACCTTTAAGGGCGCTTTTTATCACATAACCGCAATGCTCCATTGATCTCTATGGGACAGACGTTTTGGGACGTATCTCTGCAAACCGTTCTATGTACGGAGTTGAGAGATGGCTCAGTCTTCTTGTCTCCCCTTGCCTAACTATCTGGTGGACATTATCAGTGTCTGGGGGGCTTCAGGGGGATTTGGTTCTGCTTTTGGTACTATGTACTGGGAAAACTACATTTCCCATAAACTTTTCCGGATGGGTTCCCTATACAGTCACCATTTTCTATTCCTTTCTACAAGAGTATTATGCGCAGAGCTTGATCTCCTCTGCTCTCCTCCTCAGGTTAACCCTTCGCTCACCAGATAAGTGTATTTTAGGCTTTCTGGGGTGAAATCTTTAGTTTGGATCTTCCTTTACTGTATTCTGGGCCTTCCAGCCATGATCAAGAGCCTCAAGGACTTAGAGTATACCGTGCCATAGAGAACTTTTTGTCTTCAGGCGGTTCTTCAGACATGGATACCCCCCATTTCCTTCAGGTTTGTGACCCCCTAAGGCGCCTGGTATTCCTGATTCATCTCATTCTTCTCTGGTGGATTCAGATGAGGATTCTGAGGATGTTGTGTGTTCTGAGGGGGATTCTTCCCATTTTCATGGTGATCCCTTCAAAGCTGACCCTGAACTCTCTGCTGAGGGTGTTAAGACAGTTTTAAGCATTCCTTCTACCTCTGTAGAGCCACAGGCTACTTCTGACGTCTGTTTTTCTGCCTAATCCCACTCTGGATCATATTATTCTGAATGAGTGGAAGACTCCTGACAAGCTTCTAGCTCTGTCCAAGAGATTCTCTAAGCTGTATCCCTTTTCTGAAGCTGCATTGTCTCAATGAGCTGCTCCTCCTCAGGTTGATTCTTCCATTTCCAGGCTTTCTAAGTCCACTGCCTTGGCGGTTGCAGATGCTTCAGCTCTTGAGGACTTGGCTGACTGAAAGCTTGAAGCTGTTTTGAAGGCTAATTTCTTTATCGCCAATACAGGTTACTGGTAACTTTGGGTAGGCGATCAGCCCCTTTAAGTAGGCAGGAAGAATTCTGAGAAGTGACTGCTGGGTGGAGCCTACCTCCTTTCCTTAGATTTTGCAGCTAGCCAATCCCCATCCAGTAAGATTTGTTCCTTGGTCAAGACACAAGGCAAGAGAACAGTACTGCTATAGTTTTAGTTTTTTTATTATTTTTCTATTAGATATGGGATACCACCATTAGGCGGATTACAATCACTGGCAATTCCCATCACCCAAATGCAGATAGCTCAGTTTACCAGGTGCTTTTGTGGACATAAGCTCTGGGGGGGGAATCTTGGCTGCAAGTTCTTTCCCCAGGAGTTGCCCACTGATGCTTCTTCTTGAAAAATGGTAGTCTGAAGACAGAAGATCTGCTGAAAAAGATGAGCACCCTTTGAGTGCTGAGGTCCACATGTCCCATGCCTTCCTTCCACACAGGGGTCTCATTTTGAGTTCCTAATACATACTCATGCACTCATTGGGTTTATCTGTATGTCTGTGAGGTGTTTGGAGCAAGTGTATGTGGTAACTTAACCCTTTTGCTGCTGGTTAGCATCTTTTGGGGGAGTTGTGGGCACTTTCCCTACTGGGACCAGTGTTTATTGGGTCTGCTGACCCAATGGTGGGCTTTTGAGTGGTTTTACATTTTGGTATTCACCTTGTTAACTTTGTGTTCCGTGCCTTTAAGGTGCGCATTTACCGGATAGACGCCATTGCTCCATTCACTTCCATGGGACTTTACAGTTTGGGACATATCTCTGCAACCGCTCCACATAGCGAGGTCAGAGATGGCTCATTTGGTTGGTCTGCCCTTGCTGTGTTATCTGGTCAACATTCTGGGCATCTTAGGGGGCTCAGGGGACTTCATGCACTGTTGGGGTACTTTATCAGTGAAACTACAATTCCCATGAACGCTCACTTCTAATTGGCCACTATTCCTCTCCGTCTGCTGACGTGGAAGATGGCTTTTTTTCCTAGCGATTGTATCTGTTTGCTGTTTTGCGGACCTGCATGCCCTGTCCTGTAGGCCACCTTTTTTGGTGTTTCACAAGGACAAGGCAGTGCTTCGCACTTTGCAAGAGTTTCTCCTGAAGGTGGTGTCTTGAGTTCCACATTAATCAGGAAATTGTGGTTCCTTCTTTCTGCCCTAACCCTACTTCTGACAAGGAGAAGGATCTTCACCTGTTGGATGTTGTGCATCGCTCTGAGCCACTGAGGCAGTCTGACACTCCTTTTGTCATTCCTGAGGGTCCCAGGGCAGGGAAGCCTGTTTCCAAGGTAACCATTGCTTCTTGGATCAAGGCCACTATTCGTAAGTCTTACAAACTTAGAAAGAAGCCTGTTCCCTTTCAGGTCACGGCTCATTCTACGAGGTCTATTAGGGCATCTTGGGCCTACAAGAATCAGGCCTCAGCTGATCAGTTGTGCAAGGCGGCCACTTGGTCGTCTGTGCATACCTTCTCGAAACACTGCCTTGTGGATGTGCTGTCATCGGCTGATGCCAGTTTTGGGAGGAAGATCCTGGAAGCAGCCTTACCTGTCTAGGTTCTTCTTCGGTTCTTTGGTGCTTCCTTCACTTTCGAGCCCTGTTGGCTCTAGTTCAGTGTTCTGTGTAACAGTTCCTGGGGTTTGTTTTACCCCTGTTCAGTGTCCGTTGACACTTTGTTGCTATTGTTTAGCTATTCATGATCTGTTGGTTCATTGGTGCTCTGGTGACTTGTGGGCCTGCGCCTGGTCCTTGCCTTTCTTCCCGCCCTGGGGAACTTAATGGTTGGACATACCATAGTTACCAGTAACCTGTATTGGATGACAGAGAAAAGAGGATTGTAGTCTTACCTGTTAAATAATTTTCTCTAAGTCCATACAGGTTACTGGTCTCCTACCCTGTCAAGGGATCGTGCTTGGCTTTCCTGTGGCAGAACGTGGGTGTCACGGGGTGAGTCTGGAATAACAACTCTGGTAAATACAGATACAGTAAAATAATTATCAACATAAAATATATAGCACTTCTCCAACCTTCACAGGGCCAGGTGTAGGGACAGTGACTGGGCACTTCCACAACCCTCACAGGGGCAGGTAAGGATAAGGCACAGGATCACCCGACTGAAAGGAGGCAAGTAACACTCTGACAGAATATATTTACTAGCAGCAAGGATGGTAATAGCTACCAGTACAGGAACAGCTGTTAAGCTCCTGGGAACAGCAGTAAATTCCCCTAGTATGCTAGGGTATATAAGAACAGAGACAGATCTCCCTAGAACGCTTGGGTAATCCAACAGGCAGTGGTAATGGAGACTTCCTAGAATGCTAGGGTAATCAGACAGGCAGTGGTAACAGAGACTCCCTAGAATGCTAGGGTAATGAAACGGGCAGTAGTAACGAAGACTCCCTAGAACGCTAGGGTAGCTGGACAGGCAGTGGTGACTGAGGCACCCTAGAATGCTAGAGTGAACCAACATGCAAAGATGACCAATAGCCCTAGCACGCTAGGGTACCCAATGGCACAGAGCGGACTGGTAGGCAACAGGAAGGCCAGTAGCACGGACTGACACAACTGAGTACTGCTCGGATGGAGGAAATACCAGAGCACAGAGAGTGCGGGCAGAAACAGTAGGCCAAGGGTATAGAGGATCAATAGTCACCCAGAGCCGGGTTAGTATGGAGCGGGCAGTCAGCCAAAGCCGGAGTGTAGATGTAGTCAGGGATCAACGGAGCCGAAGTCAAACATAGCCAGGAGTCATACACAGGAATCGAGCATCGGAATCGCAAGAGCTATAGCGCACAGGTACACCACGAAAGGGCAATTGAGTAAAGGCAGGCTGAGGCCTATAAGGCCTAGCAAGTAGGTGGAGACTCAATCTGGCAATTAGCGGTGGCCAATCAGAATAGTGAATGTGTTTTCAGTGCTACAACCAGGAAGTACGGCAATGTCGCCTGCAAGTACAGTGTCGATGCAATCACGGGTACCGTGATAGTGGGGGTCCTTTAAGGTTCATGCTCACAGGAGTCTTCCTTTACCTTCTTACTACCTAGTCAATAGTTTAGTTTTCAAATCTTACTGTATGGGGATTGACTAGCTGCAAGCTAAGGAGAGGAGGTAGGATCCACCCAGCAGTCACTTCTCAGAATTGTTCCTACCTACTTTAAAGGTGCTGATCGCCTACCTCTAAGTTACCAGTAACCTGTATGGACTAAGAGAAAAGGATTTAACAGGTAAGGCTTAAATCCTCTTTTCACTGCAATTGGTGCATCCATGAGATCCACCTTCAATCCCTTCAAATCCCTGCCCCCCTTCAGGTTCTTCCCTTCTCGCTCCCCTCAGAGACAAGAAAAGGTACAGCTCTTCAATGGGACGGTCCAGTCCCTCTTGGACAAGGGGGTTCTGGCACCGGTTCCACAGCAGGAGAGAGGTTCAGGCTTTTACTCTAACCTCTTTGTCATCCCCAAGAAGGATGCTGGCTGCTGCCCTATCCTGTACCTTAAGACTCTCAACAAATTTGTGATCAAGACCCACTACAAGATGGAGTCCTTGCATCCTGTTATCGCATCAATGTGTTCGGGGGAATTTCTGGCATCCTTGGATCTTCAGGATGCATATCTGTACATCCAGACAGTCAGCAGTACCTCCGGTTTGCCTGCGAAATGGGGCATTTCCAGGTCACTGCTCTCTACTTCGGGGCCACAACAGCTCCTCCAATTTTCAATCGAGTTTTTGATGCAATGATTGCCTTCCTCCACACCAAGGGGATTCAAGTAACTCCTTACATGGACAACCTTCTCCTCAAGGCACCCTCCAGGGATCTTCTGAACCACCAGGTTCAGTAATGTGCTCAGATCCTCCTCCAACACAGTTGGATCCTGAACATGGACAGGTCTTCCCCAGTGCCCTCCCAGAACTTGGTGTTCCTCGGCCTCCGGTTCGACACTCTAAAGAATATGGTTTATTTGACGGAGGATTAGATTCAACAGCTCATCTCCAAGGTGCATTCTGCCCTGTATGGGACGTCTGCTGCGGCAAGGAAGTTCTCCTCTTTGGTGGGGAAGATGATAACCACTGTAGAGGTGGTGCCATTTGCATGGCCCATGCCAGAGAGCTTCAGAGGTTTGTGATCCATGTTTGCAAGGGGAACCCGGATCTTCTGGATCACCCTATCTCTCTCCCTGCGAAAGTGCGACAGACCCTTCACTAATGGTTGGATCTCTCCAACCTGAGGAAAGAGAGACAATTTGTGATTCCATACTGGATCATTGTGACAGTGGACGCCAGCTTACTTGGTTGGGGCCCAGTCTTTGGTCATCTGACTGTTCAGAGCTGTTGGTCACCAGAGGAGACTCATCCTTTCTACATCTTGGAACTCAGGGTGATATCCCATGCTGTGAGGTATTGGTCCTCTCATCTGATGGGTTGCACGGTCCGAGTCCAGTCCAACAATGCCACGGCCGTGGTTTACATCACCAAGTAAGGAGGCACTAAAAGCCCTGCAGCTTGGTTCAAGGTTGACACTCGGTGGATCCTGGGGAGTGGGAACTTCACCCAAAAGTGTTCAACCTCCTGGTGCAGATGTGGGGTCTTCCTTGTATAGACCTGATGGCCACAAGGGACAACCAGAAAATTCAAATGTTTCAATCACGATGGAGGGATCCCCTAGCTTTTGCAGTGGATGCTCTGTCGATTCCATGGAGATTTCATCTGGCCTGCATCGACTTCCTCTGATGCCCTGTGTGCGGAAGATTCGGATGGATGGAGCCCCAGTTATTCTGATTGCACCTTATTGTACCAGAACGCCTTGGTTCCCAGAACTATTGGCCTGGATTTCTTTCGGCAAGGTTACCTGTGGAAGGAGGATGTGAACCATCTGGCTTTGGACGGCATGGACTTAAAAAAGGGCTGTTCTTCTGAAGTGGTCTCCACTGTGATTCAGGCTAGGAAACAAGTTTCTTCTAAACCCTATCATAGGGTTTGGTCTATTTTTCATGTGTGTGGACAGGGATCTGTCCTCACAGGACTTTGATCTTCCAGCTATCCTGTCTTTTTTGCAGAATGGCATGAACATGGGCTTTAGTTCCTTGAAGGTTCAAACCTTGCCTCTCTGTCTTTTTTTCAGAGACACCTTTCCAAAAGTCAAGGTCTTCTTTCAAGGTGTCGCTCGTGCTTTCCTTGCTTATAAGGCTCCCACCCCTCAGTGGAACCTTAATCTCGTCTTGGGAGTTTTGCAGTGGCCTCCTTTTGAGTCCTTGGCTACCATTCCTTTTCACGTGGAAAATTGCTTTTCTTTTGGCAGTAGTCTTTGTCAGTAGAGTTGCTGAGTTGCAGGCTTTGTCCTGCAAACAGCCTTTCCTGGTGTTCCACAAGGAACACGTCAAAAGGCTGTTCTCCGTACCTCCCAGGAATTTCTTCCTGAGGTGGTCTCGAGTTCCACATCAATCAGGAGAGGGATCTCCACTTGTTGGATGTGGTGTGTTGCATCAAGTTCTGTGTGCACCGCACGGAGTCTGTCTGTCAGACTGATGCCCTGTTTGTCATCCCTGATGGTCCATCAGGGATGACAGGTAAGGCGGCATCTAAGGTGACCATTGCGTCCTGGATTAAGTCCACCATCCGCAAGGCTTAAGAGTTCAGGAAGAAACCTGTTCCCTTTTGCAGCGCATTCCACCAGTTCTGCTGGGGCCTCCTGGACCTACAAGAATCAGGCCTCTGCTGATCAGCTGTGCAAGGCTGCCACTTGGTCCTCTGTGCACACCTTTGCCAAACACTACAGTGTGGATGTCCTGGCTTCAGCTGAATCCAGCTTTGGCAGGAAGGTCCTGGAGGCTTGCCTGTCTAGGGCTTTATTTTCCTGTTCCTTATAGTTCTTTATCCTTTTGAGCCCTATTGGCTGTCAGTTATTCAGTGTCCGTTGACACTTTGTTAGTTTGAGCTGTTCCATGTCCTGGATAGTCCATGGGAGCTTTAATATCATGGGACTGGCGTTTGGTCCTTCAGAAAGCCAGTATGAGGATATGTGTAAGTCATACTACCTTTTATTATTGTTATTGAATATTTGTTTTTGGCTACTTCTGTGTGCCCCCATATTTTCTTTTCCGTAGCTTGAGATTATTTTTGTGTGTGCATTCCATTTTGGAGAGAGCTTCCAGGGTAGGAGTGCTCTTTTAATATCCTAAAATTATAAGCCGACAAATTTACAAAGTAAGTAGTGTAGCAATTCCAGGGCAAACCAAATGGACCATGGGAAACAGATAACAATTCCCATCAATTTTTTAAATTGAGCTTATAATACATTGAATGCTACCAAAGTCTCCAACTCATTCCTTTGCAGTCACTGGAGACATTTTAAACGTTCAAGGGGTTAAAGGTATAGTAATGTGGTGCTTTGGAAAAAAAAAATAAATAAATAAAATAATACATATATATATATATATATATATATATATTAGTAAATATATATATATATTTCATGCTGAGTAAATAACCAGTCAGACTTCTTTGTCTCATCAAACCCACCACCCCCCAAAAAAAAAAAAAGTATGAAAGGTGAATTTCATTGGTCATTATGGAGAATTTCTGTAAATCAACTGTAAAGCTCTCCAAGCAATTAAAGGAGCAGTACGTTTTGAGTCCAAATAAGAACCTGGGCTCCTTTAATTATCCTCCAGTGTACCTTACAGATCATAGTGACTTGCATGGCTGAGCGAGGTCAAGTGAGGCATTCGTGGGAGATGACTTTCCTCCATATAGAAGCCCATTGACTGTTCTATAGTGTTCGTTAAAAATAAATCTGCCAAGAAAACCTCGCTTGTTGCTGATGCCTCCCTGCCATGTAGATCATCATGGTCTGCAAGGCTTATCAGAGTCCAGCAGATGACTTAAAGGAACTCTATTCCCATAGCTTGAGGCACAGTCTAGTATTCAGAATGGTCTAGTACTGCCCCTTTAGAAAATTGTTTGTTTGGTCCTGAATTGTTTCACTTCTGCTTTGTAGATATACCGCTTTATTTTGGTCTGTGTGTGTTTTGCTCTTGCCAGTAGAAGTGTTCAAGTTCAGTAGCACTGCTTTTTCATTGTTTCTGACAAAAGTGATCAGTTAGTTATTTAATTTATTTTTATTCTCTTTAGTGAGAAGCTTCCTGAGGTCATATCGCCAGAGACTTGGAACCAGAATAACCATAAAGGCTCTGGCAGGGAAGAAGAGGAGGAGGAGGAGAAGTGTTCAGATTTCAATGCCGTTTATCCTGCAGGTATCCTACTTGTTTGTAACAATTGTGTGGCGTACAGAAAGCTTATATCAGACCAGACACCAACTGTGCGAAAATGGGCAACACGCAGGCAAAATGAACCTGTTGAAGCAAGAATGCAGCGACTAGAGAGAGAGCGCACAGCTAAGAAAAGCAGGCGTGACAGTGAAACACCAGAGGAGAGGGAGATGAGAAGAATGAGGGACAGAGAGGCAAAGAGACAGCAGAGAATGCAGGAAACAGATGAGCAACGTGCAAGGCGCCTGCAAAGAGATCGCGAAGCCATGAGGCAAAAAAGAGCCAATGAGACTCCAGAGAAACGCCAAGCAAGACTCATCCGAGAACGAGAGGCCAAGAGGTTGAAGCGTAGATTAGAAAAAATGGACATGATGTTGCGGGCACAATTTGGGCAGGACCCAGCCGCCATGGCAGCTTTAGCAGCCGAAATGAACTTCTTTCAGCTTCCAGTAGGAAACTCTGATCTGGAACAGCAGCTACTAGGAAAGATGGCATTGGAGGATCAGAATAATGGAACTTTGCACTGACACTTGATAAGGGTTTTCTTTTATTGTATTGCAGACTGTGCTTGTCTTCAACACAAGGGGACAGCTAGAGAAGAGGACAGATTGAATATAAAGATATTTCCCCCCTTCCATATGCTCCTGTATGTGAGCGGAAAGTCCCTGGGAAGATCGTCTTCTGACCCCCTCAGTGTTGTTAGTGTTTAATGATTGCTCAGGAGTACAAAGCTGCTGGAGAGGAAAGCAAGATGTGTGCTCTTCCTCAGACAGACTGGGAATAACTATTAAACCCTGTAAGGTCAGAGGGGGGTGCAAAGTATTGGAAAGCAGTGTGTTGCACACCCCTCCGGTTTTTAGAGTTAAATAACTTGTTTCTTGTGCTTCTTTGTGTATCATGCCTCGATACAGGTTAAGAAAGGCACAGGCTCTGCTGCATTTCATCAGCTAAACAGACTGGATCGCCTGGAATCTGAGTTGCAGCTATTGAGCTTGTGCTATGTTTTAAACAGGGTATAAAATATAGAATTCTATCAGTGGTTGGATGGTTCCTTTGTGCTGTGTAACAGACAGAGCTATGTGGCCAGTGAGTTGTATGTGTGTAATACTACTTGTTGCACATCTGGCTTTGCGCAGTGAGGCAGATGTATAATTGCAAAACTGGGCCATAGCAACTGCATCATAAATTAAAAAACAAAAAAAATACAATTTAAAAAATTATATATATAAAAAAAAGATATGTCGACTCCTTTTATTGTGTTGCAATGTGTAGGATACCTCTGGCACTCAGAGGGTTAAACTGCTTTCTTTTCTGGTCACCAGGTAGTTAGAGATTATGGGAGAGGAAGAGGTTTACTTGTGTGCACTCTGATTCAAACATTCAAAGAGAAAATAATTAATAATAAAAATAAATTTATTTAAAAATAAACTTCCAAACATAATTTAATGGATAGAAAAAAAGGTTAAAATAGCTCAGAATCGGATTCTCCAATAATTATGCGCTAGAATATAGCTACCTTTTGAATAAAGATATATCTTTTTATGGTGAGGTTAGTTCGACATAGTAGAAACTCATCCTCCTATATAATAATTCACTAGGATGTTTGTAAGAAGTCGTCATGCGCGGTAGAGACAGCCTGAACGCACAGAATGCTGGGAAGTGTAGGAATGGTGGGAGCATTCCGTGCTTTCAGCCATTCTGTACAGTGCATGACTGCGTCGGCAGCAGGACGCAGAGCAGGGCAGACCTCTTAACCCTTTGAGTGCCAGAGGGGTAAGCATTGTGGCACTCAAAGGGTTAACATCACCCGGACCTTGTCCCTTGTACATGGGCTTTTACACTAGTCATGTATAAAGCTGTGAAACAGGCTCAACATGGTAAACTCTAATTCATCATAAGGTAATTGCCCTTACGGTCATGAAGACGGTAACTAATCCATATATATTAAATCACCTTATCGATAACTGCCGACAATGAAATACATAATAGTTCCCCAGGGATTTTGGCAACTGCAGGGTAGAAGTGGCCCCCAAGTGCCATTACTACATGCCTTTGGATGTGGACTGCTAATGTGATAAACATCCCTTCGATGGCCTGGATTCAGTCTTTAGCCGATGCGGGACCCCCTGACATCGCAACGCTTCAGTCAATGGGATAAAATATACTGCTTAGGAACTGGAGGAGCTCATTATAAAGGAGAGGAGGAGAAAATAAAGTGTAGCTACAGATTACCAAATAATTAACCCTAACTGGATGATGGTAGCAATGCAAGTCTCCTGCACATCGAAACATATACTTTCAGAATCTGAATGGCATTGGCATTAATCCTCTCTCATCGGACTTAAAAGCTGTCCTACATCTCGTATATGTATGGTGGTGGTGTGAACTACTTTCATTGTTCGTATTTCTATATTATAGTAAGGAGGCCTAACCTTGTGGTTATAGCGTTACCTCACCAACCACATAATGACTCAAGCAAGAGGCTGTATAGCCTAACTGACTGGGGGCCAATTCCTTCCCACCAAAAGTTACACCTTATTAGAAATTCTAAACACTAGGGATTGTGTATTGATCAATGTGGGGAATACTGTGGAGAATCTAATTTCTGAATATTAAAATCTAGTTTTCTTATTTTACGGTGAGGGAAAAAAAATCATTCCTCTGACCTAAAATTCATGCGGTCAGAGGCGCCCCACATACAGGACACTCACACTGGCTGCCTCAGCCTTATAAAAAGGTATATGGGAGACGATTCCAGTGTTCCCGACATGTTTCGGCATCATCGCCTCTGATGCACCACTGACCACATGAGTTTTAAGTCAGAGGAATGATTCTGAATTTTTCCCCTCCTTACTTTAATATTGCAGTACAAACAATGAAAGTAGCTCACGCCATCACCATACATATATGAGATGTGTGACAGCTTTTATGTCTGATGAGAGAGGGGATTAATGCGAATACCATTCAGTTTCTGAAAGTATACGTTGCAATGTTTGGGAGCCCCGCATTTTTTCCATTGACTGAAGCGTTGCGATGTCTGGGACTCCCGTAACAGCTAAAGACTGAATCCAGGCCATCGAAGGGATGTTTATCACTAAAGTAATGTTGTAGTTTCAGAGACTATCAGCCATTACCACTGATACACAATGTCAATGTGAGCATCGAGTAGGTGGTCCAGTTGTATAGGTACTGTCTGGGAATCAGCAAAGTTTGGGAACAGATCTAAAGTTCGTAGCATTCCGCATCCAAAGGCATGTAGTAATGGCACCTGGGGTCCACTTCTACCTAGCAGTATCACTGGTGAACTATTATGTACTAGTGTAAAAGCCCGTGTACACAAGCCAGCGTTCTGTGAGTTTGGGCAGTCTCTACTGCGCATTACTGCAAAAGGCTGTTTACACGGACCAGTATTCTGTGCGGTCGGGCAGTCGCTACTGCGCATGACTGTATCGGCAGTCTTTACTGCGCATAACTGCATCTGACAAAGATACATCTGGCCTTTTATACTATAGGATTTCATTGTAGTTAGATATCGATAAGGTAATTTTAATATATATGGATTAGTTAGTCATTCATATGAACATAAGGGTAATTTCCTTAATTTGAATTAAAGCGTTTACCACATTCACAGCTTTATAGTTTTATACATGATGAGTTTCTACTATGTCGAACTAGCCTCACCATAAAAAGATGTCTTTATTCAAGAAGTAGCTATGTTCTAGCCCATAATTATTGGAGAATCTGATTCTGAACCATTTTAATCCTTTTTTCTGTCCACTGGATTCTGTTTGGAAGTTAATTTGAAAATAAAGTTATTTTCTTTTTGAGCGCTAGAATCAGAGTGCACCCGAGACATTTTCCTTCTCCCATATTCTCTAGTTGTTAATCGTATGCTGGGGTAATACCTGAGCGCTCTAAGTTTAACTGGTGTTGAACCAATGATGTGTGTCCTTAACTCTGTGTTTTGTTGTTGTTGTTTTTTTTTTGTTTGTTTTTTTGTTTTTTTTTATAGGGTATTATCACAATCACTTTCTCCTGTCTACCTTAGGAGAGATTGATATTAGTCCTTACAATTAGACAGTGCAGTTTTACACATTAGCTGGTCTCCAGGTAGTGCTTGTCCTATCACTTACTACGTAGAGCCTCTTGGACACCAGTTGCCATTGTTAAAGGGATAGTAATACTTCGTTTTAACTTTATTTTATTTTGTAGGCATTAAAAAAACATGAAGAATGATATAAGTCTTATCTCTCAAACCTTTATGGTTTAAGAGATATTCACAAGCAAAGTTCCCCTCCCGCCCCTTTTACCTAGTGTAAGCCATCTCTTTTCAGAAGTGGAATGCAGTCCATAGACCAGACAGATAACAGCAAGGGTCAATATTCTTCCTGTCAGAACAATGAAGGCCCTGTCCCCTTGACAAGCTTTTCAGGTTTTTCCCTTATCTTAATTGAAGATTGTCCCTCTCTGCAATCTACCTGGACACCTCCCTTCTGATCTGGCTGAGCAGTGTTACATCAGTAAAAGGGGCAGGAGGGGAACACTTTGTCATTGAATTACTCTTGAACTACAACTCTGACAGAATTGAAATAACACTCTCCAAAGTCCAAAAACTATGAAGATTTATTAGAGCTGCTTTTATTATGAAACATTACTATCCCTTTAACCGTTAAAATCAAAACATTTGTGCTGTAATAACTATTTAATGACAAAAATAAAACTCCCAGAGTACATTTTTTTCTTCTCTGCAAGAAAACACTAACCCATTCTTATTTTTCATTAAGAACATTTACTGCTTCTTAAAATGGGGTTGTTAACCCCTTGGATGCCAGAGAGGTAGCCAAAGCATTGCAGTGGATTGGATGCCTTCTAGCATTTACAGTGTAAAAAGCCAAATTCCTATCCTTTATGGGATTTTTATAATGCAGTTGGTTTGTCCCAGAATTTCTCCCCTTTTATTTACACATATGCCCCAGACATGTGGTGGGTGATCCTCTTCCCAGCTTGCGTTGGACTGTAAGCCAATATCCAAGCTTGCATGTACAATTGTTCTCTAATTGTCACACCTAGATAGTTTACGTATTATTCGCCTTTAGAAAGAAAACATTGATAAAAACATCAAATGAGTTTAACCCCTTAACGACCGGGGAATCCGGAAGCGGACGTGACTTAACGACCACGGAGCAATTTTTTTTTTTATTGCTCCGTTGCGTTCCGGACTCCCCGAACGGCGTGCAGCCGCGGGGGGGGGAGCCCGGAACTCGATGACGGTCATAGTACGTCATCGGTCGTTAAGTCAAATCGACCCTTGACATACTATGACTGTCAAGGGTCGTTAAGGGGTTAATTGCCTTGACCTAACCTGTTCGTTGCATTTGGCCATGTTTGCTGTTTTGCAGAATTGCAATATTCAGCTTTGTGGAGGTAACCATTTAGGCTTCCTAAACTGCATCACTGGTGCAAATGTCACATTGTTTCTTGTGGTTTAGCTGCTTGAGTTGGCTTTTCAGGCAGTTAATTACTATATGTTTGTTTTTTGTTTTTTTTGTTTGTTTTTTGCAAATGCACACTCCAAAGAAGAGTGGTGAATGCAAAGCGACACTTTTTTTGTCAAATTAATTGCACTTCTTGCTTAAATGGTACAGGTACCCCAAACAGCAGGCAATTTTGGGTTTGTTTCTGCTCTTAGTACTCTGTTGTGGGGGAGATACATTAAGGTTTGATGCAATGGAAAGCATGTCTGGCGATGTGTGGAGATCACTTTTCCATGGAGAATGAAGTACAAGAATTATATATTCACAAGGCTGTTGTAATGCTAGATGTTGTAGGGGATTGGAGTGGATGCACTCTGACTTCAAGTGTAACTTTCATCTGCTATAAAGTCGCCCCTGCTATAATTAAGCAGGTAGCGATTAGCTTTAGAATATATATTTTACCTCTGAAATTAACGCCATTCTAAAGAAATCCTTCATTTTAGGAGACCGAGACTGGAACCCAGGCTACAGCGCAGACATCTTGTCTGCACGCCAGCAATGTCAGTCCCGGTCTCCTTTGAGAAGTATAGAAGTTACCACATAGTAAGCTTAAGGGACTGATAGCGCAGGTGCACAGACTGTGCTAACCCGGCCGTCAGTCTCCTACAATTAAGGATTTCTTTAGAATGGCATAAATTTCAGAGGTAAAATATACATTCTAAAGCTAGTGGCTACCTGTTTAATTATTGCAGGGTGACTTTATAGCAGATGAAAGTTCCGCTTTCAGCACAAAAAACGCTACCAGCCCTCCCTAGAAGAGATGAGGAACACATTGCTCTAGAATGCAAAGGGTTAAGGACGTGCAGCTGCTGTCGTTGCTCTCCAGTAAAGACAAGAACCTGTCCTCAGTGCATCCATAGAAAGCTATGGGAAGATCCCAACTATGCCATCACAGGTTGGTGAATTTAGAACTATGCAATCCAACAGCATAGCCATCTCTATAGTGAATGTGGCGAATGGCTACATTTAAAATATGCATACAACAATGGCTCACTAAGCTGCGTTTCAATATGCAAATGAGTAATTGTCAATGTAGACACAACATCGTAAACCTGGTTATGTCGGTGTGTTCCCAGTGATATGATGAAGGTGGAATTGAAATTGATGCAAATATGCCAACCTTGAACTTTAGAGCAGCTGCCCCCTAGTACTTCAAAATCCCTTATTAATAGTCTTTAAGTTTAGATGTCAGGGCACACCAACAACTCAGCTTTTCAGGAGATCTCTCCTTGATCACAGGTGGGATGGTCATAGTGGAAAAATATCCATAATCCTTTCTTGTTGATGTGCCTTGAGAATCACTGATTGATGCACTAAGAAAAAGTGGTCACGTTCTGGAGCAAACCAGCTGAACTATAGGGAACAAATACAAATCCCCATTTACTCCAAATCTTTGGAGACCTCTATAGCAATTAAAACATATTGGACATTTTTGAATGTTTATTTATTTGCTTGTGGTTTGCTACAACACTATCGCTAACTACAACAGCTGTCCTAAGAAATAATGGCAGGAGATTGGGATCTTGTTATAAAGACTCATGTCTGCCTCAGTGGATATATATAGTACTTGCCAACCCTTAAAGAACCAGAGGGCTGTGCAGTGCACTGTAAGGCAATGTTACCCTCTCTGGCCTTACAAAGGGTTACAGATTAATTCTGGGGAATTGGTTGATGCAGAATTGACTCGTAGTGGCTAGTAGGATTCTTTGCCCACATTTAAAGTTATTTGTTTGTTTAACTGCCATTCTGTTCAAGGACTTTGGAATGCTGGACTACCATCAACCTTTTGTGTCGGGTCTCACCACAATAACAGTTATAGCATTATTGGCTATGTTGTACACACTTTTGTCTATTGCACATTCTCTTATTTAAAATCTCTTTCCAGCACCCCCTCTATGCTAATCAAAAAAAAAAAAAGTCTTCAGATTTTATTTAATATTTCCAGGTTTGCCAAAGCCATCTTGCTCCACACCTAAATCGATCTATGTCTAGTGGTTGCACCCTGAAGTGGCAGGTTGGCTTAATTGTAGGAGTGTGTGAGTGGGGGGGTAACTTCTGATTTCAGACACCAAAACAATAAAATAATGTGCACCACTTCACAGGGCTGGTGTTCTACATTCAGTAAGCTAAAGTGTTGCAGTTCTTGAGCAAAACAGCTGTACCATAAGGCAGGAATGCTGAAACTATCCTCTAATGTAGCTTCCCCCTAACAGTTCAATATCTCCTCCATTAACCCCTTAATGGTGGGCCGATCCGAGAGTGGAGGAGGACCACAGCACTCCCTTCCCCCCCCTCCCCCCGGCAATGCTTTCTGGGATGGCAGGGGGGTGCAGCTGTGCTGTCATCCCATAATTCCATGGTGTTCCAGGACCTTCACCATTGCTTAACCCTTTGAGTGCCAGAGGGGCACGTATCACATTGCGAAAGGGTTAACATCTGGACCAATGCGGCGGTCCTGGCACGTCATGTGGTGTTAAGGAGTTAAACACACGTGAATGTCATTCTGGTAGCTCCTACAGAATGACTGAAACACTGACTGATTCACCTGTGTTCATTTGAGGAGATCCTGAAAACCTTCTCTGTTGGGGGAGGTGTCTGAGGACCGATTTGAACACTCCATCCATATGACACAATTAAAAAAATAAAAAATCCTCCTTTAATGCGGCTTTTGAACCCTTCAATACAAGGTCTTTAGAGCTTTGCAATATGTTGGAGACCTCTAACATTCAAGGAGTTAAAATAAAGGTTTAACCCCTTTGAGTGCCAGAGAGGTGTCCGAAAGCATTGCACTCAAAGGGATAAATTGGTGGCATTTTCATCTTCCCTCTGAGGCAAAAGGTTTGCACCAGAATCGCATTTCTTTGGCTTATTAACCCTTTGAGTGCCAAAGTGGTACGCAACGCATTGCAGGGCAATGCGTTGTGTACCCCTCTGGCACTCAAAAGGATTAAATATGCTCCAAAATGCTAACGCACAGCTGCTTTTATGTCATGACACATAAGGGTGGGTTTCTGTTTAAAGGTTTCACCAAAGCTGTAGCAATAAGTGCAGGTGAGTCTGTGGCCCTGCTCTGAGAGGGTACTATGAATGAAGTGGCCATTGTTTCCCATAAAAGGTAACGGAGTGCACAACTCTACCTCTGGAATGGAAGTGACTACATATTATTATTTATTATTTTTATTATTATTAAATGCATATAAAGCATATCACTTTTTTTTTCCACTTGGTGGTTGGGGGGGGGTTAACTTATTTTTATTAGCTTGGGTTTTGTTTAAACCACACTTCCGGATCAATGACCGCATATTCAAACAAAAAATGAGGCGTTTAGGGGCAAACCATATGTACTGTAGGGGAGGAAAAATACATTTCCATTGATTTTTAACTCTTTGCATGCTTCAGAGGTCTCCAACACATTGCGAAGGGTTGAAATCCTCATTTAAAAATCAACTGGAATTTATAGTTCTCCCCTACAATGCCAATGGTTTGCCCCAGAATGCTTCCCCTATTCTTTTGTACAGCAGTAGTAATACAAGTGCAATTCATCCAATGCTCTTTATTAAAGTAACCATCCATTTAACTTATTATGGAAGAACATTCTAGTGACACCATTTGAGGTCTGTCCTTGTGCCTTTCTTTAAGAGTGCATCTTCAGTCAGTGCTGGATGTCCTGTCCATGGAGTCACACCTGACAGTTGCTAGCAAGGACACAGACTCTGCTCACTGCACATGGTAATCTTAAAGGGATAGTAATACTTCGTTTTAACTTTATTTTATTTTGTAGGCATTAAAAAAACATGAAGAATGATATAAGTCTTATCTCTCAAACCTTTATGGTTTATGAGATATTCACAAGCAAAGTTCCCCTCCCCGCCCCTTTTACCTAGTGTAAACAATCTCTTCTCAGATGTGAATCTGGTTGTATGACAGTACAGATAACAGAAGGGGACAATCTTCTTCTTATGAGAACAATGAAAGCCCTTCCCCCCTTGACAAGTTTTTCAGCTTTTTCCATTATCTTAACTGAAGATTGTCCCTCTCTGCAGTCTACCTGGGCATCTCCCTTCTGATCTGGTTGAACAGGGGGGGAAACTTTGTTTGTGAATATCTCTTAAACCATAAAGGTTTCAGAGATAAGACTTACATCATTCTTCATGTTTTTTTTAATGCCTACAAAATAAAATAAAGTTAAAACGAAGTATTACTATCCCTTTAACTGTTTGGACCAGAGAGGGGTGCAGAATATTGCTTTGCAATGAGTTGAGTAGCCCTCTGGTCCTTCGAAGAACAAGAGCTCTTAAAGGGATAGTAATGTCTGTATTAAAGAGGAACAATCACCTTCATAATATTGCCCCCAATCCCTTTCCTAATGTAGGGATATGTAAAGCGATACTGTTA
Organism: Rhinophrynus dorsalis; assembly: GCA_037306005.1. Taxonomy (NCBI): domain Eukaryota; kingdom Metazoa; phylum Chordata; class Amphibia; order Anura; family Rhinophrynidae; genus Rhinophrynus; species Rhinophrynus dorsalis. The sequence goes on from CM074722.1 coordinate 317,827,104, forward strand.
TTATGATGAAAGTCTGCGTTAAGCGAAGCTTTTTTATCATAAAAACAGTATGTCTTTACATATCGTTACATGAGGAAAGGTCTTATTACGAAGGTGATAGTTCCACTTTAACGTTTAGCTCAGAGTTCTTCTGTATGGTTTTTATAACATGTATCACTATGTTTAATTACAGTTCTGTAGTTCAAAAGATATTCAAGCTGAAAGGATCCCCCTCCCACCCCTTCTGGCTATGTCACGCTGCCTCTTTGTCTGGTAGATGGAGAGCGGCAAGGGACAATCTTCAGTAAGCAAAAGGAAAATCCTGCCTCCTTTGTCAAGGTGGGCAGGGTTTTTCCTTACTGACTGAAGATTGTCCCTCTCTGCGAACTGTCTGGTCCCACCACCGGATTGCAGCGCTAAGGGTAGGCGGGTAGAAGGGGGGTCTATTCAACTTGAATAGCTTTTGAGCTATTATTATTCTTTATTTATTTAGCCCAACTTATTCCGCATCGCTGTACAATAGGGGGCAGCACTGTACAAACATGTAAGTAATTAAGCGCTTTGAGTCCCACTGGGAGAAAGGCGCTATATAAATACTAGTTATTATTATTATTATCATTAATTAAACATAATAGTACATGTTATAAAAACCATATAGAAGACTCTGAGCTAAACTTTAATATAGACATTACTATCCCTTTATAAATATCCTACAGTTATCTAAACACAAACCTTGTACTCCTTGCTAGCATCTGTTTAACCCTTTGAGTACCAGAGGGCACTTAAAGGGTTAAAAAAAAAAGTGATTGTTCTGCATTGTCTTTAAATGTGTTGCGTAACCCTCTGGCACTCAAAGGGTTAAGCTTTTCAGTGTTGGTTCAATTGCTGATTAAGCTCTGATGCACAGAGAGACTTTCACGTTTCCAGATATGTCAGTATGTCCTACCTAAACAATGCATTTGCTGGACTTTTGGCTAACATGAAACAGCGCCAGTTTTGAATGAAGTGTTCAAATATACCAAAAAAAAAAAAAAAATCAAGGTGACATGTCCACTTTAACTGGACTGAGATAAAGTAACTATACACATGAAGTGTCATCTCTTCACATGTCTGGGTACACGTGCATTAAAATTAAATTCTAAGAGTAGATTGTAGGGAACTTAAAATAACTACATTTTACATATGCTAATTGGAAGTGCATGAACCAGATTTCATTTTTATGTGTTAATGTCCCTTTAAAGTATGAAGTGGACTCCTGTTTTCGTTTGAAAGTATAATAAAGAAAATAAGAAGAAATTGTCATGTTCGCCTCCCATGGATATAATATCAAGGTCTAATTGTAGAGGTTATCCCTTGAATAAAGGCTTGAGAGAGAGAGTGTCATGAAGGACCCTGAATGCATTCACACTGCACACATCACTTGCATGAATGCTTTTCATATACTTTATCTGAATTCGAACCTATAGCATCCTTTTCAGCATCACTCCCTTATCCCTTTGCATGCCTTATGGATGTGCATTGCTCCAAACCACCAAGCACTACACAATTTTCCCCTTAGCTCTGTATCATGTTTGATACATTTTGTGCACTCCCAAGGGAACAAGGCTGGGGGTGAGGCAGAATTTATGGGGATTTGTGGCTGCCACTTGCCCCCAGCCTTGTTCCCTTGCCCACTGTTAGCCACAGATCCCCATGGGCACTGCCTGGGCAAGAGAATAAGGCTGGGGTGTTAGGCAGTGTATGTGGGGTAACACACAATGGTGATGTTCCCCATGCTGCCCCACAATATACAACTGTATCATGCTGCCCCTTCCCCCGTAAAGTTCGACATATGGTGGCATATTAATGCAACATGCCTCCCACTGCAAAATCTGACATGTCCCCCCCACACACACACAGAGTTAACCCTTTGAGTGCCAGAGGGGGTATGCAACTCATTGTTTTGCAATGTTTTCATACCCATCTAGCACTGAAAGGCTTAATAGCTGACATATGCTGCTGCATAACTTTTGCATCTGTGTAGGAAAAAAAAAAAAAATGTATATTTTGTTTAAATAAAATCAGACCTCACGGCACCGGGACCCCTCCTGATGTCCTCCTGGCATTGATCACCTATCCAAGTTCAGTCCTCAAGGGCCACCAAGAAGTCAAGGATGTAAGGATTTCCCTGATTAAGCACAGGTGAGTCAGTCATAATGAATGAGCCACTGATTAACTCACCTGTACTTAGGGAAATCCTTAAATCCTGGCCTTTTGGTGGCTCTTGAGGACTGAACTTGGACATCCCTGGGATAGGTGATCAAAGCGGTGAACAGGGGGGGCGTGGCCTGACACTCATGGCGCTAGCAGCATAATTTCTGTGCTCCGGTACATCCTTAAGTTTACTTTTAAGTTTAACTAGTCCTGCTTATACCCTTTCACTAACTGGGAACCCCTAGTGTTCTTGACCGAATGAAGTCGAAAAAAAAGTCTTCCGCAACCCGAACAGGCACTATTAAGGGCTACTTTGCTCAAGAACAGGTCACAGCGCCTTCTACCTCTTCGCGCCCTTCTACTCCAGACGAGCAAGAAGAAGACGCCATTTCCCCTGGTGGCCGAGGCTCGGACGACACGCAGGCTATCATGGCTAGTGACATCTCCCTCTCCGCAAGCGAATCTGCACCAACAACTAAAGCGGACCTCTTACATTTGGCTACCTCACTCCGGGATGACTTTCGGAGCTTCGTGGACGATATCAAAGAGGCTTTCCGCTCCGAGATCGCTGCCATCAGGGCTGATTTGGTTCAGATTCAAACCCGGGTCTCTACCATGGAACAGAAAAACTCTAAACTTGAGGAGCGTTTCACCGTGCTGGAGCAGAAGTCTGCTACACAAACGGACCAAGTCCGCCATCTAATGACCCGTCTGATGGACCTTGATAACAGGGGACGGAGGTGCAACCTGAGGATTAAAAATCTCCCCGAAACGGTTCTAACCTCGGACCTTAAATCGGTTGTCACGACATTTTTCACTGATCTCCTGGGAGAATCGCATACGGATCCGATCAATATAGAGAGGATCCACAGAGCTTTGAAACCCAGGGACAATAACTCCCCAAGGGATGTCATAATGTGTCTTCATAGATATGAAATCAAGGAGCTGATAATGAAGAAGGGACGTGACCAACCCTCTTTACATTGCGCGGGAGCTGAAATCCAGCTCTTCAACGATCTGTCGCCTTATACCCTCCAGCTTAGGAGAGAAATCAAGCCCTTGACAGAGCATCTTCGCACTCTTCAAATCAGATACCGATGGGGCTTCCCCTTCGCCCTCACGGCTACCCTCAACGGTTCTACCGCTACTCTATTCGCACCGGAGGAGGTGGCCTCATTTTGTGCAACCTTAGGCATATCTATGCCTGCCCCGGCTGAACACCCTTCTACCCCACCTCACGCACGATCGCACAAACGCTTGGAGTGGTCCCCGGGCTCACCGGCTAAGCGATCCAAACAAAGAAAACTAGAGATGGGACCATCTACCCTTGCTTCGACACCTGCTGAAGTGGCCTGGACCTGAAGTGTTCATAGAGTTATCTCTGCGGTTCTATTTCTGCCACGACCTATGTGGACTTTTCGGGCCATGGGATGGACGCACTCATGGGGCCTAGTGGTTTGCTCTGCGGACTGTTGACCTTCTTCATGGGACTCTCCCTGCCTGAGGTACTGTTTAAAAGTTACATATGTTTGGAACATTTGCGAGCATGTTGCTTCGCTTTACACGAATAATCCCTGTATTACTGGGACACAGATTGCACCCAGCTGACAATAGAGACTATTGTTTGATGTTTAACCTGTCTCATGGGACTATTGAAAACTACAAAGCAGAAGGGAGTTACGTATTTTTCTTAACTATACCTGTGGGTTTATGCGGGAGGTGGGAGGGGGAGAGGCGGGGGAATACGAGATACCGTGTAGAGCTTTGCTATAATAAATGTCATTTACTACCTTTTTATAAGGCTTATTGATGTATAATGTTTTTTTTGTTTTTTTTTTTATTCTCTGTGGGTAACACGTTGGTGGAGGGGGTTAATTGGACTGTTGAGAGCGATTGGTCGGGACCCTATCTAGGGACCATATCTTCCTCTGGCACTCATATTGGGACCCTGTTGGGAGACTGGATCTTTCACCGGCTCTCATCTTGGGACGACATTTAATTCTAGGGTGCCCTCTCGATCTGGCCCGAGGTCCCGATTGTCGCTCTCTGCATCCATTTTTGGCATACTGGCCGGGGGTTGGCCCCCCTGAGCTACCTCCCGCGTCCTACTATGCACTTTCAATATTGTCTCCACTACCATAGTACTCTAAACAGAGCCTTATGTCAGCTTTGGTCCCCCTCTCGACTTCTGCAATTCCCCTTCTACCTGAGTGTACTCGACCTACTCCCTCTTGGGATGCTCCCGCGCGAATCTCTACCCATGGAAACCCCATTCACTTTCCTTATATATTAGTTTCTCTTTGCTATTTGCCGCTCACTTATATTTTACCTCCTCTTAGGCCTTTCCCCCTTACATCACTATCATGTGCAGGCCTGCATTCATTCATTTCTCTATAGGATGTTTCCGGACACTATTTCCCCCTTACTCTAAATTCCCATCATGACTATACACACTCCCCGTGACAATCTGTCACCCCAGTCCGACTTGCTCTTCGCTTCTGAGTTCTTTCTGTCTTGTCCTGCCGGACTTCTTGTATATCTGTCCTTCCTGGTATTTCCTTCTTCGCTTCTCCTTCCTCATTTTCTCTTACCCCCTCTGACTCTCTCCCCATATTTCTCTCTTCCTCCTCCTATCTTCCAGGTGGGCGGTTCTCTCGGTGAGCTGGGGGGCTCAGGGACTGACTCATGGTCCATCTCGCTATGTTGCATCTAAAGGTGACCTCGCTCAATGTCAGAGGTTTGAACACTCCTGAAAAGCAATCCAGCCTTTTGCGAGATTGTAAACGGCTTAAATCAGATATGGTTTTTATACAAGAAACCCATTTTAAACGTCAGACACATCCTCCTCTCTCTAACAAATTCTTTCCGCACACATACTTTTCCTTATCGCTTGAAAGGAAACGGGGTGTTGGAGTCCTGATTCACTCGAAGGTCCCATGGACCATGTTAGATTTACTGACAGATGAAGAGGGGCGGTACATCTTTGTGAAAGGTAAGATTCATAATCGATTATTCACTCTTGCGAATGTGTACTGTCCCAACCGCGCACAAATCTCTTTCCTTAGGAATGTACTGGCTAAACTTGACTCTTGGGCAGATGGTACCCTTCTACTGGGAGGTGATTTCAATCTGGCTATCAATCCAACATTAGACACTTCCTCGGGGATAACCCCTTTCCGCCTTTCCCACCTTAGCCAACTGCGAAGAGCTTTGCATAACATGTGCCTTTTAGATGCATGGAGGATTTTACATCCTTCTGATCGCGATTACTCTTTTTTTTCCGGCTCTCATTCATCATATAGTCGCATAGATTACATTTTCCTTCCGCATTTCATGTTACATCACTTGATTTCCGCGGATATTGATCCAATCTCCTGGACCGATCACTCCGCGGTTTCAATCACCTTTAATCTCCCAGATGTTGGGCGACCTGAGAGAATATGGAGACTTAATGATACCCTTTTACACGACAAAGGCATTATACATTCCACCTCTAAGGCTATCCAGGATTACTTTTCGACTAATTATTCTTCTGATGTCTCGGTTCCAATCACATGGGAAGCACATAAGTGTGTGATTCGGGGCCGTCTTATTCAATTGGGTTCCCAAAAAAATAGGGAAAGAGCTAAATCTTTCGATAGACTTCTCTTGACCATCAAGACTCTGGAATCCGCTCACAAAAAGTCCCTTTCCGAAGCAGATTTGGGCTCCCTTCAGTCAGCGAGGGCATCCCTGAACTTAAGGCTCAGGGCCTCATTTCAAAAATCCTACATGTGGCATAGATACCATAAATACACCCAAGATAACAAATGCGGTAAGGCCCTGGCACATTTTGTTAAATCTTGCAGACTGAAATCTTATGTGCCATGTATTAAGACCACACAGGGTGTTTCCTGCACGACATATCCCCAAATTGCTTCTGCATTTCGTGACTATTATCACTCACTTTATAATCTCCCCCTTGAAACCCATACCCCTGATACTCACCGCACTGTTATCCAAAAGTTTCTCGACAAAGCTTCTTTACCGTCACTTTCGACTGAAGCCCAGGAATCCTTAAGTGTCCCGTTCTCCGACACAGAAGTCTTAGATGCTATCCGGGCATTGCCCTTAGGGAAAAGTCTGGGCCCTGATGGGTTCACAGCGCCTTACTACAAATCTTTTTGTCATCTACTAACTCCTCATCTAACCCATTCATTCAATGCAGTTCGTGAAGGAGCCCCTTTCCCTAAACAAGCTCTAGATGCCACTATTGTGGTCTTACCTAAACCGAATAAGGATGGGTCCTTATGCAGCAATTATCGACCGATTTCACTATTAAATATAGACGTAAAGATTTATGCTAAGATTTTAGCTAATCGGTTGAAATCCCATCTCAATCATTTACTTCATTATTCCCAGGGTGGCTTCACGCCAGGTAGGCAGGCATACCATAACACTGCAGCGGTGATATCGCTTGTCCAAAAGGCAGTTCGACAGGGTTTTCCGGCTATCTTTTTGAGCACCGACGCAGAGAAAGCCTTTGACAGGGTGAATTGGTCATACTTAAGGGCTGTAATGGAAAAAGTAGGCCTTGGTCCCACGTACGTCAATTGTGTCATGAGTCTTTATTCTTCCCCCTTCGCCAGGATCTTAGTAAATGGCACTTATTCTGCCCCGTTTGGCATAGGAAATGGCACCAGGCAGGGGTGCCCTCTCTCCCCTTTATTGTTTAATCTCTCACTGGAACCTCTATTACAACTAATTAGGGACGATCCTTCTATTCATGGTTTCCACGTACATAGATCCACATTTAAGGTGGTGGCTTTCGCCGATGATGTGTTATTAGCCCTTACGGATCCGGAAGTCTCTTTGCCCCGCACTTTGGAACTTTTACACTGGTACTCGCGCGCCTCTGGGGCCAAAATAAATTTAGCCAAATCCGAGATACTCAACTTGACCCTGGATGAGAATTCTTCTGCTTTACTTAGACGGCGATATCCCTTTAAATGGGCAGAGTCTTCAATTAAATACCTGGGGATTCACATCTCCCCAGATCTGAATAACCTAGCACTCATTAATTTGACTCCGCTCTCACACTCCATATCAGCGGATTTCAAGAAGTGGTCATCCCTCCCCATCTCTTGGATGGGTAGAGTGAATGTAGTTAAAATGATTGTCCTTCCCAAGATCTTGTACATTATTAATGCACTACCTATTCGGATCCCCATGTATGTCCTGAGATCTCTGCAGACTTCTATTAATACTTTCATATGGGCTAATACTAAACCCAGGATCCGTTTCCATATTCTAAAACAGCCTATAACTCGTGGGGGACTCGGTCTCCCTGACCTAATCTCATACTACCAGGCATCGGCTCTGGCTAAATTTACGGATCTCTCATGGCATAATAGGAGATGGTGGACCTGGACCATGGTTGACCATCTTCGCTTAGCTGATCCGCTTCAGTTGTTATTAATGGATAAACAGCGAGTGCCTAAATATTGTTGGGACCATATTATCATGGGCCATTTCCTCTCGGTGTGGCACGATTTAAATAGGACCGGTTCCTTTTCTATGCCGCCTTCCCCTCTCAGGTCGTTAGTGGGCAATCCAGATTTTCCTCCGGGCATGCCTCCGTCAAGCTTTTCAGATTGGCGTTTATTTGGCATTGACACCCTCCAATCTTTGGCGGCTCTACCTCAACCTGTTACTAAAGCTGTCCTCCAATTGAAATGCTCTGGTCATGAAATTAAATGGTGGGAGTATCTACAAGCTCGAAATTGGTGGACCCCTCAACTCACCCTTACAGGCGGCTTAAGAGACTTGTCTCCTTTTGAGAAAGTTTTATCTTCTATTCCCGCTCGCTTTAAACCTTTGTCCTTCTCTTACTCCATGATTATTTCCACCTTCTCTCATTCTAAATTGTATTTCTTTCATCTTTGGGAAAAGGACCTACAGTGCACCCTCGAGTTGGATACGTGGTTTTTGATTTTGAAGGGCTTATATGCGTACTCTCGCTCTGTTAAGCTGAAGGAGCTCAACTACAAATTGATCTCTAGGTGGTATCGCACCCCTCTTCAGCTATCCAAGATGTATCCAAATCTATCCCCCTCCTGTTGGCGATGCCAGGGCGACAAAGGCTCATTCTTTCATATCTGGTGGTCGTGTCCCCGTATAACTCCCTTTCGGAAAGCTGTCCGCTCGTGCATTAACTCTAGGCTAGCCCTGGATCTCCCACTTGATCCTCTCCTCTTTTTATTTTCTTGCCAATTGCACTTACCCCATAGACCCTTGGGGGTCCATAAGGTTGTGGTTCACTTTCTTCTCAACGAGGCCAAGGCACTAATTCCCCTTTATTGGAAAGACTCCAACACCCCGCCCCTGAACATATGGCTCCAGAGGGTAGCCTCTATGCTTCTACTCGAGTCATGCCATGCACGCGTTACGAACTCTATCGACTCTTATACTAAACGGTGGGAAGTCTGGTTACGCGTTTAAAATGGTAGTTATCATCGCTTCTAAGTTCCTCTGACAGTGATCTTCGTCCCTACTACCTTGACCAACATCTTTTTTTTTTTTTTTATATAGGACCTGCTGACCCCCCCAGCTCTCCGGAATATTCTGACCCACCATGTTCCCCTGTCTATTTTCTCTTTTTTCTTGCTTCTCTCCTCTCCTCTTCCTGTCTTTCTCTCCCCTCTCCTTCTTCATTCACCTCTCTTCTTTTTCTCTCCCCCCCTCACTTACTTATCTCTAATTATCCCATTTTCTTTCACTCTAATCAGTCACTTCTTTGGACCAATTTCTTTCCAGGAGTTTGCTCTCCCTCTATCCCACATACAGCTGACTGCATCTTGTTCTCATCTTCCTTCCTCTATGGACTACAATTTTCTCCATTGCACTTTATCCCCCACATATGGGGTTAGAATTATCTGCTTTTCCCCCTATTGAGATTCCATGTTACTGTAAATAAAGGAGATATGTGGATTCTTCATTTATTAATGTGTATGCTTTCTTATACTTGCTGTATGACAATTTGCTTTTACAAGTTGGTCCAACTTTCTGTATTTTCTGAAGTCTCTGTATGTAATTAACATGCTACTTGTTGTATGTTTACCTGTATTCCTTGTTTCTGTACATTCCTTTTTTGCTCTTAAACGCAATAAAAATTTAAAAAAAAAAAAAAAAAAAAAAAAAAGCGGTGAACAGGAAGGTTATTACTGTCTTCCACTGCTTCTACTCGATCTGGCTACTTTTTTTTTTTTTTAATAAGCAATGACTGGCTCGAGTAGGACTCCCCGGTCCTTTACAACAAGTCAGGTGATTGATTCATTAATTCATGAAAAAGCGTAGATGCTAGTATATGTTAGTCCCACATACACTGGCTGACACTCCCAGCCACCTTCCCTTGAGCAGGCAGTGCCCATGGGGTTTGTGGCTAGCAGTAGACAAGGGGGAAAAGGCTGGAGAGGGTCAGACAGTGTATGTGGGGCTACCAGTGGGCAAGGGAACAAGGCTTCAGGGCAAGTGGTAGCCACAAATCCCCATAGATATGCTGCCTGACCCCTCAGGCCTTGTTCCCTTGGGAGTGCACAACATGTATCCTATATGATACAGAGCTAAGGGGATAATTGTGTAGTGCTTGGTGTACTTTTTTTTCATTAACCCTCTGAGTGCCACATCTGTGAGCAATGCACACCCCTTTGGTACTCAAAGGGATAAGAGAGTGATGCTGTCCATGGTGCTGAAAGTCTCCTTTCCATTTCCCTAGTGACCAAGTGGGGAAACAGAGAGAATGCTGTCAGACTTCAGGATTGTCGTATCTAAGCCATTGTCATTTTTAATCTGAATGTCACGAAACTGAATTTTTGTTACATTTTCCATTTTGTTCTGAAATTAATGCACAAGTCTGATTATAGATTGTAGGGTTTATCCTGCGGAGTAAAACATGGGTACTCTCATTGCTGAAGATGTTTTATTTAAAAGTTATTGCAGCTCAAATTTGCATATGATTTTAACATCTAGTACAGCAGTTCCATGGCCTGTAATTTTACAGTGATGTTGCTACAGCATCTGAGGTTTATGGTCAACTGACCAGTATAATATTGCAGCAACAGCACCCAAAAACACTCCGATTTGAGCTGAAATAGCTTTTCAATCAAACCTCTCTCAGCTGTAGTAGTACTCTTGTTTTACTCATAAAGATAAATCCTGCAGTACAGGCGATATTTAATTTAAAGCATTACTACCTTTCATTTTAGGTGGTTGATTTGCCCATTTTAGATTTTTTATTTAGACATAAATCCTTCACAAAATTATGAAGAAATTAATTTGAATATATAATTTAACAAATGAGAACAATAATATTCTAGTTTGTTATCCCAGGACATGCAACACAAACTTTTCGGTTCTAGTTCTTGTTAGGCTATTGTCATATGGATGATTTCAGTGGAGCTGTGATTTTCTCACCTAAGTGCACAGTGTTGTCCACCAGATCCTACGCTGTATGAGGGGGAAGTGACTTAAGGCCCTTCCGTGTTTGTGTTGGCAACATAAGCCACCTCCCCTCAGATGTGGAATCTGGTCCCTTGACCATACAGCTCACAGCAAGGGACAATCTTCTTAATGTGAGCACAAGGAAAACCCTGGCCCCCCTCGAAAGGTTTTTCCTTATACTCACTGAAGATTGTCACGGAGATGCAGTTGAACAATGACACGGCAGTGGCGTACATCAATCAACAAGGGGGCGCTCTCAGAGAGGTAGCCTGAAGAGAAATTAAGGATCTCCTCAGCTGGGCAGAAGTGCACATTCTGGCCATCTCAATCATTTCCATTACAGGTGTGGAAAACGTACTGGCAGACTTTCTAAGTCGCCAAGACTTAGATCTAGGAAATTGGGAACTCCATCTGGAAGCATTTTACGTGAGAGTTCAATGCTGGGGGACCCAGCAATAGACCCAATGGCAACCAGGGAGAACAGAAAGGTTCAGACGTTCTGTTCTGGTACGGTGCAGGCCTTTGAGACTGAGTGATGTCCATTCCATGGAGCTTCCATCTCTCATATGGGTTTCCTACAATTCCACTCATCCCCAGGGTGATCCGGAAGGTCCAAATGGATGGGGCACTGGTCATTCTCCTTATTGGCCCAGGCGGGCGTGGTTTGCGTTCCTTCTCAGTTTGTCCATTCAGGACCCAACTCGGCTGTCCTCCCAGACCGGATCTGTTGCTCCAGGGTCACCTATGGTACGAGGATGTGGAGAGACTGCCTTTGACAGCATGACTCTTGAAGACACTATCCTGAAATGGAAGGGGTTCTTCGCTGAGGTCATCCACCATGATTCTGGCACAAACGCCAGTAACTTCCAAAGCATACAATAGGGTCAGGTCTATTTTTTTTCACAAGTGGTACACAGACAAGAACATGTCCCCACAGATCTTTAACCTTCCCTCTGTGTTGTCTTTTCCTCAGGATAGAGTAAACAAGGGTCTCATCTTGGGTTCCCTTTAAGGTTTAGATTTCAGCACACTCTATTCTCTTTCAGAGGTGAATTGCTATCATCCCAGATGTCAAGGTTTTTTTGGAAGTGGTCACTCATGCCTTCCTTTCCTTCAAGGATCCCAGTCCTCCGTATGATCTTTCTGGTCCTGGGTGTCCTGCATAGGCCTCCTTTTGAGCCTCTAGCTTCTACCTCTCTTTGCACCAACTGACACTCAAGATAGTTTTCCTATTGTCAGTTGTTTCTGTGTGGAGGGTAGCTGAGTTGCAAGCTCTGTCTTGTAAACCTCTATTTCTGGTGTTTCACCAGGATAAGGAGGTGTTTTGTACCTCCTCAGGAGTTTCTTCCCAAGGTAGTCTCCGAGTTTCACATCAATCAGGAGATTGCTGTTCCTTCTTTTTGTCCTGACCCTGCGTCTGGTAAGGAGAGAGAGATCTCCATCTGTTGGACATAGTGTGCTGCCTTAAATGCTATGTTCCTCGTACTAAGCCTTTTTGAAAGGCTGACTCTTCATTTGTTATCCCTGAGGGTCCCAGGTCTGGTCAGGCCGCTTCCAAGGTAATCCATTGCCTCTTAGATTAAGGCTTTCATACACCAGGGGTATGAGATCAGAATGAAATTGGTTCCCTTCAAAATCATAGCGCATTCCACCAGAACTGTGGGTGCTTCCTGGGCCTACATGAACCAGGCCTTGGCTGAGCAGCTGTGCAAGGCTGCAACTTGGCCCTCCTTGCATACTTTCACCAGACACTACCGTGTCAATATCTTGGCCTCACCTGAGGCCAGAAGGTCCTTCGGGCAGTTTTGCTTGTTTGAGGACCTGTCTCTTGTTTGTTCTTACTGTCAGTTGTTGTTTCTTTAGTTTGGTGTGCTGTGCTAGTTCAGTGTTTTCCTGGGTTATTCAGATCCTGAATAGTCCTAGTAAACGCTGGTATCATGGGGACATGTCAAAGGTCTTTTCTCCCTTCCCTCCCCAAGCATCTGAGCTTTGGTATATCCCCATGGTACCTGTGTTCCACATTGGACATAACAGAAAATTAGCATTTGTGTTCTTAACTGTTAAATAATTTTCTCTTTTTAGTCCATATGCAACACAGGTCTCCCACGTGGAGGAAAACGCGAACAACTTACCTGTGTTGCTTTCCTGGGCAAAGGAGTCCTCTTATTTCTTTTCTCTGGCTTTTTTGTCACATGTATTGTGGGTGAAGGCGGGGGCTGAGCTAGTGGAGCGAGTCTCCAACCCAAAAATCTTGTCTTTTGTGATATGCACCTGCCCTTCCGGAGGAGGGATTCAGCCCCATGGTACCTGCATTTCCAATGGACTAAAGAGAAAAGGATTTAACAGGTAGGAACAATAAACGCCTATAGATATATTTATATGATGGTAACTGTTAATATCCCTTGAAGCAGTCTTTGATTCTGCTAGGCTTACTGTGAAGGCCTTGGCACTCTCACTTTCTGCGTGTCTGACTTCTTGGTTATAACTATGGTCGGTAGATCAGTCTCCCAACTCCATGGGTTCATTTCTCTCTCTTTTATGGTCAAACAATTCTAGAATGAACCTATGCACTAAGATCTCCAAACCTGGAGAAATCATAGTGCACTGGATCCATAGAATAACATATGAACTGGAGAAGTGATATCACTGGAGAAGTCCTTTCCACTTTCACTTCTTTATCACGGCAATGGACTCTTTCCATGGAGCACAAGTGCGTGTTATGGGAGATCTTTGAAGTATATTGCATAGATAGATTATAAATCCCTTCCTCCATGTCTTATTTGTTCTTATCCCATAGCCAGAGTCCCTTGCAAGCCAGTGCAGGGCTTTCTATATGCATTTTGTCCCCTGATGGACATGCGGGTCTTGGTATCTGTCCCTCTTCAGGAAAGATTCATGGGATTCTCTTCAAATCTTTGCATATTTCCCCAAAAAGATGGCAGATGTCATCCTATTTTGGTCTTGAAGCATCTCAACCATTTTGTTCATGTGCCCCAATACAAGACAGACTCTTTGAATTCTGTCAACGTTGCTATGTGTTTAGCTTCCCTAAACAAAGGACACTTATCTGCATATTCCCATCTGTGCTTCCTTCTATTTGCATGCAAGACAGTCCTTTTCAGTTCACTGCCCTTCCTTTAGGGCTGGTATCTGCTCTGCAGCTTTATACAAAGGTTTGGTAGCCGTGTTGCTGACCTTTGTTCTCTAGGACTTTCTCTTCATATTGGGATGGCCTATTGTTAAAGGCTCTGTGCGCACGCGTGCGTGTCTGTTCTGAAATAACAGAGCCGTAATTTCTGGTTCCATCAATTACTTCGCCCATTACTGTGAATGAGTACATGAAGGTACTAGGATATCTGGTCTCTCTTTTTTGCCCAGTTTCATACTCTTGAGCTAAAGATTCTAAATAACTGTTCCAGACAGCAGTGCCATCTCTCCCGTGTCATGTCTATCCAACCTGATGAAGTCTGATAATCATTGGTTACTTTAGGTGTTCTCTCTTTCTCTCCATTCTGGATTGGGTGATAGTCACAATGGATGCCAGCCTTACAGTCTGGGGAGCCACTTTGGGCTCTCGGGATCTTCAGACACAGTCTGCTACCCATCAATGTGTTGGAGCTCTTGACTGTTTGCTGTGCTCTGCTGCATTGGTCTTTTCCTCCCAGGGTTTGCTGGTACAAATTCAGTCCAACAATGCAATGGCAGTAGCTTACATCCAGAGCTAAGAAGGAAGCATGAGAACCCACCACATAGTTAGAAGTTTGGGGGGTGGAGGCTTACTTGCCGGTTCTCTCCACTGTTCACATTCCAGGTATAGACTTTTTTTTTTTTTTCCCTATAGCACCACCATCTGGAAACATTTGTGCACATCAGGCTTGGGGTAAGAAGGTGTCACTCCCGTTCTCCTTACTCTGTGCTTCGCTGCCTAGATGCTGGCAACCACACTCACTGGCTCAAGTCTGTTTTTAACACGAGCATGCTCATGCTGACGTTGCTCGATCTACTAGCTTCCTGTTTAGTGTTTGCTCTGTATGTTACCTGCTGTTCCGGATTCTGATCCAGCCTTGTTGCTTGACTTTGATCCAGCCTGCCGATTGTGTACTGTGCCTTGCTGACTTCCCGTTATTGACTCGGCTTGTTTGACCTAGCTTTTGCTGCATGTGATATTCGGTTCCAGTCCCTTGGCTTTCCTCTTGACTACTCTGTTGATTAATCCTCCGGTACTGTTGCCAGCTCTATTAGACCTCTGGATCCTGAACCCTGGTTTTCCTGTGACTACACTTCTGCCCTAACTCATCCGGTACCTTTTCTTGATTGGACAGATTGCCTGGCTTCGGACTCAGGCCTGCCTAACCCTTCTGATGCAATACAGGTACCCCTAGGATTTGATTATGCTCTCTTTCTCCATTTTTTTTTTTTTTTTTTTTTTTGCATACTTCCTGGCCCCCCCTGCCTGCTCCTTGCCTGATTCCTATCAGCAGTATACCTGCTTCACTGCATAACTGCTTGATCTGTCTGTTCTCCTACTTGTTCACCTCAGTGTCTGTTTGCTGCTGTTATCTGTCTCCTTCCCCTAGCTGTGTCTGTGAGCAGTTCTGTCTTCTTCAGCATCTCTTAATGTCTGGGTATTATTATCCAGTCCATCCCCCAGTCTTATACAGCCATCTACCAGCATTCTCTTTGGGGTAAGCAGTCTCCAGGATCTTTCTGCCAAAGCTGGCTTCAGCCGAAGCCAGAATATTAACACGATGGTGTTTGACAAAAGTGTGCACAGCTGTTAAGCACAGGCCTGATTCATGGAGGCCACAACAGATCTTGTGGAGTGTGCTGTAATAAGGAAAGGAATGAGTGGCTTTCTGAGCTCATAAGCCTTGTGAATGGCAGACTTAATCTAGGATGTGATAATGACCTTGGACGCAGCCATACCTGCCCTAGTTGGATAATCTCAAGAAGATAGTAATACTCAAGGAGCCAGGTTTACCAGTGTTTCGACAGTGCACCGGCATAGATATCACTTACAGGGACTGATACGCTTGTCCCGGCTCAAGCACCACCAGATAAATTCTTTGTTTTTCTGTTGCCCTAGGACCCTCAGGGATGACAAATAAGGAATCAGTCTTACGGAAAGGCTCAGTACGGTGCACTTAGAACTTAAGGAAGCGTACCACATCTAGCAAGTGGAGATCCCTCTCCTTGTCAGATTTAGGGTCAGGGCAAAAGGGAAAATCCTTAGGATGCAGGCTGCAACAGTCATGCCATTAAAGCCATCATTTCCACATCCTCCTTCCAGAGATAACCCTGAAGGAGGAGATCCAGTCTGAGTGGCAGTGGAAACTATTCCGAATGGAGAGAGCCACTAGTTCTGGGAACCAGGGCTTCCTGCTCCAATAGGGGGCAATCAAAATGACCGCTGGACCTTCCATCCAAATATTCTGCAGAACCCTGGGAATTAAAGGAATTGGAAGGAATATGTAAGCCACATGAAAGTGCCAGGGGATCACCAGGGTGTCCACAGCAAAGGCTACAGATTCCCTCCAACAGGAACAGAAGAGTTTAACTTTCCTGTTGTACCTGGTGGCCATCAAGTCTATGTGTGGAAGACTCCACCACTGCACCAACAGTTCTGAATGGAGCTCCCACTCACCTGGGTCCACCCTTTTGGCGGCTGAGATAGTCATCCAGGACGTTGTCTATGCCTGGAATGTGCATGATAGGAATGGACTGAACATGAGCTTCTGCCCAAGCCAAGATAGACTTGACCTCTGCCCAAGCGAGAGCGCTTCTTGTGCCTCCTTGCTTGTTGATGTAAACTAGAGCATGCTGAATCGCCCAAGCGCCAGAACATTGATGGCCTGAAGAGTCTCCTCTGCAGTCCATCGTCATGAGTCTAGTCCTGAATTACAAACTGTTTGCCCCTCTCCAGCCACCATAGCTGGTCCTGTCTGACCTCTGGAGGGAGAGAGACACTGAAATCCAAGAGATCCGCATTCCCATGCTAAGCACGGATACTAAATCTTTGGAGCTCCCTGGCGTGAGCGATTGAGTATGGAACTGTTTCTATGGTGGACACCATGTGGCCCGTCAGGGTCAAGAACTTGCGGAGTGGAGATGAAGGCCACTCTAGAGCTCAAGACACCAGATGCAGGACCTGTTGGATAGAATCCTCTGTCAGGAAAACATTCCCTTGGAAAATATTGAACCAGAGACCAAGGAAAACCAGGACCTGAGAGGGGACTGGAGCAGATTTCTCCATATTCACAATCCACCCATGGTGGATAATCTTGAGCACAGTTCTGGATGTGTTGATCCAGGAGTTCCCTGGACGGCGCCTTCAGTAGAAGGTCGTCTATGTAGAGTCACCTGAATCCCCCAGGTATGCAGAAAGGCAATCAGTGCCCCTAGTACTCTGGAAAACACCCGAGGAGCAGAGGTAAGTCCAAAGGGCAGAGTGGTGAACTGGAAGTGCCCCAATTCGCAGGTGAACCGGAGCTACTTCTAGCTGTCTGGATGAATCAGGACATCTAAATAAGCATCCTGTAGATCCAGAGAGGCCAGGAATTCTTCTGGACGCATAGCTGTGATGACAAAGCGCAAATACTCCATCTTAAAGCGAGCAGTCTCCACAAAGGTATTGAGGTCCTTGCTGCTGTCCCTCTTGGCCACCACAAAGAGGTTTAAATAAAAACCTAAACTCTCTCTTGAGGAGGAACTAGGGTCAGGACTCCCTTTTCCAAGAGTCCCTATACCACCTACTTGAAAAGAGGCAGTTTTTTTTGTTTGTTTTTTTATAGCTCAGAGGAGTTCTGGACTGGAAGAATCTGTAGGGAGGAAGGGATTTGAAGGGAATCCTGTACCCTTCCGAGATTACTTGCAAAACCCACTGATCCGCAACAGAGGCTGCCCAGGCGTCTGAAAAATGACACAGGAGTCCATCCACACAGAGCTGGGGACCTGGATTCTGCGAGTCATGCGGAGGCAGACTTACCAGACTTTGGCTTGGAGGTGGCATGCTTTGAGTGCCGCTGCTGTCTGGGCTTGGTGGTCAGGCACGGGGTGCTGGTCTGAGACAAACTCTGATTCTGCCTTTACCCTCCGTTTTGGCGGGTACGAAAAGGCTCCATTTTCTCGCCAGGATAGGACACTTGGAGACCAGAGGCAAGAAAGAGCTCACTGATGATCTGTTTCAGTTTGGGCCCAAAAAGAGACTTGCCCTGAAATGGAAGAGAAACCAGTGGTTTCTTAGATGACAAATCCGCAAACCAAATCTTAAACCAGGTGCATCCGGCAGCAACATAGAAGGCAGAAGCCTGAGCTGCAAGTTTGACAGCATCAAAAAGAGCGTCAGTAATATAAGTATGAGCCTCAGACATGTTGGCCAGGGCCAATATGTCCTCCTTAGGGGCCTCTTTAGTGATGGCCTCAGTAAGTTGCTCACCCCAGATAGCATTAGCTCTGGCAACCCAAAGGGATGAGACTGATGGCCAGGCAACAGCGCTTTAATAGAATCTGCACGCCTGTGCAGTCAGTCCCTTCTGCTACCAAGCAACGCCTCCTAGAGCAGACTGTGACTAACAGCACAGGCACATAGATGTAACTATGCAAAGATGTCTGTGCTGTTTCCTGGCTGTCAGTCCCAGGAGCAGTAGAATTTCTCTGTAAGGAGGTAATTATTCTGGCTACTAGTACTATTGCTCAGCTAGTCACCAGCTGGGTAATTCTTGGGGTTTAACTTTACGTGGGGTGGTAGTTCCACTTTAAGTGACGCTAGGAAGGAGTCTCCACCTCCAGAGAGTTTAGTTTGCAAGTGTTCTGCTTCCTTGAGGTAGCAACTGAACGCCATGGGACCTGTGTTTCACAATGGATGAATGAGAAAATGTATTAAAGGGATAGTAATACTTAAAATGTAAAAAAATTATGTTGTAGGGTTTATCCCCCTGAGTAAAACAAGAGTACTCCCCCTGCTGAAAGGTGTTTCATTCAAAAGTTATTTTCAAAGTTGAAATTTTTAGGTGCAATATCACAGTGGCCTGAAATTGTACAGTGGCGCTGTTGCTACACCATCCTATGGACATTTATGGTCCCGGGACCAGAGCTGTCCATAGGATCATGTTGCAACAGCGTCACTGTACAATTTCAGGCCACTGTGATGTTGCAACTAAAAAATTCAACTTTGAAAATTAATAACTTTTGAATGAAACACCTTTCAGCAGTGGGAGTACTCTTGTTTTACTCAGGGGGATAAACCCTACAATATATATATATATTTTTTTTTTTTTTTTTTTTTACATTTTAAGTATTACTATCCCTTTAAGCCAATTTTATCACATCTACTTAGAGATGTATTATCTAACAACTGTCAAGTATGCAAGGCACTGTTATGTCTACTCCGTTATGCATAAAATCAATAAGCCCATACCAATATCCATGTTTGGAAATGTTCACGATCTGTGACTAATAAAATATTCAGTAGATTAGTAAGAATAGATACCCTCTTTTTAATATTGGCTGGACTAGTAACATTTTTTCCCAGTGGAGAAACATCCTATTTTTTTTTTAAACCCTGCATATAGCCCAGATCATCAATGCAATAAATATAAATTGCTTAATATAACATTGCTTAAATCATTTATTATAAAAGGCAATAATAAAGATAAGAAGCTAATGTTTTTGTTATGGCTGTGGTGCTTATCACTGGAGATACCACTCTGCAGATGAGGTTCATCTGACAATGCTGCTTCCCCCAGTGATGTATAGCCCATACAAGTTTGAGTAAATGAGAAACATTCTTAGTACCTGTGATTATTAAATGGGACTTTAAAGGAGAACTATACATTAAAAAGAAGGTGCTCTTAATTTGTTCATTGGAAGGACTTCTCAGACAGCAGTTCGGTATGTTTACTATATTTGTATTTGGTCTCTAATACTAATTGTTTCAGTTTAAGATCTGCTAGAGAAATGTCCCTTACTATCCATTCAGGTCTACTGAAGCTACATTTTTTTTTGTAGTAAGCTGTGACCCAGAGGTAGATTACAGTATTTTACCCTGTATAGATAATATACAGCCCCAATGATGTGTTGTTGAGAGGTATATTGTAGTGCACTTTTACAATCTGTGTGTTTTGGGTCCATGGGACAGAGCAGGAGAACAAAGAGGGCTGATATTCCATTCAGCAACTTCAGTGTGATAATGCAAAGGGTTTGTATGGAGCTCAGCTGTTTTTAAGTACTTAATTTAGACAGGCATGGAAACCCATGCATTAGTCCAGGACAGGACCTTCTTTCCCAGGGAGCACTTAAGCTTTGTTGAGTGTAGAAGGCCCTGAACATAAAGCAACCTAAAAGGGTAATAAAAAAATTGTTCGGTCTGGTTTCTTCTGCCATTAGGTTGCCATAGTGCGGCTGTCTGTTATTTCTGCAATTAAATAAAGCAGAACTGTCACCTGCTATAAAGTCGTCCTGCAATAATTAAGCAGGTAGCGACTAGCTTTATAACAGATATGTTACCTCTGATTATAAAGAAATCCTTTATTGTAGGAGACCGGAAGCCAGGCATCAGCGAAGACATCTTGTCTGCTCGCCTGCGCTGTCAGTCCCGATCTCCACCGAGAAGCACTGCAGTGTGCCACCTGGTAACCGGAAGGACTAACCTGCCAGTCAGTCTCCTACAATAAAGGATTTCTTTATAATCAGTTATATTTCAGAGGTAACATATCTATTATAAAGCTAGTCGCTACCTGCTTAATTATTGCAGGGCAACTTTATAGAGGGTGAAAGTTCCACTTTAAATCAGGCACTTGCTTTTAGAATCAGACATCGTGGTAAAGCCTGTGTGGAAGAGTGAGCCAGGAGAAAGACAATCTTGTAGTGTGATTTTTGTTTCAGTACTTGACTGCTGAAATAATTCAATATATTTAAAATATTAATTTTCCCAGATTTGAGGCACTTGTTATTATGCCACTTTAAAGGAAATGTAAACCCCAGATTAACTTGGCATACATTAAAGGTCATGGTGCTCTAACTACATCTATTCTGAGCCTTTACTCAAAAATGAATATTTACCAAGTCACTCATCTGATGCTATGATAAAAACTGCAGTGCTGAGTGAAGTTTTCCTCTTCCTCCCTACTCAAACCTAATATTACCAACTGTGAGTGCTGAAAGACAATATCTACATTTTGGGCATCTACAGAAGAAATATTAGATTTGAGCAGTGGGAAGGGGTGTAGAGAGAGTTTGCCTCTGTTCAGATCCCATATAAGGAGCCGCAGATTGAACAGGAGGGGTAGGAATGCTTTTATCTGCAGCTATCTGGGTGGGATTGAGAGAGCTACTTGGTAAGTATTCACTTTTGAGGAACTGGAGAAATCTAGCACTGTTCAGGGTAACATGGCCTTTAAGTTTAAGCTAAAATTGTTAGGGTTTACCATTCTTCTAGAGAAGGGCTGTTCAAGTTCAGTCCTCAAGGGCCACCAAAAGGCCAGGATATAAGGATTTCCCTATCTGAACACAGGGGAGCCAGTCAAAATGAATAAGCCATCATTAATCCCTTAAGGGCCGGGTAAATCTGAGGTTGTTTTCCCTTAAGGACCGGAGCAATTCTGACCTTTGTTCAACAGTGTTTTCCCTCTAAGTCTTTTATTCCACACCCATAAATTATATACTGTTTTTTTTAAGCACAAATAGGGCTTTCATTTGATACCCTACTTATATGGATATCCCACTATTTACTTTATTAAAATTATAAAAAAAAAAAAAAGAAAAAAAAAACATTTTTCTTTTTTCTCTTGGGATCCATTGGGCACAAAGGGTTACATTTTTATGGCGACTGCATGAAAGATATGACCGGTCAGTCATACCTACAAAATGTGCAGTTTAAAGTGGCCACTGTCCCACCTTGGGTGAAAATCCCCATGTCCCTTTTTCCACCGTATTTTGTCACTTTTTTATCCCTGACATTTGGCCGTGTGTATAAGTGTATTACATTGCTCCACAACATTCACACTTCCAAAATTGTTTAATAAGATTATTTAAAAGAAAAGAAAATATATATATATATTTTTTTTTTACACAGGTATCATTGCAGGTCAGAAATTGACCTGCATTTAGTAAGCCTCTGGCACCAGCAGTGAAGGGGTTAATACCCCCAGCTGCTGTATTCTCATTTGCCACTAGGTGTCTCCTCTCTACTTATGTCTCCCTTACTTTGATAGCAAGGGAGAGAGAGGTAGAAGAGACACGTAGAGACAGCATGCTTTGCGTGCTGCCTCTGTCTCTCGCTATGCCGGTACATGTGATCGATGCTACGGCGATCGCGTGAACCGGCACAAGCAAGAAGGGCTGAGACTGAATGGCCCGGTCTCGGAGCTCTCAGTCTCAGCCTGGAATTAATGATAGCAGCGTGCACGGAGGCACGCTGCTATCATTTAAGCCATGGCGGTCCTGGACCGTCATGAGTCGTTAAGGGGATAACAACCCATGACGGTCCAGGACCGTCATGGGTCCTTAAGGGGTTAAAAGGACACTAATAGCCTCAAAAAAATATTTATAGTTTTGTAGAGCTGAAACTAATAAACTAAGTGCAACAAACCCTCTCTCTCAAACCGCTATGGTTTGAGATATATATGGATTCAAAGTCCCCCCCCCTCCCTCCCCTTCTCCTGATGTCAGAGTCTAGCTGACAGCAGGAGAACCCATGGACGAGCAGGCTGCTCTGCAGCAGAGTTGGGATTGTGTTACTTAAAAAGAATTAATTCACTGGAAAGGTCTACAAAGTATGCTTGCAAACCGGGCACACTTTTTAGACCTTTCCAATGAATTAATTCTTTAGCAATAATGCAATTTCGGCTCTGCTGCAGAGCCTCCTCGAGTCGTACGTCTCGATTTTCCTGCTGTCAGCTTTACAGCTGACATGGGGGGGGGGGCGGCTTTGAATCCCTATATCTCTTAAACCATAGCGGTTTGAGAGATAGGGTTTGTTGCACTTAGTTTATTAGTTTCAGCTCTACAAAACTCTAAATAATTTTTTTGGGACATTACTGTCCCTTTAACTCACCTGTGCTTAATCAAGGAAATCCGTACATCTTTCACTGTTGGGGGGCCCTTGAGGACTGAACTTGGACAGTCCTGCTCGAGAGAGAAAATAAGTCTTAATAAAACCCACATACCTTACTCAGGGAAACATGCTAATGGCCATTATGTATCAATGTTCAGTGGACTGGCTTTCCAGAATGAATCTTTAATTAGTGCTGGATATCATGGCCATGGAGGAAGACATGATTTTTTTTTTTTTTTGCAGGATACCAGAAACAAAAACTCTTAGAAGCCTTCAGGAGGAAGAGTTTGGAGTCCTGCAAAAAGAATCACATCTGCCTAGTTGAACAAGACATTCAGCACTAAATATTAATTCTGGAGAACCAATCAACTCAGAATTGATCCATAATGCCCATTATCTGCCTAGATTAAAGAAATTGGGGGTTTAGTATTAGGTATAGTTAGTACTGCTTTAACGCTTTGAGTGCCAGAGGGCTTTGCAAGGTATTGTATACCTCTCCAGCACTCAAAGGGATAACGATCTTTATGAATACAACAGTTCCAAAAAGCATCAATTCTCTGTCAATGCGGATCACATCTCTTCCTTAGAATTCCAATGTGTTTGAAGGAATACAAACTGAATTGGTCAAACTGTCAAAAGAATCATCACACTACCATTTCCCTATCCACATACAGGATCTGCCTATCCATAAGAATTGACACACACCCAGAAAGAGCTATGTGTTTATATAGGCATATTGGTACATAGAAGGTTTACATAATCATGTTATAAGTGATTTAGCATTAAAATACAATCTTTGTGTAACCTAAATACAGAGAATTTAAGGGAAAAAGCAAAGAGATCATTAGCTGTCATACAAATGTACAGTACAAATCGATTTATTTAAAACAGTTACAAAAAAGCACAACAAAATATAGATTATTAATGCTCTGTTAAAGATCAGGTAGCATAATAGGATAGAAGCACCTGCCTAATTCTAAGGCGTCTTAGAATGCATAATAGGTTATTGGTTAATATATGAAATATGGGTTTTGTGTATTGAACAAAATGAGTTACAAACCCCCTTCTGGGGCAATAGTTCAGTCCATACCAACTGAAGACTTGTCTGCCCTCACAGCGTGTCTCTTTAACACTGTGGTTTGGGGCTGTAAAGTGTTTTGCTTCACTTACTGTATTACCCCTTTTTTATTCCCTTAACATGACATTTCTCTAACACATTTGGGTAATAACGTACAGCTTCCCAGCCTTTGGGCATAGTACTAAACATGCAGATACTGAGGCTGATGTACTAAGAATTTGGTGCAATTCTGGAGCAAACAAATTGCATCATAGAGGACGTATAGAATATTCACCATGTTTCCACCGATTTAAAGGGAAATCATGCTTTGCAGAGTCTGTTATGGCATAAGATAAAAAGCTATGGGTTGCAGAGTGCAGCCCAAAATGTCTCATGTAACACAGCCTGGAAGTATGTGGCTGTCAGCCACAGGCTCATGGGTTGAGTGAGCAGTCCTCAGACACTTTCATGAGACCCAAAAGCAAGTCTACCGAGTGTGCAACCTGAAGGACAAAGGCCTGACCAGAGAGACTTCAGTACTGCAACTCAGTCTCTTCTCACTGGGGAACACCAGGGGTCTATTTTTAGACCCCCATTCTACTCCCCCGAAGGTCTGCCAAGACTCACCATGCAACCCCGGATTCATCAGCAGGTCTGCTACCAGGGGCTCAGATTTGCCAACAGGGCACCATCAGACTGACAGTTGCCCTTAAATTACTAGCCCTCTGAATGTTAAAGAGGTAGGTCTTTAGTGCATTGCAAAGCAATGCATTGGACAACCATCCTGCATTCAAGGAGTTAAATCAATGGAAATTTCTGTTTCCAATTGATTTGCCTCAGTTTTGCACCACTTATCTTAGTACAAGAGCCACACTGCCACTACCTGAGCTTTATACAGGAAATAACAGCCCCCCCCCATACATTTCCATACATTTCCTTTAGTGTACCCTGGTCTATAATACTAGAAGAGAGATCCACAACTGACTGTTTATTCCTTAAAGATGATTCATCCCTGAAAAGATTATACCAGGGGTAAAGCAAAGCTTTCCATGGTTCTTCTGACTCCCCATCCCCCGAGGTATGACAGGACAATACAGGCACTGACGAATTATTACATCAGCTATGCTTTGAACAGACCAGCCTTACGGCAGGGAGGGGACTGGCTGAAAACAGTATTAAATATAACAATATCCCCTTCAAAGCCATTGCTACATTAAAGGAACACCAACACCTAAAAATGAAATTGGCTGATATAAATTTCATCATAATCATCATGTACTTACAGATAGCATCTGTATATGTAGATCTGTAACATATAATCTTAAACATGCTTTTGGTGCAGACACCATTTTGTCAATATTGTATGTGTTTGCAATGAGAGATAAGAGCCAAGACATTTACTGTATAGAGATTATTAAGTACCAATTATATTCAAAAAGGCTCACCTTATATCAGGCCTTTAACAGACAACACAGACATAACACTTCTCATTCAACCATCACATTTACTATGGAAATGGGAGTCAGGGAGCCTTACAAAAGGCAACAGTGGACACACACCAAGAGTTGGCAGTGGCACTCTTAACAATATTTAAACAAGATATATATATATATTGGTGCACGTCCCATATTATATATAACAAGTGTACTTAGCTGTGCTAAAGTAGAAGAGACCGCACTCTTGAGATGTCCAAAAAGTATGAAGAATTTATTCAAACATTGTTTCCAACCAAATGTTTTTGGCACTATGACGGACCTTCAACCCTGATGAAAGTCCATCATAGGGCCGAAAACGTTTGGTTGGAAACGATGTTTGAATAAATTCTTCATACTTTTTGGACATCTCCAGAGTGCTGTCTCTTCTACTTTAGCATATTTTATATAGAGTTGTTGCCTCTTTAAGTGTATATAATATCAACAGGGCTCAAAATTTCCACTCACCACTAGCCAATGGCGAGTGAAAATTTAGCAATGGCGAGCAGAAATTCAGCCCTAGTGGGTATGTTTTGGCTTGCAGTGGCGAGTAACTTTTCAGGTCTGGCTAGTAGCAAAGGACTTCAAATTTTAAGCCCTGATATAAATTCATTTTAGGTGTAATGTTCCTTTAAGGTGGTGGTGGGGGGGATGATCCACTAATAGAGATTACTTCTCTCTTAACTGGGCCCTGAATAATATTTTTGCCAGTAGTCATTTGTTGTTTCTTGGTGGCATGCACAAAAGAGCTGCACAAGCAAAGCAAATGGATGGGGAAGCTGTAATTTCTCTCTCTCTCTCTCTTGTCCATCCTCTTCTGAAGAAGGAAAGTTAGCGGTGCTTAAGTGTAGTGTGATGGAATGGGCAGGAAAAAGTACTTGGCTTGCTCAGTGGTAACAATGCCTGCTAAAGCCAGTTTGACAGTGAGGGAAAAAAAGCCCAAAAAACACCAAGTCTATTCCAGATCTGAGATCAACATATATTATTTAGCATGTCTCTGCGGGTAAAGCTTTTAATCAAAATCATACAAGGTGCAGGTAAGCCAGAGACCATGCTACAAGAGAAGAATTGGTGCAGATGACAGCATCTGCCTTCATTATTGCACTGTGGGTGTGTTTGGGGTATCGCAAAACCTGCTGCTCCAGTGGTAGATGCTGGCTAAAAGATTTCACCTTACCATCTGCTGTCACTCTCTCAGGGAACTGTGTATGGTTGCAGAACAGTGTATTACCTTCAGACACAGCAGTGCTCAAAGTGAGGAAACAAGACAAGTAGGAATGAAGACACAGCCTGCTTCTCACTTGTTGCTTGCTCTCAATATATATAGAATGAAAAAAAAATTAACAAAATAAAAAACAGATAGAAAAAACAGAAACTACTTAATGTCAGTAACCAGTTTGCAGAGACTGGGGCCTTGTATGGAACCTTACAAATGCAAGGAGATGCATAGCATTGCTATCCCATTTTCATTTTCTTCAGAAAAGGTCTAGACCAGGGGTTGGCAACATTTGGCTCTCCATATACTGGTACCACTCCCAAAATCTGGTTGAAGGTTATGGGAGCTGTAGAGCCCAACAAATGGACAGCCAAAGGTTACCCATGCCTGATCTAGAGGATCTTGAAAATAATATGACTAAAATGCATCTTAAAACTGCCTGTCCTCCTGCAATAATGCTCGATCATGAAAAAATTTAGGGCTACATCATTAGAGAACTAGTGAGGATCAACTGATTCACAGAAAGAAAACTTCAGATCTCCTTACCCAAGAGCAGGTGATGTCTGTGCAGTATAGGGTTGTTACTTGCCACAGATATCCTTGTGCAGTGGTACACAGACCTGTCTTCAGGTACCACCGACAGGACTTCAGGTTTCCCAAAATTGAGCAAAAGTATGCTCAACAATTTAATTTATTTCACTTATGTTCAAGCAAGAGAGATACCTAAATCCTGACACATTAATTGTACCTGAGGACAGGTTTGGGAAAACTGCCCTACTGTATATTTACTCCTCACGCAGCAGGGACCCCTCCACAGCCTCAATTATCCCTGTACTCTTAACTGTGCAAATTAATAGTTTGCCAAGGGGCATCTTGTCATTTCCCTGCATTTGACCTCCCCTCAATGGACAGCTTCACCTCCTGCGGAATGAAAGAGTGACGAGCAGGGGAGGGTCGGGTATCCGTTTGCACACTGTATTTTTGGACTCCTGAACTTGACCAACTGGGCTGATCAGTGGGAAGATGGCACATGGTCCGGGCATGTGAACTCTGGGCTGTGACATCCTTCTGAAGCCTCTCACCCTCTCTTTCTGGTAACAGTCGTTCTCTAGAATGTAACATTGCTTTCTCAAGAGGGTTAGGCATGGTCTGACTTGTGGTGGTGCAGCTTGCTGTAGATGCACCATTGTTACTTATACTCTGCAAACTGATTGATATACAAACATCTCCCACCTGAAGTCGATGGCAAGGAAGTGCAAAGAGCTGAGCTGTCTGTTTTGGGCTACAGGAGGACCAGCCTTGTCCATACACAAAGAAAGGATGCTCAGGAGGAACATCGAGACAAACTTTACTCTGCTGTTCTCCAACTATGAAATGAAGTGTTACGAATCCTGGCCAATGGCTCTCCTGAATGTCCACCACTGTGCTGGAGTCAATCTTCAGGCCACCACTGACCTCTGCACTGCGGACAAAGTCCTGGGTTTGCAGGTCTTCAACCCTCTTTAGTTCCCCAGTGGCCAACTGAATGATGGCACCTTTCATAAAGTGTGATGGTAAAGCAGTGGAATGTGGGGGCTGTGTAGAGGCAACACTCATATGTGGGGAATCCCTATCTGAATGTGTGTCACAATTGCGCACAGCTGGAGATTTTGTACCTTGAGATTTTGATATCTGCTGTGTAGTTGCTGAAAGCGGACTCTGCGTATGACAGATTTTCAATTGCGCTAATTCCCCGTTCGCTATAACTGTGGCTTTCTGTTTGTGTTCAAGAATGTGCTGTTCTGTGTACATACTCCTAGGCTGTCCTCTTTCTGGGCTGGGGCTGGCCACTCTTCCTTGATCATGGACACCTTTTGGTTGGACCTTCTGATCATTAGCATCATGAGAAAGATTTAACGGACTCAACATTTCTTTTCTCTGAATGGGTTGTGTACAGAAATCTTGTGAAGCCATTCCTCCAACTACTCTTTGAACTTCTAAATCTGTGTCTGGGGTGCTTCTGTGAGTTGGCAAAGAGACCTCTGTTCTTTGTGTTGCACGTCCTGAGTACGTGTCACGATTTATCAGATTGTCACCCTGTCCCCTTGCAATCTGATCATCTGTTTTATGAATGTACATGTCTATGGATTGACTGGCCCTGCGGCCTGAGACAGTGTCAGATATCCTCTGAGCACCGTTGGTAGAACTGATCATTGTCTCCCTGTTTTTGTCATTCTGGGAGGCAGCACTAATTTCTGGGTTGGAAGGACATTCCAAGAGCATTTCATGCACAGGGTAAGCGGTAGGCATTTGGGAGGAATGCTGATAAAATACAGGAACTCTCCCCTTTGTCACATCTACAGGTACCACTCCCATAAGGACTGAGGGGGACTGTGCATTGGCATGTTTACTCAAGGAGTGAGGCGATGGAGTCTGTGGAGGAGGGGTCACACCCTCAGTAAGGATGGAGTTATATGGCACATAGTGGGGGACATGAGAAGTAGCCATGGTTGCCGGAGGGGATATCACAGCACGTGGAAGGAAGCCAGGTGGAACAGCATATGGAACTGCATATGGAGACCCAAGAAACTGCACGGAAGTGTGGGAAAGGGGAGCATAATGGATAGATGGATAAGTAATTCCCGGATGCTGTATCAATGGAGATGCTACATTGAAGGATGGAGGAATTGAGCTCATATTCACCACAGGATGAAGACCAGGTGGAGAGAAGGTGGCAGAGGGAACAGCCACTTTGTAAAGATTTCCATACTGGTCTACAGTAACACCAGTTAAAGCTTCTGCTGCATCACCAGCCACTTCATATCTCACCCCATGTCCCTGCCCTGTTGCCACCAACACTCCCCTAGGCCATCCTGAGGCTTCACTGGCTGAGCTCTCAGTAGTAGATGAGTTATCTACCCTGGGCTGCTCCTCCACATTCACACTGTTTTGTGCCAGGTCCCGTTTCTTTGGTGGAAGACATTCCTGGCTTCTCTCGTATGCAGGCTTCATATTGCTTCCTGCTCTTTGTTTGATGCCTATGGCTTTTTATTGGCTTCATGGATGTCACGTAGAAATGATCTGTGATGGGCCCAAGAACATTTTGTGGGCATCCTGTTGGTCTAAGATCTGTAGAAGAAGGAATACAATCAGTATGAGACTTGAAAGGGCAAAGTATAAGATCAAGGATAACACAGAAATCATTACTAAAATAAAAAGGTATAATTAAAACAACTAACAATTCCCAAAGTTTGAAAAATGAAGTGTGTAATTCTGCAGCATAGGAACCTCAACACACAGGGCAAACAAACATTTTACAGAAATTGCCACTGATTTAAAGTGAGTCAGTCATGTGGAATGTGAATTATATAGGGGATAGTATAGGAAGCCTAGTAAACACTCGCACTGTTTCCCCCCTCCCCAGCCAAAGTTTGGGCAGTTCATGTTAGACAATATTCTACAGCTTCATTGGAGGGGTGAGGTCAACACTGACCTGCAGAAAGTTATTCATTGTCCCAGGCGTGGAAGTTTTTTTTTCCCCTAGACCCCTTCATTAGATTGTAACACCTACAGTGCCTTATGTAAGAGATGGTGTGTGTGTTTTAGAATCAGATGGATGTATCAGGGTAACTGCAATGAATTATGGTAGTAGGCACAATTCCAAGAAGTGTAGATGGGGGACTGATGAATGTAAAGAACTGCAGTAAGCCACAGAAGTGACTCAGCTAAAAACATTTACAAGCTATGCCTAAGGCATTGCACTGAAATGAAGAGCTAACAAAATAATTACATCTCTCAATCTATACTTTGCATAGGAAAAATGTAAAACACACATCATATGCAAAATATAAAAGTTTCCATTGAATTCAAAAGTTTTTTTCCCCAAATTCCTTGAATGCAAGATGTCCCCAGCACACTGTGGGGCATTCAAGGGGTTAAAAACCCCATTTAAAGAGAGCCTATTGTGTGGAATA
The DNA here is from genome assembly GCA_037306005.1 of Rhinophrynus dorsalis. NCBI lineage: Eukaryota > Metazoa > Chordata > Amphibia > Anura > Rhinophrynidae > Rhinophrynus > Rhinophrynus dorsalis. The sequence goes on from CM074722.1 coordinate 317,857,504, forward strand.
AACATTTTGGAACGGGAATTCAAGGAACACAGTCACCTAAAAATGATCTGGCGTTAAATAAATTACATTTAAATAACTTGATCCTATGTTAGCTTCTGTAAGTTCTCTATTTGCTTTGAGGCCTAAATTCTAGTCTAACATATGCTCCCTGGAGGTGCCCATTACAATAGCAATCTTGATAGGGTCTCAGAAGTGCTAGCTTTTTATGGTCTGTAAATTTGCTTACGTAACAGAATAGAAGAACGTCAACACATTAACAGCACTGGCTCTGTACAAACACAAACCAAATTAAGTTGCTATAGGTAAATCTACATACATTTAAAAGGAACGGTCATTATTACATTTTAGGAATTAAACAAAGCAAATATTTGCAGATGCAAGCTGGAAGTATATAATATTTCAAATTATATAAACCAATTTCATTTTTAGGTGTGAACTGTTCCTTTAAATTTTAACGAGTTATTTTTTTCTCTGAGATTGGAACTTTCACCTTAATTCATGTATGCATATTTGAAATCAACATTAAAAACTGTCAATGTGTCATGTCAGCAAACAGATCAGCTAATGTACAGTTAAAGAGATAATGTCATAATATAAACAAACATGGAATTAGTCAATGTACTTTTATATAATGCATAGTATCTTACTGTATGAACCTTTGTATCCTTCTTGAAAACAGTTAAAAGTCTCCTCCTCCCGCCCCTTTCCATCATGTCATTCACATTTCACTGAGATCCGAAAGCCAGTACAGACAAATTGCAGGGGGCGATATTGTGTAAGAGTAAGGAAAACCCTGCCTCTTCATCAAAGGGAGCAAGGTTTTCCTTATGCTGGCAAATACAATATTATCCCACGTGATCTGTCTGGACCGGCTTTTGTGTCTCAGCAAAATGTGAATGACGTGATGGAAAGTGGTGGGAGGAGGAGACTCAATTTTCAAGAAGAAATCAAAGTTACATACAGTATGAAAGATACTATCCTATATAATAATTCGCTAAAACGTGTGTAACACCGTGACATGTGCAGTAGACACTGCTGCGCGTGCTGCAGTCATGCGCAGTGGAGACTGCCCGCGCCGCGGCTGATACAGAGCAGTCCAGCTCTGTACCAGCCGTGGCGCAGGAAGTCTCTACTGCGCGTGACTGCCCCGCGACCGGGTGGCAGTGGCACTGTGGCCCGTGTAACGGGCTGTTCAACTAGTACATTATATAAAAGTACACTGCATAATTCCATGTATATTTACATTATCAAATTACTCTCTCTCTTTAACCCCTAAACGACCGGAAGATCGGCGCGGCGCAGTCAGTTAAGGACCACGGAGCATCTTTTTTTTTTGCTCCATCCGCTTACGGACTCCCCGAACGGCGCGCAGCCGCTGGGGGAGCCCGGAATTCCATGACGGTCATAGTACATCATGGGTCGTTCAGTCAGATTGACCCTTGACGTACTATGACCGTCAAGGCTTGTTAAGGGGTTAAGGAGATAGTCACACTTGTTATTATATGCTAATGTATGCCAATTGCAATAGGTGTGACATGTATTATGCTAATTAAGATGTTCAGGGATGTGTTATATGCCAATGAAGCATTTTCAGAGATGTATCATATGTTATGAAAGTGTCAATGAGGTTTCATATACTATGGAGCTTTGTGCAGTACCATGAAATGTTTGCTTCGCCCAGAAATAAAAGTGTGACTATCTCCTAAACTATACATCTGCTGGTCTTTTCGACAACATGACATATAAGCGGTTTTTAATGCAATTTTTAAATATGCAAATTTGAATTAAGGTGAAGGTTCCACTTTAAGCAATATTTAAGTATTTTGTTAACAATCTTCCCCCTTTCTTGTGTTAGCAGTCCATTCAGTTAAATGCTATGCCTTAGGCATAGAATGTAAATATTCTCAGACCTCAGTCTTCTCCTCGCCTGCAGTTCATTGGCTACTCCCTCAATTCACTGCAGTCACCTCAATCTGGAAATCTAAAAACAAGCACACATACAACATCACCACAGGATTTACAATGCAACAAAGAGTTCAAGGGAGAAACAAATAAAACCACCAGGCATGGCTGAATGAAGGACTGTGGTTACATCATTCCTGTCAATGAGGAGGCTGTGTGACCTATGCTGCACAAACTTGGGCTTGCTGAAAGAAAAAAAAAAACAAAAACCTGCATATGGTGAGAAGATGGGAGAGAATAAGGAAAACGTCTAATCCAATAGATAGGCGTAAGGAAAAAGCACAGCTTTTGTTTCCTAGGCTTCCTATACTACCGTCTGTAAAGTTATTACATTGAATAAGGCATGACAGGTTCACTAAATCAATAAAGAATTGCGTAAATGGGATACCTTTAATGGATGAAGGGGAACTTCTCACCTATATTAATGTTGCTTTCATTTGAATGCTCCTGTGGACTGAATCTAATTTTTTTTTTCTTCTAATGCTGCATCCTTCGAGCTATTGGCTTTTAAAGTGCCTCGTTCTCACCTCCTTCTCCGACGAAGGCTTCCTCTGTGTGATCTGGAGCGATTACAGATTCAGTCCATAGGAGCATTCAAATGAAGGCAACATTAATACAGGAGAGAGTTCCCCTTTAACGGAATAGGTACGGCAAACAACATTTTTTTGTTAATATTACTGATAGAGACACCAAAGTTGTTTTTAAAGTTTGAACTCTCATCCTACTCAGAAAACAAAATCCATTACATGTACTTGGATGTCCTACAGTTATCCTGAATAACAACTGGACAATACACCTGAGCGCTCACACACATGCACAACCCAGACAAACATGCCCCCAACCCCACCTGCAGACACCCACCCACACAGCCAGGTCTCCAAATCCGCTTCTACATGTACACACACACACGTACAGCCAGGTCCCCAACCACACCTGCAGATGCCTATGAACAGAGAAAAAGAACAGGGGAAAGAGAGAGAGAGAGAGGGGGGAAAGAGAGAGAGAAGGGGGAAAGAGAGAGAGCGAGAAGGGGGAAGAGAGAGAGCGAGAAGGGGGAAGAGAGAGCGAGAAGGGGGAAGAGAGAGAGAGGGAAAAAGAGAGAGAGAGGGAAAAAGAGAGAGAGAGGGAAAAAGAGAGAGAGAGGGAAAAAGAGAGAGAGAGGGAAAAAGAGAGAGAGGGGGAAAAAGAGAGAGAGGGGGAAAGAGAGAGAAGGGGGAAAGAGAGAGAAGGGGGAAAGAGAGAGAAGGGGGAAAGAGAGAACAAGAGAGGGGGAGATTGAGGGGAAAGATCACCAGGTCCTACATCCAGACACAACCATACACCCCCAAATGTATCCACACAGATCACCAGCCCCTCCCACAATCATGTTCAAGTTCCCCAGTCCCACCCACAAGCATGTACGGGTTACCCAGCCCCCACCTACTAAACCAGACAGATTATCCTCACCCACACTGAAACATTTTCATATTATATATATATATATATATATATATATATATATATATATATATATATATATATATATATATTACACACACACACACACACACAAATATCTACAGAGACGGCCTTCACGGCAACCCAAGATCCTAAACGTAAAAAGAGATTACTAGTAAATCAGCTATGATATGAACACAATACACGCAGGGCAACTCACTGTACCTGACCCCTTAAGAGCCAGAGAGCTAATCAACGCAATGCGTTGGGACCTCCCTGGCACTCAAAGGGTTAATATATTTTATCGCATTCTTTTATACTTTCACAGACAATCCTTATGCATACACAACTATTTTTCCTACAAACCGATGTGCAAAATATCTCGGCAGTATACAAAAAGAAACGCATGCTGTTTCATCCCTTTTTAGATTGAGACATATATGTGCATTTAGACCGCTGGTGCTCACCAGTCCATATTCTCATGTTGTTCCGGTAGCGCTGTCTGTGTCTCTTTAGCTTAACATTCCGGTGTCTGTTCCCCCTTTCGGCCTCTCTCTCCCCCAACGCTCTTTCTCCGGCCCCGGCGCCTCCTCGCGGCCTACCCTGGGCACAACACTCGTCGCATCAACCATGCATCACGATGACGAATCCATAGCAACCGGCGTCTGCTAATTACGTTTCTAAAACGTCATTCACAGCAACCGAACAACGTGCGCGTATTAGCTAGTATAGGTATAAGTGGAAAACGGAAGTTTAATCAGTTACCATGGTTACTGAGCGATTTTTACTAGGTAACATCAAAACAGAATGTAATGATTCATAGTGCACAGGGAGGACAGTGGTGTTTATTAATAGCTTTTCTCACAGTGACCCCTATCTATCACCAAGGTGGACAAGTTGTAGTATTAATATAGCATATTGCAACAGGTCTAGGTAGCATACCTCCTGAGTGTCCCTGTTTAGGAGGGACAGTCCTTGTTTTAGACCCAAATCCCACTGTCCCTCTTTCCCACCCTAATGTCCCTCTTTTTAGGGGATCAGTTTGTGTGGTGTTTATATAAGTGCATCACATTGCTCCACTGCAATAAAACTCACATTATTGTTTCTTTAACCCCTTAACGACCAGGGAATCCGGCCGTGGACGCGACTCAATGACCACGGAGCACATTTTTTTTTTTTGCTCCGTTGCGTTCCGGACTCCCTGAACGGCGTGCAGCCGCGGGGGGAGCCCGGAACTCGATGACGGTCATAGTACGTCATCGGTCGTTAAGTCAAATCGACCCTTGACATACTATGACCGTCAAGGGTCGTTAAGGGGTTAAACATCAGTATATGTGTTTATAAATTAGTGTGATTAAATAAAATACTTTGGTCTTGTTATGAGTCATTTATTAGGTAACACAATGAGGTGTCAATAAGTAATGAAACAGCCTAAAAATTCTCGTTAATGCCCCGCCCACCAGCAACACCCCCTAAAACACAATTGTCCCTCTTTGGCAATTTGAAATGTTGGGAGGTATGAGGTAGCGACATTTTGTCAGCGTGGAGACTGTTATGGTGGTATTCTTGTGATCTCTATGCAAGTGGTTATGAGACTATATTTTGTCTCAAAGCACCCCTAACACACTGTAAGACATTTTTAGGGTACTTACGATTTATAGGTAATTTGTCAAGAGTTTAGTGAGGTGTTACACAGATATTTATTTTACTTTAGGTCTCACAATTTGAATAACAATATTAAACATATTGTGCATATATATTTCCATAAATATAAATTTGAAACTACACATTAATCCCTTACAGTGCCTGAGGGGTACACAATGCATTGCTTCAGAGGGTTAACACGTCAGTGTCTTAGTACAAAAAAGAGGCACTATAAGCTGTTGGTTCCTGGTGCACAAAAATGTGTCATAGCATTAGCGCTGTGGTTGAGAAATGCTGCTTAGTGCTGAGAAGCACACTAATAATATGTGTGTGTGCAGGGCTGGTGATTTTTGCCATCCTAGGCAAAACCTAATTTTGCCACCCCTTGGCTCCACCCCTTGTGTCTTACCCCTTTATGCTCCGCCCTGTATGTGTTTAAGTGTTTGTGTGTTCCCTATATGTGTATAAGTGTCAGTTTGTGTGTGTGTTCTCTATATGTGAATGTGTGTGTTCCCTATATGTATATAAGTGTGTCAGTGTGTGTGAGTCTCTGTAAGGATATCAGTGTGTAAGTATGTGTGTGTGCTTCTCTATATGCGTATCAGTGTGACAGAGTGTATGTTCTCTATGTCACTCTTCCCCCCTTTGACTCTCTCTCTCCCCATCTGACTCTGATCCTCCTTTAGACTGTTGATCCCCCCTTTGACTCTCTCTATCCCCATCTGACTCTTGATCCCCTCTTGACTGTTATTCCCCCCTTTGACACTTTCTTCCCCCGTCTGACTCTTTATCCCCTCTTGTCCCCCCTTCCACTTACTCTTCCCGGTGCACGTCTCTCTCTCCCAGTGAGTACATTTCGGTGCTCTCCCTTGGCTGGCTATTTTTTTAATGCAGCACAGCGATGCCTGTTTCTCTCTCCCCCTCCGCTCCTTCAATCCTGGTCCAGAGAGAGAACCGGGTATCGTTGTGCTACATTAAAAAAATTGCCAGCCAAGGTAGGGCACTGAAACATACTTTTTTTTACTTGGGCAGTAAGTGGTGAGTGGGGGCGGGGTGGTGGGCCCCGATGCGCCCCCAGAGAATGTGCGCCCTAGGCTGGCGCCTACCTCACCTATAAGTGGCGCCGGCCCTGTGTGTGTGTGTGTTTTGGATGTACTATGGTCCAACCCAGCGTATCTGTTATTGAAGCTTATTAATAGTTTGCATCTTGTGGTAATCCCCCTGTGGTTATGCTAGTGTTGTATTTTATTTATGGTATTCTTTGACACTTCTGTGTTAGATCCTGAAGAGTGTTCTTCATCTGTTTGAGAGTTAAAAAAAAAAGGGTTTCATTTACTATAGCAAGCATTCTTCCGTCATCCATTGCAGTGGTGTTCAGTGATCTACCAGGTCATTTTCTATTGCTATTCTCACCTGTGCATTGTTGCTTCTTAAAGGAACAGTAACATTTTTTATGAAAAATATATATTGTAGGGCTTTTCCTGTTGAGTAAAATAAAGGTATTCCTAATGAAGATAGATTCATATTTCCATCATTCTTACTGTTTAAACCCATGTTTATTTTACATTAGCAGTGTCTTCTATTGGTCAAATTCCAATTTGTTATTCTGTTGCATTCTAATGGAGAGGAAATCACATCCATATAATTATACACAGGGCATTGCAAAATGGAGAGGAAAGTCAGTGACATACTGGTCTCCTTAGAATGTGACAGAAACTGCTGAGTCATGATGTCAGAATTTTCAGGAAGTAAACACACAATAAATTAACTTTGTGATTATTTGAGCTGTTTTTCTCAACAGGAAAAGTTCTATAACATATGTTTTCATAAACAAAGTTTACTGGACCTTTAAGTGTACTACACAGTTGATTTTTACACACCTAATGTTTTTGCTCTGGTTTTGAGTCTCATGATGGCCTGCTTTACCGGCATAGACCTTTTGCTGTGTATGAAATATGATTCAATGACACAGACTTGACCAAGAAACAGCTGAATAGCCAGATGACCAATTACTTTTGTTCCCCTGAAATGGTTTTGCTCAAAAATACGCTATTCCCTTACTGCCACGGGCATCTCCATTGACGATTGAGGCTACTGATGGTAGACCACTACAACCGCCTCAGGTTACTCATGAGACCATTTCGATATCCCTGTTGGTTGGAGTCCTCCATCACGAGATACTCCAGTTCCAGGTCATTAACTCTCCACATTATGCAGTCATTCTGGGGTTCCCGTGGCTCCAAAAACATAATCCCAGGATGGACTGTCGTAGTTGAGACATTTTGTTGTGATGTCCGTATTGTACAGAGTCTTGCATACACACATACATGGATGTACAGGATGGAGCAGCTGCTGGTGGAGGTCAGAGACCACAACCGCAGGGAGAACCTGCGTGTGGAGAGGGAGCAGCGATCAACAGAAGGTTCTACTGCACCCACCTCTCCCTCCAGTGCGACCCCTGAAGCAACCCCAAGGTCGCAAAGGGTGACCAGGCAGTCAGCCAGGCCATCCATATCTGGAACCAAGCCCAAGGTCCTCCCCAAAAAGAAAAAATAAAGAGGCCAACGTGTTATTTTCCCCCCAAATAAAACACGCACTTCTGCATTTTAATCCTGTCTGAGAAGGTTTGTGGTTACTGATAGATTATGTGGCAAAGATGTCTCCAATGCATCGCAAAGCAATGCAGTGAAGACAACTTCTGCCAAGGTTACATGATTGTACAATGTTTGAACATGGCTTTGCACACACATCACACACAACTTTGTCCAAATTCAACTTGTAGTCCACCGCTGGAGCCAAATAACATGATAGTGTTATGTGGCCATGATGTGGGTAGAATTTGAACAACCTATACCCACCCCTTAGCACAACATCTGGTGCAACACTGTGAACATTCATCTGCACCAATTGTTGTGGTTTAAGGGGTTAATCAAATAGCTATTTGACTTAGCTGAGAACTAACAGGCAGGATAGATGATAGAACATTCAGCTAAATAGATTGTTATTTACACCTTGATTGTGAAAGTGACTTACAGGAGAACCCAATGTTCATCCTAGGATTTCAATGTGTGTGCTACACATTGAAATCATAGGGTGAACATTGGGTTCTCCTGTAAGTCAGTTTCACAATCAGGGTGTAAATCGCAGCCTAACTTACTGGATAACCCTATGTCAGGCTAAGGTTTCAATGTGTAGCACACACATTGAAACCTCAGGGTGAGCATTGGGTTATCCATTAAGTTATGCTGATGTTTTACTAAGGTTGAAACAAGCTTCACCAATGATATAACTTCTGCACTTAGTCTGTTTGTTTGGCAATGTAGCCCATGTGCTGAGATATGTCAAACCAAAGCAATCTCAGAACATTGATTACATTGATCACCGTGTAAACCATGGACATGATATTACTGTGGAAGTAATGTCCCCTGTATCACCTCATTATCACGCACAACACACATTAGTGTATCACTGCCATCATCTCCTTGCATGAATACATCACAAAGTCCTTTCATGGTCAAACAAGTAGTGGACTCCTGTGATGTAGGTCATGCCTTCCTATGTATGGGCGATACTTTAGCCTTCAGTATGGTTCCAAATTGAGAGATGTCTAATCCAACATTTATTCATACAGACACAGATTGAATAGTGATGGTTCTCCTTTATTGTGTCTCAAACTACATTAAAACATACATGTGTTTTCTGTGTATATTGCCTATATGCATTGAACACTTGTATGAGCACACAAAAGTTACATTTAAACTAAATATGAATACTTTGGAAACACTACTGAACTGCTCATATGTTGTCCACAAGTTTTGGTAACTCTGTAGATGAGTATTCTTACTGTACAGGTTTGATACCTGGATGTTAGTACACACATGAATTAGTGTTTTCTCTGTATATGGGAATGTTCCAGTAGAGGTTGCTGTGAACATCAGGTCATACATTGCGACACAATCACTTGAGACATCAAGGGGGGAGCTTCATGGAAGTGTTGTCAAGGCTTCAGTCCAGTCACATGGAAACGCCTCTGTTCAAGGATGGATCATGCTATGGATGCCTGTGGGACAAGGGGACAGGATTTGAACCTCCAACTGATCGTCATGCAACAGCTTCAACATGATAAACCACTTAATATTTTTGGTTACAGGGGAATACACAAACCATTGCTTTGTAATATGTTGTCTACTCGTCTGTAACCCATTGTGGGGAGAACTAAGGGTATGTCAACCAGCCCTAGGGCTATGTGCCCCTGACATGAATACGCACATCTACAAATATGTCCTAATAGCTCCATGAAACAAATTTATTTGGGCTGCCATTGTGAGAGTGACAGTGGCAGTCCAAATATATTTGTTTCATGGAGCTATTAGGACATATTTGTAGATGTGTGTAGTCAGGGGCACATATCGCTGCACACACACACACAGGTAAGCATGGTATCCCTGGAGATCTGATCCACATCTCATGACCTCTATGTTGTATAACACACTACCACTGTAGATCCATCCCTCTGGTGCTCTTTTCAGCTATAACAAACTACAGGTCCCATGTTCACTCAAATGTCCCTTTAACCCCTGATGCGACACAGTGTTATCTGATGCATTGCACTGGATGGGACTCTCTTGCTAGGGGTACCATGGTTGCTATGGCTCTGATCGTAGCAAAACACTTTAGTTGGTGCCTATGGAGCCTTGGGATATGCTGAACATGGTTACAGTGTTGTACCTTGGTTTCCAGGGGGACAGGCATGATATCCTTGAGGTAGCAGTATCAACAGGGTGTCAGATGTCATTGGAATCTCTAGCCCCAATATGACTCATCCATGGAATAGTTAATGTTGGTGGTCCATACTGCAGCCAGTGTCAGAGCTGTGTCACTGATCCTGTGGAGTAAAACAGAACATGTGTGTTGTGGTGAGTGTGTATGCATGAATTATGTGCATACATGTATTATACTCACAGCTGAAGTGTTCCCTGATCAATGTGTCTCTTATCCGCATCCCTCTTAGGCCTTCTTCACCCTCGACAATGTCCATAGAGTCATCGGGTATGGGTGGGGGCTTGACATCGTCAACAAGTCTGGTGTCCATTGCGATGTTGTGTAATATAGCACGTGCTATAACGATGTCGCAGATTTTGCCTGGTGCATACTGCAATGCTCCCCCCGAGTGATCCAAACACCTGAAGCGGGATTTTAGGAGCCCGAAGGTTCGCTCAATGGCATTCCTTGTTCTGCTGTAAGCCTGGTTGTATCGCTCCTGGGCATTGGTTTGGGGATTCGCCACCGGGGTCATTAGCCATGATCTGCAGCCATAGCCCAAATCACCTGTGGAAAGTGAGTGACATGGTTAGACAGGAAGCACATGTTGTGTGAATGAGGTGGACGTACTAGCTGTGAGTGAAGAGCATGCTAAGCAGTGTTGTGTGCGCATGTGTGGACGTGGTGTGATTTGGTATTGTTAACTCATCCAGAAGCCATGCCACTGTATAGGTTCCATTTTCGAAGTCTCTGTGTACAGATGAGTTTCTGAGTATATATGAATCATGACAGCTCCCGGGATATTTTGCACAGACATTTATGATCATTAAGTTGCTGTCACACACCATCTGTACATTCATGGAGTGGAAGTTCTTTCTGTTGATGTAGATATGTGCATCACATGCTGGAGCTTTGATACGGACATGGGTGCAATCTATTGCACCCATGACCCTGGGCATGCCTCCCCTTGCGTAAAAGCCCTGCTTCAAATGTATCCACTCCATGTCGGTGATGAGGAAATGTATATAGGTACTGGCCTTGCTATTGAGGGCTGGCAAGACCTGTGCCAGCACCCTGGAGAATGTGGCCTATGACATGCCAGATGCGTAACTATCTGTCGACTGGAAGGCGCCACTTGCCAGGAATTGTATGGCACAATGGAGTTTTTGCAGGCCAGATAAGGCATGGTTGTGGATGTAAATTGGATCCACCTGATCCTTGATGACCTCATACAGGGCAATGATGCTGTGCAGCCTCAACCTGTAGTGATCAATCACCTCGTCATCGGTCATTCCAAGGAGCGTGATCCTTGGGTGGGATATCCTGGGCCTTGGTGGTCGTCTATACATCCTACGCTGCTCCAGGGGTCCCTGTGGCAGCCGGGGAGCATCCTGTTGCTGGGGACCATCCTGTTGCTGCAGCTGTGCATCTGCAGGCAGTTGTTGTCCTCCAGGTGGGGATGGGCTCCTGTGTGGCTTTTGAACCAGAGCCTCCTCACTTGCAACAGGTGAAGGCTGTTGATCAGGTGTGCCTGGGGGTTACTGGTGTTCCCTAGCTCTCGCCCTTGCACGCCTTCTCCACAGTCTTCGCATAAATATGTAGGCGAACATACTTTTTACTCGCTCTATCTCTCTCCCTCTCTCTTTATCTCTCTATCTCGCTCCCTAAGTGGAAAACAAGCCACAAGTGAGTGTGGTGAGCTGTCCCTTTAAGTACGTGGTTGGCCGTTGTCTCGGTGTTATGATAAGGTGAGTGATGACCAATGGGAAGGTGTTTGTTGTCCAGGTAAGTGTTTTAAAATATGTTGTGTTCTGATTGCTGTGTCTCTGTCAGTTGCGGGTGTGAAGTTGTGGGGTGCAGATTGTGTCTGGATTGTCTGGTGATGTTGCACAGGTGACTTGTTTTGTATTGGCAGGTGTCCATGTTGTGTGATAACCCCCATTGTTCCGTGCCCTTTTGTGATGGTGTTTTATTGGAAGGCCTTGTCCCTGTGGTGTTGCTTGGTTGTTGTGTTGTGTGTGACAATGATTTGTGGTGTCTGTTCATATTTTTATGTTATTTTGCCATTGCACTGGTTAATTTTGCCATTTATATGCTTGTGCGGTATGCGAATTGTCTTTAATGGTGGTTTCTTTTTGACCGTTATGTGTCTAACGGCTAACAAAACTGGGTCTTAACTTTTAGCCATTAAAGTTAGTAATGTCCAAAAAAAAGTTTTTTGCATATAGAAGAGCTTAAAAAGCTGAGCTATATGCAAAAAAACGTATCTCTCAAACCGCTATGGTTTAAGAGATACATACGTTTAACCCCTTCGCGTCCTGTGACGTACCCGGACCGTCACGCTGGTCCAGCACTTAAGGACCAGTGACAGTCCTGGTACGTCACGTACTTTTAATACCAGGGAATGAAGTTGATTGCTCCAAGACCAGCGCAATCTCTTTAAGTCCTTCGTTCGACGTGCCGCCCCACGTGATCAGTCACGTGGGACGGCACGTTGAACTCGCCTATCTGGTCCTTAAAGGACCAGACACCCCGGGACCGCTGGTCCTTAAGGGGTTAAAGTTTGCTGTTTCCTACTGACAGCTGTAAAGCTGTCAGCAGGAGATTCGTGTCGGTCGACACGGTGGCGCTTGAGAAGTGCCGAGATCTCGTTACTTACAAGGAATCCCTTCATTGGAATGGTCTAAAACGTGTGCCTGGTGTTCAAGCACACGTTTTAGACCATTCCAATGACAGGATTCCTTGTAAGTAACAAGATCGCGGCACTTCTCAAGTGCCACTGTGTCGACCGACAGCGAAATTTAAACTCCTGTATCTCTTAAACCATAGCGGTTTGAGAGATACGTTTTTTTGCATATACCTCAGGTTTTTAAGCTCTTCTTTTAAGAAAAAAATCTTTGTTTTGGACATTACTAACACTTTAAATGCATCTTGTTTTCTGGCGTTAGCAGTTCCGTGCTCTTTAGAATGGCTCTGGGGAATCTTGTACCATTTGTCTCAATGCACGTAAGTCTATTGGCCGTAAGGATTATCAAACTGCCGTTAGCTGTTCTTAAGATGGACCTTTAAATGGCTTACAACATGTTAACTCACCCGTTGATGGTTTTTTTTTACTAACGCCTGCCTTTAAATCTACTCCTAAGTGTTTCTAACCCAAAGAGGTATCCATATATTGGAATGTCTTGGATAGTTCTTTGCCACAAAGGGTTTTAAAGAAACCAAAGAAAATGCTCAATGTGTTGCCTTTGTTTGGTGCCTAAGAGCTATCCAACATATTTCAATGGATGGATACCTTATACCCTTTCACTGCTGCAAACCCTGAAGCACTCAAAGGACTTAGGGCTCGATCCAAATGTTGGCGTTGGCAGAAAAAAATGGTAACGGTGGTTTTTTAAGTCAAGTATGCAATGCAAATGTTCCCACAAGTAAGAAATAACGGCAGTTTTGAAAACACGACGCTCGTCGCGAAAAGATCAAAATATCTCCCATTGAGGACAATGTAAAAGCTAACCCCAGAGCCATTCAAATGTTGGAGTTAGGGATAACGTGAGTTAAATTGCAACATTTTCCTCCAGAAATCTAACACCCATTTTTTTAGCCGTACACTACAAAACTCAGAGTAAAAACCACCGTAGAGGAAAACAAAACAGGCGTTAAATTGCAACATTTTCCGACTAAGGGCTCTATCCAAATGTTGGAGTTAAAACCAACGTGAAGAAAAAAACTGCCTTCGCAAGTTAACCAAGACCGGGTAACGTGAGATTCAAATCTTCCTTACCCAGAAAGGCTAACGAGTGACGACCAACAAAATACACATTCACCTTAAACCTGCGTTGCATAGAAAATCTTACTTAAAACACACAATAAAAAGTTACCTAGCACCACAGCCAATCACAGCACTCCAAAGTATAAAATTCAGTCAGAAAACCAAAAATAACCGAAGCTCCTTCCCACTGTGTGACCTAATAATACCTATATCTTCATGTATGACAGTCTGAACAGCATTCTCTGTGCATCCTTACCCAGCCAGTAGGGGAACACAGAGAAGGCTTTCAGCACCATGGACAGCATTGAATGCCATAGGGATGTGCACTGCTCACCCCGTGGCATTCAAAGGTTTACAATATACAGAAACAGTACACCAAGCACTACACAATGTCCCCCACCTTCGACATCCCCCCCTTTAGTATGTCGACATATATTGCATATATTCAACATACTAACTCCATTCGACATTCACCTCAGGGACTGCCATGTAGTTGACAAATCTGTCTTTTATTCAACATTTAACTCTTTGAGTACCAGAGAGGTAGGAAAGCATTGCTTAGCATGTGTTTCCTACCCATCTGGTACCTAAAGGGTTAATAGGCAAGGTATGCCTGTATTTATGTGTGTGTGTGTGTGTGTTAACAATTTATGTTTTATTAAAGAAATGTGTTTAACTTTAATAATATATAAATAATACCTCAAGGGGGGTATCATGAA